>WXTY01000006.1:0-1200000 GCA_014805645.1 Spiromastix sp. SCSIO F190 | reverse complement strand
CTGCCGAGACGTCAGGTCTTCCAAAAGTGACACTCTAGCTTGAAGTCCCTCTGTGTCCACTGCCTGAATCTGTGGCGCTTTCTCGAATTCGGAAAAACTGGTTTCAATCCTGCGTGGTAGTTGCTGTGCAGTAATTTCCTTGACATCGCTAACAGCCGATTCGTTGTTGTCGCCAGATGCAGAGACGTTGTGCCCCAGTGTAAACCCACGGAGAGCTCCGATCCGGGCATCGCAGTCTTCAAACTGCTGTGTACTTTCTCCCCTATTGGGAGTTAGACAGATATTAGGCACGGACTTGGTGCGCCTAAATCTCTCGGTGACAGACGGCTCCTAGAAAGATTATTATCAGTAAACCGTGAAATGGCACCTTAAGCACGATAATAGCAACTAGCAATTTAACTTTGTCGCATTTCCCGTTATTCTCACAAACCAGGGTTTAAAATACTCACATTTTCAGCATCTTTCAGGCCACTTACAAACGCAAGTATGGGCTGCTGTCCACTTCGGCTGTCTCCCCTGCTTGTCGCGACTCTTCTACTCATAGCTGGTTGCCAAAACTCCCTGATCTCCTCTGGCGATAGTTCGGGAAGTATATCCAAAAGTTCCTCGAATGACATAGACGATATGAGTATGTCATTACGTCTCGGTTCCTCCAACAATACGCAGGTAGACTGGTGCTCATTTAGTTCTCGAGTAGCACTTTCAGCGGAGGTAGGCGACGAGTCGAGAGGGCTCCCCGGTATTTGGTCACCACAAACAGCAAACGAAGGGGTTCGCACTGTCGAGGGAACATCGAGTTCTATAGCTCCAGGTGGTGCGACAAATGAGCCTGGTAACTCGGCCGCCGAATAGTAGTTTTGGCTTAGGTCCTCACACTGATATACAGTTGACGCGTGCCAGTAACAGGGGCAAACCGAACGCGACGATATAGGCATCAAAGCGTAAAAGGCATTTCCCTCCACGCATCCTGAGCCCATACAAGGCACTGTATAAGGTGTAGACGTGGTAGGACACCAGGAGGACTCGGCATGGGTCGTTCTTGAAGTAGAAGCCACATCACCCAGAATCACATCGCCATTTTCGACTGATATGCTGATGGAAGAGGGTTTCCTTCTTCTCATTTTTGGGAACGATAGCTTGCTTCCTTGACTGGTGAGATACGGTATTCGCTTGCTCTTTTTGCCAGAGGAACGAAGCTGAGCCTGCGACTTCATTTTGGGAGAAAAGAGCGATTCCATTATGACGGCTTTGTGAGCCAGGGTAGAAAGATAATCGCAGAGGCGAGAGAAAAAGTTAGATGGAGAGGAAATAACAATGATGGCATGCGGCCGCCGTTTTGTACGAGCGAGAAGAGAAGAGAAAATAATAACCTGCAAAGGCTACCATTGCGGGGCAAAAAAAGAAAAAATATATCCAGAAGAACGGTATGCATAACAGATAAGGCTGCCTAGGCGACCCAATATCGGTTATTTAATTTGGAATCACCGATAGGTAATGCTTCAAGCTGCCATACAGGGCAAATGAAGCTCAGAACAACTTTCCGGGAAACAACTGGTCAGCATTGCAGCTCGAATCTCCCAAATTGGGACAATAGCATAGTTCTGGAATTGCCACGAAGCGACGAGAGCCTGCCTATTGTGTTCAGGCAGAGCGACGAGAAGACACGCATGAAGTGGGAGTCGTCTGGGCGGTCAAAAGAGTGCTGTGTGGGCATTGTTGACCTTGAAGCATGCAGCCAATACTTGGTTAGTGTTGAGATCACTGCAGAGAATCCTTTCAAGCTGACGGCTGTTGGTTGGCAAGATCTCACCGCAAAGACTGGACGGAGGATGTTCTAAGCTTTGTTAGCGTGCATAGCTCGGCGCGTCTCCTTGTCCAACGCGCATTCTTCGTCTTCAACTCTTTTCTTCTCGGCGGCAACAGAGCTGCTCTTATTGCTTGCTTTTTCCTTGGACACGGGATTTCTTAATGCTTTTCAATGCCTTGAGACGTCGGGGTTCTGACTTTAATGATTGATTTCCTCGGCGCACTATTATTTGCGAAAGAGCTACCACTTGATTAGATTAGATTTACATCACGGCCCCCTGTGCTATCGAGAAACCATGTCCCGAAAGCGAGGCTATATTGATTGTACTCGGAGAGTAGACCGTGCCAGTGGTCTAGTGTACTCGGAGCGCATTATTCCTACCTTGAATTACTTTGGCCATGCCCTTGGGCCAGACTGGGTCCATGAATCCCCTCGTCTGCCCATCACCGTCGAGAGGGGGAGCCCGACAGGTGCGAATACGCTAGGGCACATGGCCTCGAGAATAGCACTATCTGATTTACGTGCTCTTACCCCCGTGCATTTTGTGCATGTCCCTTGGCCCGTGGCGCAGAAGCTATGGGACTTTCTATGCCTCCAGTAGGTTAATAATCATCTTCGATAGGCATCATGTACTCATAGACTAGACGCATCTGACGGCCGATTTTTGTTTCCAGCAAATCATCCGTGTCTTTATACATGTGGAAGCTATTTGCGACTGCGTATCCTCGGTATTTCCCAGAAATATCGGATTACTGTTCGCTCAGTACCTTTCGGAAGAAAATGCCTCTCCGCGACTACATGAAAATTTTGAAATCCGACACCTTGAGCTGGGTTACGGCTATAAGTGTCCACACTGATCAAGTTGATCGCCGCGAGCTGGTTGACATAGCGAAGGTTACTAACCTGGCGGCCCTGAACGTCACTTCTTCGGCAATAACAGACGAATTGGATGTTGATGAGGCCTTGTCCTTGGGTTTGAACGATCGAGTCATAAGGAGCTGGTCAGAACTAGCTCAAAGTAACGGGGCGTTTAAATACCTACGCCTCCTGATCATTAGATTCCAGGACGGAGTGACGGAAAATATCTTCCAACATCTTAGCCACTTCCCTTCTCTGGTCCTTGTTTGGATTATTGGTTACCCCGAATCAACCCAGGAGTCTGCAAAGAACATGGCATCGGATCGCGGGTGGACTGTCCACGAGACAAAGAACCCCAGGCAGAAAACATCAGATTACCTCAAAGACCAAAAATTGTTTGCTGATCTTGGGACATTTCCTCCCGAGCTTGATATTGAAGGGTTGCCATTGCTTAGGTTTTGCTTGGGCGAGGAGATACCAAAACCTCGGAAGTGGCAAGTTCCAATGTTGTTCTCGCGAAAAGTACCGACTACTCCAATGAATGCGAAGGAAAAAAGGCCGGACCAGACAGCGATAGAAAACGACCATGCAGATAATTTCAAAAAACAGCGGCGAAAGCCCGTTCTAAAAGCGGGCGGACAGAAAGATATGATGGGTCTTCTTTCAGAATTTCAAGCGTAGGCTTGTTCATTTCTCTCTTTTGTTATGCGCAACTGACTTCGCAGCAGGTGAAATACATTCTCCCTTTTTGCATCGTAAAACATTGCTGGCCATTATAGTGGTTGCGCCGATAGTGCTTCGGGATCTACTGCTTTTGATTTACCGAGTGAACAACACGTCCCGATTGAGGAGAAACGCATATTTCCATCCCGCCTGGGGCCAAAATACCCTACCGTGTCAATACAAATCCAAGACTGCTCGAATTCGAACCACTGATTACCAGCAAAGCGGCTGGCAAATAATGATTTGCCTGTTGAAGATACTAATCGTGACGAATGTGCTTGCGGATCGTCGAATTGCGATGAGCCTCTAGGATCTACAGACAACCCTAAATCTGTAGATCGAATGTAATGATGTCGGGTATTGTCCAGAGTATTACGTATGGAAGAGTCTCTTCCTGACATCCATACTGCTGCTATGGAAGCTTGTGACTACCAAAGGCATTGACAGCAAGACGATTCCTCCTGCCCGACGAAGGAGCTTTGCTGGCCAAATAAGGGGGAAGGGGTAGTTCGCCGTTTGGATCTCGCCGTCGAGTACGTTCAACTACATAAACCCGGTTAGACCTGTTAACTCGATTGCCAATGATAGTAGTAAACTACCCTGCAGGGGAATCAATTACTACTATGTCGCCCTCACGTTACGTGCCATGTATTTTCGTCTGTGATGAAGCTGAGATCTCGTTTGTCTCTAGTCTTTGCTGGGACACGAAATATTTTCCACATTTACGATTGAACCTAAATCGAGAACAAATGACTGCATGATTAAACTTTCGATTTTATGTCGAGTTCTCCATACAGGCCCTCTTCGCAATGAATCCCCCGTTAGAGCTCATCATAACTGCGCTCATCTCCCTCAACTGGGAGCAGCTCACCTTTGATGGCACTATTGAGGGCTTTGAGATGACTCCAGTCTTTAGAATCACCGCCCAAGTCCCATGCAAACGCCCCACCAAGCCCTTTCCGCTGCAGAACCATGTTGTATTTTTTCACTATCGCGTCCGGAGTCTCCCAGGTCCAAAAGAGATTTTCCTCGTTATCTAGGTAGTAGTGGCCCTTGTGGCGGTCATCATAGGATCCTCCCTTGACAGACCGTTCAAAGGACGCTGCGAGAGAAGGATCAGGTCCATCAGACCAAAGTACAGCACTGGTTCCGCCTAAGTCTTCTCCTGTGACTGGATCTTCCATTTGAATAGTGGGAAGACCCACGGGACTCTTTACTGGCTCAGAATGGTCCTTGACTGGAAGGATCTTGAACCACTTGAGATAAAATGCAAACCCGAGAACCGCCTTCTCCGGGGGCATACCATTTCCTAGATACTTTTCCACTGCTACCAGCGAGTCTTCAATACCAGCATGGTGTTTGGTCACTGTATCCCGGCGATTGATAAGATCATACGCCATTAGATTGAAGAAATCCATGTGCGGTACAATCTTAGCAAGGTGTTCAGCATCAAACGCGATCATGTCCCTGGGGATACACGGAAGAGCGGCGCAAATAGTTCTGTCAGGGCCTAGGACTGCTCGCAACTCAGAGACTAACTTGGGGTAGGCATCAATTTCCCAGATCTTGTCAGCGTTGGTGGATCCAGGTTGTTTATAATTCTCGCCATTTCCACTATCACACTTAGCCCCAGCTTGAGATTCGCTCACAGGAGGAAGGTTGATTACCCAGGATATTCCCAGTCTAGATCAATACCTACGGCTGGAGGTTAGAAATCCATGTTTTAGTAGATTAGAAGTTCTTGAATAACTCACCGTCTACACTGGTCGCGTCAAGCACTGCCTTGACATTTTTTGCAAATAATCGACGGCTTTCTTCAGTTCTCGCAACACGAAACGATTCCGTATCACCCCAGCCACCCAAGGCCCATAGAACCTTTGTACCTTTCGAAAATTTTGCCCGGATACCATTGACATCCGTAAAAAACGGCTCCAAAGATGTAGGTGATGGTGGTTCAGGGGTATCGAAGAATGAAGGACTAACGAATGCCAGGCTCACATGAGTGATCTCAGATACCAAGCTTGGTTCTGGCACGGTATTGCGCTACAGAGATTAGTTTGGTGATGGGAGCATTTAAACCAGTATGAAAGCCATACCCAGGATGCGAGATACATCAAGTAGACTGGTTTTGGGTTCATCGTGGTGGTCGCCATCGGGTTGAACATTGGAATTGTTGAACTGAGTTTAAGGCAGAGCGGTAATGAATAAACGGAGGCCGATTAATGTAAAGTGGAAGCAGCAGAGGCGGGATGCATCTCACTATAAACAGGCTCAAGTGCGCCCCTGCTTGGGCTGCCTCGGGTTAGGCTTAGGCGACACATCCTCCTCGGCGGTAACCGAAAGTGTGATTCAAAGACAGTTAGACATGATTGGATTAATTGGGTTTTGCGAGCAGCCGCCTTGTCAGCTTCACCAACGCCCGTCACCTGCAGATATGTGTGATATACTAACTATATCTGCTGTCGCTCAATGAGTGTGAAGATCTCTTCGCAACCAAGAGTCGACGTGGGGTGACGTCCGTGCACTCTCCACCGCAGCCAACGACCATGATATCAGGGTCAACAACAATCTCGGTGAATCACTTCAAGCCTCTTCCTCCCCAGCATACACTCTCGCCACACACACTATCTACCACTCATTATCACTAGTCCATCCCCTCAACTGCAGCTAGAGCAGCCTTAATCTCGACCTGATTTATTGTCCATAAACCACTACCCCGGCTCTGCGAGACGATCCTCGCCGGTGGTTGGCGCCAACAACATGTCCGACCGCAACAGCCAGGCGCCTATCGAAATCCCTAGGGAATCAGCCATATCCTCTCCTCGCTCGAGCACAGACTCCCGATCTCCGCCTTCACGCAACCCCTCGTTCCGTCTCAGCTCCATTTCCTCAACCCAACCCCGCCAGAGCTTCAGCGAATCCCTGCGCAGCTTGCCCCCATCTCCAAGAGCTAGAAGGCAACCTTCACTCTCGCAGGCTGCTATCCAGAGCTTGATTGATAACCCGCCGTCTCGCAATGCAGCGGATCCAGCCTTCCAGGGTCGTGATTGGACGCAGATATCAATTGGAGAGCTTGTTAGTCCTGAGGACCTTCGCTTCGTGGAAGCTGATACAGGGATAGAGGAAGCTACCAATGTACGTCGCAGGATTATATATGATGGCTGGAGATGTTTAGATTGGTTGGCTAACCTGAAATGTGTCATTTAGTTGCTAATTGAATCTGGGGCACCTGTTCTTTTGATCCGTGAACGACCCGAAGATAAGGAGGCGATCAGTACCTTTGACTACGCAGACCTTAATGCATATTTACTTCTTGTGGTGGGTGTTACGCTACCGGACGAGGAACATATCACATCTTTACGGGGATTAGCAAAGAGAGCACGAGAAGGGGAGAAAATATCTCTTCGAGACGTTAAAGATTTAGGTCTGAAGGAACCCCTGACCAAGCTCCCGCCCAAGGCCAATTTGAGAACAGCAGTCGAGACATTTGGAGGTGGCGTACATCGCATCATAGTCGTAAAGGACGATAGCGCGGAAGTTCTTGGGATATTAAGCCAGTGGAGGCTTGTGAGATTCTTGTGGGAAAATGGGCAGAGCTTTCCGGTTATTGACCAGCTTTATCCGCATTATTTGAGGGACCTGCAAATTGGATCGCAGAATGTCATATCGATAAAGTGCGTTCCACCCAGTTCTGTTTAGTGTGCTACGTATTGTTGGATATGAACTAATGCGGAAGTTTAGCGGAGATAAACCCCTTTCTCAGGCCTTGGAGCTGATGAACAATGAGGGTATATCGTCAGTAGCTGTCGTTGACAACCAGCTCAACGTTGTTGGAAACATATCAATCGTTGATGTTAAAGTGAGGGCTCCATACCCTAGGTTTCTTTTTCGAATGGCACAATTGACAATCACATCAGCTATTGACCAAATCCTCCTCTCTCCCGCTTCTTCAAAATACATGTATCCATTTTATTTCCGTCATCCTGTCGACTCGTGGAATTAATGAAGGAAAGGATTCGTTTCCTGTCTTTCATGTGAACCCTCAAACCACGACCCTGGCTCATACTGTGGCGAAACTAGTTGCTACCAAATCTCACAGGTATGTTATACAACTTCCCCTGTATGGCTCGCCTGACGGTTATGATAAACGGGCCTCGGCTAACTC
Source organism: Spiromastix sp. SCSIO F190 (assembly GCA_014805645.1). NCBI lineage: Eukaryota > Fungi > Ascomycota > Eurotiomycetes > Onygenales > Spiromastigoidaceae > Spiromastigoides > Spiromastix sp. SCSIO F190. The sequence continues at coordinate 1,192,447 of WXTY01000006.1, read as the reverse complement.
AAATTTGCACAATCAGGATGTGGATTACAGATCCCCAATCGCCATCATCCTCCGGCCCATCTACTCCAGCTCATTCTTCAGTTCATCTCCCCAGCACATCGGGAGCTGTCAGTCAACCCTCCGCAACCTCTCCACCGCTCGCCCCCGTTCCAAACCACAATAGACATCCCTCCCAAACTACTCCTCAACTCGCACAACCGCATCACCCTATCGCCCCAGCACAAACCGCACAAAATACATATCCCCAAGCGCTCTCCAGCGCAATCCCCGCAGCCTCGCTTCCAGGCGCAAGATTATCAGGCCGCCTCGTCGGTGTAGTCAGCTTGACTGATATTCTCAATCTTTATGCCCGCGCAAGTGGCCTGAGTCCTGCTGACCCCAATGTGTTCCGCAACCAGCGGAGGCGGAGCAGTAGCTCTAGTGTGGGGATCAGGAAGAGCGGAGAGGTTGGGCGGGAGATTTATAGCCGACCTCCCCCGTGAGTCTCCAGCTCTAGATGCTGTTTACGGTGCTCTTTAAGGCGTTCAAATAGCCCCGCTGTTTATCCTCTTATCGCTGCGTCCTGTCTGTATAATGGAAAAGCCTCTCTTCTCTGCGCCTTGGCGAAAGAATTTCATTTTATTGTTGCAGCGGCCGACCGAACTTATTGAAATTCTAGCGCCAGATGTTGTACCGTTTTTTTTTTTATGTTCCTCAGCGTTTGTCCTTCTTTCGTCAAGCAATGCGAATAAGGAGTCTTTAGCATGCGCTTTCTGAGCTACAGATTTATTCTGCCTCGAGCGTGTATTTTTGTGGAATGTTTCGCGTAAATAAGCTGCTTTTGTTCAGCAATTTTTCAATCATAGCTTCTCATTTCGTCTCCTCTTCTAGTCACGGTATATGACCTAACAATAGTAATTTCGTCATGCATTCTTCACTGGTTACTGTGGTTGCCGAACGAAATGACTTCAACCCTCTCATCTCATCTACCCTCATGCCTAGTTCACCAGGGCGTCTGACAAATATCAGCAAGATAGACACGTAACCAGCAGCACCCGCCAGCAAAGCGTTTGGCTCCTTATCGATTTCATCAATTATAGAAGTCACACTACCCTTGGAATGAGGGGGTGGCGGTCGTCTGTGCTGCGGGATACGCCAGGAAAGTTAAAAAGTGGTGGTTGTGTCGACAAGTCCCTATTGTCGAGCGCAAGTGCGAAATTTTCATCGGCGCTGATCAGCGTATCATCCTTGAGAGCTGGTCTCGTATCAATGTGGAAAAGCATTAGATACTGGTATGCCATCCGGTAGCGAGGCCATCCTCAGTAAATGCAAAAATGAGCTGCATGAATTTCGTATCCTGCGTAAAAAAATCTCTGCAGGTGCGAGAGCTGGCACACTCTACCATGTTGAGCGCAATGCTCTCGGTAAATCCCCCCGGTATTGTAATTCAAGTTGAATTCAAAAGTGGACTGTTTCTGATACTTTTGTCGTGACTTTGGTCAAAACTGATTTTGCTCTAGAGCACTTCAAAGACCTATCAACAGCGTTGCCTGACCCGATGGGTTCTTCGTGTAGCTTGTAGGACACGCCAGCTAGATCTTAGTAGAACCTGATAAAAATGAAGTTCGAGACTAAAAAAGGAGTCCTACCAACGGTGGAGACAGCTTTGGTCTCCCGGAAAGGACAAATCGAATATTATTTTTTTAGAATGAGACGGGGAAAACTCTCATTCAAGCCTGCAGCAACTTCCGAAACTGGACTTCCATCGCTAAGATTGTGCAATAAGACTCAAATCTACATTTAATCGGCAGTATCGGGAAGTCAGACTCAAAAGCATCGATGAGGTTGAAATTAAGTGAGTGGCTATGGCCCACGTGCACCAGCCACAGACAGCGTGCCAACACCACCTTGCGACTTCACGACATATCATCAATCCACTATCATCAATCCAGAGAAAACTGTCACTACAATGCTTGGGCGGACGGCTACGGCCTGTCTGAGTAAACCTCCGAGATCGTCGCACTCATTGAAGCGAAGGTCAGTAATAGACCAGGCCATGGAAAGAGCCCAATGCACAGACAACGGGAACAGAGATACATTACATGTCCTCACATTGTGGCCACAACACCACCATCAAAAATAGTGAGTGAGTGAGTGAGTGAGTAGGGGCATCAGCGGAGGCAATTCATACATTGAGCTAGCAATGGGGAACGGGCCTGACGGGAATATGGAGATGTATCTCGCCAATGTTACCTTGTGCGCCTCGAGCAGAGTACCAGGAACGGGCTCGGTGAGTTGTGTATCACCGCTATGAAGCGACTATAAAGAGCGAACAAAAATTCGTCTTCCGAGTCCAGATTAAAAGTCGACATCGCTCGACGGCAACTCCACATTGAGCCCAATAGCTCCGCCGGAATATCCCCCAACTACAGCAACAAAATGAGAGGTTTCTCGAGACATTATATGTACGTTCTGCCAGCTCTCTGGCACCTTTTATCTTTTCTTTGCAACTTTCTATATTGATACTCTATATCTTATATATTATATATAATGTAATATATACTAGTTCCATGCTCTGCAGCAAAACCAGTTCCATATCCCTGCTATGACTCCAGGTCTCCCGCTATCTAATATAAATAGATGTACCCTAACTATACACCTACGGTCGATAAGCTTCTGACCTTGCCTGTCCGTCCTCCTTTTAAAATAACTCCAATAGATATAGTTATTTACTTTATATTCCCTATACTACACTAGAGCCCCTGGTATGCTCTAATTCCTTGACGAAAGATCCAAGATGGGATCTCCCCAAACAACAGCCAAGGCGGGATCTCCCCCCAGGCGCGGAAGTTGCTACAGTGGCCGGCATCCCGCCAGACATGTAGTCTCTTTTTCCAGTGCAGCAGAGCACACTATATCTACGCCGCGGCAAGTTCCACCTCCTGGCTGTGTCTTGGCAGAGCAGCAGTGAATGACGATTACCCTTTTGGGACAGGACAGCCAGCTATAAAAACCTCACTTTACACCTCCGTCCTCCATCTTGTTTACAACACACCTCCCTCTCCTAACTTCGCCTTCCTACATCCTCTCTCTCTCGTCTTTCGTTATCTTTCCTTGTTTTATCTTATGTCTCGTATCAGCTTCAACTTGCTGCATTCTCTAGTGCTTTGAAATACAGCAATTTCAACAGATCTCGCGCAGTTCTCGCGTCCTGACTTGCTCGTCTGTCCTGCTGAAGGTGACCTCCAGCTCCATCTCTTGTCCTCCCTTGCCCTGCCTTTCAAACGCGCATCTTATTCCTCTCTCATCCTGTTTAAAGCTAGCCTGCCTTGTCCTTCTATCTAGACGCAGTCTTTGACAACTTCACCCTCGCGCCAGCTCTGCCACTCGCTCGTTGATCAATTGAACTGTCAGTTCATATCCAATTCCTTACATCCCCCCGTCCTCTTACTCTCAGCTCGCTTCACCAATCCCCCGTCGAAATCAAGTACTCAGAGGTTTTCAACTTCTCTCGCACTCTCGACGACCCACCTCTTTACCACCCCAACGACATCTTCCGTGCCTTTTGCGTGCTTCGCCATTTCCGGCGCCATGGTGACTCCAACAAGAAGGGCAAGAAGAAATCCAGCGCTCGCCATGATGGTGATCCCATTGCAGTCAACTGGAACGGCATAGAACTAATGCAGGCTGGCGAGTCCTCTCGCACCGCCGCATCCACAGACAACGCACAAACTGATCCTGTCGAATTATCAATACTGAACAACGCGTCCAACCCAGAGTTCTGCGGCCAGATGTTTGAAGATAGAGAGGGCAACGACAATAATGATAACCTTGACGGTGGTCTGACAAACAACCCCAAGGGAACTAAGGATATACAACAGTGTCTCGCCACAAGCTTTATTACCAACCCAAAGAAGGGGCAGCCACTTCTATATATAACTCCTGCTGTGCATAACACTATAATCAAGAGGATTACCTTAGAAATTATTGTTAAAAGCAAAGAATTTATTTATCCCCAGCACTAGATATATAATATCCTGGACTAGCTTCTCTCCAACACTAATACATAGGTTAACTTTTTAAATAATGGTAACTTAAATAACTATATAGTTAATCTAACTAACAAATAGCCTAACCAGAGTTAGTATAAACAGGCCTCTGCAATATTATAAAACTAAATAGAATAACTGCCACAGTATAAAGATATATACACTATACTTAACCTAAACCCCTATAACCCTATAGTCTTTAAGGGCTCTAATGCAGTGTTTAAGCTAAAAAAGTAGCAGGTCCAAGGCACTGTATAGATAATAGCTTAAGAATTAAAGCCTCTTGCCTTGGGTCTATTAATAGATATATATAGACTTGGTAAGACTGTACAGGCCCTCTTGTTAATTGCCCTCGTGCCTATAATCCGCCCTTGCCTGTTGAAGAGCACCAAACCTACTTCTTGGACTATATTATACTCTGTATCTACTATGGTTTAAGAAAGCATACAAAGAATATTACTTACCAGTACCTAATTCTAGAGTATAAGGAACTCCTGTACATCCTTAATAAATTTAATTAAAATAACCTATATATAGTGCCTTCAGGGCGGTAGTCGAGTGGTCTACTGTCCGGGCACCTTGCTTGGGCTGGCAGGGGTGCAGGTTCGAGTCCTGCTGAAGGCGCGGTGAATTAGTCCAGAGGGGATTAATAAGCCATACCACTATTTCTTCTATGTAAGTATGTCAACTATTACTAATACCTAACCTAATAGGGACTGGGCACCCCTAGTAGGGAAGGTTAATTAGTAATAACAGCCAAGCATACTAAATTGAATTGTACCTAAGCAGAAACTAGTTAGAAGGGTTACATTAAGTTGTTAGGGGGCCTGACATCCAGTCTATTATATATGCATTGAAGCCAGCAGGAGGCCTAATATATTCTAGCTAGTGGAGACTTTGGAAACATGCTTTGCAAGGACAAATCAGTCAAGAAAGTGGGGTATGCTTGATAATGTATAGGCTTGATTAATAAGGCTTAATGTACATAGGCTAGAAGTTCCCAATGGTCTTACTAAGAGACTCCGGGTGTATCAATCTACTACTACTACAACCTATATATAGTGTTAACTGTTATTATTACTATCTACTCTATCTAGCTTGCCTGTATCTAAATCCTTAACAAAGCCACCTTTAACAAAGAACTCCAGGAGGAGGAATCTAGATCTAACAAAAAATCCAAAAATATTATAGACTAGGCTGCCTTTATTAATATTTGCAGCAAAGGGCTGCCCTTATAAATATTTACAATAGAGGGCTACTTTTACCAATATCTATTAAAGGGGGTTCTTCTAGGTTCTATATAGATTAGGCTACCCTTACCAATATTGGTACCAATATTTGCAACAAAGGGCTGCTTTTACCAATATCTATTAGAGGGGGTTCTTCTGGGTTCCAGTGTAGAGATATATAAATAAACTATTAGGCCTAACCTAACCTTTTTCTTTCTCTTTTTAATCTCTATTTTTTGTTAGCTAGGTATAAATAGAATAAGCTCTGCTTGCATTCACTGTTTATAATATAAATAGAGGTTTATTCCATTATCTATATATTAAAAAAGGACTAGGGAATAACTAGATACTGTTTTTTCTATCTAGATCTAAAAGTAGATATATTTTCTTTAATTTTTACCTTTACAATATATTAAAATCTATTAACAAGCTCTATACTTAATTAATAGACTATAAGTATTATCCAAAATAACTTTTTATTATAGTAAAGGTTACTAATACCTAGGGGGGTAAATAATATATATTCTTCTTTAAGGTTTCTACCAGCAACAGGGATAGAGTTTATATTATTAACAAAAATAATTTTATTAAATAGGCTATAACTAATATAGAGGCATTATTTAATCTCTTAAGAAAGAATATAGACTACTGGCTTAATAACCTTAATAAGGTTAAGAAGTAACTTACTGCAAAGAAAATTAAGGTAGAAAATTACTGTAAAAACTAGGCTAAAGCTTAAAAAAAAATATATCTTTTAAAAAATATTTATATAAGGTAAGCTCTACTTTTTTAGTCTCTAAAGAAAAATATTATAAAAAGTCTAAGAAAATTCTAGACCCTTCTTTATTTTTAGACTCTAAAAAGAATAACTTTAAGAACTAGTTCTTTTTTATAAAGGGGAAACTCTATATAAATACTAATTACTATAATACTAATAAGCTCCAAAAGGTTTATATCTAGGGTTAACTTAAGAAAAATACTGCTAAGTATATCTATTTCTATCTAGATATTAAAGATAAATTATTTATCTATATATTTAATAAGCTTTTAAAGGTTCTATAGAACTTCTATTGCAATCTAAACTATAAAGAAAAAGCTAAAGATAACTTTGCTAAACTTTAGTTTAATAAAGAAAATAATTTTAAAGTCTTCCTTACAAAGTTTTAATATTTAGTCTATAATACTAATATTTCTACTAGTAATTATAAGTATAAGCTAAATTACTATTTATACTAGTAGTTCTATAAAAAAGCTATCTCTATCTATATCTATAAAAACTATAAAAATTTTATAAATAAATATAAAAAAATTACTTATAACCTTAAGATAATTAATACTGCTAAGGTCTATAGTTATAACTATAATTATAACTATAGCTATAACAACAAGGAAGCTACCTTAAAGAATAATAAATCTACTGGTAATTACAATAGTAGTAATAATAAAAAAGACTATAGTAGAGAGTATACTATTTAAAAAAATTACTATAAGTATAGTTAGTCTAAATATATAGCAAAGTACTATTCTAATAAAAGAAATAATAATAAACTTACTAAACTAGAGTACAAAAAGTTAAAAAATAAAGAGCTCTAAAAAAAGTTTTCTTTTTAGAGTATAAATAAATTAATTTTAATTTATTAGAAATTAACCTTAGTTAGTTAATAGATAGTAAAAGTTTTTATATATTATATAAAATAGCAAAGAATAAATACTGTATATAGATAAACTTTTTCCTTACTAATACTAAAGTAAATATATATTTAATTATTAATACTAAGCTTACTATATAAGCTACTAAGATATTTAGTATATATACTAAAAGGCTAAAGATACTATACAGAGTAACTAGGTATAATAGAAAAGGCTAAATATAAGTAATATATATTATTGGCTTAAACCTTAAAATAGCAGGGTAATATATCTAAAATTAGCTATTTATTATTCTTAATCTAGGACAGTATAATATAATTATTAAAAGAAAATAACTAGCAAAACAGAATATCTAGCTAGATATAAAAAATTAAAGAATAATCTAGCTAGATAAATATATTAATAGTAAAAAGAAGTTAAATATTAGTAAAGAAAAAAATAGTTACTACTATTAAAGTTAAAGTATAAAATTATAATTCTTTGCTGTAATTTTACTAAGCCTATAGCTAGGACTAAGGACTAAAAGAATACTAACAGGTATAACTATTTTCTAGAGTAGAAGAACAAGAGAATTTAGAAATAGAAAGTAATTAATAGCTTATAGAGGGTAAATAGAACCCTTGTTAGTAATTATTTAATAGAAGTAGCAAAAATACAGTAAGCTCTAGAAAAAAAAATATTAATACTAACTAATTAGTAGCTAAAGCTATACTACCAGAATTAGTCTATTAAGCCTAACCTAGCAGAACCTAGTACTAACCTAACCAGGGTTAATAGATACCCTATATACAAAAAAGTAAATACTATACTGCAGTAACTAAGGTTTAATATTATATTAATTAGTATAGTTAGTATAAAAATAAATCTCTATTAAAAAGATACTATAGCCTTTACCCTAAGTCTCTATAAATTAAATTAAATAATTAACCTAAAATAAGGCTATAAGTAGTAGAATAAAAAGCAAAAATATAAAAAATAAAAAATATAGAAAGTAGTAAACTATATTCTTTCTATATACTATAAAAATTATTGCAATATCTTTTTAAAGAAAAATTCTAATAAACTTATACTAATTAAAAAAAAAGCTAATATAAAAATTAAATTTATAGAACTAAATAACTTATATTTCTATCTACTGTATAAATATAGTATAGAGAAACTAGAGAAAATAAAGTACTATATTGTTAATAACCTAGATAAAGAATTTATTGTACTAAGTTATACTCTCTATACTGTACTAATTCTATTTACCTAGAAAGTAAATAGAAAGCTTTAGTTCTATATAGACTATTGTTAGCTTAATATAATTATATAGAAAGACTAATATCTATTACTGCTAATTAATAAGCTTCTATAGAGAATTAGCTCTATAAAGATTTTCTCTAAAATTAATATCTAATAAGCTTTTTACAAGATTAAAATTTACCTAAAATCTAAGAATCTAATATTATTCTAGATAAAATATAGATTCTTTAAATATTATATTATTTCTTTTAGGCTAATAAATAGTTCTGCTATATTTTAGTAATATATAAATAGCCTCTTTATATTATAGATTAGTTATAGATTAGGCTGCCCTCACCAATATTAGTACTAATATTTGCAACAAAGGGCTGCTCTTGCCAATATCTATTGGAGGGGGTTCTTCTGGGTTCTAGTGTAGAGATATATAAATAAGCTATTAGGCCTAACCTAACCTTTTTTCTTTCTTTTCTTAACCTCTGTTTCTTGTTAGCTAGGCATAAATAGAATAAGCTCTGCTTGTATTTACTGTTTATAATATAAACAGAGGTTTGTTCCATTATCTATACATTAAAAAAGGACTAGGGAATAACTAGATACTGTCTTTTCTGTCTAGATCTAAAAGTAGGTATATTTTCCTTAAATTCTTACCTTTACAATGCATTAAAATCTATTAATAAGCTCTATACTTAATTAATAGACTGCAAGCATTATCCAAAATAACTTCTTATTATAGTAAAGGTTACCAATACCCAGGGGGGTAAGCAATATATATCTTTCTTTAAGGTCCCTACCAGCAACAGGGATAGGGTCTATATTATTAATAAAAATAATTTTATTAAATAGGCTATAAATAATGCAGAGGTATTATTTAATCTCTTAAGAGAGAATATAGACCACTGGCTTAATAACCTTAATAAAGTTAAGAAGTAACTTACTGCAAAGAAGACTAAGGCAGAAGATTACTGCAAGGGCTAGGCCAAAGCTTAAGAAAAAAATATATCTCTTAAGGAGTATTTATATAAGGCAAGCTTTACTTCCTTAGTCTTTAAAGAAAAATATTACAAAAAGTCTAAGAAGATTCTAGATCCTTCTATATTTTTAGGTTCTAAGAAAAATAACTTTAAGAACTGGTTTTTTTTTATAAAGGAGAAACTCTATATAAATACTAATTACTATAATACTAATAAGCTTTAAAAGGTTTATATCTAGGGTTAACTTAAGAAAAATACTGCTAAGTATATCTATTTCTATCTAGATATTAAAGATAAATTATTTATCTATATATCTAATAAGCTTCTAAAGGTCCTGCAGGACTTCTATTGCAATCTAAATTATAAAGAAAAAGCCAAAGATAACTTTACTAAACTTTAGTTTAATAAAGAAAATAATTTTAAAGTCTTTCTTATAAAGTTCCAATATTTAGTCTACAATACCAATATTTCTGCTAGCAATTATAAGTATAAGCTAAATTACTACTTATACTAGTAGTTCTATAAAAAAGCTATCTCTGCCTATATCTATAAGAACTATAAGAATTTTATAAATAAGTACAAGGAGATTACTTATAACCTTAAGGTAATTAATACTGCTAAGGTCTGTAACTATAACTATAATTATAACTATAGCTATAATAATAAGGAAGCTACCTTAAAGGATAACAAACCTACTGGTAATTACAATAGTAGTAATAATAAAAAAGACTATAGTAGAAAGTATACTATTTAAGGAAATTACTATAAGTATAGTTAGCCTAGATATATAGCAAAGTACTATTCTAACAAAAGAAACAACAATAAGCTTACTAAACTAGAGTATAAGGAGTTAGAAAATAAAAAGCCTTAAGAAAAGTCTTCTCCTTAGAGTATAGGTAGGTTAATTTTAATTTATTAGAAATTAACCTTAGTTAGTTAATAGATAGCAAAAGTTTTTATATATTATATAAAATAGTAAAGAATAGATACTGTATATAGATAAACTTCTCCCTTACTAATACTAAAGCAAATATATATTTAATTATTAATACCAAGCTTGCTATACAAGCTACTAAGATATTTAGTATATATACTAAGAGGCTAAAGATACTATATAGAGTAACTAGGTATAATAGAAAAGGCTAAATACAAGCAATATATATTATTGGCTTAAACCTTAAGGTTATAGGGCAATATATCTAAGATTAGCTATTTATTATCCTTAATCTAGGACAGTATAATATAATTATTGGAAGGAAATAGCTAGCAAAATAGAATATCTAGCTAGATATAAGGAATTAGAAAATAATCTAGCTAGACAAGTATATTAATAGCAAAAAGAAGTTAAATACCAGTAGAAAAGAAAAGTAGTTACTACTATTGGGGTTAGGGTATAAAATTATAATTCTTTACTGTAATTTTACTAAGCCTGTAGCCAGAACTAAGGACCAAAAGAATACTAACAGGTATAACTGCCTTCTAGAGTAAAAGAATAAGAGAATTTAGAAACAGAAAGTAATCTATAGCTTATAGAGAATAAGTAAAACCCTTATTAGTAATTGTTTAATAGAAGTAGCAAAGATATAGCAGGCTCTGGAAGAAAAAACATTAATACTAACTAATTAGTAGCCAAGGCTATACTACTGGGATTGGTCTATTAAGCCTGGCCTAGCAGGACCTGGTACTAATCCAACCAGGGTTAATAAATATCCTGTATACAAAAAAGCAAATACTACACTACAGTAACTAAGGTTTAATATTGTATTAATTGGTGCAGTTAGTATAAAAATAAATCTCTGTTAAGAAGATACTGCAGCCTTTACCCTAAGCCTCTATAAATTGGATTAAATAATTAACCTAAAATAAGGCTGTAAGCAGTAGAACAAGGAGCAAGAATATAAAAAGCAGAAGATATAGAAGGCAGTAAACTATATTCTCTCTATATACTATAAGGATTATTGCAATGTTTTCTTAAAGAAGGATTCTAATAAACTTACACCAATTAAGGAAAAAGCTAATATAAAGATTAAGCTTATAGAACTAAATAACTTATATTTCTATCTACTGTATAAGTACAGTACAGAGAAACTAAAGAAAATAAAGTACTATATTATTAATAACCTAGATAAAGGATTTATTGTACTAAGTTATACTTTCTATACTGTACTAATTCTGTTTACCTAGAAAGTAAATAGAAAGCTTTAATTCTGTATAGACTATTATTAGCTTAATGCAATTATATAGAAAGACTAATATCTATTGCTACTAATTAATAAGCTTCTATAGAGAATTAGCTCTGCAAAGATTTTCTCCAAGATTAATATCTAACAAGCTTTTTATAAAATTAGAATTTACCTAGAATCTAAGGATCTAATATTATTCTAAACAAAATATAGATTATTTAAATACTATATTATTTCTTTTAGGCTAACAAATAGTCCTGCTATATTTTAGTAATATATAAATAGCCTCTTTATAGACTGCCTAGATAGGTTCCTTACTATATACCTTAATAATATTCTAATATATTTAGAGAATAAAAGTAAATATATACTCTATATAAAAACAGTACTGCAATGTCTAAGGAAGGCAGAGTTATAGGCTAACTTACAGAAATTAGAGTTCTATATTAGATAGACTAAGTATCTTGGTTTTATTGTCTCTATAGATAGTATTAAGGCTAATCCAGATAAGGTTTCTATTGTATACAATTAGTCTGTACTAACATTAGTAAAAGAAGTACAGTTATTCCTGGGATTCTATAATTACTATTGGTATTTTATTAAGGATTATAGTAAGATTGCTAGACTACTTATATAGCTAATATAGAAGGATATACCTTTTATCTTTAGCAAGAAATATTAAGCTATATTTTAATACCTAAAAGAAGCCCTCCTTAGTATAGCTATCTTACAATATTATAATAACTGCCTAGAGACTTATCTAGAGACTAATTTATTAGATAGTATTGTAGGGGGAGTTCTTAGCCAGTTATATAATAATAGTTTCTAGTATCTAGTTACCTTTTATTTAAGGACAATACTGCCTGCTAAATTAAACTATACTATCTATAACAAGGAGTTACTAGTAATTGTAGCCTATATAAAGAAATAGTATTGTAAGTTAGAGAGGCTACAGAGTATATTGCCTATCTAGATTTATTCTAATTACAAAGCACTGGAGTACTTTATAACAAAGCAATAGCTAAATTTTCAATAAGTAGACTAGGCAGAATATCTCTTTTAATTTCTATTTTAAATTTAGTATTATACTGGAACACTAAATAGCATTGCCAATACATTGTCTTAACAGAAGGACTTAATTAAGGAACAGTAGCTAGACTACAATAAGTATTGTATATAGACAATCCTTAGAGAAAATTAAGTAAGCCCAAGGGTTTAGGCCAAACTTAACCTAATTAAGATAGAAAACCTAGATCCTAAATTAATATTGGTTAATTAGATACTTATAGCTAACTGTAATAACCTATTACTCTAGACCCTATATAACTAAGCAATTAACTAAAACCCTAAGGATTAGTCTATATTGCAGGGTCTTCTACTCTGGAAAGGAAAACTATATATTTCTAAAGGAAGGAAGGGGGAGTATCTATATACTAAATTATTTAACAAGATCTATAAGTAACCAATAGCTACTTACCCTGGTTAGAGCAAAATACAGTAGATTGTAATATAACAATATTACTGGCCTGGCATAGGTACTAAGATAAATTAATATATACAGAATTATTAAACTTACTGGTATACCTACTTACTAAGAGACTTACTACCTGGGTTACTATAACTACTACTGGTGCCTAACTAACTATAGCAATATATCTTAATGGATTTTATAATATTTCCACCCAATAGGTATAGATACAATACAGTGTATATAGTAGTTAACTGGTTAAGCAAGTAAGTCTAATCTATACTGTATACTAAGTATATAATAGAGTAAGATATAGCTTGTCTTTTTAAAAATACTATATTGCCTAAGTATAGTCTACCAGATACAATAGTCTTGGATTATAGCCTGCAGTTTATATTGGAATTTTAGAATAAGCTAATAAAGATTCTGGGCATTAAGCTAAAACTCTCTACTGCTAACTATATATAGATAGATAGACAGACTAAAATTGTAAATTAGTACCTAGTACTATATTTATAGCTATATATTAACTATTACCAGAATAACTAGTTAGAATAGCTACTAATTATAGACTATACTATAGCTTTATTACTGTATAAAACAATAGATCTATTACCTTTTAAAATTAAACAGGGTTTTTAACTGTAAATATTATTTAACTAGCAGGATTACTTAGACAGGGAGATATTGCTAAGGGAGTTAGCAAACTACTAGAATACTAAATAATATACTAAGCAGATACAAGAGATATAGAACTATACCAAAAGAAATATAAGGTCTATACAGAAGAATTAGAAAAAGCAGGCTAATAAATACTGCTATAAAATTAATTTCCAGAAGGGTAACCTGGTTTATATTTAGATAAACTATTGGAATATAGGCAGACCCAGTAAGAAGCTAGATAACTAGATAGATAGTCCCTGGCCAATTATTAATAAGATTGGTAACTTCTATCTAGTTAAGGTCCCTAATTTAGTAAAGGTTTACCCAGTATTCTTGCCTAATAAGCTCTGGCTTGCTATAGATAATCTACTACCTAGCTAGATTCTAGAGCCTAAACCTTTAGTTAAGATTAATAGTAAATTAAAGTATAAAGTTAACAAGATCCTTGCTGTCTGTAAATACTACTCTAAGCTACAATACTAGGTAAGTTAGCTAGAATATAACAGTAATCTAACCTAGTATTTTACTTTAAATTTCTGCAATGCCACTGCAAAGCTCTGTAACTTCTATTCTAAGTAACCTATAGAACCCAGTCTACCAGTAAACTTGCAGTATTGGCTTGATTGTACTGCAAATAACAAGGATACCAATAAGTGGCTGGACAATAACAAGCTACTTGTACAATTAAGGGTTTAATCTTTATAAGGGGGGGGGGGTAGTGTTATAGATTAGTTATAGATTAGGCTACCCTTACTAATATTGGCACCAATATTTACAATAAAGGGCTGCTCTTGCCAATATCTATTAGAGGGGGTTCTTCTGGGTTCCAGTGTAGAGATATATAAATAAGCCATTGGGTCTAACCTAACCTTTTTTCTTTCTCTTCTTAACCTCTGTTTCTTGTTAGCTAGGTATAAATAGAATAAGCTCTGCTTGTATTTACTATTTATAACATTTATAGACTGCCTGGATAGGTTTTTTACTATATACCTTAACAATATTCTAATATATTCCAAGAATAAAAGTAAATATATACTCTATATAAAAATAGTGCTGTAATATCTAAGGAAGGTAGAGTTATAGACTAACTTATAGAAATTAAAGTTCTATATTAAATAGACTAAGTATCTTAGTTTTATTGTCTCTATAAATAGTATTAAGGCTAATCTAGATAAGGTTTCTGTTATATACAATTACTCTATACTAATATTAGTAAAAGAAGTATAGTTATTCCTAGGATTCTACAATTACTATTGATATTTTATTAAGAATTACAGTAAGATTGCTAGACTACTTATATAGCTAATATAGAAGAATATACCTTTTATCTTTAGCAAGAAATATTAGGCTATATTCCAATATCTAAAAGAAGCTCTCCTTAGTATAGCTATTTTATAATATTATAATAATTACCTAGAGACTTATCTAGAGACTAATTTATTAAACAGTATTGTAGGGGAGTTCTTAGCTAGCTATATAATAATAGTTTCTGGTATCTAGTTACCTTTTATTTAAGGACAATACTGCCTGCTAAATTAAACTATACTATCTATAACAAAGAGTTACTGGCAATTATAGCCTATATAAAGAAATAGTATTATAAGTTAAAGAAGCTATAGAGTATATTATCTATCTAGATTTATTCTAATTACAAAGTACTGGAGTACTTTATAACAAAGTAATAACTAAATTTCTAATAAATAGGCTAGGTAGAATATCTTTCTTAATTTCTATTTTAAATTTAGTATTGTACTAAAATACTAAATAGCATTGCCAATATATTGTCTTAATAGAAGAACTTAATTAAGGAACAGTAGCTAGACTACAATAAATATTGTATATAGATAATTCTTGGAGAAGATTAAGTAAGCCTAAGGGTTTAGGCTAAACTTAACCTAATTAAGATAGAAAACCTAGATTCTAAATTAATATTAGTTAATTAGATACTTATAGCTAACTGCAATAATCTATTACTCTAGACCCTATTGAGAAGGGGAAATCCTCCTGTAAATATATTTAATAGCTTGGTGTCAAACAAGCTTAAGAAGTAGAGATACAACAAAATTAGGAAAAACAAAAAGATTATAACTACAAAAAAAATAACTAAATCTTAATATATAATAAAAACAAAATTTACTCTCTTAAAAAGATAACTTTTTCTAAGGTATATTATAAAAAG
Organism: Spiromastix sp. SCSIO F190; assembly: GCA_014805645.1. Lineage (NCBI taxonomy): Eukaryota > Fungi > Ascomycota > Eurotiomycetes > Onygenales > Spiromastigoidaceae > Spiromastigoides > Spiromastix sp. SCSIO F190. The sequence goes on along the minus strand of WXTY01000006.1, from coordinate 1,176,831 downwards.
AATAATAAATAATAAATCTAAAAAGGTCCTTAATAAAAATTATCTTTATAATATCTAACTAGTTTTTGCAGTGCCAAGATATATTCTTAGTATTAGAAAAACCTACCCTCCTTTTCTAGGGATATAGTCTCCCCACTATAACTTAACTATACCCAAGAACATTGTCCCCTAATGTTAAAGAAAAGAAAAAAGTAAAACAAAAGTATAATAAATATAGTAGGGAGATATAAGAAACTAAAGAAACCAAGAGATAGCTAAAAGCCTAGAGTTCTAGAAGTAGTAAATTACTAGAGAAGCAGTATAGAACTTTGTAAAAGAAAGGAATAGCCAATGCAAACAGCCTAGCAAAACAAGAGAAAAGAGAGAATATAGTAGAACCAAAGTAAAGTAAAAAAAAAGGTTATAGCCTAGCAATACAATATTATTATTATTGTTAGTTTGCAGTATACTTACTAAGACCTTACCTTCTATTGTTAAGTTCTTCTTTTCTTCCTTTTATAACCTTTTAAGTATCTAACCTAACTAGCTTAAATCTTTTAATTCTGCTCCTTAAATACTCTAATATAGTCTCTTGCTGGTTTCTTTCTATTTCTTTAAAATCTTAAAAAGGCCTTTTATAATTTTACTAAGTTCTAAGCTTCTTTTCTTTATAACCTTAGATCTATCTTTGCAAACCTACTTAAATCCCCCTACTCTACTCTTTAAATAGATAAATTTCTAGCTTTGCTAAACTAATAGACCCTTAAATATATAGCTAACCATTAGTAGAATTATAGCCTCTCTGTCTAAGACTTCTATAAAACCTTTTATTAGTAGTGTATTACAAGGTTTCTGTAAGTAGAAAGCACTATTACTAGAAAAATAGTACCAAAGACTAGTCTATAAAATTATAGAAGTATTATAAAACTTAAGCAGAATAGTAGAGAAATTTAAGTAAACTAACTAATATAATAGAAACTTCTAAATATCCTTGTACTAGTAACCCTGCTAAAAACAAAAGCCCTAGAGCTACTATACTAAAGTATTATTTATCTCTGCTAGTCTATACTTATTGCCTTAAGTCCTTATGCAAAGAAAGTACCTTAAATAAGCCTAGACAAAGAAAAAGAGTTTCTTTAAGTAAGTCCCCCTTTTAGATATCTAAAGCTATAAAAGTATCTAGCTATTATAGTAGGTATTTCTGGGGGTTTTTGTTGCACAGTTTATTACCTCCCTTTTAATTTTGTTATTCTTCCTTAAGGTTTATTGCTATGCCTTAGAGGTATGTTGCTGTACCCAATAGATAGAGAAATAGAAGGTTCTTTAACAAAGCTTCTATAAGGAAATTACCTAGGTAGGTTAGAATAAATTAGTATTGTTCCAGAACTAGAAGCTTGGTATATATAAACCCCCTAGAGGTTTACTAGCTTTATTTCTTTTCTTTTCTTTCCTTCTCTAGCTTAGAGTCTTTATTTCTTAGGTAGAATAAAATTTCTTATTTTATTTCTAACCTTACCTTAATACTACTCTAAGCTTACTCTCTTTTATATATTTAAAAGGGACCTCTTATCTAACTTCTTGTTAAAATATACTAAGGACTAAAAGTAGATATATTTTTACTTAAGAAAACTTTCTTTAAAACTATAGAATAGCTATTTAGATATTGTTAGCCCCTTATTAATATTATCCAAGCTTAAATATATTTTACTAATATTTTAGGATATTACTGCTGCCTACAATATAGTATAACCAAGTAACAACAGTAGATTAGAGAAATCTAATAATAATAACCAGTGCAAAGAAAAATATATTTTGTTTATAACTACTAAGAAAGCAGTAAAGAGAGGTATTAAGGGGGTAACCTCTACCCTTATCTATAAGTTTTTTTAGTAGCTTTACAAGGAAAATAACAGAAAGCTATTTAATAATATTATAGTAGACCTTAAATTCTATAAAAACTATATTAATAAACTAGAAGATTCTTTTTAGTAGAAGGCTAACAAGGTAGAATTTTATTATTAGCAGTAGAAGAATACCACTACCTATAGATAAACTATACTTGGGGAAGTTAAGTATTTAACAAAGGAGATTATAGAACTACAGAAAGCCACTAGCAGGGGTAGTATAGGCCAATAGTCTAAGAAGATTCTAGACCCTTCTATCTTTAATAGTAAAAAAGACAAGAATTTTAAAAATTAGATAGACTAAATAAAAGGTAAGCTCTGTACAAACAAGGATTATTATAACACTAATATACTACAAAAGGTATATATCTACAGGTATATTATAAAGAATATAGCTAACTTCCTGTATCTCTATTATAATAATAATAATAAGCTATTTACCAAAAGCTCCAACAATATCTTAAAGGTATTAATTACTAACTTCTAAGACCCTAACTATAAGAAAAATACAAAGAATAATTTTAACTACTATTACTTTAAAAAGGGGGAGAATTTCTATATATTTCTATTAAAGTTTAACTACCTTGCTTGCAATACTGGGGTTACTTATAATAACTATAAGTTTAAATTAAACTATTATTTATATACTAACCTGGTAAAGGCTACTGTAAGCTACTATATCTAGGACAGTACCTTCCAGGAATTTACTACTGCTTGTACCTTACTTAAGTAGAACCTAGTATATATTAATAAATACTTAAGCTACTACCAAAGTAATAGGCAAGGAAAATATAAAGATAACAAGGACAAGGAAAAAAAAATTAAAGAAAAAAAAGCCCCTAGAAACTAGTAGTAATAATAAAGACCAAAAATTAAGGAACTATAAGGATATTAAGTATTATAACTATAGGGAGATAGACTACTTTTTCCAAAGTTATACTAAGCCAAAAAAGAACTATATAGGTAAAATTATAGAGCTAGAGAAAAAGCTTGCAAAGCTAGAGTAGAAAAAAAATAATCTCTAGAAGTAGTCTTTATTCTAGAGAATTTATATATAATAGATTTTACTAAGGTTAATCTAAGTTAGTTATTAGAAGGAAATAGTTTTTATATTAATTATAGATTAGCTTAGAATAGATACTGTATTTTAATATCTATACTAGCTAATATAGAAGCAAATAGTTACCTTTTTATTAATACTAGGTTAGTAATCTAAATAGCAGAATAATTTAATCTTTGGATAGAATAATTAAAGACCCCTTGTTATATAACAGGGTTTAACAGTAAGGAAGCCCCCAGGGCTATCTATATTATCTAACTAGACCTAGAGATAAATAGATAATAAGTACCAAGACAGCCCTTTTTTATTATATAGTTAGGTAGTTATAATATAATCTTAGAACAACAGTACTTCTTAGATTACAATATTTAGCTAGATATTTAGAACCAGCAGTTAATCTGGCCAAACAACAAGGAAAGAGCCAATATAGTTAATAAAAAGAAATTTAAGCTACTAAAATAGTTAAAAAGAAAGATAATAATCCTTTAATAAAATATATTATTGCTAAATATAAACCCTAAGTATTAAAAAAATATTAAATATTGGAAAAAATTATTTAAGAAAAAGAATAAGCTAAAGATATAGCTAATAAAACTAGAAAAGGGGCCTACTAAGGTAGATATAGCTAGAATATTATTGCTAAACTTAGTGCTAACACCCTAGAGACCTAGGTAGACCAAGGCAGGGAACTTAAGATTAGCCCTATAAAAGATAGATAGGGTACTATTAGAAAAGAATTAACCCCTGGATAGAGAGAAACTAATAAGAAAGACCCAGGGTAAAAAATAAAATTAATACTAACTAATAATAATTAATATTGCAATAATTAAAGTAGCTAGTATAAATTAAAATCTAAGGCAGGAAGGTACAGAGGTCTTCTTAATTAGTATATATAAACTAGACTAATTTATTAACCTGTAGTTAGGAAAAGTAAAGCAGAATAAAAAATATAATAGAGAGAAAGTAAAGCTCTAGGTAGCCTTAAAGAAGGTACTTTCTAAATATTACAGGGAATATAAAAATATATTCTTAAAGAAGGCTTTTAATAAACTAGCCCTGTACTATAATAAAGTAAAAATAAAGATTAAGCTTACTAGCCTAAATACCCTAATATTTAGCCTACTGTATAAGTATACACTAAAGAAGTTAGTTAAGCTAAAATACTACCTAGTTAATAACCTAGATAAGGGCTTTATAGTACCAAGCACTACTTTATATACTGCCCTAGTACTATTCTTTTAAAAGGTAAACAGTGGACTAAGGTTCTATATAGACTACTAGAAGTTAAATATACTAACTAGAAAAAACTAATACCCCCTGCTATTAATTAATAAGTTATTACAATAAATTAGTACAGCAAAAATTTTCTTAAAGATAGATATATAATAGGCTTTCTACAAGGTATAGATTAGCCCTAAGTCTAAAGACCTTACTATATTCTAGATATATTATAGGTTCTTTAAGTATTAAGTAGTTTCTTTTAGCTTAATAAATAGACTAGCTATATTTTAATAATAGATAAATAGCCTCTTTATAGATTACCTTAATAAATTTCTAACTATCTACCTAGATAATATTCTAATCTACTCTAAGAACAAGGATAAGTATATTCTGTATATAAAGACAGTGCTGGCATAGTTATAAAGTACTAGCTTACAGGCTAACCTAAGAAAATCTAAGTTCTATATAAAAAAAATAAAGTACCTAAAATTTATTATTATAACTAAGGGTATTAAGGTTAACCCTAACAAGGTAAAGGCTATTAGAAAGTAAAGTACCCTAACTATAGTAACTAGTATCTAGTCTTTTCTAGGGTTCTATAACTACTACCAATACTTTATTAAGGAATATAGACAAATAGCTTAACTACTAAATAAGTTACCCCATTTCTTACCGGAATCCGAACTCAGTCAATTCTTGGAATTTTACGTCAAAAATAGGTTCAATCGAAAGCCTGTCTCTTACAAAGGCTACTATCCAAATTTCAGGCCAATCAGCCCTGTATTGGGGGTGCTGTTGATAAAAAGGTGATTTCACCGATCCATCAACAGAAGAGGGACATTTCCCTCCACCACACCACCAATATTAGTCCAAATCTTCTGGAAATTGGATACAGCGTACACCTATACTAGCCGAACAATATATCCAAATTTCAAGACTGTGCGACCGATATTGCCTTCACAATTCGCGAACGAAAAATTTTCACCCTAAACCAGCATTTCTGGTGTTCCCAGACATTCACGCCAAGTACCTTTTCGGCGCCACACACTACAAACGCCATGCAAACTGCAGGAGCGGTACCCCCCTTTTATTGCTCCAGCAACCAACCTTTCTACCAACCTCTCTATTAATCTTTTCTACTTTCCTTACTATACCCAAAAGGCTTTACTACAGTTTGTATTGGCCTTAGTCCTGTTCCCGCGATCACAGGCTTAAACAAGACTGCTTAGTTTAATAGTTCTCTGCAAAAACTATTACCTAGTTTAGATATTTTAGGTCTATAAAATAGAATACCCCACCTTTTACTAGTTTTAACTTACTAAAACTAGTCTAGTTCTACTAGTAGACCTGGTTTAGCCCAGTATTAGTTAAGAACTAGCTTTATTCCTTAGGGAGACCTTTTTCTTTGTTTAGTCCTTTCTTGCTGGCTTTAGTTCTAGAACTTTAGCTAGATTAAGGTTTTTCTCTGCTTTTCTAGACTAAAAACAGAGGTGTTAGTACTACCCCTTTTCCTTTAACTACTATTTTACTTTTACTAGTTATACACCTATTTCTATCTCTACTAGTGCCTTGGTGGTATAGCCACTGGTACAGTAGCTTTAGATTTAGATATTTCTAGTTGGTTTTTAAGTTTTCCCTCCAAAGAAGCTTCTGGGATTGGTAATTCCCCTCCAAAATAAATTACTGCTAGAAAGCTTATAGAGCTTGATTCTAGAAATCTTTTTCCCCCTTTTGTATACACTACCACCACTACCCACTACCACCACCCCTACCCCCCCTCCTTTTTGTAAAGTTTTCTACCTTTTGCTTAAAAAGGTATTTAGTTTACTAGTTCTCTCTAAAAACTAGTAAAGTATAGTAAGCTTGCAAGGCAATACACCTTAGTTTACTACTTCTAAGCAAAAAGTTAGTACTACTGCAGCTAGAATCCTTTCCCTAGCTAGTAAACCTAGTACTTCTAGCTAAAATGCCTACTCCATTGAACACAGGCAGCTTTCAAAGCTTAGGGGAGAGTCCCCAGAGAATTAAAGCAAAGCTAGTAAACCCAAAAGCTAGAAATTTAGCTCAAAAAAGAAAGAACCTTAGTTAAGCTATTACAACTATGCAAGAAGGAATTAACTTAGTTCTTTAAGATCTAGGCCCCAACCATAATGGGGTTACCAAGCTTCAAGCAGGATTAGGCCAATTTGGCCTGGAGGCTCTAAAAACAATATTAGAGCAACCTCCACCCCCCCAACCACCCCAACCACCAATACCTGCCCCCCAGAGCCTCCCTAGCTATGCTAGTATAGCTAAGAATGGAATTCCACCAAAGGAAAAGCAGCCTACCCCCCAGCAGCTTTAAGAGCTAAAAGTTAGAAGTCCTGCCCTGGCTAAACTTCTAGCTACTATTCTACATGCAACAGCCCTTGCAAAGATTAATAAAACCACTAAAAAGTATGGAATTGGACTTTTCTTAGGGGCTAGGAGACTAGCTAGCTCTAAGATTATTCTAGTAGCTAAGAATGCAGCTACTAAGGATAGGGCTGAAGCAAATAAGGTATGGCTTAATACCTTTGGCAAGCAAGAAGAAAACAAGGTCTATACTAGAAGATATATAGTTCTAGTACATAGAGTGCGCAAAGAAGCCTTTAAACAGGACCAACAAGAAATTAGAAAAGCCAATATTCTAAAGTATAACCCTAATCTTAAAGGGTTTCTTAGAATCCAGCAATTTCACTGGAGAAGAGCCACTCTAAAGAATACTAAAAAGTCTAGCTCTATGCTCCTAGATCTCCAAACCCCTGAGCAGGCTAACCACCTAATTAACAATGGGCTGGTTATTAAGAATAAGCTTAAAACTGTAGAGCTATTTAACTCTACATGCCTAGTTTCTAGGTGCTATAAATGCCAGGGGTATGGCCACCAAGCTAGATACTGTACTAAGGCCTCCAAATATGGTTTCTACTCTAAGGGAGACTATAAATTTAAACATTGCCCCCTAAAAGGGGATCTCTCTAGGGCTAGGTGCTCTAACTGCCAAGGAAAACATACTTCTGGAGATATACAATACCCTAAGCACAAGGTAGAAACAGAGAGAATAGCCCTGGCTAAAGAGAATAAGCCCAAATTCTTTGCTAGTAGGCAGGAGAATAAGGTTCCAATTCAATTAGAAAAGCCAACCCCTTTTGAAGCATCCTAGCTCTAGCCTAGCAAAAGAACTAGGTTAGAACCTTCTACCCAAACTACTAGGAAGAGGGGAAGGCCTTCAGGCCTAGAAATTACCCAGAGAACTGCTGCAAATTCCCATTCAAGAATAGAGACACTATTTTAGACTAAATCTCAGAATCAGCCTGAATTAGCAAGTGAAATGGATACTACAGAAGAAAATCCAGAGGCAAGCCAGAATCCTGCTAATTCTCAATGAGGGTAGCTTAATATAACACCCACCTAAGCAAGGATATTATGCTTGGAATAATAGGGGATCCACAGCTATTTAACTTCCAATTTATAGCTATTCAGGAACCTTGGAAGGATACTAGACTATTTCAGACTATAGAAAGGTCTAGTACCCAGTGGTTACCCCTATATCCAGACAAATTCCATACAAATGCCTGCTTTCTACTAAATACCTCTCTATGCAAGCCTGGAACCTGGTTAGTGGACTTTCCATGTCCAAACATTGCAATTCTTATAATTTTGGAAGAAGAAAAAGAGATTAAGGTTATAAATATATATTCACCACCCCCAGGAGCACACAGTACTATAGATAGGCTATCCCCTATCTATAAGCTTCAAGAATTGGAACTAAATACTAGCTCTAATATTCTGCTGGGAGACTTTAATCTTCACCATTCTCTTTGGAATGCTATGGAATCCACTGAAACCCACGAAATAGCAAAGGATCTATTGGAAATTACAGCTAGTCTAGGCCTAGAGCTACTCACCCCCTCTAAAATACCTACATGGATTAGGTACCCTTCTAAGACAACCATTGATCTTTCTTTTGGCTCTATAGATATAGCAAACAAGCTTATTTCTATATCTACCCCTGGAAATCTTTAACATAGGTCTGACCACATGCTTATAGCATTGGATTTTAACCTAGAAACAGTGCTAGACCAGCCAAATCAAAGAAGGTATAAATGGAAGGATGCCAATCAAGAAGAAGTCCAAAATCTAGCCCAAAATATCTGGTTTCCAAATAGCCTAAATAACAGGGAAGAGGTAGAGCAGTATGCCTTCTATTTACAGCAAAAAATCCTTAGTATTGCTGAGATTACTGTTCCAAAAACAAGAGAAAACTCTAAACCAAGCCAAAAAGCTACTCCCTGGTGGAATCAAGAGATTAATGGTCTAATTCAGGAGGAGAGAAGTCTTAGAGCAAGGGCTGCCCATCCAGACCTAATTAAACAAGCTACCAAAGCCAAGAAAAAAGCTATTAAAGAGTCTAAAAGATTTCAATTTAGACAATTTACCCACAGGCTTAGGGAAGATAGAACAGTTTTGTGGAAACTAGCAAGGTGGGGAAGGTTAAGAAGCCACTTACCTATAGAACTACCCTTAGTTCCCTCCCTAAAAGCCAATAATGGAGGTTTAGCCACTATATACCAGCAAAAATCTCAGGAATTTGCAACTTAATTCTTTCCCTAGCTTCCAGAGGCAGACTTAGAAGATATAGAGGAGAATACTAGCTTTCCAGCTACTCTAGAAGACCTAGAGCCTCCTACAGAGAAAGAGATTGGCCAATTTATAAAGACAACAGCCTCCTGGAAAGCCCCTGGCCTGGATAGTATTCCTAATGAATTTTTAAAAGCCTTAGGACCTTCCCTCTATAAACCAATGCAAATCCTTATAGAGGGATGTTGGAATTGGCAATACTATCCAAAGATTTTTAAAACTGCTAAAACAGTGGTTTTAAGAAAGCCTGGAAGACTAGACTACTCTATTGCCAAAGCATGGAGGCCTGTAGCACTTCTAAATACTCTGGGAAAGGTTATAGAAGGGGTTACAGCTAGAAGGCTCCAGAATATAGCTAAGAAGTATAGTCTTCTTCCTGCCACCCAATTTGGAGCTAGAAAAGGCCATTTAACTATCCATGCTTTAGATTTACTACTGGGTGCAATCAGAACTGTATAGCAGGGAAACCCATTGGAGAGAGGTATAGCCTCTATTCTTTCCCTGGATATAACTGGAGCCTTTGACCATGTTATTCCAGAAAGGCTGGTCTATATCCTAAAGAAAAAGGGTATTCCAGAATCTCTAGTAGGCTGGGTTAAAAGCTTTATGCAGGATAGAGCCTCTATTCTCTGGTTTAAAAATAAACCTTCTATAATATTTAATATTTCTGCTGGAACCCCCCAAGGATCTTGTATGTCTGCAATTCTATTTCTCTTCTACAATGCTGAATTGGTGGATCTATGCAATCCAGAGCACCAGAAAGTATTAAGTATAGGCTTCAGTGATAATATAAATATTATAGCCTATGGAAAATCCACTAAGCAGACTACAAGAGCCTTAAATAGAGTCCATGGGAGGTGTATTGCCTGGGCAAAGAGACATGGAGCTAGGTTTGCCCCTGAAAAGTACTCTCTAATGCATTTTTCAAGAAATACTAGAAGGTTTAACCTTGGAAAACCACTAGTTTTAGAGGGAACCAATATAACTATTTAACCACAAGAGAGTCTTAGAATTCTTGGTCTATTTCTAGATTCTAGGTTAAATTGGTCACAGCATTACAAAGCAATAGAGAGGAAATTGGCTACCCAATTCAATGCACTAGCTAGGTTAACTGGCTCTACCTGGGGTATTCCATTGGAGGAAGGAAGACTACTATATAAAACAGTAGTTCTACCAGCAATAACCTATACCTCTATAGCCTGGCATACACCTACCCTGGATGGAAATTCCAAAGGATTAGCTAAAAAGCTAGAAACCTTCCAAAACAATGCTCTAAGGATAGTTAGTGGAGGTTTTAGAGCTACTCCAATCCATGCATTGGAAACAGGCACTGGAATTGCCCCTCTAAACCTAGTTTTAGATGCCCAGGTTGCTCTATATAGAAGGAAAACAGCAGGCTCAAGGATTAAAAACCTTATTAAAGAGAAATGCCTTACAATTTAGACAAAGCTTCAAGAACCAAGAAACCACCACCAGAACTGGAACCAGCTTAATAGAAAGATTAGGCATCCAGAAGAGACTACAGAGAATTGGTGGATTTCTTGGTTAGGCAAAGGTTTAAACCAGAGCAATAAGTCCTCTAGTAAGACACAGGCTAGAGAGGCAATACTAGCTCTCTGGAGAAAGAAATAGAGTGGAATTACTAGGGAACTAAACCTTAGAATTAACCACTACCACCTAACTCCAGACTCTAGACCTCTAGACCTTTATAGGGGTCTCCAGAAGGCTCAATGCTCTCTAGCTATACAGCTTAGAACTAGAAAGATTGGTCTAGCTGCTTTTCTCTATAAACAAGGGGTTCCTGGCTATAATAGCCCTCTATACTCTTATGGAAGAGGTTAAGAGACTCCAGTACATATCTATATACTGTAAGAAATATACCCTAGAAAGGGAGGCCTTAAAGGCTCAAACAGGCTCTATAGACTTGAAAAGGCTCTTGGGAAGTGCAAAGGGAATTAACTACCTAACTAGGTGGTGGCTCCAACAGAGAATTCTGCCATAGTTCTATTTAGCAAATTCTTTGTTCTATAGAATATAGAAGGCAGCCTGCTTGCTTGTATTACTTTTATTCTCTTTATTATACTATTTTCTTTTGCTTTTACTTTTACTTTTCTATCTCTCTCTTTCTATCTCTCTTTTCTATTTTATTCTATATATTTCTACTATACCTCTCTTTTCTTTTCTTTTCTTTGTATAGCCAAAATAGGCAATAGTTTTCCTTTATTGTATACTAAAAGCCCTGTACTATCTACTCTCTTTACTGGTTTTATTTTATTTTGTTTGTTTTGTATAACCTTTTGTATCTCTTTTTGTTATTTGGCTTTTGTTGCTCTATTTGTCTTGTTTTGAAGAACTGTCAATTCCTGACTGCACAGGAATACTGGGTAGGCTTGATGTTGAGAAAGCAGGCTCAATAATGCATGTATATACTAGTCTAGCAGTTCCCAATGGCCCTTAAGGCTCAGGGTGTATTAATTTATTTATTTATTTATTTATTTATTTACTAAATAAGTTAATAAAAAAAGGTATATAGTTTATATTTAATACTAAATACTGGGATATATTCTATCTACTTAAGAAGTACCTGCTGTTTACCCTAATCCTAAAGTAATATAACCCTGTACTAGAAACAAAGCTTAAGACTAATTTATTAAAGGGGGTAGTTACTAGGGTTTTTTTCTAGTTCTATAACAATAGTTTTTGGTACTCCATTGCTTATTTCTTAAAGACAATAGTGCCAGTAAAGTCTAATTATTTAATCTATAACAAGGAATTGCTTGCAATTATAGCCTATATAAAGAAATAGCAGTATAAATTACAGAGGCTATATAGAGATTATTCTATAAAAATATACTCTAACTATAAAGCTCTGGAGTACTTTATAATAAAATACTAGCTTAATATAAGATAGGCTAGATAGGCAGAATACCTCTTAAGGTTTAGATTTATAATCTAGTACTGCTTGGGGAAATCTAACAGACTAGTAGATATACTATTCCAATAGAAAGATATACTAGGAAAGTAGCAGAAAGGCTACAAAGAGTATTAAAAGTAAGTTATTCTATCCCCTAACTACCTCTCTACAGAGGTACAGGAGAGCACCAAGGAAATAACCTAAACCTAAATTATAGTACTTAATACTAAATTTACACTAATAGACTAAGTTCTATAACAAAACTAAGAGGATTCTAAACTAAAGGTATACTAAAAATAGGCCTAGAGAAAGAATAGCTTACTATAGAAGCTCTTGCAGGGGTTACTGCTATATAATAACTGCCTGGTAGTAGTTAAGAATAACAAGGAGCACCTATATACAAGGATTCTAGATAAGATTTACTACTAGCCAATAATAGTATACCTAGGCTAAAACAAAATAAGGAAGATTATTATAAAATATTACTATTAGCCAGGAATAGAGACTAATATTAACTACTATATAGATAATTACTGTACCTATAAAAGAACTTATACCCTAAGGGACTTACTACTAGAACTACTTAAGCTACTGCTAGTTTCTAACTAACTATAGCAGGATATTGCAATAAACTTTATAATACTAATACTAGATAAGTATAGCTACAATACTGTCTTTATAGTAGTTAACTACCTAGGGAAAAGGCCCTGTTCTATACCTTATATAAAGAAAATAACTATAAAGAAAATAGCTTATTTATTTATCTAGTATATTCTACTAGAATATAGAATCCTCTATATAATTATCTTAGATTATAGTCTATAGTTTATTTTAGACTTCTAGTTAAAGCTATATAGAATCCTTAGTATTAAACAGAAACTTTTAACAGTGGCCTATACCTAGACTAATAAATAGATAGAGGTAGTAAACCAGTACCTAGCAATATACCTTTATCTATATATAAACTACTACTAGGATAATTAGTTAGAATAGCTTCTAATTATTAACTTTGCTGCTACTATACTACTATATAATTTAACAGGCCTTTTTTCTTTCTAGGTTAAGCAAGGATTCCAGCCCTGGCTAAGTTTTAACTAGCAAAACTACAACAAGGAAGGAACAATACCAAAGAAAAGACTAAACTACAGGAAAGCTAATAGGTATACCTAATATATAAACAAAATTTAGAAGTTTGTACAGGCAAGTATATAGAAGGCCCAGGAGAGAATAAAGATATAGATAGATAAGTACTACAGGGAATTAGATTTCTAGGTTAGGGACAAGGTCTATATAAAAATAACAAGTTAGTAAATAGAATAACTAACAAGGAAACTTAATAACTAGATAAGTAAACTATAAAAAATTCTAAGGAAGGTTAGTAAATTATTTAAGCTTAAACTACTAGAATTATTTTGTATCCATTCTGTTATTTTACTAGACAAGCTATAAAAGGACCCCAATAACCTATTACTAGAATAAATACTTAATAAACAATCCCTAATTAAGGTAAATAGTAACCTTAAATACAAAGTTAAAGAAATACTAGCATTAAAGCTCTAGTACAGAAAGCTATAGTACTATATAAAGTAAACTAACTATAATAATAATTCTAAATAGTACTCTGCTATAAATTTCTAAAACAGTACTACTACTTTAAAATAATTCTACAACAAGAATTCTTTGTAGTTAGGACTACCTAGAAACTTACAATACTGGCTTAATTATACTGCCAAGGACAAAAATACAGAGAAGTAGAATAATAATAGTTATAAGTTAGAGGACTAACCCACTACTTAGGGGGGGTAATATTATAGTAGGTATCCCTAGAGCTTTTTGTTGTATAGTTTATTACCTTTCTTTTAATTTTGTTATCCTTCCTTAAGGTTTATTGCTGTGCCTTAGAGGTATATTGCTGTACCCAATAGGTAGAGAAATAGAAGGTTCTTTAACAAAGCTTCTATAAGGAAATTATCTAGGTAGGTTAGAATAGATTAGTATTGTTCTGGAACCAAAAGCTTAGTATATATAAACCCCCTAGAGGTTTACTAGCTCTGTTCCTTTTCTTTCCTTTCCTTCTCTAGCTTAGAGTCTTTATTTCTTAGGTAGAATAAAATTTCTTGTTTTGTTTCTAACCTTGCCTTAATACTAGCCCCTAGAAAATACCCTGGAAATATTTTTTGTAAATATATAGCTAATTAATATTCTAGATAATACTTAAATACTTAATTATATATCTCCTAATAATAACTTAGATAATAATAACTGCCCCTATAATAACTTTAACAAAGATAAGGACAAAAATCTATTTAATCTAGGGGATTTAGTCTATAAAAGTAATCTTAAATTAGTGTTTTCTAAAAGTAAGGGAGTCCTAGAGCCCTTGCTGCTTTGCCTAGTATAGTACCTTCTAATAGTTTTCCAGGAGAACAGTATATAGTTAGTGGAAAATACTATAAAGCTCTTCTATCTTTCTATAGTTATTTCTAAACCACTAAATTATTTATTGTATACCCCTCTAGTAATTTCTTTGCTAGCTTTATTAAGCTTCCTAAGAAGTATCTAATATTTTAGAACTTTGGCAAGGTTTAAAATCTATTTATAAATACTTACTAACAAGCTATATTAATTTTTACTAGAGGCAAGGAGATTAATGTCTACTCTTTTTACTTTAGTTATCTAGGGTATATCTATATTTTCTTGCTCTGTATTGTACTGCCTTCTCTTAAAGGTAATAATATTGTAATGGGCAGTGCTTGCTTGTACTGTATTTAGAATAGAAAGGTAAGTTATTGTAGATATTGTAAGGGTTTTACTATATTTACTAAAATCTATAGCTATAATAACTAACTTCTTTCTCTAGACTAAAAGACTACTTAATCTTCTACAAAGAAAAGCTATTTAAAGAAGTTTCTTAATAAATATACTGTTTATTTATTTTTTTTATTCCTTAACCTAAAGACTACTTTAGAGAATATAGCTAACTCTTTTTTAGGTTCTATAAGACTAAACAATCCCCTAATTATTGTTAATAGATAGGGTAAAGATACTTTGTTTATTTTTTTTATTATTGTTACTCTATCTAATCTGTAAGATATATAGTGCTGCTACTGTATAGTATATACCTCTATAGTAATTTTATATAGGTATATATAGTTATATATCCTTTACCTGCTCCCCTTTACATGCTCCCAGTACTGTGTAGCTAACCAATACTATGCCTATAAAATAGAGGTCTGGTTAACTGCTGTATACCTTGCTATCTTCTGTATATATTTAAACTAGGCCAGAATTCCCAGTTTAAGCTACCACTGCACCAGGGTATATAGTCTATTGCAGGAATCTAGTAGCTAGGTTAGGTCTAACCCTCTAGTACCTAGTAACTGGTCTTAGAATATACTAAAGTACTTACAAAACCCTACTATATAGTTTACTGTTTTCTATTTATACCTATACAGACACTAAGAAGATACAAACCCTGGTACCTTGTATTTATATAGAAAGCCTGCTAGCCTAACTTTGCCTATCCTAAGCTAGATAAGTACAGAGCTTTTAGCCTTCCTTAGCCCTATATACTACCTTAAGGTATCCCTGCTAGGTTCCTGTCTATATCTCTCTTTCTATAGAACTGGCCTTCTATACTATCTATCTACCTACTTACAGTGTACAAGCTAATAGGCCCTGGTAGTATAGGCTATGTTAGTTACCTTACCCCCTGTCTATTGGTCTTTCCAGCCTGTCTCTATTGCCTGTAGGTATAATAGTTGTTTTACTACCAGTTATTTTTACTGGGGAACCCCTAGTTAGCTCTGTATTTGCCCTATTGTACCCTGTATTTCTGTTATCCTTCCTGTGGTGTACAGTTAATGCACTGCTACAGTAACCTGTTAGTCCAGAAATAAATCCAGTGGCTTAATATATAGCTCTGCCTTAAGGCTTATAGTAGGGGTTACTTTGTAGGCCCCTGCTACTTGCTGCAGGTGCTGGTTTTATACTATATAAAGCCCTTGCAGTATACCAGGCAATATAGGTATAGCCCTGGTTTATCCTGTATAAGTAGGCTAGTACTAGGCAATTGCTCTATATACTAGTATAGGTTTTATTACTATTGTATATAGCTTGCAAGCTTTAAGAAGTAGAATTCCCTATATTAAGTAGGTTATTCTAGTAACTGCTTGCTCTTGGGTGCTAAGTTAGCTATAAATATACTTTACCTGCTTTTCCCAGTGTAGCTTTGGGTCTAGCTATACCCCTAGGATATATATCTTATTAGTTAGGTGCACTATAATATCCCCTGGCAGAAAGATATATACAGATATATCTTAAGTATACTGTTATATAAAGTATATAAGCTTATACTTATTGGGGGCCTAGGCTATACTATAATACTTTGTTTACTTTTTGCAGGTTTAGTGCATTCTCTGTAGCTAATTTATATTTACACAGGTACTTTTACTATAGGTAAGTAGGTTAGTATTATTAACAAAACCAATGGCAGTTCCCGGGATCTAAGGTTAGTTATTAAGGTTCTGGAGCAGTTTGTCTATATAGAAAAGCCAGAGAATAGGTAAGAGTAGTAACCCCTGCAGTACCCCTATACCTATTGGAAACTCCCTGGATTTCTGTGTACCCAGTATAAGGGTTATATATCTTTCTATTATAAAGCTCTTAATAAAGCCTACCAGTATATATAGTATTTCTTTTTGCTATAGTATATACATAAGCCTTTTTAGTACTACCCTGTTAAATACACCTGTAATATCCAGTAACAGTACCAAGGCTACCTTGCCTGGTATACTCTAGACTATATATATCTGCACTAGCAGTCTTGCTAGTACTGTCTCTATGGACTGGCCTAACCTTACCCCTATCTGGGCTTTACTTAGGAGTCTATAATCCTTAGTAAGTATACAGAGTCTCTGGGCTATATATTTCTTAATAACCTTACCTACTGTATCTAGGAGTACAATAGGTTACTATACTTTTACTTAGGAGTAGTTAGGCTTTCCTGGTTTGTATAGTACTACAGTTCTGGTGTATTTAAAGGAGCTAGGGTAGTATTCCTAGTCTAGATAACCCTAGGCTAATATAGCTACTGCCTAATAGAAGGGTAGTCTAAGTATCTTAAGGAATCTACTGGTAATACCTATATATCCCAGTGCAGTACCTAATTTTAGTTCTGCTATAATCTATACTATATTATCTGCTGTAACCTTCTCCTCTGTACTTAACTGTTCTGGGTAGGCAGTGCCTGGGATATTAGATAGATTATACTTAGTGTCCTGTAGAAAGAACTGTATATACAGTAGCTTAACTTAAGTTAAGAAGGGTTATATATTTGCCTAAGGTATATCTCTCTTAACCTAAGTTAAGTAAGGTAGTATAGGCACCAGGGCTATATTCCCTTCTACTTAGAGTAGCAGTACTACAGGTAGTTAAATAGACTTCCTACTTTATTATTAACTCTATTTACTTATTTGCCAGAGTAGGTTAGGTTTATATACTGTTGTATCCAGTAATTTGCAGAAGGTATTTATTTTTATATACCTTACTTCCCTGTTATACTGGTTTTTGGCCTCTTTAAGCTCCTTGCCCCTCTATCCTTACTAAATTACCTTCTAATATTTTTGCACTGCTACCTATACTGTATTATTCTACTATATATACCTGCTTAGTTATTCCTTAATAAGTTACCTGTATTCCTTACCTAGCTTAGTAACAAAGTTTACAAGGTATATAGTATAGTCTTTAAGGTTTTAATAGTATATAAAAGCTTGTAGTTATTGTAGGCATTAACTGTACTGTTATACTACCCTAACCAGGTCTGCAGTCTTCTATAATAACTATTCTATTCTAGGTATATCTAGCTTATCTAGGAGTTTAATCTAGACTGGCTTGTAGTTAGATCTATAGTCCAGTTATAGCCAGACTCTGCAGGCTAGAAGACAGTTATATACTCCTAGGAATAGAAATATAAGGTCTATTGTAGATTCTATGCAGCCCCTGTTTTGCTATATAGTTATTTCCTTTGGTGTTACTTGCTGGAGACCTAGTACCTATATAGTAGCTCTAAGCTTCTGTTCTATCCAATCTTTACTTATACCTGTACCCCCCTAGCTACTGTAGTGTACATTAAAGTCTTCTACCAGTATCTATTCCCCTACCTCTGGCCTGTGCTAGCCAATTTGCACTATAGATAAGTTCTCTATTAGTATACTCTAGTTTGCTGGTAGTAGTATATATACATTAGTAATATATAATAGCTATATTTTGTTCTTTGTAGTATCCTTCTACTTAAGATCCAGGGAGCAGATAAATAGGCCATTGTACTAGGCTTACTAGTTATTGGTGTTAATTTGCTTGCTTACCAGGAAGCAAGTATATATATACTCTAAGGTTAGGTATACTGGCCAGTATTGGTCTGCTCTTGTATATACTATAGTATATAGGTCTTTTCTTTGGTGTAGGTTCTGGATTGTATATATATCTATGTTCTAAGCCTCTGGCTGCACCAGAAGTATACTTATAGTTAGGCCTAACTACTGTACATTGTAGTAGACTATTTTTATTGGGTAAAGGAGAAGGGTAGGGCAAGCTACTGTTAGTTCTGTATCCCTAATATAACAGTATTATATCCTTTTGTATTTGGGGGCCTTATTCAGTCTTTAGGGAGGTAGCTACTAGTGTTTACTATATACTTAAGGTTACTGGGGTGCCTATATATCTATTATTTGTCTGGGGCTACCCTAGCTGGCCTTTGTCTCTTGGCTCCAATAACTTAGAAGCCATTATTTTCTATGTATCCTAGTAGGGTGGCTGCTGGGGGTATAGTAAATCTATAGGGGTAATTCTGGTATACTGTATATACCTTCTTAACTACTGCTTAGCAAGTAGTATATTTATAAGACTATAAGGAATAGACCTTAGAGCAATTAATATACTTTCCTTCTTTCTGTTTAGCCTTCTTTGTATACTCTGCCTTTTAGTACCCTTCTGCTGTGCAGTAGCTATACTTTGCTGGACAATAGCAGTATTTAGCTATATAGTCTATTTACTGGCATTTAAAGCATTGTATAACTAGATATTTCCAATAGAAAACTTTTACCTGGCAGATTTTATAGTTAAGGACCAGTTTCTGTTTAATAAGGAGGTTGGCTTACACCAGTATTACTACATTAATATATAGGGAGCCTTGCTTAGTATCTTTTGCTAGTCCCTGTTTTCTGTGTGTAACCTATAGTAGATATAGTTCCAATGCCCAATGCTGGTTCTGGTATAGTATAGTATTTATGTCTGCCTGTTAATCTTTAAAGGAGAGCCCCTGTAAGTTAGTATACCTTATAATTACTGTAAAGTATACTTACTTAGATTTGGCTATAGTACCTATAACCTTTGCCCAGTTAGCTATACCCTCTAATGCAAGCCTGGTGTATAAGCTATCTATTATAATTATAATATCTCTACTGGGTAGAACCCTTGCTGCCAGAACCTTTTCTATAGTTACCCCCTGTATTTCCTTGTTTATCTTTTTTACTAGTTGTGCTGGGGTGTATTCTTCCTGTATAAGAGCTAGGTTATTAGGGCCCTGTTTAATAGTTAAATTATACTTAAGTTAGGCAGGGACAGGCTTTTCTCTATTGGTAGTACAGGCTTCTGCATAGGTCTGTAGTCTGGTAGATACATTATATACTATTACATTAGAGTAGTATAGCTTTGTATTTGCCTTGTCTATTAGGGCCCCTAGTAGGCATAGTTAGAGTACCTGCTAGGTTTCCTTAATCTTAGTAAATACTGCAGTAGCCTTATCTTGTAGGTATATATCTATCTTATATAGTAGTTCTTTAGTAGTTACTACTGCAGTACTGGTGGTTAGCTTTATATATATCCATTGTATATTCTCCTTCTCCCCTCTACCTTTCCTCCTACTTCCCTGCATCACAGGCAAAGTTATTCTGCATGGCTTTAAGTAATAAAGACAGTCTTTAAGCTTCTGTATATATAATAAATAAAGTATATATACCAGTATAAGATACTTTGTTTAGAAATCTCTATATTATTCTGCAATTTCCTTAGAAGAGTAAAGAAGACTATACTATAAGTTTAATATTTTAGGCCAATGCTTTTCTTAAACTATTAAAAAGGGCTATTAAGGAATATTGTACTAATAGAATATCTTAATAGAGTATAGTCTATATTAATAAAGTTATTTAAGACTTTTAAGTTTAGCAGAAGCTAGAAGTTTTTAACTTTATAAACTATTAGTAGATAGTTTTTAGTTTATAGAATTAATAAAAAGTTTTTTGTCTCTGTTCTAGATTTCTTTTTTACTCTACCTAACTAAAATTATAATTGGCTTACTAAGTAATTTATCTTTAAGAATTCTAGGCAGTAAGCTCTAGTTAATTTTTTTTTACTTTTATTCTAGCACTAACTTAAGCTTTATTATTATATTAAAACCTTTTACCTTTCTTTTAATCTTTCTTTAGATACATTGTTTATTAAGTCTATCTTTCTAATTTAAACTCTTATAGCTTTCTAACTTAATGCTCTAATTGCTTAGTTTATTTCTATTAAGAACTCTTTGTAGACTCCCCTAGATTATATTTTAATTTATTTTAATCCCTTACTAAGCCCTTAGTAAATCTATTCTTCCCTAGCTTATTCTTTATAAAATTCTAAATTTATTCTCTAGGATACTTTTTAGAGTATATTGTTACTTTCTATATTTTCTGCCTGACTAAATTCTTAATTCCCTCTATTAATAGTAACTGTTCCAATAAATTAAGATAGCTATAAAATAATCTACACTAAACTCTCTAACTAGTACTGCACCAAAGTACTTAGTAGGTAAGAAAACTCTATTATAAACTAAATTCTTTTAAAATAAAACAAAAAATCTATTAAAAAAAGTATAGAAGTTAAAGAAAATAGTTATAAAATTATAAAATTATAGCTAATTTAAATACAATGTATAGAGTTCTATTATAATACCTTAGACCTAGAAAATACACCCTCCTTAAACCCTTTAAATACTTTATCTATTGCTAGATATCTTTCTATATCTATAGAAAATAATAAAATATAGACTACTATCTTTACAATGCCCTTAAATATTAGATTTAGTTATAAAGTCCTTTTGCCAGTTAGTAATTTAAAGAAAGGTAAGTTACTGGGTCTAATAGAAAGTATACCCTCTATATTAGAGTCTTAGAAATATACTAGAAAACTTAAGCTAATCTATTTTATTAATATATAGAAGTAGCCTATATTAAGGCTCTTGTTTATTTAAATCTCTCTATACTCTCTATATATAGGTTTTGTCCTTATATCTCTACTAACAAGCTTAAGAAAAAAAACCTAAACCTATAGAATTTCTGCACTAAGTAGCTATTAAGCCTTCTAGACTATAAGGGTGCCCTAAGGCTTTTATAGTTTTATGGAATATATACTAATATATTAGTATTCTAGGGAAGCAGTAGAAAGTTAGCTACCTACTTCTAGAAGACTTTAAAAATAATTATATAAATCTCTAGCTCTCTAGATTATTTTATATTACTCTTTGCAGGAAGAAGTTTAAAGACCTCTAGAAGTTACCCTTGCTCTACTATTTATTTTAGAATACTATACACCCTGGCAATCTTTATAACCTTCTTAAAGAGTCCAATGTCCTTGTAGCTATTATATAGACTTATAGGCCTATTATTAGGCTATATAATTACTATTGTCTTGGAGATAGAGTTTTCTCTTGCTGTGTTATTGCTTCTCCAGAACTTTTAAATAATAATATACCCTCTATATATACTTTGTATCTCTTAAAGAGTATTAAGGATAGGTGCTCTCTAGGTAAGTTTCTATCTATTTATTTTTACTGTACTAATAACTAATAGATATTCTCTATCTATATAGTTATAGTTCTTTCTGTTTCTTCTTGCTCTTCTATTAGCCCTAGCTATATCTTTAAAGCCTTCTTTGTCCCTAACTTTTCTACTATTTTAATAGAGAAAAATATCTACTTTAATAATTATTACTTTCTTAAGAGTCCTTCTAATCTAGACAATATATCTAATAGTAAATTAGTAATATTTTAGAAAGAGTTACAGAGGCTTTATTGCCTAGTAGAATATTAAATTATAACTCTTTGTACCTCTAAAATACTATAGTAGGCTTCTAATATTGTTTGCAAGATTTAATTAATTAACTACAATATATATAAAATAGAGGAATTTAATATTAATAAGCTTAAATATAGAGTACTTACAAAGGCTTTTAGGTTTTAAAACAAAGATAAAAAACTTTAAAAAAATAGATAAAAGAAAGTTTATATAGATAGAATAAATAAATTTAAATAATAGAAAATATTTCTTTATAGTTCTAGACTACTTTACCTCTTTATATTTAAATATTATTAAAGTATAATAACTATAAAGTTTCTTTCTTTTAGAATTTTTTTCTTTTTACTTTTTTTTACTTCCTTGTTAATACTTTTCTTTTCTTTATTATACTTATTTCCTTCTTTATTAGAGTTTTTTTTATCTTCTTTTTCTTTACTTTTTTCTCTATCCCCTAGTAACTTTCTTTTAATAATAGAGGCCTAGCTATTAAACCCTTGTCTATCTTTGCTGCTACTTTCTTTATATTTAACCTTGTCCCCTTTTTTTTCTTTATTAAAGCTTGTTATATCTTTCTTAGCTCTATCTAGCTATCTCCCTTCTTTTTCTATACTAGTATTTTAATTAGAACCCTTACCCAGTCTATCTACTTCTCTCTTTACTAAAGAAGCCCTTAACCTATACTTCTTTAATTTACTATCTATAACTATACTCTGTAACTAAGTACTATCTAGTTTCTTAAGTTTAAAATACTCTTTATTCTGGTTTACTGTATAAATTCTATAAGGCCTAAGCTACTAGAAGACTAATTTCTTTATACTAAATATATTTTATATAAGTTTTGTATTCTTAAGAACTACTAGGTCTTCTATATTAAGTAATTCTCTATAAATATTATATATATTATTAAAGTAGTCTCTATTTTATCTTTATATTTTATTAAGGTAGTATATAGCCTTAGTTAAGTCCTTATTCCTTCTTTCTAGTTATTGGGCTTATATAGCTAGTAAATTAGCTATTGTCTTTATAGAGTCCCAGTCTAAGGTTTTCTACATTGGTATTTTAAGTTCTATAGGCAGTATGGCTTCTTGTCTGTAATTTATACAATAGAGAGTTATACTGGTGCTATTTAAAGTAGTATTTCTAGCTACAAAAAGAATAGAGGGCAATACTTTTATCTAGCCCTTTTCCTTACTACTAGTGTACTTTAAGAGACTATCTTTAATATATTAATAATTTACTTTAATACCTCTATTTACTTATAAATTATACAGGGAAATTTTTACCTACTAAATTTTATATTGTTTTACTAGTTCTTTACTAATACTTTTGTTCTTAGGTTTACTATTAATAGTAAACTAGAGTAGATAGCTATAATAATAGATTATATCTTTGTATAAAAACTATACTACTAAACTTAAATCTACTCTTTAGAGAGCTCTACCTTCTAGCTAGTTACTAAAGTTATCTTAAGCAAGTACTAGAAAATTTTTACCCTTATTAGAAGGTATATATATAATATTAATATTAACCTAGGTCTAAATTATTAATATCTAAGTTAGGTGCAGAGGTTCTTTAGAACTATTAAAAGACTATACTTAATATTTATAATATTTAGAAGTATATTTTTGGTAGTCTTGGTATAGTTCTTTTTACCAATATTTTTTTTTAATAAAGTAATAGGTTCCTTCTTGTCCTTAGTACCTATATTTATTATAGAGAGTAACAATAATCCTTTTTTGTTTAGCCTCTCTATCTATTATATATTGCAATAGTGTATTTTTCTAGATATACTAAAATAAATACTTTTCTTCTATATAGTACTTAATAGCTTTTTTATAAAACTAAGAAAACTTAGAGAATATTATTTCTTTAGGGTATTTTAGAGTTATTAGATAATAAGCAATTTACTTATATTTCTTAGTATATAATAGATTTAATACTTTAATAGGCTCCTTGTTATTCTTGTCTTCCCTGTACCTTTATTTACTGTAAACTTAAGTAATTAAACTTTCTATATAAGTAGAAATAAATTTATTAATATTCTATTCTCTAGCTTTCTTCTTAAGCTCTTTGTTAATTAGGTCTCTCTACAATAATCTATCTACTGCAGTGTATTTTGAACCAGGGATATACTTAATATAGAAATTAAATATATAGATCTATACTAACTATTGTATTACCAATACTCCAGGCAAATCCATGGCTGTTCTATTTAATTATATAATAAGTGTCCTAGTGTTAATTTCTAAGGTAAAGTATATACTGTATAGCCAGTGCCAAAATTTCTTTAGTACCTTAAAAATAGTATAATACTCTTTTTTTTTAGTATTATACTCTAACTTAGTTTTTAACTATACTTCTAACTTAAACTGGGCAGGGTATCTTCTTTCTCTCTAGATCTATATTAGAACTGCACCCTATTCTGTCTTGCTGGTGTTAATTACTACAATAATTACTAGTAGCTTAATAGAATAGTCCAAAGAAAGAACTATAGAAAATAAACTTAGAATTTTCTTAAGCTTATTAAAAGTATTATTTTTTTTATTAGTCTATAGAAACTTAGTATTCTTTTAGAGAAGCTAAAACAGTAGGTTAGTATACCAAGAGTACTATTTAATATATAACCTAAAGTATCTATAGGTGCCTAGAAATCTTTATATACTTTATATATTTATTGGTGTCTTTTAGTTTACTATCTTTATAACTTTGGTTTCTATAGGCTATTACCCTTTAAAGCTATAAACCTATCCTACTACTTTTACCCCAGGAATAAAAAATTAAAACTTAATAGCTAAAATTATATAACTAGTAATTTCTAAAAAATACAGAGTTTTATTAAGGTTTTTAATATACTTAAAGATAAAATACTGGATCCCTAAAAAGGCCTTTTTATTATTATAAATTATTTTTGGCCCCTTGACTCCAATATTATCTATAAAAACTTAATAAGCTAATAGTATAACTCTCTATAGAATTTTTGTTATAGCCTATATAAACTAAGCAATGGAATTTGCTGCTCCCTGTAATACTATAGTTTATTAGAGAAGCCCTAAAGAAGTTATTACTGCTGTTATATTATAGTCTCTCTTGTCTAATATTAACTAGTTATAGCTAGAGAAAATATTAATTAAGGAATAGATAGTAAGGCTACTAAATTCTTTAGTAAATTTATTAGTATTAGAAGGTATATTAGTTTTCCTAATAGTAACCTTATTTATATACTGTACTGTATTAATAAATTAATGGCCTAAGTCTTTCTTAGGGACCAGAAACTATAGATTTTGGTACAGTCTATAATACTGCTTAAAGATTCTATTATAAATTCTATCTTAGAAGATTTTAGCAATAGTTAGCTCTAGTACTTTAGGGACTTAAAACTCTGCTATATACTATACCTTGTACTTAATTATCTATATTTTTATAGAAGGTATAACTTTAGGCTGTATTCTTCTAACCTTGTTAAATAACTATACAAGGGCTCTATTCTATAAAAGAAATACTGTCTTTAGTATAACTTTTTTCTCTTTAGTTAAAAAGTCTTTAATAATTATCTAGCTTTTTTTTTCTTCTATTATATAGGTAAATAGAGAAAACTAAAAGATTCTTAGACAAAAATATTTTATAAAGGGTAGTTCTATTCTAGGTTATTAATATAGTAAATAATATTTTTTAAAATATCTCTTCTTTTAATCCTTAAAACTACTGGGTGTAGAGCTATTTAATACTTCTAGATTAACTAGGTGGATTTTCTATTCTTTTCTCTTGTACATTGTTATAACTCTAGCTTTACTATACTTAAAGGTATACTTTTCTGCCCTTGTCTTTTTGTATCCTACAAGCTAGGTATATCTTAATATACAGTATTTAACTAACCCAGAAGCTTTTATATAGAGGTAGCCTTTAATAAACTTTGGAAAGATATAGTTTTTTCTCTTTTATACTTTTTCTCTATTCTAGAATAGTACTTTCTTTATAAGTCTAGCTACTTCTTTTACTTCTTTTAATATTTTCTTTCTCCTTGTACAGTGTTTTGCTAACTCCATTAGCTTATTTTCTCCCTAACCCTGGACCTTCTTTTTATCTATAAACCTTACCTTCTTTTTCTTTGCTATTATTCTATCTTCTCTATATATTCTTGTAGTAAATACCCTTGGGGTTAGAGGTTTATCTACTTATTTAAAGCAGGGGAGTGGGTCCTTATTAAATTTCCTTCTCTCCTTGTCTCTCTGCTGGTATAGAAATATAGAAACTTAAGGACTTATATTCTATTTTCTAAAAAAATATAGCCAGTAATATTACTATTATTATTGGTAGAGCACCCCTACTAGGCTATGTCTTGCCAGGGTCTTCCAAGCAGAATACTGGTATCTCTACTGTTAATAATAATTAAGGGACAGTATATAACTAGATCCCTAATTTATATAGAAACTTTGTTGCAAAACCCTGTATAATTAACTACTATACTATTCTAAGTAACTATCTAGAGGTTAATTTCTGTTAAAATAGATAATTTAAGGCACTAAGTAATATTTCTTTTAATAATATTAATCTTTAAATCTATATCTAAGATAATATCTATATTAAATTAATCTATTTAAATCTAAACCTTAAAAGTATTAATAGTATAAATTATCTATCTTTCTTTCTTAATAATACTTTTTAAAACCAGCAAAGAAGTTTTATTTTATTAAATATAGTTAACTCTAGCCTTTAATAGTTTACCTAGGCCTTCTACACCAGGGGTGGTGGAAAAGACTATTTTATGCAATTTTAATAATATTTCTAGAAGCTAACTAATTGTAATCCCTTAAACCTTTTATTTTAAAATTATCTCTAGAATATTGTAAATATTAATGCTGTCTTTAATTATTAATGCTAGTTTCTTAGATAACTATTTTTTTGGTTAATATTTTTTAGGTCTATTTACTATTTTAATATCTTTAATAGAAATACTCTTTAATATTTCTTTCTTTAGTAGTTCCTTGGCTTTTTTATCTTTATTATTGCCTGTCTTTTTAATAAAGGGTTCTATATACAATCCTTTATACTGTATCTTTATAGATAGATAAATAGTATTTTTTAGGCTTCTCTTTCTTTCTTTTAGCTTACTAATATATATTATATTTATATAAAACTAGTTATTGTTTTCTAAGGTTCTTTTATCTTTATTATACTTATTCTCTGTACTGCTTTCCTTGGAACTAATTTTTTCTACTTTAAAGATAGACTTAAATCCTACTTAAAAGCTCCTTATATTTACCTAATTTTAGGTACTTTAGGAAGAAGTAGCAGGCAGAGGTATAGATATACCTTAACTTATTGGTAGTATACTTACTACTCTCTAGTACTATTTAATAACTACTTTCTTTTTGGGGATATCTATTTAGAACTTTATAGAGATTAAATTCTCTTTTTATTTCTAATAACTAAACTTAAGTTATCTTGTACTTCTATCTTAGTAGATATATCCAAGCCTTTTATACTCTAATAAGTAGTTATATATTCTCTACTTATATTTAGTTTTGTTACAGTAGTTATATAGTTCTTGCAGTATACTAACAAAAGCTTAATAGTTAGAAAGAGATAGCTACTAGGGGTTAGATATCTATAGAATTTACTAAATATATCCTTAAATAAATAAATAAATAAATAAATTAATACACCCTGAGCCTTAAGGGCCATTGGGAACTGCTAGACTAGTATATACATGCATTATTGAGCCTGCTTTCTCAACATCAAGCCTACCCAGTATTCCTGTGCAGTCAGGAATTGACAGTTCTTCAAAACAAGACAAATAGAGCAACAAAAGCCAAATAACAAAAAGAGATACAAAAGGTTATACAAAACAAACAAAATAAAATAAAACCAGTAAAGAGAGTAGATAGTACAGGG
This sequence comes from Spiromastix sp. SCSIO F190, assembly GCA_014805645.1. Lineage (NCBI taxonomy): Eukaryota > Fungi > Ascomycota > Eurotiomycetes > Onygenales > Spiromastigoidaceae > Spiromastigoides > Spiromastix sp. SCSIO F190. The sequence continues at coordinate 1,149,093 of WXTY01000006.1, read as the reverse complement.
CTTTTAGTATACAATAAAGGAAAACTATTGCCTATTTTGGCTATACAAAGAAAAGAAAAGAAAAGAGAGGTATAGTAGAAATATATAGAATAAAATAGAAAAGAGAGAGATAGAGAAATAGAGAGATAAAGTAAAAGTAAAAGCAAAAGAAAATAGTATAATAAAGAGAATAAAAGTAATACAAGCAAGCAGGCTGCCTTCTATATTCTATAGAACAAAGAATTTGCTAAATAGAACTGTGGCAGAATTCTCTGTTGGAGCCACCACCTAGTTAGGTAGTTAATTCCCTTTGCACTTCCCAAGAGCCTTTTAAGTCTATAGAGCCTGTTTGAGCCTTTAAGGCCTCCCTTTCTAGGGTATATTTCTCACAGTATATAGTAATATGTACTGGAGTCTCTTGACCTCTTCCACAAGAGCATAGAGGGCTATTATAGCCAGGAACCCCTTGTTTATAGAGAAAAGCAGCTAGACCAATCTTTCTAGTTCTAAGCTGTATAGCTAGAGAGCATTGAGCCTTCTGGAGACCCCTATAAAGGTCTAGAGGTCTAGAGTCTGGAGTTAGGTGGTAGTGGTTAATTCTAAGGTTTAGTTCCCTAGTAATTCCACTCCATTTCTTTCTCAGAGAGCTAGTATTGCCTCTCTAGCCTGTGTCTTACTAGAGGACTTATTGCTCTGGTTTAAACCTTTGCCTAACCAAGAAATCCACCAATTCTCTGTAGTCTCTTCTGGATGCCTAATCTTTCTATTAAGCTGGTTCCAGTTCTGGTGGTTTCTTGGTTCTTGAAGCTTTGTCTGAATTGTAAGGTATTTCTCTTTAATAAGGTTTTTAATCCTTGAGCCTGCTGTTTTCCTTCTATATAGAGCAACCTGGGCATCTAAAACTAGGTTTAGAGGGGCAATTCCAGTGCCTGTTTCCAATGCATGGATTGGAGTAGCTCTAAAACCTCCACTAACTATCCTTAGAGCATTGTTTTGGAAGGTTTCTAGCTTTTTAGCTAATCCTTTGGAATTTCCATCCAGGGTAGGTGTATGCCAGGCTATAGAGGCATAGGTTATTGCTGGTAGAACTACTGTTTTATATAGTAGTCTTCCTTCCTCCAATGGAATACCCCAGGTAGAGCCAGTTAACCTAGCTAGTGCATTGGATTGGGTAGCCAATTTCCTCTCTATTGCTTTGTAATGCTGTGACCAATTTAACCTAGAATCTAGAAATAGACCAAGAATTCTAAGACTCTCTTGTGGTTAAATAGTTATATTGGTTCCCTCTAAAACTAGTGGTTTTCCAAGGTTAAACCTTCTAGTATTTCTTGAAAAATGCATTAGAGAGTACTTTTCAGGGGCAAACCTAGCTATGTCTCTTTGCCCAGGCAATACACCTCCCATGGACTCTATTTAAGGCTCTTGTAGTCTGCTCAGTGGATTTTCCATAGGCTATAATATTTATATCATTACTGAAGCCTATACTTAATACTTTCTGGTGCTCTGGATTGCATAGATCCACCAATTCAGCATTGTAGAAGAGAAATAGAATTGCAGACATACAAGATCCTTGGGGGGTTCCAGCAGAAATATTAAATATTATAGAAGGTTTATTTTCAAACCAGAGAATAGAGGCTCTATCCTGTATAAAGCTTTTAACCCAGCCTACTAGAGATTCTGGAATACCCTTTTTCTTTAGGATATAGACCAGCCTTTCTGGAATAACATGGTCAAAGGCTCCAGTTATATCCAGGGAAAGAATAGAGGCTATACCTCTCTCCAATGGGTTTCCCTGCCATACAGTTCTGATTGCACCCAGTAGTAAATCTAAAGCATAGATAGTTGAATGGCCTTTTCTAGCTCTAAATTGGGTGGCAGGAAGAAGACTATACTTCTTAGCTATATTCTGGAGCCTTCTAGCTATAACCCCTTCTATAACCTTTCCCAGAGTATTTAGAAGTGCTACAGGCCTCCATACTTTGGCAACAGAGTAGTCTGGTCTTCCAGGCTTTCTTAAAACCACTGTTTTAGCAGTTTTAAAAATCTTTGGATAGTATTGCCAATTCCAATATCCCTCTATAAGGATTTGCATTGGTTTATAGAGGGAAGGTCCTAAGGCTTTTAAAAATCCATTAGGAATACTATCCAGGCCAGGGGCTTTCCAGGAGGCTGTTGTCTTTATAAATTGGCCAATCTCTTTCTCTGTAGGAGGCTCTAGGTCTTCTAGAGTAGCTGGAAAGCTAGTATCCTCCTCTATATCTTCTAAGTCTGCCTCTGGAAGCTGGGGAAAGAATTAAGTTGCAAATTCCTGAGATTTTTGCTGGTGTATAGTGGCTAAACCTCCATTATTGGCTTTTAGGGAGGGAACTAAGGGTAGTTCTATAGGTAAGTGGCTTCTTAACCTTCCCCACCTTGCTAGTTTCCACAAAACTGTTCTATCTTCCCTAAGCCTGTGGGTGAATTATCTAAATTGGAATCTTTTAGACTCTTTAATAGCTTTTTTCTTGGCTTTGGCAGCTTGTTTAATTAGGTCTGGATGGGCAGCCCTTGCTCTAAGACTTCTCTCCTCCTGAATTAGACCATAATCTCTTGATTCCACCAGGGAGCAGCTTTTTGGCTTGGTTTAGAGTTTTCTCTTGTTTTTGGAACAGTAATCTCAGCAATACTAAGGATTTTTTGCTGTAAATAGAAGGTATACTGCTCTACCTCTTCCTGTTATTTAGGCTATTTGGAAACCAGATATTTTGGGCTAGATTTTGGACTTCTTCTTGATTGGCATCCTTCCATTTATACCTTCTTTGATTTGGCTGGTCTAGCACTGTTTCTAGGTCAAAATCCAATGCTATAAGCATGTGGTCAGACCCATGTTGAAGATTTCCAGGGGTAGATATAGAAATAAGCTTGTTTGCTATATCTATAGAGCCAAAAGAAAGATCAATGGTTGTCTTAGAAGGGTGCCTAATCCTATAGGTATTTTAGAGGGGGTGAGTAGCTCTAGGCCTAGACTAGCTGTAATTTCCAATAGATCCTTTGCCATTTCGTGGGTTTCAGTGGATTCCATAGCATTCCAAAGAGAATGGTAAAGATTAAAGTCTCCCAGCAGAATATTAGAGCTAGTATTTAGTTCCAATTCTTAAAGCTTATAGATAGGGGATAGCCTATCTATAGTACTGTGTGCTCCTGGGGGTGGTAAATATATATTTATAACCTTAATCTCTTTTTCTTCTTCAAAATTGTAAGAATTGCAATGTTTGGACATGGAAAGTCCACTAACCAGGTTCCAGGCTTGCATAGAGAGGTATTTAGTAGAAAGCAGGCATTTATATAGAATTTGTCTAGATATAGGGGTAACCACTGGGTACTAGACCTTCCTATAGTCTAAAATAGTCTAGTATCCTTCCAAGGTTCCTGAATAGCTATAAATTGGAAGTTAAATAGCTGTGGATCCCCTATTATTCCAAGCATAATATCCTTGCTTAGGTGGGTGTTATATTGAGCTACCCTCATTGAGAATTAGCAGGATTCTGGCTTGCCTCTGGATTTTCTTCTGTAGTATCCATTTTACTTGCTAATTCAGGCTAATTCTGAGATTTAGTCTGAAATAGTGTCTCTATTCTTGAATGGGAATTTGCAGCAGTTCTCTAGGCAATTTCTAGGCCTAAAGGCCTTCCCCTCTTTCTAGTAGTTTGGGTAGAAGGTTCTAACCTAGTTCTTTTGCTAGGCTGGAGCTAGGATACTTTAAAAGGGGTTGGCTCTCCTAATTAAATTAGAACCTTATTCTCCTGCCTACTAGCAAAGAATTTGGGCTTATTCTCTTTAGCCAGGGCTATTCTCTCTGTTTCTACCTTGTGCTTAGGGCATTGCATGTCTCCAGAAGTATGTTTTCCTTGGCAGTTAGAGCACCTAGCCCTAGAGAGATCCCCTTTTAGGGGGCAATGTTTAAATTTATAGTCTCCCTTAGAGCAGAAACATATTTGGAGGCCTTAGTACAGTATCTAGCTTGGTGGCCATACCCCTGGCATTTATAGCACCTAGAAACTAGGCATGTAGAGTCAAATAGCTCTACAGTTTTAAGCTCATTCTCAATAACCAGCCCATTGTTAATTAGGTGGTTAGCCTGCTCAGGGGTTTGGAGATCTAGGAGCATAGAGCCAGACTTTTTAGTATTCTTTAGAGTGGCTCTTCTCCAGTGAAATTGCTGGATTCTAAGAAACCCTTTAAGATTAGGGTTATACTTTAGAATATTGGCTTTTCAATTTCTTGTTGGTCCTGTTTAAAGGCTTCTTTGCGCACTCCATGTACTAGAACTATATCTTCTAGTATAGACCTTGTTTTCTTCTTGCTTGCCAAAGGTATTAAGCCATACCTTATTTGCTTTAGCCCTATCCTTAGTAGCTGCATTCTCAGCCACTAGAATAATCTCAGAGCTAGCTAGTCTCCTAGCCCCTAAGAAAAGTCCAATTCCATGCTTTTTAGTGGTTTCATTGATCTTTGCAAGGGCTGTTGCATGTGGAATAGTAGCTAGAAGTTCAGCCAGGGCAGGACTTCTAACTTTTAGCTCTCAAAGCTGCTGGGGGGTAGGCTGCTTTTCCTTTGGTGGAATTCCATTCTTAGCTATACTAGCATAGCTAGGGAGGCTCTGGGGGGCAGGTATTGATAGTTAGGGTGGTGGGGGGCTCCGTGACTAGCATAGCTAGGGAGGCTCTGGGGGGCAGGTATTGATAGTTAGGGTGGTTGGGGGGGTGGAGGTTACTCTAATATTGTTTTTAGAGCCTCCAGGCCAAATTGGCCTAATCCTGCTTGAAGCTTGGTAACCCCATTATAGTTGGGGCCTAGATCTTAAAGAACTAAGTCAATTCCTTCTTGCATAGTTGTAATAGCTTGACTAAGGTTCTTTCTTTTTTGAGCTAAATTTCCAGCTTTTGGGTTCACTGGCTTTACTTCAATTCTCTGGGGACTCTCCCCTAAGCTTTAAAAGCTGCCTGTGTTCAATGGAGTAGGCATTTTAGCTAGAAGTACTAGGTTTACTAGCTAGGGAAAGGATTCTGGCTGCAGTAGTACTAACTTTTTGCTTAGAAGTAGTAAACTAAGGTGTATTGCCTTGCAAGCTCACCATACTTCACTAGTTTTTAGAGAGAACTAGTAAACTAAATACCTTTTTAAGCAAAAGGTAGAAAACTTTACAAAAAGGAGGGGGGGTAGTGTATACAAAAGGGGGAAAAAGATTTCTAGAATCAAGCTCTATAAGCTGTTCTAGCAGTAATTTATTTTGGAGGGGAATTACCAATCCCAGAAGCTTCTTTGGAGGGAAAACTTCAAAAACCAACTAGAAATATCTAAATCTAAAGCTACTGTACCAGTGGCTATACCACCAAGGCACTAGTAGAGATAGAAATAGGTGTATAACTAGTAAAAGTAAAATAGTAGTTAAAGGAAAAGGGGTAGTGCTAATACCTCTGTTTTTAGTCTAGAAAAGCAGAGAAAAACCTTAATCTAGCTAAAGTTCTAGAACTAAAGCCAGCAAGAAAGGACTAAACAAAGAAAAAGGTCTCCCTAAGGAATAAAGCTAGTTCTTAACTAATACTGGGCTAAACTAGGTCTACTAGTAGAACTAGACTAGTTTTAGTAAGTTAAAACTAGTAAAAGGTGGGGCATTCTATTTTATAGACCCAAAATATCTAAACTGGGTAATAGTTTTTGCAGAGAACTATTAAACTAAGCAGTCTTGTTTAAGCCTGTGATCGCGGGAACAGGACTAAGGCCAATACAAACTATAGTAAAGCCTTTTGGGTATAGTAAGGAAAGTAGAAAAGATTGATAGAGAGGTTGGTAGAAAGGTTGGTTGCTGGAGCAATAAAAGGGGGGTACTGCTCCTGCAGTTTGTGTGGTGTTTGTAGTGTGTGGCGCCGAAAAGGTACTTGGCGTGAATGTCTGGGAACACCAGAAATGCTGGTTTAGGGTGAAAATTTTTCGTTCGCGAATTGTGAAGGCAATATTGGTTGCACAGTCTTGAAATTTGAATATATTGTTCGGCTAGTATAGGTGTACGCTGTATCCAATTTCCAGAAGATTTGGACTAATATTGGTGGTGTGGTGGAGGGAAATGTCCCTCTTCTGTTGATGGATCGGTGAAATCACCTTTTTATCAACAGCACCCCCAATACAGGGCTGATTGGCCTGAAATTTGGATGGTAGCCTTTGTAAGAGACAGGCTTTCGATTGAACTTATTTTTAACGTAAAATTCCAAGAATTGACTGAGTTCGGATTCCGGTGTGTGTTTAAATATATCCTTAGTTATAAATATTATTCTATATCTATAATACCCTAAAAGATATTAATAATATTTTTTTTACTACTTTGTTAAGCTTTTTTTTAACTTTAGAGAAATTCTCCTTGTCTACTATAGTTACTTAAGGAACTAGTAAAATACCTTTTAGTTTACTTTTACTCTTTCTCTTTTCTTTTATTCTCTTGGCAGGGTCTCTATACTTGTTCTACAATATTAACAAAGAAATAGTTTAGTATATTAATAGTTTATTTAGTTTATTAAATTTTACTATAGCTTGCTTGGCCTTCTTTATTAATTCTACTAATCTATAGAATCTATTTATTCTTTCCCTAGTCTTAAGGATTAACTTTGCTTTTTATAGAATAGAACTCTACTGGAGTTTATCTAGGTCTTCTAGGTCTATATTAAGTATATTTAAGATTCTATATTCTAGTTCTTCTAGAATAGTATAGAGAAATAAGGTAGTTCTAGTATATAAATTTAAGTATTCTTTCTCTATAACCTTGTCTAAGATAGCCTTAAACTTCTAAATAAACTTAACTAGGTTTTTATTTTAAGGTTTCTATACTCTATAGATTATCTCTAGGTGCTGCCTGGTATAAATCTTCTACTTAATATTATAGGCCTTGTACTTCTTTCTAAAGGTATTGCAGAACTGGTTTTAGTTTTAGGTAGTGTTGGACTTTTTGCGGGTTTCGTGGGTTTTAGGCCCTAAGATTAGGCCCGTGCGGGTTCACAGGCTCTATAGAATAGGGCCTACCCGTACTTTTTAGGCCCGCGGGTTTAACGGGGCGGGGCAGGTTTGCTAAACAGGTTTTAAAATCTTACTAAGCAAGGCTAATATTGCTCTAAATTAAATAAGGGTAGTACCATTAGAAAGGTCTAGATTAGGCCATTCTAATGGTCTAATTTATATTTAAAAAGGTTAAGAATTGGTGGAGATATCTAAGTTTTTAAAAGTTACTATAAATAACTCTATATTTAAAACCCTATTATCTCCACCAATTCTTAACCTTTTTAAATATAAATTAGACCATTAGAATGGCCTAATCTAGACCTTTCTAATGGTACTACCCTTATTTAATTTAGAGCAATATTAGCCTTGCTTAGTAAGATTTTAAAACCCGTACAGGTTGTAAAACCCGTGGCGGGCCAGGGCAACCCAACCCGTAGGGCCCGCGGGTCCCTATAGAGGCCCCTAACCCGTGATATTTAAAAATATTGCAGGTCGGGTACTATACCCGCGTGGGTTCACGGGGTGGGTTGCCAACACTAGTTTTAGGTTTTAAAGCCTAAAAATCTATAAACTATATTGCTAATTAATAAAGTATAGTATTCTAGTAGATATTTAAAGCTATTTTTCTTCTAAATAAAATAGTCCTTATAGAGCCCTTTCTATATATAAAGAAATACTGTTGTATTTTCTTCTTTAAAGTAAAGAGCACTGCTTGTCCCAGGACAGGGTATTAGTACTATTAGTCTCTAGTACCTAGTAAACTATATTGTAGATAAAGGGGTAGATTTTTCTCTGCTGTTTTTACTTTCTATAGTAGGGGTTTTCTTTCTAACTAGGTTTTCCCTAGTTATAGTAGAACTTAAACTTAATAATATAGTATTCTATAAAATTTTTCTCTAGCAATATTAACTCTAAACCTTTTGTAAAAGAAATTATATAATAATACTCTATAATAAAATAACAAAATCCTTGTACCTCTGTACCTTAAAAAATATAAATCTAATAATATATATATATATTACTTTTTGTACTACTGGGTAGAGAAAGGGGTTTTTCTTTTCTGTTCCTTTTAGGTTAGTTTTAACCTATACTGAAACTATATTTTCTATAGTAGGTAGATTTACCTTGTCTCTATAAAGCCAATAATTTAGGAGGCTAGCTTAACTACTATAATTTCTATAGTAAAAGGGGTACTTTTACTTATTTTTCTTAAAGTTTTTAATCTTGCTTAACTTATATATTTTAGCTATAGTGGAGATCTTTTTTCTTTCTAGTTAAAGCTTTCTTTAGAGTATTAAACTTAGCTTAAGTCCCCCTTTTTTATTGTAATTCTCTCTTCTGTAACAAAAATTTTTATTGCATTGTAGTTACTAGCTAAGGAGGGAAAATCCTTCTATAAATATATTTAATAGCTTGGTGTTAAACAAGCTCAAGAAGTAGAGATACAATAAAATTAGGGAAAACAAGAAGGTTATAACTATAAAAAGAAATAACTAAATCTTAATATATAATAAAAATAAAATCTACTCTCTTAAAAAAATAACTCTTTCTAAGGTATATTATAAAAAAAATAATAAATAATAAATCTAAAAAGATCCTTAATAAAAATTATCCTTATAATATCTAACTAGTTTTTGCAGTGCCAAGATATATTCTTGGTATTAGAAAAACCTACCCCCCTTTCCTAGGGATATAGTCTCCCTACTACACTATATAACTAAGTAATTAACCAAAATCCCAAGGATTAGTCTATATTGCAGGGCCTTCTACTCTAGAAAGGAAAACTATATATCCCTAAAGGGGGGAAGAAAAAGTATCTATATACTAAATTACTTAACAAAATCTATAAGTAACCAATAGCTACCTACCCTGGTTAGAGTAAAATACAGCAGATTGTAATATAACAATATTACTGGCCTGGTATAGATACTAAAATAAATTAATATATATAGAATTATTAAACTTATTAGTATATCTATTTACTAAGAGACTTACTACCTAGGTTACTATAATTACTACTAGTACCTAACTAACTATAGCAATATATTTTAATGGATTTTATAATGTTTTTACCCAATAGATATAGATATAATACAGTATATATAGTAGTTAACTAGTTAAGTAAGTAAGTCCAATCTATACTGTATACTAAGTATATAATAGGGTAAAATATAGCTTGTCTTTTTAAAAATACTATATTGCCTAAGTATAGTCTACTAGATATAATAGTCTTAGATTATAGCCTATAGTTTATATTGGAATTTTAGAATAAACTAATAAAGATTCTAGGCATTAAGCTAAAACTCTTTACTGCTAACTATATATAGATAGATAGATAGACCAAAATTATAAATTAGTACCTAGTACTGTATTTATAGCTATATATTAACTATTACTAGAATAACTAGTTAGAATAGCTACTAATTATAGACTATACTATAGCTTTATTACTGTATAAAATAATAGATTTATTATCTTTTAAAACTAAACAGGGTTTTTAACTATAAATATTATTTAACTGGCAGAATTACTTAGACAGGAAGATATTACTAAGGAAGTTAGTAAACTACTAAAATACTAAACAATATACTAAGTAAATATAAAAGATATAGAACTATACTAAAAGAAATATAAAGTCTATATAGAAAAATTAAAAAAAGTAGACTAATAAATATTACTATAAAATTAATTTCTAGAAAAGTAACCTAGTTTATATTTAAATAAACTATTAAAATATAGGTAAATCTAGTAAAAAGCTAGATAACTAAATAGATAGTTTCTAGCTAATTATTAATAAAATTAGTAACTTCTATTTAGTTAAGGTCTTTAATTTAATAAAGGTTTACCTAGTATTTTTGCCTAATAAACTCTAGCTTACTGTAGATAATCTACTACCTAGCTAGATTCCAGAGCCTAAATCTCTAGTTAAAATTAATAGTAAATTAGAATATAAAGTTAATAAAATTCTTACTATCTATAAATACTACTCTAAGCTATAATACTAGGTAAGTTAGCTAGAATATAATAGTAATTTAATCTAGTATTTTACTTTAAATTTCTATAATATTACTATAAAGCTCTGTAACTTCTATTCTAAGTAACCTACAGAGCCTAGTCCACCAGCAAACTTACAATATTGGCTTAATTATACTGTAAATAACAAGGATACTAATAAGTAGCTAGACAACAATAAGCTACTTATACAATTAAGGGTTTAATCTTTATAAAGGGGGGGGGGTAGTATTATAGACTAGGCTGCCTTTACCAATATTTGCAGCAAAGGGCTGCCCTTATAAATATTTGTAACAGAGGGCTGCTTTTACTAATATCTATTAGAGGGGGTTCTTCTGGGTTCTGTATAGATTAGGCTACCCTTACCAATATTGGCACCAATATTTGCAACAAAGGGCTGCTCTTGCCAATATCTATTGGAGGGGGTTCTTCTGGGTTCCAGTGTAGAGATATATAAATAAGCTATTGGGCCTAACCTAACCTTCTTCTTTCTCTTCTTAACCTCTGTTTCTTGTTAGCTAGGCATGAATAGGATGAGCTCTGCTTGCATTCACTGTTCATAACAAAAAGAGTATAAAAACCAATAATTCTAAGAACAATAATAATTCCAAGAATAATAATAATTCTAAGAATAACAGTGCTTTTAATAATAATAGTGCTTCGGACAACAATATATCCTCCAATCAAAATACTGCTGAGTCCAGCGCCACAAAGGGGCCTACGCGCAAGTCATCAAAGGCAGAGAAGAAGAGTAAGTCCAACCCCATCTCTATGCCGCGGCATCATCTCCCTCTGCGCAGTGGAACGTGCATTTACGCCGCGGCACACCCTGAGGTATCTGATGCCGCGGCGTAAATGCACGTTCCCCGCCCCCTCTGCCTGTCATCCTATGCCGCGGCGTAAAACTGACCTCTTTTTTCTACAGAACGGAAGCGACTCGCAGACAAACACACCGTCTGCAGGTACCCATCTGTATTTGCTCGTGTTATTGCAGATGAAGCGCACGTCCTGAAAGATCTCAATTCCCGCATACATCGCGTCATATTGAGCATGCTATACGAGAACATCTGGTTCCTCACCGCAACGCCGTTGATTAACAAAGTCGTGGACATGGGTGGATATCTCGACCTCGTGTACAAACACGAATTTATGAGGGCCTTTGAGCAGAAGAACCCCGACTCCGAAGCCGACCCCTGGGACGAAGGCGTCCTGCCCAAGAGACTGTTGGCGGAGAACCGATTCGCCGAGTACCAAAAGTACGCAACCGAGATTGATCCTGCAAACCCTCCACTGCATCTGCTGTCGCCCTCTTGGTTCAGAGGGATGTTCCGTGGAGACGAGATTGAGATGAGCAGAGTGGGAGAGGTGTTGCCCCCTCTCATGAAGATTCTCTTCATGGGCCGATCAATGAACGACACTGTTGAGTACACCGATGAACACGACAAATGCAAGCGCTTGAGGATTGGTGATGAAATCCCGCCCTTCAGAGTCTCGACGGTCGAACTAAAGCTCAACAAGAAACGCCAGAAAGAGCACGACAATATGTACTGGAAACTAGTTAGTTCGATGCGCCCGGGCAGCAGAGACGACAAGAATGACCGCAAGTTCCTCTCAGACGGAGGTGCGGCGAACGACTTTGGGGCGGCTGGAACGAGAGACTGGAAGATCACACGACGACTGTCCCTCCTCGCCTGCTCGCGAAAGTTTGAGGAGCTGATCAAGCGCACGGGCTCGAGGAACTTAAGCAGCGACATCAGGGCTTGGCAGAACCTGGTGCAGGACAACGGGCTTAGTTTCTTTTTTATGCGGACGCGTCAGGACATGGACGTCCTTCCACCCCGGGAGCGGGCGAACATGCTGTGCTACCTGTGTGCTGATTCTCCCAAATTACAATACCTGGTGAAGCTGGTGAAGGAGCGCGTCATCGACCAGAAGAGACGCTTGCTTGTCTTCTGTAACTGGCCAATCTCGTTGTGGGTGACCTACCTTGTCCTCACACTCCTCGGCATCAACACGGGTGTGATCGAAGGAGGCATGAGCGCCGATGCCAAAGCCATGGAGGCAAACAAGTTCGTCGACGAAACTTCTCCGATGCAGGTCATGCTGACCTCATACCAGTGTGCTGCAAACGGGCTGAACCTACACAAGCAGTGTGCGGATATGGTGATGATGGAGCCCGCCCGCAACACAAACACAATGTTGCAGGCGATGGGGCGCCTTCATCGCATTGGACAAACGGAGGAGCAGACCATCTGGATCTTGTTTGTGCACCACACGTTCAATCGCACCGAGGAGCACAACTGTGCAAAGAAGATGATCCGTCAAGTCATCGCAGACTATGCAGGACCGTTAAAGCAATTCATGGCATCATCGCGCAAGGGAGATGGTGATGCAGACGACGAAAACAACAACGTTGCTGACCAGGCCAACGGCGAGGAGATAATCGACAAGTTGGGTGGGGACATTGAAGCTCAGGACAAGGACTCCGATCTTGAATTCTGGGCGGATTACATCCTCTGCTCCTTCCTGGGTCAGCCCACCACTCGCCTCGAGTGGGACGACTGGAATGACCTTGGGTACAAGGAGTCTCTCACCCGATGGGGCGACCCCAACAACCTGACGCCCTCCAAGCAACGTGCATTGCGCAAGCAAGCCCTCCACTCTCGCTTCCACCCCCGCAGGAAGGCCAGACCCATTTCCTTCAATAACAATACCGGGAGCGGTCCCTCCAACAACGCCTCTAATCGTCCGCGATCTCCCACTCCGTCCCCCCCTGCTCACGGAGACGAGCCAGACGGCAAACAACAGCTCCCAGCTCCGCCACAAGGGAACGCCAATCCTGCCAGCAAGGACATAATTGACACGGAGGCCGGCAAGGATGATGCTGATGGCTCCGAGCCTGCCAGCTCCCCATTTTCCGATCTACCCTCGGACATGGAACTGGACGAGGAGAATCAACAAGTCCAGTCCCCCGACCAGGCGCAATCCCCCGAGCAAGCGGAGTCTCCTGAACAAGCGCAACCTCCAACGAAGAAGCGTCGTGCACCTGCGCATCCAGCAGCTCCAACGAGGAAGAGCGCCGCCCCTGACCATGTTCCGTAGATGAAGATTTGTTCCCATCAATGATGATTTAGTGAGCAACAGGGGTGGTGGCCCAGTGGAGAGTGGGTTTGATTCCCACCCTGGCTAATCAGCGGGCCCACGCGGGGGTTGACCCCCGGCGAGGCCAAGTGGAGCGCCACCGGTTTGATTTCCTGTACTTCTTTTTTCTTTTTTCTTTTTTTGGCTTCATACATATAACTGGCATATAACCTACCAGGAGACAGTGGTGTTCCACAGATCTATAATGACTTGTTGTAGCTGTGTGGCCGTGAGTTGATGAACTAATCTTTACGATTAATACCATCCAGTATAGCGGCACATCCCAGCCCTATCGCTTCATGCTCACAGAACTTATAGGTTCATCAACAGATCACATGGGGACGTGGCCGTATCAGACCCCAGGACATCGCACGCGATGCATATACATTGATGCGTGTGTAATAGAGATAGCAAGCGGCACCGCAATCAGGTATAAGAGGATTATAATGCATTGATTATACTTGCTCGATATGCTTGACGAATTGAGTATAGAAAGGAAAGGCCGAACGCCCAACATATCAACGTCCAGTATAAACATTGACAGCAGGCAGAAAGCCTCAAGCATGTCCGATTATGCGAGCCAGATGCTCACCGGTATTCCGACAATAAAAAAGAAAAAATAGTTGGAAAGGTACGTTCAGGCTGTACTACATGCAGCGAGCAAGCCGTTCCTCGGTTTAACGAGCATCGCCGTCCTATCCAAGTAGGAGCACTCAAGCCCACGCTTTCAAGTTCCACAAGCTGGAAGCCATAGTCATGGTGAAATATAAAGCCACCTATTCTAACAAGAGCTGCGGCGCCAGCGTGCAAGACCATGTGCTTCCTCTAAACAGTCGACGGTATCCCCCGCTATATCTATCTTGAGTGAGAAGGTAGCAATCTGCATAATTTGCACGAGCCGTGAGTTTCCCATACGCGTCATTTTTAGACAATGAAGCTTGGAAGGATCTGCTTGAGTGCCCCTCGCACAGCAACGACAACGACTGGTAGGCCAGGGGGTAGTAACCTTGACCATGGCTGACGTACACAGCTCATTGAGCTTGAAGGGGTACGTTAAATGCAGTGGATAGCGAGGGGCTCCATTGAGGAGACCAATCCCTTCCCGAGTCATCTGGGCGGGCTGGTATTCTCAGTAAGAATAACGATGAAAGTTGCAGCAGCTCCGAAATTTTGCAGGCAGCCATGGACCGTTTAACACCGAGCCTAACAAGCTTCCAGCGAGAGAATAAGTCCACAGAATCAAGAGTTTAATACCCTACCAATGGCGGCGGTTAGCTGGATTATACACGTATAAATCAGTTCACTGTATATGGGGATGTCGTTGGTAATGTGGGAGTACAATACCTTTCCTCTGTGTCCTCGGTCCCTCCTAAGGAACCTAGCCTCTTTGGGCTAGGGCCTGAGGGAAAAGTTGTAATTTTGCTGTTTTTGGCGGTATTTCTGTACCATTTGTGGAACTGCTTAATAAGACATTACTTGGGCGGGAACGCTGTCTGGACAATTGCATTCAAGTTGATGGCAGCTGGAGCTGCCCTTTGTAATAGATATACATTTATAATGGGGGATTAGTTCAACTATACTCTCATTTATAATCCGGAGCGCAACTGGGCAGACCCAATAAGTATCTGGTGCAAATTTAAGCCCTGCTGCTCCTTGATGGGGCTTTATTTTGGTTGGAGGATTGGTGCACGCGTTTACGATACCGGTGAACGCCCGTAGACATGCCCTCTCTGTCGACGCGAATTCGCGCGAAGTGATATTCTTAAACGTTATTTCAAGAAATGCTGGCAGCGACGTGGTTGCCCACCTCGGATCAGCCACTTATGTTCGAGTTGTTTCCCAACGCCCCTGCAAGAACATGGCTATAATTCAATTTTTCCTCCTCTATTGTTTAGCTTTATCTCTTTTTTGGGAATAATGCTTAAAAAATCACTGTAAAATCGCAACCACTCATGGCCAGACTTCTGATCTAATTACTTTATGAGCCTCTTGCCAGTGCAGCAAATATTTCCTCATGCACAGGGTTATGACTGCTCGAAAATAAATACTTTCTTCTGCATTTTCTTTACATCCCTGCGCTTGGTCGTGTCCACCCATCTTGCCCACCACCTGTCCACCTCACCAGTATCGCTCTGTAACTGATAGTGACGGAGATTTCGATAGATATCATTATCCTGTTAGCTCAGGGTTGCTGGACATGGCTGGGCGAGAGATCAAGCAAGCTGCGGGAACCGGGCCAATTTTTTGCAGAAAAGATATTTTAACATCACTGCTGGCGTCTTTTGCTCTTTGCTGCCCTGTAGTGCCACATGTTCTGTGCACAGCCTTCTATCAACTACCTATTACAGTATCAAGGTAAGTATCAAGCACCATGGTCCATTCTATTGTGGTTTAACGGATGGACTAATATCTCTTTAGATTGGTAGGAGAATTGTAAACGACGTCGTTCAAAAAGTGGGAACTCAACATCTTTCCATTGTTATCGTCGGATCCTAGTAGCGCGCAGAACTGAAGGCGATTGAGGGTCGAAAAGTACGTGACCCACCGCGAAGACAAATCTCAAACCCGCCACTCTCTGTTTTCCACAGAATGGAGGTGATCGTCAACGGAGTTTCACTCAGAATCAATATCCGTTGTCTTGGTAAAAGCTGCCAAGTCAACTATTAATAGCCGCTTCCCCCTGACATTGTTTACCCCCAAGCTAAAGCCTACGAGGGGATTATGGCTTCCAAGTCCTCGCCTCATGTTTTGGATTCAAGAGCTTCAGCTTTGCGAGTATTGAATTTGTTATATTGTGCCTCTGTATACAGGGTTCGTTTTGCTTATGCTTCTGATCGCCCTGACTTGCGCTCACGCACCCCCTATTCTAGGCGAATAGCGGCAGAGTTTTCCAACTCCTGACATCGGGGCCAGATTTGGCTAAAGACAATGGGTGCATTGATGAAAGCGCTCGTCTTTTTAGCACAATTTTGTGCGCCATTGTTGGCATTTTCTGGACAGCATAGCCATGATAGATTCCACGCAAGGTCTAGTCAAGACCAGCCATGTGCACAAGTCAGCAAGGCCTACTCGGCCCAGTTCGCGAGTAATCCGGAAAGTACGTACTCTGCATGCCTTTAATTTTATTATTTTACCCCCTCCTGCGTAGATGGATTTTAACCATCTTTAGCAACCCAATTCGAGGTCTCCGCCCAATTAGCATATGATTGTCTCGAATCAGTTCCCATAAACCCAGTTGATGCTTTGAGGGTAGTTGATGGCCTGGTGCCATTCTTGGATTGGCAGAGTACACTTCAATATTTGAGGGACCCTCCGGATGGCTATTTACTACCCGCTATCGATATTCGAAAAGGCATTCAAGAGATACGGAATAAAGTGATAGCGGAAAAGTTTAAAGGCGAATACGAGTTTCAGGATAGTCTCCTGCGCCTGGTGGGATCTGCTCACGATTCCCACTTTCGTTTGGCGTTGGATGCATCCAGTGTATTTATTTTCAGGCGCCCTGCAGAAAGCAAGTTAGTGTCTGTTTCACTAGATGGAAAAGAACTCCCAAAAGTCTATTGCCACGGTAAGAAACCTGTATGCTCCCAACACGAACTTCTACTGAATTCCTACGTAGAGGATGTCAACATTACCTCCCCAAAGGGCTGGACCCCTTCCGCCGTTAAGGCTATCAACGGGAAAGCTGTGAGCCAATGGCTCGAAGAGTACTCGCAAACTTCATCTGTAAATCAGGATCCAGATGCAATGTATAATGCTCTTTTTTACAGCATTCCGATCGCAACTCTTGGCTCAGGGGGCGCATTCCTTGCATCAGAGTTCTTCCCGGGGCCAACAACTGCATTTGAGTTTGAAAATGGGACGAAAAGAGAATTCGAAAATAGGGCTTCCTTCGCTGCTGACTTCAGCAATATTAAGGATGGCGAAAACTTCTATGAAAATTTTTGTAACGGAGATAAATTGGAAGCACGGTCCATCCAACAAAGGGACCGTATGGTTGCTCCACAAGCCATAGAAACAAGACAGGAAACGCTAGACCTACGGCCTCTGTACCCTACGTCTGTTGATGGCATGTCTTCTCTTGCAGCTGCTGGTTACTTCCTCAGCGGGAAGCACTCGGATACAGCCGTTTTATCAGTTTCTGTGTTTGCCGGCCTGAGGGGGGCTGGTTTCTCAGAAACGATAAGCAAATTTCTCCAGGCTTGTAAGGAGCACGGAAAGAAGAAATTGGTTATTGATGTTAGTGGAAACGGCGGCGGGCTGGTATTTCCTGGTTATGACCTTTTTAAACAGGTATGCCCATCCAAACGAAATTGATCTGAATGAGTTGCCATCCAGTGTGTCTGAAGCACCTTGCTAACCTGCATGTAGCTTTTCCCAGATATCGAACCAAAGGATGCCTACAATGTCCCTGCAATGGAATCCATTAAAATTGTCGGCTCAAAGATTAATGAGGTCATCTCGGACCAAAACAGCGATGGTAGTGGTGTAGACAGCATTTTTGACATACGGTCAATGATGGATGCCAACGGCAAAAAATTCAACAACTGGGACGATTTCTTCGGACTTGCGCAAAACACAGCTAATAGACATGAGTTTACAAATATCGCTAGATGGGATTTCAGCAGCGAAACCACATCTGGTTTATCTGGTGGCGGTAGGATGATTGTCTCCGGCTACCGCAATAATTCAGACTTACCTCCCCAGGTCTTCAAACCGGAGGATATGGTCCTTCTCACTGACGGCACCTGTGCATCCGACTGCTCACTCTTCGCCAACTTGCTCAAAGTAAACGGCGTCAAGTCTATTGCGACTGGTGGGCGACCGCGCGAGGGGAAAATGCAAGCTGTCGGTGGTGTTAAGGGCGCACAGCTCCTTACATTTAACACGATATACACCGCAGCAACGCAGGTGTACAATGATTACGGCACACCCGAAGAGCGCCGGAAATGGGATAGCACCGCACTTGGCGAACTTGTGCACAAGGGCGCTTATTTCATGGCCCGTGGAGGCAGTGGCTCACGCGTCAATTACAGGAATATGATTGAGCCGGGGGATGAGAGGAGAACTCCTAGGCAGTTTGTGTATGAGCCTGCGGATTGTAGGATTTGGTTTACAAAGGAGATGTTGTTTGATATGAATGCATTATGGATGGCGGCTGCGAATGCGGCGTGGCATGATGGTGGTTGTGTACCCGGATCGAATCCATGAGAATCAATGAGGTTCATGAGGCTTGAAGGGTCGATATCTAAGGCGTTTCCTTGAGGAAAATTATTTTGCTTCGTATTCCGGAGGAGCAACACTCTACCTGAGCCCCTGCTTTTGCATATTTCTTTCTTGAAGAGTCCTTACCCCTAGAAGTGTGGATTGTATGATAGGTTAAAACTCTCCTCAAACAGAGACATAAATATTGAATACTTCTTCCTCGAACAACGACAAATTAGACTCAATAGCATATATTGCACATATGACGAAAAAATCCAGCTCCTAGCCCATGGGTGGCACAAGGTTGTCTTTCATCAAAGCTTCGCTTGAATTATTTACCAAAAACACCGAATCGCTAAATCAGAAAAGAACGCTATCAATAACGTGGGTGGGTGTATATATAGCTCGTGCATAGGAGAAGAAAATACAAGTGGGAATGATAGTCAAAAATGCCAAAAGAATGCAAAGAAAAATCGTAATGGCGATATCATTTCAGCTCTTGGACCCATATCTAATAAGAAACATAAAGTTAGTCGAGTCACCATTACCAGCAGGAAAAATAATCAAACAGATGAGCATAAGAGATTCAATAATACGAGAACAACATACCTCCATTTTTCCCATCTCACGATTCTCTTTCTTAGCCTCCGTCTTTGCAGTAGTAATCAGCAAGTCAAGGTCATCCTGATCACCCATCGTAACCATATCCCCATCATCCTGCATATGAATCTTCATTTGCCCCCGAAACCCAAATTTCTCCCTTATCCTCCCTTCGAACTCGCCGAAATCAATCGAGGACTCAATCATGATGAACCGCGTATCACTATCTGCGTGCACCTTTACGCGGACTTTGCGAATATCAGCCCGCCGCGACGCTCCGCGACGAGGTTGTTGCTGTTGCTGTTGTGTCCGTTTCGGAGGTGTTCCGCCGAGCATCTCAAATTCAGCGTCTTCAAGAGAATCGTCTTCTGCGTCGCTTAGGTAGTACGAGCCGTCGCTAGCAAGACCGCGCTGTTGGCTCCGTCTAGAACGGTTCGTGTGAGCGCTACTCGCCCCGTGATACATATCGTACACCTCCCCATAATCGTCCTCTGTGACAGGGGCGAAGCTCCCGTCCGGTCGTCGGACACCTGTCGTCTCCCCGTACAACGGTTGCCTGGTAGCAGGGGGTCCATCACGGTTCCGTACACTCTGGAAATGTCTCGATGGTGGGCCACGTGGTTCAGAGGCTGTTCGTATTGTTCCGAGTCTGGGTCGCTCAGCGCCAAAATTATTCTGAGGCCCCGGTTGCGTCGCGGAAACGCCATTCATATAGTTAGTCGATCGATCGAGATCGAGCATTGGCGGTCGTTGGCCTCTCACAGGCGCTGCAGTAGCAGGTGCACCGTTTGGAGAACCGTTCCTGGATAAGGATGCGGGCTTTTCTGTCTCTGGGGGCGGCGTAGGCGGAAACACGTTGCGGCTCAGGGGTGGCTCAGACTGTTGCCTTCCACGGCCAGTCAGATTTCTTTGCACTAGGTTAGTTGCTGCGTATGAGATGTTCTCTGGTGGTCGGTCGTCTCGAGACGAATCTGCCACCTTCTTTATCTCTAGCCCCTGGAATCCAGTGAACACATTGGTGCGGTCTGATGCAGCTACCAATCTCGCTTTTCCTAGGTATTCTTTGGCTTTTAGATTCTTGACCTTCGCTGCACTTGGCCTATATACTACTCCAACGGGTATGGAGAAGACCGTGTAGCCCTGATAAAGGCATTAGACATCAATTTTTTTTTGGCTCCTAATCGAGAAAGAGCTCTCACCTCAGCGTTATCCCTTATAGCATCATCAATAACATCATGATCCGGCTTGACCTTCTCTTTCGTCGCAAACTGAAGATCCTGCAATCCCGCCGCAGTCTGCTGAAGATATATATAACATAGCCCCCGATTAAACAACACTTCGCAGGAGTATAACTGAAACTTCAGACCCAGCTGATCATAGTCAATGGATGTATTACCTCTCAGGTAGAGCAGCGTATCGTTGAAATTGACAAGTGCTTCCTCGAAATCGCCGACTAGGAAATTCGAGACGCCTTGTTGGAAGTAAGCGATGGCGAAGTATTTGTCTAGGCCTATGGCGCGCTGGTAGCAGTCGACCTAGATTCCAGGTACAATCATTCGAGATTAGCTCCATACTGAAAGTTCGCTTGATCCACGGTACTGCGCGGGATGAAAACATACTGCTTTATAATGCTCCCCTAGAGTTGCGTAGATAACGCCGCAGTTGAACAGGATCTTCGACGTCTCCGCAATGTTGAAGAACACCTTCAGCGCCTCGTCGAATTCATTATTGTCATAATGTGCAAGCGCTTGAACCCATGTTTCGATTTCCTGTTAAGTCGCACCGAAAGAAGCCAAATGTTAGATCTCGTCGCCCTGATTAAAGAGCGTTGGGGAGCAGTATTCTGCTATTTACCTGCTTCAAAGACATCGCGGGAGTCGCAAAATGTACCCCGCAGCGCCTTGAAAACGGGCACTACTTCGGCACAATACAAACACCCTCAAAGTCGAGAAACCGCAATCAATCTGTTCGCAAAAGGATCGAGAAAAGAGGGAGAAAGCAGGGTTTATGTTAAGCGATAGTCTGATTTCCTTCGCTCTCGGCCCTGCGTGGTTTAGCCTATTGAAGGCCAAATCGGCTTTGAGACTGGGATGTGATAGATGTGATTTGCTCGATTGGCTTGCATGCAGCGAGCGAGCGGAGGAGATAGTTCGGCCACCTGCAACCGTCCTCGCAGCCAGTGGGGGGACACGAGAGAGCTAGCTTCAATGGAAGTGCGAAGTTATCATGAGGACACCTGAACGACAGTATATATAAGGCTGGGCAGAGGAGGTTGGGCGTTGCTAGATGGGCATGGCGATCCAGACGGTGTAAATAGTTGTCTGTGATACGCCGAGTATGTTGGGCGCTTGTGGATTAAAATTAAATAGCGCTTTTAACAAAAGACTCTCATGTATTATGCGAGGGTGTACTTTTAGTTTTATTCGTCTCCCTTGGTTTTGCTCCTACACGTTAGGACTACTACTAGGAATCGTTGGAAACAGGAGAGATCGGAGAATAAAATGCAGTTGGTGTTACATCTGTCAATCGCATCTCAAGGCAAAAGCTTCTATTTCAATACATTTAAACACAGCGCCTTTGTCACTGAGAGCATGCTGCGTCGAGAAGCATACAGTCCCGCACCGCGGAGAATAATGCATGGAATGCTGGTTGAGTTGGAATCCAAGTACTGAACAGCGAATAGGTAGCCGGTCGCAGAAGAATGGACGGGGTTCTTCTGACAGCTATCTGGATACAATGTTAGGCCCGACATGTTGAGTGTCACAGCTGTTGCAGATGTGTTTGTTTCAGCTTCTCACTGTGATTGCTTCTCGTCCACTCATTTGCCCGGGATAGAAATACGACTCCTTGCTGTGACGCCGACAAAATCGACCGTTCGAATTTGTCCAAGGTGCCACAAAGTGTGCCTGGCATTACTGACGAACTGGGCACTGGTCAACACCGACTTTTGTTAAGATCGTATAAAGGCGGCTTTGAGTGGATGACTTTTCAGCTCAGTTGCTTGATTCGTTGCGCCTCCAAAAAGTTAACGTCATGATTATCGAGAGAAAACTTTGAGGAACACGACAGAAAGATCTTAGGCCGACAACGTTTGAAAGGCGCTAGTTACAAAAAATCTGTCGCGGCCTATGTTGGAAAGAATGTCTGTCACCCGTGAAAATATGCAATATTCTTAAAGAGACCCGGCAAAGGTCGTGTCTCCCTCGGGGAAGAGGGTATTAAGCTCCATCATCTTTGCGCACCATCGCTAGAGCAGCTACCTCTAAATCTCCCAATCATGGGTGCAACCCACGAAGAGCTTCAATTACTTACAAGCAGCCTCGCTAAGCGCTATACTGTGTAATAATCTGACTCCGGTGCGTTGCGTTGCGGTAAGCATCGTGCTCCCATCCATTCCACATACCGTCTTGCGTTAACTTCCCTCGTGTTAAGTGACTATGACTTGAGAGTGGAGTTATACCTCTGACTCGGTGCTTTAAGCACTGTAGGGTAAACTATCGAGCTTGGGAAGAGGGGATATCTCCGTCTCGGTTTCTTTGTTAATGGGACGGACATCAATGATGAGACGGCCTTTTCGCTGGATTTCCTGTTCCTTGTAAATGTTGCGGTGATGAACACAGGAATACCCATTCAGTGTGATTGGTGACGAAACATTCGATCCTTCTGGTGCAAGCCGTTGAAAACTTCGTCGACCTGGAAGGCTTGGATCTCTTTTTCGGTGGGTGCAAGGAGCGTGGCGCGGTTGGCGTACCACACGCAATTATCCTTTGGAAGGTCCATGCTTGTAGATGAGTGTCTTCCTCTCCTGGAGCAGTTGGACATAATAGGGGGTTTACTGACGCATATATCCAGTAAGGCCAAGGTATTTCTTGAGATGACGGAGCGTTGTGGGAAATTCCAGTCAAGCGATGGCGTTTTTTTCATACACTGCTGCGAGGTCAATCTCGCTGAGGGTGCTGACACGGCTGCAGCGTGGAATGATCAGGGGGCGTTCCGTTGGATTGGTATAGCAAACTCATGCGTGGCACAGCTCACATTAATGTCTAAGGCAGTCAACCACTTTGAAGAGATACTTGGAAAGGATACGTGCACATGAATGCTGTGAGATCTGGTGGCCACTAGTGGCTTGAGGGCATCAAGCTCATAGATCCATGTCCACTAAAACTAACTGATTCATTGTACGGTGGTATCGCCTGTGGCGTGCACCTGGCCTATGATCCTTAAGGCGATGAGTCGTCTGCCATTTGGGGAACTGAATCCAATGATAACGGCTGATCTATGCAGTTATCACTGAGAGTAAAAACGAAGCCAACACAGTCAAAGGGGGTGGGAGGAATTTCCAACTTGAAGTGGCCATCAGGAACACTTTTGGTTGATGGAAATCTAAAACGCTGCTTGTGTCGTAACAACCAGCTAAGCTGCCTGATATATTAAGACAATTTGAATATTTTCAAAGACTTTAAGTGTTTCGTGCTGCTAATGCAAACAGGAGAAAAATAGCCCCTTCTAAAACTCCTTAACGAGTCATAAAACCACATACAAAATTGAGAAATGCGAATAGCCAAATACTTGATCCCACGTTGCACGGGAAATGCAATGCTACCAACGGCCCGGTGTGCCCTGCTGTGCTTTTTGCACAAGCTGAATGCTGAGCGCCAAAACCAGCGCGCCTAATCGATTCATGTGGCCTTGGCCGGTTGGTATGAAAGGACCAATTTCATGCATGGTCAAAAAGGAATGGTCATCTTCTTCCTTATCCCAGTCACCATGAAGATACTTTAAGTACTCTGTGTCGTATTCGGCGATAAGGAGGTAAATCTCATGGCGGTCTTGCACAATCATGCATCGTCTGTTCTATTAATTAGCGAGACCCATAACCTGCTAGACGGGTATGGTTGTGCCGAAGCCGACAGCTTACCGGAAAGTTCTGTATGTTTCCGTATCTTCCATATCTGGCTCAACATATATCCAGGAAACCATTTGCGCACTCTCCTGCATCTGGGGCTTGGATCCGCTTCTCTCTCCAGCCTTCACTTCAAGAATCGACAGCGATCGCTTTCCCTCGCCAGTAGTCAGTTCAAAGTGACCGTCGGTTCGCGCCTCGAATAGTTTTTTAATGCCCTTCTTTTCTGCCGACGTTTCCTTCTCTTTCCCCTTTCCCTTACCCTTCCCCTGGTTCTTCGATTTTTCCTTTCCCTTCTTCGATTTTATCTGTCGCCTCATTTTTCGCTCACGCAGTTTGTCGTAGTTCACAATGAAATTGAAGGCTTTCCGCTCTAGACTCCATTGAGCCTTGGCTAGCAGAGCTATACGCAAACAGATGCCACGGAGCAGTAAAATAAGGCATGTGTTAACAATCGCCTCATCAGCGACCAGGGGAACAGTCTTGGCTTCTAAGACGGTCATTGGAGAGGCACTCTCGATTTCACTTCGCGCTGTTATCGATTCTGGCGTCTGGAATTCTTCAGAATCTAGAGCAAGCTCGTGGAGTTTGGCCGACAAGTCGCCGAGATCCGTTTTAGATGCAGGGGTGGGTGTAGATGGAGATTCTCTTTTGGCAGCTGCGGCCAATGTCATCGAACGAGTTATGATCGGCGAGAAAACTTTCTCCGCTTCTTCCTGAGCGTCCATGTCGAGGTTTTCTATTTGTGATTGAGAATCATATAGCATGTCAAATGTGCCGAGATATTGACTGCCTTGCAATCCCTTTTCAACCACAGTTATGTAGCAATTCCAATCCTTATTTCTCTCCAGGTAAACCTTACGGGCACGTTGGTAATCGATTCCCAAGTCTTTTTCAATATCAATATTTTGTTGGTGTGGAACCCAAAGAACGCGAAGCGACAAGTAATGCTTTCGCTTAATTTTGGAGCCGGATGTGAATTGGTCAAGTTCGTGAATGCAGGTATCCTCAACTTCGTGCTCTCGAGCATCCTTGAACCACGCTTTCCTATTTCCGGGAAGCGAATCTTTTTCGGCCATGGTTAGAGGGTTTCCAGAGTCATGCGAGTGTAGGACGAGGGCGTATGGCTAGCAGAGGGAACAGAGAATGATGCGTGAAAACAATGATACGAAGGGAACAAATATAAGCCAATAACCCCAATCAGCTGGTTTGTAAAGATTATGGCATTGAGTTGCGAGAATTTTGCTACAGTAGATGCTTGACAGGAGATAGGAGCAGCTATTTAAGCTTTCTCCAAGCCTATAAAAAAGTTCAAAGTCCTCCAAACTAATCCATGGTATAGAAAAAGACCATTTAGCGCCAATGAATAGGTAGGCTGACATGTGAAAGATGTGATGAGCCATTTCGTACCAAAAATAGTAATAGGCCATGAACGCATAGTCGCTAGGATCACGGAGGATGCCATAGTATGCATCCAGGCGCCCGCTCGGGCAAAAATGTGAGCGATTCGAGACAAATCTCGAGAAGTTAATGGATCTTGCTGTTACTATTGACCCAAGTCTGCATAGACGCCCTTGGTATAAGTTTCAGTAGGTGCCACAGACCACAATGTCTCCAATAATAGCATGATACGAATTCTGGATTTGTAGGCGGCTAGAAGAACCGACCCGAATTAGAGAATAGCATAGCGCCAGACTCCCAGCTAAATTTGTTTTTCTGAATTAATAACGAGTCGCAGCAGATCCAGGAACAGGATATAAATGGGGCGGGCGGTTAGAAGGCAGGAGTGGCATAAGATGAACTGGTTCATGATTGACAGAAGTGAAACATCCTGTCATTCTAGTGGCTCTCAGCAGCACTCAGTGTATCGAGTCGCCTGATCGGCGATAGAGGAGTGGATGACGGAAGAGAAATATGCATGTTCGAAACGTAGCGACCTTGGGAATTGAAGTCTCCCTCCTGGCGCCTAGTTTTGAAAGTGTATTTCCCCCTCCATGATTGGTCTGCACATATTTGAGCGCCTAGACAGCATATATGACTGGACGATAAACCAGAGGACTGCTAGTGCGTGC
Organism: Spiromastix sp. SCSIO F190; assembly: GCA_014805645.1. NCBI lineage: Eukaryota > Fungi > Ascomycota > Eurotiomycetes > Onygenales > Spiromastigoidaceae > Spiromastigoides > Spiromastix sp. SCSIO F190. The sequence continues at coordinate 1,123,155 of WXTY01000006.1, read as the reverse complement.
GGTAATGGTCCCTTAGATGGAGGTGATATATGCATGATGGACAACCAGGATATGGCGCATGCCCTTTTATTTTAATTGGTTATGTCCACAGGCGGGTATACAAACAAGGGAAGTGATGCCTAGATCGTCTCTTTACGCATTGAATAGGACGCGAAGAGTGATGGGCAGCATTGTGGATGGACGATCCGACAACTCAGCGGCTAGAAACTAATTGTAGTGACAACTAGAAAGAGCAGTAGAGAACTCGAAGCGCTTCGCCAAAAATAGCGAGAATCAGCATATCGCGATCTGCAGAGTTTCGCAACCTCCATTGGTTATATTGCAAGCGCTGGAGGTCCGTTGGCCAGCAGCGAGCGAGAGACGCAGACGTTGAACGGATTTTCCCTGTCGTCAAAGGGCGGCTGGGTTGCCCCAACAACCACCACCACATCACTTTCTACTTATAAACGCCAGCAAACCTGCAACAGCACCTTTTCTTTCACTAGAGATGTACCAACCTTCTTTGATTTTGCGACTTTGCTACAGCTCCATTGCTTCAATCCTTTTTGTTTTTGAGCCAGACACTCTGCGCGATGCCGGCTTTGCGGAAGCGGAAGGTTGACCAGTTCAAGGTCTCCACACACCCGCAAGCCTCGAAAATTGTTGATGTGTTGGTTAAAAAAGGCGAAGTCAGTAGAGAAGAAGGGGAGAAACTCAAGGGGATATGGCGCCGGTGTGACACAATCGCACGGATCTTTCATGTTATCGAGAGATTTTACCCAACGTTCCACATAGATGATGGGGTGCTTCGTGCGTATTTCGACGTGCGGCCGTGGAGTCTCAACTCGGGGACCAACGAAAACAAGCCTATTTTCTTCCAGCAAATGTCTTCCGAAGAATTCTCATCTTACAAGACCGAGGACCCGAGGAACTTGGGCGTGCACTCCCTTCTTTCTGGTAACGACCCCAGGGATTACTGCAGGAGTGTCATGGTGAATCTTGATCATGTTATGACTTGGTGGAATAACAAAACTGAGGAAGCACTAAGTGAAAGTGGTGGATGGCATTGTGAAAGGTAAGGAGCGCATCCAGCGTGTACCTAAACAGGAATTACTGATTTTTTGGTATGTAGAGACGCCCATGGCGTGCCTAGGCCGATTGAATTACAACGTTCCAGCGAGCCGGGTACCTACGACTGGGCAGCACCGTACATAACTGGAAGAAAAGACATTCCGCATATGGTGATCCGGTCGTATCATGCCTGCCGACAGAACACGGAAATTTTGCGAAGCGAACTCCAGGCAATCCTTCAACTGATGTGGTGGAAGACGAAAAGCCACGAAGGCACGGAACACAAAATCATTCCGGTATGTTGTACAACCCCAAAATAAAACTCTTTTAGACTGACGTGCGGAAATAGGTCCTTTTGATTTCTATACGTGCTCAAATGTTTCGTGTCTACGAGGCGTATTTGGAGGGCGAGAAAATCGTCTTGAGATGCAGTGAGCCGATTTATATGCGGCTTACGGATGATACCAAGGACCAAGAGAAGGTCTTTAAAGAAATAGCCAGATGGGCCCGGCCCACCCCCGTTGGCAATACCCGGAACCCTTCTGCTACAACCCTTTCGCAAAGACCGCAAGGTAGCCCGCGCCAAAATCCCCGAGCTTCGAATCCCTCCACACCAAACTATGGAGGTAAGTCTCCTAGTACCAGAACCCCTGGTTCTTCCACTTCGCAGCATGGTGGTCGAACTTACGATTCGAGGGCACCAACTCACTCGAGGTCGCAATGGACTCATAGCCCTGACAAGCGCCAGGCATCTTATCCCTCAACGCAACAGTCTAATGATAGATATTTGAATACCAAGTCACCCGGTCTTTCAACTTCGCAACACGGTAGCGGAGCTTACCATACAAGGACGCCGTCTCCTTCGAAGTCGCAATTGGTCCAAACCTCGGACAAGCATATGGCTTCTCGTCCTTCCACACCGCAACAAAGCGGGGAGCACTGCAACAGCACCTCCCTCTATTCCTCTCCGTCCTATTCCCCTAGAGACTCACGCGAAACCGTAGCTGCTGATCTCCCGAGACGGCACCTTGCGCCAAAGGACACCAATCTTCGCATTTCTGATCAACAGATGTCGCAATACACTGCAAAACAGCGTGATGTTCGATTTTCTGAGTATGCGACACAGCCGTATGCTGGCAAGTATCATGATACGAATACTTCAACTTCTTCTCGCTCCTATCGCCCCGATGTCAATGCTCCGAGTGCCCATCCGTCACAGCCTCCTAGGAAACACAATGATATGAAGAACCGAACTCCTCCTCGGCTAGATCGCGACTATAGTGACGCTTGGGTTTCTCCCAATGAACCATGTACCGGAAAGGGCCAGAAGGTCTCTCCGCCCAAGGCTTCCAGATCAAAAAAGTTGTTCTGGGGTATGGTTGGACTTCAGCCTGAGCAAGTTAAATGATTTCATGGAATAATATCCATTACTTCAAGTGTCAGCCTACGCGAAGCTTTACATCCTCTGTCCTTGCTGTTCGGTTTTATCTATACTGCGCTTACGTGTCGTATTTTGTCTACATGGGATTCCCCTACCTTACGTGGTGACTGTTGTTGGTGGTGTCTCATATGTTTTCTACGAATGATGATGTCTTCTAGCTCCTACTCATTTTCGGCCAGGCGCAGTATTGGCGTTACTTTCTGGGTTATTTACTTGTTTCGAGATCACTAAATCTAATGAAGACATTTATGAATTTTCATCTGTTTTTTTATCTGGTGAGATTGTCCTCAAGGCTTGAAGTAGGCACTTCCAGTTTTTGGTAAGCCTTTCGAGAAAAAGCACACTTATTTACGGGGTCATTGTGAGTGCTATGCATGCTACCTATCAAAGCTCCGTATTGTCAAGCGGTCCTAGGACCTAAAGAGAGTGTTTTTAAGTCGTAGAAGATCGCGCCCTTCAGGGGTATTGCTGCAAGATCTGGGGATATACGGATGACTAAGCAATTTGTTGACAGCTGGAGCTTCACTTCACAATAGTTAGGATATGGATATTTGATTTTATTCCCAACGGACAGGTATTAACAACAATGCAATGACCATGACGGACATTACTCCGATATTTAATAAGCTTCTCAAATCCCACAATGCTGCCGAAGTTCCGAGCAGGGAAAGCCGTCGACCGGCAACGGAGACTGTGGACGAATTTCTAAAGGAAGCCTACAGAATCGTACGTACTTGAGATAGCCTAATTTCGTTATCAAAGGAACATTTTGTAGCTGACGTCTGAATACAGAACTCTCACATATCGTCCCTCTTGACTTACCTAAGGTCAATTCGGCAACCCTACCTATCAATCGCACCACCCCCACCAGCTTCCCGTAGACTTTCCCACCATCCGTCCCCGTCCCTGGGAGGTACAAGGAACCCGAGCACCACAGCGTCGCAGCTCCAGAAACAGCATCTCACAGACGAGGAAAGGGACTCGATTGATTCCTCCACAGCCCTTCTGCTGCGAGACCTCTCCTCATCCATCTCAAACCTCGAATCGGCGGAAACACTTCGGCAAGAAACACAAACAACGCTCTTACGCAAAAAATACGGCTATTTGACTAATAATCCCCTTTGGAAATGGGCAGGCGGAGGCTCTTCTGAAGCACCTCCCCGGACTCCGGAGCAGGAGCAACATGAGGAGACCGAGAAGACTATTAAGACCGTTCGGGAGAATGTGCTCTGGTCATTAAGGAGGGGTCTCGAGGATGCTGCAGAAGTGCAGCGAAGTATGGTTGAGAAGAGGATTGAGCGGGAAAAAGAAAAGGAAAAAAGCGTTCTGTATAAAATGGGCAATGCTGGTAGTGCTGTAGGACAGGCCCCGCGTTCGAGGAGGGTAAGCTCTGCAGCTGGAGACGGAGCGGGGAAATTGCCACCTATGCGGGATTATGATGCCGAAGATGCGGCAACGCGCGAGGATATGGCTAGCATTGAATCCCAGCTTTCACCTGAGCAGTTGCAGCTTTTCGCTCAGGAGAATGATGGCTTGCTGAAGCATTATGAGGATACGCTGAGCAAAGTCCAGTAAGTACAACACTGTCTTTACTATCTCTACACCGTGTGAAAGTATGTCTAACTCGAAAAAAAGGAATGCGGAGAAATCACTTTTAGAAATATCCTCTCTCCAGCAGACTCTCGTTGCGCACCTCGCTACGCAAGAGGACTACGTCAACCAGCTTGTCACGGATGCATCAACTACGCATACGAATGTTGGACGCGGAAACGTGGAGCTCAAGCGCGCGGCTGAGAAACGGAGTACCGCTCAGGCAGTGTTCTGGTGTACTGTTGGCCTCTGTACGTGGCTTGTTATTTGGGACGCTATCTTCTGACACATTCACTATGAATGGGGCAGCCGCATGTGTATATCTTATCGGGCGGCGGGCAATTTTCTGCATGTAATGTGGATACTTGGTTCAGCTTCGCTGGAATAGCGCCGGCAACTCAACACGCCGTACTCCCGAGGCACTTGGGCAAGATAGACCGGATAGAGCCAGGGTTCAGAGTGGCAATTCGAGATACAGCGTTATGAATAATAGTACAGAAAAATAAACAGTTATCTATCAACGAACTCAGGAATGAGTGTCGGATTCTGCCGTAGCTCTGCTTGGCCAATTGTAACTTGATCATTATCCAACAGAGTCTCATCAAATCCAGGCACTGCCTGGTATAAAGCTGCTGCTGCAAGCTCACTTCGATGAATACTTGGAGGTTCCCGTGCGAAAATGTTCAAGAACCAGAAGACAAAATTATTTACTATGGCTCTACCCTAGGATGCAAAATTCGTGATAACTCTTGACTAGACCTGGACCCCCTGATACTCGCCGAGCCACTTGAGAACCATGAGTTCTGTCTCGCGCTGTAGGGCTTTAAATCACAACATCCGCATCGTAAAAGAGAGAGAGAGAAACCTGGCAGACGCGCTTCACTGCTGCAAAGTCAAAGTTACTGGTTCTGAAGAGTGTCACAGCAACGGTCCTATCGATATGCTCGGCTAGCATGGCTTGATATGATCATCTCAGCCACAGCGCGTAGCGTATACCAGATACCTGGTCTCCATCGGCACCAACCAATTCGGCCTTCACATCCTCAGGATACTCATCATAATTACGAAGCACAACACACTTCAGCTTGGACTGTCACCAGCCTGTCGACTTCAGCGGGTTTCCGTGCTTGAACAACGGCTTGAGTGATCTCTTTTATCTGTCGACCTTGCCTGATAATCTCGGTCCCCAGCAGCCCGGTTCCACCAGTAAATGTGAGTTTCATGGTAGGTTGTGGGTGCCTTGTCAATTGGCTCCCATACGGATTTGTAGGTGTTACGAGGAAGATCAGGTTGAACGATGATGCCAAAGTGCAGCCGAACGTTCCGTGCAGAGATTATCCTCTTACCACCGCACAATTCCTTGGATGCACCAGCACTTCAGCGCACCCAGGAACAGTCACGCAACTATTGTTTGGAATGCATAGTTTCTTTTCCGACTGTCCGCCAACACTGGATATGCAACTAGCTCCTTCTCCGCAGGATCCACTACGGGTTGGTTCAGCCATTCAATATCACCGCCGAGAAGAGTGAAGACCCATTTCAGCCCTAACAGGCGAAAAAGCGGAGCGGGCTTTTATGATCCTCCTCTCATTGATCAACTTTCTGGCAACCGGCTCATGTTGTGGCTTATCAATGTCAGAAAAAGAACTGGTTCTCGGGTATGAGAATGGCGTTTCTTCCCAAGAGGAGACTGTTACACTGTCTCAAATGTCTTTCATTACATAAAAGCCTGCATCAAGCTGGCAAATCAACTGTCATCAGATCCAAGACACTATGCGCACTTCGGAGTTTCGCGCTGCGTTCGGCGGTTCTCTATAGTCTCCATTGTAATCTGTTCTGACATTGTGACCAATGAGAAGGATCTCTGGACCGATCCGAACAGGCATGTTGTTGGCGCCAGGGAGCCGTGACCCGAAGAGGCAGACTAACTGCCCTAGATTGGGTATAAATGACGAATGGCGGCGTTGACGCCATTGGAATACTATGCTGTTTGCATAATCGAAATCTATGAGGCCCCCAGCTGGACTTCTCTCAGCAAAACAAGGGAAAAGGGAGGTTAAAGGGAGAGAGTTTCTATCTGCTCTTCTTCTCCTATATAGCATTATTTCCCATGGGAACTATCCATTATTGCTCCCTGGCTTCATACTATTTACAGGATACATGTCCACCCCCCGGCAGCGGATCACTATTATTGGATTCCCGCCTTCTTGGCTGCTCCGCTCTTTTTGATCTTGCTCTGATCCGTCTTCTTTAGCGAGCTATTTGGTACATACTTGCCATTTCACTCACGTACATATACCCTTCCCCATATCTAAGTCTTTAGTATATGATGTGGGAGTCAGGACATCGTGGTTTTCCTTCAGTGTACATATATCCACGCTACCCGATTCAAGTGGACTCTTCCCCCAAATATGCCTGTACCGAGGAAAAGGGACGACAACTGGGTTGACGTGAGCACTTTTCTTACCTTTGACGACTTTCAAAGACATCTAACCATAAATATTTCCAGGGCCTCCGAGGCATAGCATCTTTTATCATTGTGACAGGACACATCTGCACCGCCTTTACACCCTACCTCCATTCTCCCGCCCCAGGCGAGCGTCAATGGCCGCTATTCTTCCAACTCCCTATCTTGCGGCTATGCGTTGCGGGCCGTGCCGCTGTAGCCATATTTTTCATCCTGACTGGCTACGTCAACTCTCTAAACCCCTTAAAAAACGCCACGGCGGGAAATCCCGATCTCGCCCTCTCTAACTTGGCAAAAAGCGCCTTCGCCCGCCCCGGAAGGTTGGTATTTCCAACCAACGCCGCGGCTTTCGTAGCCTGGCTGTTTTGCCAAATGGGTGCGTTTAATTTGGCCAAGGATGTGGACGCTGATTGGATCCGAGGGACTGCTCGGGAACCGGGACCGACGTTCTGGGAAGCGATGAAGAAGTTGTATATCAATATGACATTGTTCTGGCATGATGGAGACCGTTCGTATGATCCTACGCATTGGTCGGTTGTATTTTTCTTGTGGGGATCAATGTTGTTGTATTTGACGCTTTTGGCGACGACATACTTGACGACGAAATGGAGGATGGGCGTCGTGGCGGCGTTGTACATATATTCATGGGCATCATCGGATTGTAAGTCTCTCGGAAACCCCATATCGTTTGCTTTCACTAACGATTGTGCGTCTGTTGCGGCACAGACCTTCAAGGGATAAACATCTACGCAGGTTTGATGCTCGCCCAACTGCAAAACAGCTACGGAAGCCACGCAACAAGCCTGCTCCCCAGGCCTCTTCCGCCAATAATAATCACTACAGGCCTCTTCATAATCAGCTTTCCGCAGGATAACCACGACTGGATGGCCTGGTCCTCAATAATGCACAAACTCGGCGCCGCCCTTACGCCCGCAACAGCATCAGAAAACATAGGCCGGTACTGGGTAAGCGTCGGCTGCACGATACTCTTCATAGGGATTTTCTTCTCCAGAGATGCACGTAGAGTTCTTACTCTACCGCTCTTCAACTTCCTCGGCCGCGTGTCGTTCCCCGTTTACCTGCTGCACAACACACTTCTCCGTTCCTTGCTCGTGTGGATGGTGTACGGGGCCTCAGCCGCCATCGTCGCTGGTAGAACAGACGACCAGGGGAGTCCCGTGTTTGTACCTCGCGGCTCAACGCTGGCTTTCGTGGTGGCGATACCTGTGTACTTTGCTGTACTGTATGGGGTTGCACATTTGTGGGCTATGCACGTGGATCCTTTATGTGCGAAGGCGGTGGTATGGTTGAGAAGAGAGATGTTCAGGGATGAGGAGGTGTTGGGTAGAACTGAGAAAATGGAGCCAGCTGGCCTGGCTGCTGGTGGAGGTTGACTTCTGAGTAAGACACTGTCCACTTCAGTATTTTTTTCCATAGTTATTTTTGTATATTGTATTCATTCGCGAAATCGACCCGGTACAAGCCTTCTTGCCCATGAGTAAAGAAAACGTAGAGGCAGTATATGACCCGCTTTTGTGGAAGAGCATTTCAAATAGTATCACTCTTCCTCGCCGCTCCTTGACCTATCTTAGCGACCTCTTTTTTTATGCTGCTGTAAATATCCATAGTCCTTTATGCCTCCTTTGGATAGTATAAAAGTAGAATATTCCTAACCCGTCATCCTGAGTAACACAATGTTCCCGTACTTCCTTTCATCAGCCAAAGGCATTGGCCTATATTAACCCTACCCAGAATCTACCCGAGCGGTCATGCCACAAAGCCTGAAGATTCGGGATAAATGCCCTTTCATCAAGGTAGCTCACCGAATGATGTGTGATATCCTGAGCCCTAAGGTTGGGTTTGACAAACATAGATAACACCATCTATGCGACTCAATTGTTGCATTGACATCATGAACATACCCAGGAGCGCTGGGTTTCGGGACCCTGGGCTCATAATCCTCTTCATGTTACGGAGCGTTCTCCGATAGCTATAGCTCAAATGCTCAAGGAGAGATAATCCGTTGCGGTTGCCTGGTTCTTCCTCAGAGTGCAAGCTAGTGGTTACATCTCGCTCTATCTCAGAGGCAGGGACAGCAAGCCGTGTTCATGCAGCAGCAGCTTCAACCGAACGGCCCTGGTGGTTCAACCAGCGAGGGGATTCTGGAAGGTATAGCGATGTGAGAGTAAGAAACAAAGCGATACCCCTTGCAAGGCAATGGGAAATGGCCAGGCGAAGCTAGTGGTATAATCAACGGTGCCGTAGCACATGAAATACCCAAGCATAAGCCCAAAAGTGATAAACACATGGACGAGGGATGCCAGAGGCCCACAGTATGTGGCTGGCGCGATCTCGCAAATATAGCTTGTTCGATCAGCTCCCCAAAAGGACGGACACAAAGAGAAATCTTCCTGGCGTTGCATACACCACCAAGTTGCTTAAAAAGAGCCCTTCTCCAATTCCCACAACAAGCCGTCCGAAAATGAATACAGCCAGCTTATCAGTGCCAGACTCGATTGCCGCACCAATGACAAAGAAAAGAGCACCAGCAGCTATCGACCGGGTCCGACCAAGATTATCAGACACCCAGCCAGCAAATAAAGATGCCACTGTTGCAGCGAGCAGGAGCGAAGAGACGACAAACCATGCATGGCTGAAGAGAGCGGGCCGAAAGTTCGAGCAAAGTGAGGCATTGCAGTGACGGGACCGATTACACCGGTATCAAGTCTGAAATATTCATCGCATTAATGAAGCTGCTAATGTGGGAAGACGACATAGCCCGAACGCACCCGTTGAGGAGGCCCCCAGGGAGACTATCACCGATACCGTCAAATAGGTGGGCGGACACAATGCTCGAATGTTTTTGAAAAGAGAAAGCATGTTGCTGCTCTTAGCTGATGGCTTGCAAGTTGGTATATTGGATAAGACTCGCCAGGAGAGGATCGCAAATGAGCAGGCGACTCCGGCAACTTATAAAAGCATTGATTTACCGCTGATCACGCCTGAGACGCAATGGCGGGCAGATGAGACCTTTTCTCAAAAGCAAATTGCAAATAGGCAGTGCAAGCACTAGCAATAAGTTCTATGTGTGATTTGCAGACACAGGTGAATCGGGGAATTTGTTGGAGAACTAACCACTGAGCTAAAAGAGCAGCCACTCTGTTAGCTAGGGTTCTGTCTATCTGGTAGACAGAATTAAGATACCCAGTGCTTGTTTAATTGAAGAATTTGACGAAGGTATTTTAACCTACGAGGATCCGTAGTATAGTTGTATTTGTCCAGTACTTCTGAATCCGCAAATAATATCAAACTCCGCAGAAGCCGAGTGGGTTCCATAAGACAGAGGAAACAGGTGGAACCATCGGTACTTTGGCCGTTGATTAATATGATATTATGAGTATTAGGGACACGCACATGAAATGAAGCCGCTGGATGATATCAGACTGCCTTTCTCTGCTCGGCTCTCCAAGGCCTGGAACCGAGGTTGAGGGATGCAATAATAAACCTGATAAACTGTAGATAGATATCTCTATTTCACTCTGTTCTATCGTTGAGTCCTAGAGACTTGTATTATATCCATCATTGTAGTATCCGTTCACTCTTTGTTCTTCCTGTGTTCATTAGCAATAAATACCATGGCTCCCCCACACTTTTCTCCTTCTCACCGGGGTCCAGCTTCAACTTCATCTTCTTCATCTTTCTCTATCTCTGCACCCTCCTCTCCCTCTGTTCCCCCATCCTCTTCTATTTCTGCTACCGCTCGCACCCGTCTCTCCAGTCTCTCCCAGCACATCATGGCCACTCCCTCGACGCCGTCTGTCTTCACCACCCAGGTGGTTCCCCAGGCCCCCGAAGACCCACTCTTCGGTCTGATGCGCGCATTCCGCCAGGACTCCTCCGATAAGAAGGTTGATCTGGGCATCGGTGCGTATAGAGACGATACTGCGCGGCCGTGGGTTTTGCCTGTTGTTAAGAAGGTGGGTAACTGTTGATTATCAAAGGATGTTGTGGTGTTGTGGTCAATGGGGATGAAATGGCGGGGTTAACTAACTGATACTGTAGGCCGACGAAGCGCTTCGGAATGATCCCAATCTCAACCATGAGTATCTCCCTATTGCTGGGTTGGCCGAGTTTACCTCGGCGGCGCAGAAGTTGATTCTGGGCGCGGATTCACCTGCTATCCAGGAGAAGAGGGTATGTTCACTCTCCTATCTATATCTTATCCCCGCTCTCTATACATAACCAGAGAGACGACAATTACCTACTGTAGGTATACTTATCAGAATCCCAACTAACAAACAAACAGGTCGTAACCCTCCAAACCATCTCAGGTACCGGCGCCGTGCATCTAGGCGGCCTCTTCCTCTCGAAATTCTACCCATCCCAACCACCCCCGCCAATCTACCTCTCCTCTCCAACATGGGCAAACCACAACCAAATCTTCACAAACGTGCATCTTCGCATCGCTACCTACCCTTACTTCTCCGCTAAGACAAAAGGCCTGGATATCGACGGTATGCTGGGTGCTATCCGCTCCGCACCCAAGGGATCAATCATTTTGCTGCATGCCTGCGCGCATAACCCCACTGGTGTCGATCCGACGCAGGAGCAATGGAAGCAGATTGCAGAGGTTATGAAGGAAGGAAGCCATTTCCCCTTCTTCGACTGTGCGTATCAGGGTTTCGCATCCGGCGATCTTGCGCGCGACGCCTGGGCGATCCGATACTTCGTCTCCCAGGGCTTCGAGCTATGCGTCGCTCAATCCTTCGCTAAGAATTTCGGACTGTACGGCGAGCGAGCCGGTGCCTTCCATTTCGTTTCTTCGCCTGGGCCGCACGCGACGGAGTCAAACGCGCATGTTGCTTCGCAGCTTGCCATCCTACAGCGCTCTGAGATCTCGAACCCGCCTGCTTACGGTGCGCGTATCGCCTCGCTGGTCCTGAATGATGAGAAATTGTTCAAGGAGTGGGAGGAGGATTTGCGGACGATGAGTGGGCGGATTATTCAGATGCGGAAGGGGTTGAGGGAGAGGTTGGAAGCGAAGGGGACACCGGGGACGTGGGATCATGTCACGAGTCAGATTGGAATGTTTAGTTTTACGGGGTTGAGTGAGAAGCAGGTTGGAGTTTTGAGGGAGAAGTGGCATGTTTATATGGTGAGTTCCCCTTTTATTTCCCTTTCATGCATTCGGAATCTCTTTTAACCTGAGCTATCATGCTAAAATAACGAAACACAAACCAGACCAAGAATGGCCGTATATCAATGGCAGGCCTCAACACGAAGAATCTCGATTACTTCGCCGAAGCCGTGGATAGCGTCGTACGAGAGACTTCGTAGCGCGAAGCCCATTTTATTCCATCTACAATAGAAACCTGTTCTCTTCTAGATTGTTCTTTTTTTATTTCATTTTTTCCTCCTTACTCGACGATGTCCTATTGAAAGACTCTCTTCTCTATAGTCTGCGATGAAAGAAGGAGCATATTGGGAAGTTCATTCTTGTTCTCGACTCTAAAGTTATCCCATGGATTTTTGCGCTGTTGATAAATCTGAGACCCCATTCCATCATCGCCTGAAGAACTCGGTCAAGTTCCCACTCGGGGACCTAGAGGTGTATATGTTAATATAACAAATACATATCCATGCGCTTTCCATCTATCCTAATGATGTTCCTGATGCAATACAGTGGTTCCCACCTCTCTCAGTTACAGTCTTGCAATTGGAAATTTTGGTCATAGGTTGGAGTTATTTGAATTGTTGAAACAGATAAGAGCATGTCTGCTCGACAAGGTGAAAGAGTATATGAATCAGAAAAAACTCGCTGATGGAAAGAAAAGCTGCCAAACAACCAAACACCGTCAATGACCCCCCTCCCATGTTTCATGCCAGACTACCCACGAACAAACGCCCAAATTGCAGAAACCGTGGTAAAACAAAAAGGGAAAAAACTCCACTCCTGGAAAAGAACATAGACGGAATATTTCGCTGCGCCAGAGGGGTCAAAACAAAGAGGAAAAGAGAAGATATACACAAGAAATAAATGAGCGAACAACATTCCCGGTTTCGTAAAGATCAGTTTCGCGTTCTGTCACATACTTCGTTAACATAAAAAACGAGGTGGGTGGGCTACGGAATATTAGCCATCTAGATAGATAAGATATCTCTAACAATATGAGAAAATAGGATACAACGGCCCATCACCGTCGTAAGTAACATAATATAGATGTCCTACGAGCCAGATGCAGGAGGGGTCGAGGGAGGAGGTGGAGGTTGAGAGGATCGTATCCTCAGTCGATCTCTGAATCGTGCAGATAGTCGGTTATGACCTGATCGGGTCATCGTCTCATCAAGAGCTCCGGTCGCCGTTGTGGGGTTGTTGTTGTTCCCGGTTCCTTGTTGATGAGCGGCTCGGTGTCGTCGGACGGCGTTTAAGCGTTCTTCGACTGTTGTTGCTATTGTTGTTGTGTTGCTGGAGGGTGAGTGTGAGGGGTGCAGGATTGCGGAGAGACGGTGCCGTTGGCGTCTGATGGTGCTGGGTTCCTCAGTTGCTGTTGCTGGAGCGGCGCCGTCTGCATGGGTTGCTGATGGGTTGGTTGATCCGCTGCCATCTGCTGGAGGGCTATCTTCTGCCTCCTCCTCTTCGTGTGGATGGAGGTCGACGCGACTTTCCGGACACACGAAGTTAGTGAACCTAGAGTGGAGATAAAAAGACGAATACTTAATGTAGGGACTTACCACAGCGGACACGTTCCAGACACGTTCACCAGCCAAGGATCAATACAATCAGGGTGGAACTTATGGTCGCAAGGGAGGAGCCTGACATCTTGTCCCTTGACGAAATCTTCCGTGCATATCGGGCACCCAAGGATACCATTTCCATCTCCCTCTGGGACAGGGGTCTTCCGTTCTGGCGTCGATGTCGCCGGACCGATCGGACCATCCTCATTATCACCTGTAACTACAGAACCTTGCGTGTCTATGCCACCAGACTGTTGATGTTGAGCAGCACCATCGGTTCGAGGCGGTGACGACTCGACACCAGCTTCTGGAGACGCTGATCGTTCACCATCTGCTCCTGCTGCTGTACTGGTGGCCCCTTTATCTGGATCGTTTGTTGCCGTCTCGTTTGCATGTCTCTCGACAGCCTCATTCTCACCATCATTCGACGCCATCTCCACATCAGCAGGCTTACCAGCCATCGCATCGCTCCCATTCTCATCCTTCTCCCCAAACTTCACAATCGGCAAGGTGTCCAACATCGCCCGCGCGATCCCCTTGGCGCGACTCTGCCGTGGCCTCCCAATGACATTTCTCGGACCATACCGTTCCGGATGTCGATGCGCACGAATCGCTCCCGTCAATATGACACCTAGAAACAACGCGGTTATAATACCTGTGACGCTGTAAAGTATAATCATGGCTACAGAAGTCGTTGGTGAGGGTTCCTGAGAACGGTGTCCGGGGCCTGATGATGACGAACCGCTTCCTCCCGTCCCCCCGCCGCCATCATCTGTGCCCGTATGCCCATCACTAACCATCCTCATATCCGGTAGAATACTGCTCGACCCAGGATTATCCTCGGCAAGTCCGTCACGTATAGCTCTCGCATACACGTCGCTCACGACCGTGAAGATGTTGGTGTAATAAGCCGCGTTGGTCGGGCTGGAGTAATTGCAATGCTCGAGTTCAGTGCTGTAGAAAATCACTGCGCTGGCTGTAGGGGCTTTGTTGATGACTGTTCGCAAGATACCGTCTCCATCGATGTTACCGGCGTATGCGGATGCATCGCAGCAGATATACGCGATGTCCGCGGTGTCCAGGCCATCTGCGTTATTCGGGCTGGCGTTTACCAGTCTGCCTGTGACGTTGAAGGTCTAGATAACAGAGTATCAGTCAATTGCACCCATAAATGACCCCATCGTCACCTGAAAGTAGATATAATCTCCTCCTCATGACTACCCGTGACACCCACCTCGAATCTATCTTGGTCCGGCGAACTCAGTTCACGCGTGAGCGGCAATAACTCCAACGGCTGTAGCTTCAATTGCTGGGTGCGTAGTATGTACTGCGCACTCCCATGGCCCGGGAGATCAGCTGAGCTGTTGGATGGTCGAGTCTCTTGGGCGTGAACGAGAGGGAGGAGGAGCTGGGATAATAAAGAGAGATACACGCATCCTATCGATAAGAGCGAGAGCGGCGGGCGGCGGTGGAATCTCGAGTTCAAGGCCCCGGAATGCATGATGATGGCCAGTTTTCACAGCACGTTCGCCCTCATCGAGCGAGCAGAGAACGAGAGAAGGGGACTGTTACGCATTTCATACTTGGGTGTAAGACATGATCGATTGCAGACAGGTAGGATCGGAGGACAGGATTGAGACAGACCTTGGATGGCGGGCAGACACAAGTCCAGAACACATCCCGATGCCACTCTGGAGTCCACACCGTTCCCTCTTGAGTCTTTTAACTTAAATGGAACGATACATCTGCCAGATCAAAGACTGGAGAAGAAGAAGAACAGTGACAGTGAGCGACTGGGGGCGTATCCAGGAAGCGCCGGATAAGCAGATCACAGCCCCCCGGCGTCTTCAGCTATTCTTCACTATTGTCACTATTTGGGCGCTAATCCCCAGACCAGCGAGTGGGAGTGATACGGGAAGAAGCCGTCAAGTCTTGATTCCAAATTTTGGGGATTGCTCGGGCACGATGCGGTTGGCCAGACACTCGGTGTAGCGTCGTTGAGTTTGAGATGTGCGATCTTAATGCTGCCGATATGCCCTTTGCCTCCATCGTATATCCAGAGATCGGTGTCTACACGGTATCTGCTGTTCTGTCTGGCTCAAGGCGGGGAACCGGAGTCGATCTGGCAACTCCCACGGTTCAGCCAACGGCTATGTTTCTTCTGTCTACGGTACGGCCATCTGGATACGGCAGAGACAGTGGCACCGCCAGAAATGGTTCGCCGGTTGTACAGATTGTATATTATACTATATTATATTCTCTTATATTCTCTGCTCAAAAATAAAGATTCGATCGTCGGTGGCTCGTCGGCAAACTCAATCCAACCCCGCCGATGCCACCAGACAGGCTCACCTGTCTCTCGTATTATTATGATTGTATTATCTTCTGTCGAGATTTATTCTTTATATTGCCATACGCGTCATCTCCCAGGATCTCCAGGCGCCGCATTGATTCCTGCATATGTGATAATCGAGGAGGGAGAATATAATATCGCGTCTTATCATCACACGCCGCACGGACTGATCAGTCTTCGGCAATCTTGTCGCACAGTCTCTATGTTGTTTATGCTCTACCTGAATAAATATTATCTCAGTCTAGGTACGCATCTTATACGCTCTGCCCGCCTGAATGCTGACGCTAGAAGTCAAATAACCTCCTGACATTATCTTTTGGAATTATTATTAATGGGATTATACTGCGTGTAGCACTGTATTCGTGAGATCCTGTGCTTGTGGGAATTCGCTTTGTCCCTCGAAGATCTTTGGTCTCGTGCCCACCTCGATCATCCTATTTTTCTTCTTATCTCCCTACCAACCCTACTTCAATGCCTCTGCTATCAAAGGGGCTTTCTTTCTCTCAACATACCTAAAGGTCATATATTATAGTGCCCTAATTCTCTCAAAACGTTGCCCGCGGATATATCAAGCAACTTCATCCCTTCCCGTGACGGACACAGCCACGGCTTGAGAAAATTCTAGGCCCCTTGGAAATCCTGTCCAAAACGCCAGCCCCCTCAACTTTAATTAGACTACCGAATCATGCCGTTATGCTGATTATCTGCTACAGGGTAATATTCTCAAGGGTGAAACTGAGTGGTGCCTGCTGCCAATTAGGTACCTCTCCGACTGTTCGCGCAGCAAGGATTAACCATATTCTTCTCCTGTTTACAATATATGCAATAAGGCTGATGCTCACCGAGTTTTCATCTGATTCTCAGCCATACTTCGTTGTCAGTGCCCTGGTTCTGATTACCACCTGTACCCGCCAAATTTACTGGGTGGCAGATGGTTTCAACTTCGATCGCAGAGTCCTTTACAATTATGGTGATTACTTTCCATTAAACAGAATAAAACATAACTTATCGTCCATACAGTACACGGCATCCTGTGCTTGTTCAACACCTATTCCGGAGAGAAGCCTGGAGACGTTCACTCGTCAGCCTCGCTCTTCTCTCCTGGCTGCGGATAGCACTGAAATGGGGAGAGAGAGAGAGAGAGAGAGAGAGAGAGAGAGAGCTTGGCCCTAAAATTGTCGACTCGACATGCCCGAGGATTAGCGTTGATGTGGAGCATCTCATCAGCACGACCTCAAATCGTGGAGACTGCGATTTAGCAGGAGTCACTTCAGGGTATGCCCCATTGGATGGCATCTCTGGGATGGCTTTATGCGAAAAGAGCCTCACCACTTGGGAAGTGCACAAATTTTGAGACGGACTAAGCTTGCACCCCCTGGAAAGTGCATGTTCGCTTCATAGAAAATGGCACTTAGTTGTTTCCCACTGTTCCCAGGCTTCTTGTGATTTTTGATAGGTCTTATTTGCCAATTATACATGTACAAGGCTCAGGTTCACAATTGAAAGTACTGTAAATCATAAATTACAACCGAGGCAGTGACCCTATAAGAGTCCAGGACAACTGCTGTATAATCCATGCATATCGACCGCTTGATGAGATATGCTCGCTCTTGCCGTCCGCAGCGGGAGAGCATGGAACCCAGCAAAACATGTCTGCACGGAGCAGTGTTCTCGGGTAACTTTCTTTTCTGGAAGCAATGTGGGAGCCGATCAAGGAGTTTCGGCCCAATCACACTTGGTGGCTGCTTGACTCCACAGGAAACATGAGGAGTTGGGGGAGATCAAGTTGCCTATATTTAATGGTTATATGAGATGGGATGTAGCGGTATATTGCCTGTATCAACCTCTATATCTTTATTCCTGATAATGCTCGATTTCATAAGGGTATCATTGCTTGTTTAATAAAAGAGCGATTTCAAGGTCAGATTCATCAGGGAACCTAAGCCATTGTTCCCTGGACATTCTGCAATCCATACACGACAAAATTTTCAGGAACTGGTTGGCTACTTCGTATATATAAAAGAGAACAATGTCCTCCCGGCTCTTTAGCCCAAATAAGCCTCCAAGTTTACAAAAGTTCAAAGAGCTATGCTCCTGCTCTACAGACCATGAGGCATATCCCCTGGCAGCGAGCGTACAGGAAAATATCCCCGTCTACAACCTTACCGCATCCTCCGCGACGGATATCAATCTCGTCAACAGACTCCAAAATGAATGGTACGACATTCTCTACTCTGGACCGGGCGTGTTTGTCCTAAAAGGGATGTACCCACCACAAGACCCCCAAGTCGCCAAAACCCTACAAGCAACTGACGCAGCGTTTCAACGCATCATTGACCGCGAAAAGTCCACAGCGCGGGGAGACCACTTCGCAGCCGGTGGTAAAAACGACCGCATCTGGAACTCTTTCAGTAAACACGGTCTAGAAGACCCTTCTTCATTTCTCGAATACTATTCTAATCCGTGGCTTATGGCTGCCTGTGATGCATGGCTGGGCCCTGGATACCGCGTAACTGCTCAAGTTAATGTCGTTAAACCGGGCGGCGCGGCGCAGAATGTCCATCGCGACTATCACCTTGGCTTTCAGACGGAGAAGGGGTGCTTGGATTTCCCACGGGGGATTCATTCTGCGAGTCAGTTTTTAACGCTTCAGGGCGCTGTTGCGCATTCTGATATGCCGCTTGAAAGCGGACCGACTAGACTGCTCCCTTTCAGTCAAATGTTCGAGCAAGGGTTTCTAGCGTACCATCGCAAGGAGTTCCAAGACTTCTTCAACCAGAACTATGTCGCCCTGCCGCTAGAGTTGGGTGATGGGGTGTTCTTCAACCCAGCCCTTTTCCACGCCGCGGGCGCAAATGAGACGGATGATTTCCAACGTAAGGCCAACTTGTTGCAGGTCAGCAGTGCGTTTGGAAAGACCATGGAAAGTGTGGATTCTATCCCACTTATCCAGAAATGCTGGGATCTGCTAAAGGGTAAATTTGATGTTGAGGGTTTGAGCGATAGGGTCCTGGCGTTTGTCAAGGCTGTTGCGGAAGGGTATCCGTTCCCGACGAATCTAGATAGTAGACCCCCTGCGCCGAGCGGCATGGCTCCCGAAAGTGAGTTTGATATTTTACTCAAAGGTTTGAGGGAGGATTGGGACGAAGGGAAAATAGTGGGAGAATTGAAACGTATTAGAGCATTGTCTGCGCCGGCTGGTTCTTAGATATCTAAGCCTCAGTACCTACTCGCTTTTCCGTTCCAAGGTTGGCATGACACGACCTCTTTTCGAAGGAGATTTTGGAGGGTTTCCGTACTGGCGGTCGTACCAAGCTCATGGCTTTTACTGTTCAATGACCGAGGACAGCGTCCTGAGTGATCCGTGCACTTTTAGCCCCCAGCATGTTGTTTTGTGGAAGCATGCGCTCATCTCATCTCCCCTTGAGCCTACTACATTATCACGAACCCCTGATGATAATACAGCCTTCAGTTGGAGAAGTTACGTTGCATTCCAGCCAGCCTCCACCATATCAAAAGTCGCAGCACACCGAGATTTACGTGATTACGGACTTTTCCGCAGTATGAACATAAAAATAGAAGCATATGATAATAATAATAATAATAATAATAAATTAATACACCCTAAGCCTTAAGGGCCATTGGGAACTGCTAGACTAGTATATATATACTTTATTAAGCCTACTTTCTTAACATTAAGCCTACCCAGTATTCCTGTACAGTCAGGAATTAACAGTTCTTTAAGATAAATAAAGCAACAAAAGCTAAATAATAAAAAGAAATACAAAAGGTTATATAAAATAAATAAAATAAAATTAATAAAGAAAGTAGATAGTACAGGGCTTTTTAGTATATAATAAAAAAAAACCATTGCCTATTTTAGCTATATAAAGAAAAGAAAAGAGAGATATAGTATAAATATAGAGAATAATAAAATAGAAATAAAAGAAATAGAGAAATAGAAAAAAAAATAGAGTAAAAGCAATATAAATAAATAGGCTACCTTCTATATTCTATAGAATAAAGAATTTACTAAATAGAACTATAGTAAAATTCTCTATTAAAGCTATTATCTAGTTAAATAGTTAATTTCCTTTGTACTTTCTAAGAGCCTTTTAAAGTCTATAGAGTCTATTTAGACCTTTAAGGCCTTTCTTTCTAGGGTATACTTTTTATAGTATATAGTAATATATACTGGAGTTTCTTAACCTTTTCTACAAGAATATAGAGGGCTATTATAGCTAGGAACCCCTTATTTATAGAGAAAAGTAGCTAGACTAATCTTTCTAGTTCTAAGCTATATAGCTAGAAAGTACTAAGCTTTTTAAAGATCTCTATAGAGGTTTAGAGGTCTAGAATCTAGAGTTAGGTAGTAGTAGTTAATTCTAAGGTTTAGTTCCCTAGTAATTTTACTCTATTTCTTTCTCTAGAAAGCTAGTATTGTCTCTCTAGCTTAAAATTTACTAGAAAACCTATTCTTTTGCCTTAATCTATTCCTTAGCTAGAGATTCTATTAATTCTCTATAGTTTTCTCTAGATACCTAATCTTTCTATTAAGCTAGTTCCAGTGTTAGTAATTTCTTAGTTCTTAAAGCTTTATCTAAATTCTAAGGTATTTTTCTTTAATAAAGTTCTTAATTCTAGAGCCTGCTGTTTTCCTTCTATATAGAGTAACCTAGGTATCTAGAACTAGGTTTAGGGGGGTAATTCCAGTATCTATTTCTAATATATAGATTAAAGTAGCTTTAAAACCTTTACTAATTATTCTTAGAGTATTGTTTTAGAAGGTTTCTAGCTTTTTAGCTAACCCTTTGGAATTTCTATCTAGGGTAGGTATATACTAGGCTATTAAGGTATAGGTAATTACTGGTAGAACTACTATTTTATATAGTAGTCTACCTTTCTTTAATGGAATACTCTAGGTAGAGCCTGTTAACCTAGCTAATATATTGGTTTAGGTAGCTAATTTTCTCTCTATTGCTTTGTAATACTGTAACTAATTTAACCTAGAATCTAGAAATAGACTAAAAATTCTAAAACTTTTCTATAGTTAAATAGTTATATTGGTTTTCTTTAAAACTAGTAGTTTTCCAAGGTTAAACCTTCTAGTATTTCTTAAAAAATATATTAAAGAGTACTTTTTAGAGGTAAACCTAGCTCTATACCTTTTTGCCCAGGCAATATACCTTCTATAGACCCTATTTTAAAGGCTCTAGTAGTCTGCTTAGTAGACTTTCTATAGGCTATAATATTTATATTATTACTAAAGCCTATACATAATACTTTCTAGTGCTCTGGATTGTATAGATCCACCAATTTAGCATTATAGAAGAGAAATAAAATTATAGATATATAAAACCCCTAAGGAGTTTTAGTATAGATATTAAAGGTTTTAGAAGCCTTGTTTTTAAACTAAAGAATAGAGGCTCTATTCTATATAAAGCTTCTAACCCAGTCTACTAGAGATTCTAAAATACCCTTTTTCTTTAGAATATAGACTAGCCTTTCTGGAATAATATAGTTAAAGGCTCCAGTTATATCTAAAGAAAGAATAGAGGCTATATCTCTCTTTAATAGTAGAAATAAAATTGCACTATAGCTAAGTAAGCCTAACTACAATATAAGTAAAGGTAGTAAATCTCTACTATACTTTTCTTTAAGGCCCTATATTTTTTGCTAAAGCTTACACTGTAACTCCTTAATTTAGAAGGTCTACCTAGAGGTAAAGCTTTTCTCTATACTCTTTACCCTGTTTACTTTTTAAGCCTATACTAATCCCTTATATAGATTCTCTCTATAAACTAATATATATATCTATTCTTTTAAGCTATATAGAAGGTGTTCTAGCCAGTCTGTCCCAGCCCTATTGCCTCCATTATATACTGCACCCTATAGGTATTAACTACTTTATACTACCCTATTAAATCTTTTCTTAATAGGGCCAACTATACCTTTGTCACGGCGGCTCACGTGGCTCGGAGGTCGGCAGGCTGAGCTAGGGGAGATAATGTCAAACCGCCTACATTTTATATATAAATTAGTTACAATAAAGATCTTCGCTCCAAGAATTCTAAAGAGCTCTGCCTAATAACTAGTTTTAGAAGGAAATTAGTGTTGCAGATTACTAGAAGCTACATTATTAGTTAATTATAAATATTTATATATAGAAATTCTAACTTTCTAGGGGTATAGAAAGTTAGTAATTTATTCTTAAAATAATTAAACCCCTATATTCTGTCTATAAATTATATATATTCTTATAGCCCTAGTAATTAATTTATTATAGTGCTAAGGTATTTACCCTATTATAGTTTAAATTACTCCCCTAAGCTATTTATTAGAGCTTTAAGAGTAAACCACCTATAATATATTTATAATTTAGCTACTACAAGATAGCTAACCAATATAAAATATAAAAATTTTCTAACCAACCTAAAATTTCTTTAGTAACTGGTACTAACTAACTAACTAACCCAGTAGTTAGTACAGAACCTCTATAAGGTAACAATAAGCTAGGTTCTACAGTGGGTAACCAATAAACTTCTGCTTTATTAGATATAGAATCTATCTATCCTAGCAGGCAGGGCAATATTAATGCCTATAAGGCACTGTTAGAAAACAAGCAAAGCAGACACTATATAAATATTTTACTTACAGTGCTACAAATACTGCCTAAGTATAATATCTATAGCAGTACTTCTAAGGTTAGTAACCTACCTTTATATAGAGGCAAGAACCTAAATAAGTATAATACCTTTATCTATTATATTAAATAGATCTTTTAGTATTACTAATTCTTTTACTAAATTAACCAGGATAAAATTAATTATATATTTACTTAGTTTAAAGATAATATAGAAAAGTCCTGGTTATAAAAAAAGAAAGAACTTAAATAAACTAGTAAAACTATAACCTAGTCTAAATTTAAGTAATTTCTCCTAAATTAAATTCTAGATTATAGAAATAGAGGCTTTATTATAGTATAGAAGTTTTAAATACTCTAGTAAAAGCCTAGGTAGTTAATTTAGTTCTTTATAACTATCTATAATAATCTATAGAATAATCTTATAGGCTTTCTAATAGAAAGAAATCTATAAATACTTTTTATAAAATTATAACCTAAGATATATAAAGCTATACTGCATTATTTAAATCCTCTAACTATAGACAATAACCTTGTAGCATTGGTTAGTTACATTAAGTTAATATAGATACAGGAGCAGAGAAAGCCTTCTATAAATAGAAATCTACAAGGAGGTGGCTATTTTAATATAAGTAGAACTTAAGGATATAAGTAAAAGTATAATAAAGCCTCTATAAATTAGCTACAGCAGTAGCAAAGCTATACATTAACTAAGGAAAAGCATTAGTATTATATAGAGAATAATCTCTGTTTTTACTATAGATAAGCTAGTTACATTAGTAGAGAATATCTAAAGAAGTTAAACTATAGTAGAAACTATAGAAATAACTCCTTAAAGAATATACTGTTAATAGCCAATATATATACTAGAGATAGAGGTAGTTAAGATTCTAATTAATAGAATTAGGTGTCTCTTAGGGTATATATTATAATTAAGCTATAGACCTTTAATAGTCTAGTTATAGTTTAAGCTCTTTATAACTATAGAGTAGACAAGAACTTTATTTCTTAGATATTTACTATATAGATAGAGTAAAAGAAGATTAGCCTACTGGGCTATATATACTTTGTTAATAGATTAATGGTGCATTGCTTTAGTATTGTCCAAGCAAGTTACTCTGCCAGAGATACTAAAGGTATAGTACAAGAGAATAAAATTCTTTTTAATACTGTTAATATAGTAGACAAAGATATTGTATTAGGTCTCCCTTAGTTATATAAAATTAATCTATATATTAATTAGTAAGCCTAATTATAGAGATATTAAATACTGTCTACCTAAATTAATATTTAGCAACCCTAAGATTTTGTCCAAGAAGTAAAGTAAAAAGATATACAAAAATATATTTTTCTATAGAATAGAAAGTTAATGCCCTTAAGAGATAAAGAAACTATAGAATTATAACTAAAAGTAGCTAAAGAAAATAAAAAGTCTACTTAGCTTTTTTAGAAATTTATAGATATATTTTTAGAGAAAAATACTACTATATTTATAGTAGATTCCCCTGTTATCTATAGAATTATAATATATAAGGATAAAGACCCTCTATATAGACTGTTATATAATCTCTTAGTATAGAAGCTAGCAACACTGTAAAAGTACTTAGAAAAAATATAGTTAAGGCAGTAGATAAGTTCTTTAATAAGCCTAATAGGTATATCTATTCTGTTTGCTCTAAAAAAGGATAGTGGCCTGTAATTATACATTAATTATAGAGGTTTAAATAAAGTTATAGTTAAGGACTATTATTCTTTGCCTTTTATAGATAAAATACTAGATTATCTAAGCAGTGCCAGAGTATTTTTAAAAGTTAATCTCTAAGAAGTATACTACTGTATTTCTATTGCCAAGGGGAATAGATAGAAGACTGTATTCTATATATATTATAGTAACTTTAAGTATAAGGTTATACCTTTTAGACTATACAATATACCTACAATATTTTAAGCTTATATAAATTATATCCTTAGAGAACTTTTTAATATCTATTATATAGTATATTTAGACAATATTCTTATCTTCTCCAAGAGTAAGAAAAAGTATAAGCAGTACTTATACTAGGTTTTTAAGAGACTCCAGTAATTTAAGCTATATATAAAAGAGTCTAAATATATATTTTACTTAGAAAAGATTAAGTTTCTAGAATTTATTATTAGTATTAATAGAGTTAAGATAGATTCTAGCTATATTAATATAATTTTATCCTGGCCAGAGCTAAAATTCTATAGGGAAGTCTAGATCTTTCTAGAATTTATTAATTTTTATAGATATTTTATATATATATTTTTAAGAATTATTGCACTGCTTACTAACTTACTTAAAGGTAGTTAGAATAGCAAGAAGACTGGGCTATTTATATAGAATAAAAATACCTAGCAGGTATTTAAGTAGATAAAGGCTATATTTATAAGGTTAGTTTTGCTTATATATTTTAACCTAGCCAAAGAGGTCTAAATAGAGACCAATGGCTACAAGAATAGCATTGCCAGTATAATATTATAGAGGGTAATACTAGCAGGAGAAGTAAATTCTTCTCCCAGTATAGAGTTTAATAGTATAGTTATAACCCAACAATATAATTAGAGGCCTATTATATTTTATTTAAAGAAGTTATTGCCTGTAGAAAGAAACTATAATATATATAATATTAAGCTCCTAGCAATTATAAAAGCTTTTTAAATCTAGTGTTACTATATACAAGGTAGTATATTGTTATAGATTAGGCTGCCCTCACCAATATTTATAGCAAAGGGCTGCCCTTATAAATATTTACAGCAGAGGGCTACTCTTACCAATATCTATTAGAGGGGGTTCTTCTAGGTTCTGTATAGATTAGGCTACCCTTACTAATATTGGTACCAATATTTGTAACAAAGGGCTACTTTTACCAATATCTATTAAAGGGGGTTCTTCTAGGTTCTAGTATAGAGATATATAAATAAACTATTAGGCCTAACCTAACCTTTTTTCTTTCTTTTCTTAACCTCTGTTTCTTGTTAGCTAGGTATAAATAGAATAAGCTCTGCTTATATTCCCTATTTATAATATAAATAGAGGTTTGTTCCATTATCTATATATTAAAAAAGGACTGGGGAATAACTAGATACTGTCTTTTCTATCTAGATTTAAAAGTAGGTATATTTTCTTTAATTCTTACCTTTATAATGTATTAAAATCTATTAATAAGCTCTATACTTAATTAATAGACTGTAAGTATTATTTAAAATAACTTTTTATTATAGTAAAGGTTACTAATACCTAGGGGGGTAAGTAATATATATCCTTCTTTAAGGTTTCTACCAGCAATAGGGATAGAGTTTATATTATTAATAAGAATAATTTTATTAAATAGACTATAAATAATACAGAGGTATTATTTAACCTCTTAAGAGAGAATACAGACTACTGGCTTAATAACCTTAATAAGGTTAAGAAGTAACTTACTGCAAAGAAAATTAAGGTAGAAAATTACTGCAAGGGCTAGGCCAAAGCTTAAGAAAAAAATATATCTCTTAAGGAGTATTTATATAAGGCAAGCTCTGCTTTCTTAGTCTCTAAAGGGAGATATTGTAAAAAGTTTAAGAAGATTCTAGACCCTTCTTTATTTTTAGACTTTAAGAAAAATAACTTTAAGAACTGGTTTTCTTTTATAAAGGAAAAACTCTGTACAAATACTAATTACTATAATACTAATAAGCTCTAAAAGGTTTATATCTAGGGTTAACTTAAGAAAAATACTGCTAAGTATATCTATCTCTATCTAGATATTAAAGATAAACTATTTATCTATATATTTAATAAGCTTTTAAAGGTCCTGCAGGACTTCTATTATAATCTAAACTATAAAGAAAAAGCCAAAGATAACTTTGCTAAACTCTAGTTTAATAAGGAAAATAATTTTAAAGTCTTTCTTATAAAGTTTTAATATTTAGTCTATAATACCAATATTTCTGCCAGTAATTATAAGTATAAGCTAAATTACTACTTATACTAGTAGTTCTGTAAAAAAGCTATCTCTGCCTATATCTATAAGAACTATAAGGATTTTATAAATAAATATAAAGAGATTGCTTATAACCTTAAGGTAATTAATACTGCTAAGGCCTATAGTTATAACTACAATTGTAACTATAGCTATAACAATAAGGAAGCTACCTTAAAGAATAATAAACCTACTAGTAATTACAATAGTAGTAATAATAAAAAAGACTACAGTAAGGAGTATACTATTTAAGAAAATTGCTATAAATATAGTTAGCCTAAATATATAGCAAAGTACTGTTCTAATAAAAGAAATAATAATAAGCTTACTAAACTAAAGTATAAGAAGTTAAAAAATAAAAAGCTCTAAGAAAAGTTTTCTCCTTAGAGTATAGATAGATTAATTTTAATTTATTAGAAATTAACCTTAGTTAGTTAATAGATAGTAAGAGTTTTTATATATTATATAAAATAGTAAAAAATAGATACTGTATATAGATAAACTTTTTCCTTACTAATACTGAAGTAAATATATATTTAATTATTAATACTAAGTTTACTATATAAGCTACTAAGATATTTGGTATATATACTAAGAGGCTAAAGACACTATACAGAGTAACTAGGTATAATAGAAAAGGCCAAATACAAGCAATATATATTATTGGCTTGGACCTTAAGGTAGTAGAGTAATATATCTAAGATTAACTATTTATTATCCTTAATCTAGGACAGTATAATATAATTATTAGAAGGAAATAGCTAGTAAAATAGAATATCTAGTTAGATATAAAAAATTAGAGAATAATCTAGCTAGATAAATATATTAATAGTAAAAAAAAGTTAAATACTAGCAAGGAAGGAAAGTAGTTACTACTATTAGAGTTAGGGTATAAAATTATAATTCTTTACTATAATTTTACTAAGCCTGCAGCCAGGACCAAGGACCAAGAGAATACTAACAGGTATAACTACCTTCTAGAGCAAAAGAATAAGAGAATTTAGAAACAGAAAGTAATTAATAGCTTATAGAGGGTAAGTAGAACCCTTATTAGTAATTATTTAATAAAAGCAGTAAAGATACAGTAGGCTCTAGAAAAAAAAATATTAATACTAACTAATTAGTAGCTAAGGCTATACTACTAAAATTAGTCTATTAAGCCTGGCCTGGCAGGACCTAGTGCTAACCTAACTAGGGTTAATAGGTACCCTGTATACAAAAAAGTAAATACTATACTACAGTAACTAAGGTTTAATATTGTATTAATTAGTATAGTTAGTATAAAAATAAATCTCTATTAAGAAAATACTGTAGCCTTTACTCTAAGCCTCTATAAATTAGATTAAATAATTAACCTAAAATAAGGCTATAAGCAGTAGAACAAGGAGCAAGAATATAAGAAATAAAAGATATAGAAGGCAGTAAACTATATTCTTTCTATATACTATAAAGATTATTACAATGTTTTCTTAAAGAAGAATTCTAATAAACTTACACTAATTAAAGAAAAAGCTAATATAAAGATTAAGTTTATAGAACTAAATAACTTATATTTCTATCTACTATATAAATATAGTATAGAGAAACTAGAGAAAATAAAGTACTATATTATTAATAACCTAGATAAAGAATTTATTGTACTAAGTTATACTTTCTATACTGCACTAATTCTGTTTGCCTAGAAAGTAAATAGAAAGCTTTAGTTCTATATAGACTATTGTTAGCTTAATGTAATTATATAAAAAGACTAATATTTATTACTGCTAATTAATAAGCTTCTGTAGAGAATTAGCTCTGCAAGAATTTTCTCTAAGATTAATATTTAACAAGCTTTTTATAAGATTAGAATTTACCTAGAATCTAAGAATCTAATATTATTCTAAATAAAATATAGATTCTTTAAATATTGTATTGTTTCTTTTGGACTAATAAATAGTTCTGCTATATTTTAGTAATATATAAATAGCCTCTTTATAGACTGCCTGGATAGATTCCTTACTGTATACCTTAACAATATTCTAATATATTCCAAGAATAAAAGTAAATATATACTCTATATAAAAACAGTACTGCAATATCTAAGAAAGGCAGGGTTATAGGCTAACTTACAGAAATTAGAGTTCTATATTAAATAGACTAAGTATCTTAGTTTTATTGTCTCTATAGATAGTATTAAGGCTAATCTAGATAAGGTTTCTATTGTATATAATTGGTCTATATTAATATTAGTAAAAGAAGTATAGTTATTTTTAGAATTCTGTAATTACTATTGGTATTTTATTAGGGATTACAGCAAGATTACTAGACTACTTATATAGCTAATACAGAAGGATATACCTTTTATCTTTAGTAAAAAATATTAAGCTATATTCTAATATCTAAAAGAAGCCCTCCTTAGTATAGCTATCTTATAATATTATAATAATTGCCTAGAGACTTATCTAGAGACTAATTTATTAAATAGTATTGTAGGGGGAGTTCTTAGCTAGTTATATAATAATAGTTTCTGGTATCTGGTTGCCTTTTATTTAAGGACAATGCTGCCTACTAAATTAAACTATACTATCTATAATAAAAAGTTACTGGTAATTATAGTCTATATAAAGAAATAGCATTGTAAGCTAGAAGGGCTATAGAGTATATTGTCTATCTAGATTTATTCTAATTACAAAGCACTGGAGTACTTTATAATAAAGTAATAACTAAATTTTTAATAAGTAGACTAGATAGAATATCTCTTTTAATTTCTATTTTAAATCCAGTATTATACTGGAATACTAAATAGCATTGCCAATGCATTGTCTTAATAGAAGGACTTAATTAAGGAACAGTAGCTAGGCTACAATAAATATTATATATAGATAATTCTTGGAGAAAATTAAGTAAGCCTAAGGGTTTAGACTAAACTTAACCTAATTAAGATAGAGAACCTAGATTCTAAATTAATATTAATTAATTAAATACTTATAGCTAACTGCAATAACCTATTACTCTAGACCCTATATAACTAAGTAATTAACTAAAATTCTAAGGATTGGTCTATATTACAGGGCCTCCTACTCCAGAAAGAAAAACTATATATTTCTAAAGAAAAGAAGGGGGAGTATCTATATACTAAATTGCTTAATAAAATCTATAAGTAACTAATAGCTACCTACCCTAGTTAAAGCAAAATACAGTAGATTGTAATATAATAATATTACTGGCCTGGTATAGATACTAAGATAAATTAATATATATAGAATTGTTAAACTTACTGGTATATCTATTTACTAAGAGACTTACTACCTAGATTGCTATAACTACTGCTAGTACCTAACTAACTATAGCAATATATTTTAATAGATTTTATAATATTTCTACCCAATAAGTATAGATACAATACAGTATATATAGTAGTTAACTAGTTAAGTAAGTAAGTCTAATCTATACTGTATACTAAGTATATAATAGAGTAAAATATAGCTTGTCTTTTTAAGAATACTATATTGCCTAAGTATAGTCTTCTAGATATAATAGTCTTAGATTATAGTCTATAGTTTATATTGGAATTCTGGGATAAACTAATAAAGATTCTAGGCATTAAGCTAAAACTTTCTACTACTAACTATTGTAGTGGGGAGACCGCATCCCTAGGAAAAGGGGTAGGTTTTCCTGATGCCAAGAATATATCTTGGCACTACAAAAGCTGGTTGGGTGTTGTAAGGACAATTTTTGTGGAGGTTTTTTCGGCATCATCAATCATTATTCTTTTTCGTGGCACATCTTAGCAAGAGTTATCTTTTCGGGAGAGCAGTTTCTATCTTTGTTATGCATTGAGGTTCAGTTATATTTTTTTTGTGGTTGTGACCTTCTTGTTTTCCCCGATTTCGTTGCTCCTCTACTTCTTGAGCTTGTTTGACACCGAGCTATCAAATATATTCACGGGAGGATTTCCCCTCTTCACTATATATAGATAGATAGATAGACTAAAATTATAAATTAGTATCTAGTACTATATTTGCAGCTATATATTAACTATTACTAGGATAACTGGTTAGAATAGCTACTAATTATAGACTATACTGTAGCTTTGTTACTATATAAAACAATAGGTCTATTACCTTTTAAAATTAAACAGAGTTTTTAACTGTAAATATTGTTTAACTGGCAGGATTACTTAGACAGGGAGATATTGCCAAGGAAGTTAGTAAATTACTGGAATACTAAATAATATACTAAGTAGATACAAGAGATATAGAACTATACCAAAAGAAATATAAGGTCTATATAGAAGAATTAGAAGAAGCAGGCTAATAAATACTACTATAAGATTAATTTCTAGAATAATAATAATAATAATAAATTAATATACCCTAAGCCTTAAGGGCCATTAAAAGCTACTAGACTAGTATATATATACTTTATTGAGCCTGCTTTCTTAACATTAAGCCTACCCAGTATTCCTGTGCAGTCAGGAATTAACAGTTCTTTAAAACAAGATAAATAGAGCAACAAAAGCCAAATAACAAAGAAAGATACAAATGGTTATACAAAACTAACAAAATAAAACCAATAAAGAGAGTAGATAGTACAGGGCTTTTCAGTATACAATAATAGAAAACTATTGCCTATTTTAGCTATACAAAGAGAAGAAAAGAGAGATGTAGTATAAATATAGAGAATAATAAAATAGAGAAGAAAGAAATAGAGAAATAGAAAAGGTAAAGTAAAAGTAGCAGAAATAGTACAATAAAGAAAATAGAATAAAAGCAATATAAGTAAGCAGGCTACCTTCTATATTCTATAGAACAAAGAATTTGCTAAATAGAACTGTAGTAAAATTCTCTGTTAGAGCCACCACCTAGTTAGGTAGTTAATTTCCTTTGTACTTCCCAAGAGCCTTTTAAAGTTAATAGAGCCTGTTTAAGCCTTTAAGGCCTTCCTTTCTAGGGTATACTTCTTACAGTATATAGTAATATAGACTGGAGTTTCTTAACCTTTTCTACAGAAGTATAGAGGGCTATTATAGCCAGGAACCCCTTGTTTATAGAGAAAAGTAGCTAGACCAGTCTTTCTAGTTCTAAGCTATATAGCTAGAGAATACTAAGCTTTTTAAAGATCTCTATAAAGGTTTAGAGATCTAGAATCCAGAGTTAGGTAGTAGTAGTTAATTCTAAGGTCTAGTTCCCTAGTAATTCTACTCTATTTCTTTCTCCAGAAAGTTAGTATTGCTTCTCTAGCTTAAGATTTACTAGAGAATCTATTCTCTTGCCTTAGTCTATTCCTTAGCCAGAGATTCTACCAATTTTCTATAGTTTCTTCTGGATACCTAATCTTTGTATTAAGCTGGTTCCAGTGTTGGTGGTTTCTTAGTTCCTAAAGCTTTGTCTAAATTCTAAGGTATTTCTCTTTAATAAGGTTTTTAATTCTAGAGCCTGCTGTTTTCCTTCTATAAAGAGTAACTTGGGTATCCAAAACTAGGTTTAGGGGGGTAATTCCAGTGCCTGTCTTCAATATATAGATTGGAGTAGCTCTAAAACCTCTACTAACTATCCTTAGAGTACTGTTTTAGAAGGTTTCTAGCTTTTTAGCCAATCCTTTAGTATTTCTATCTAGGGTAGGTATATACCAGGCTATAGAGGTATAGGTAATTACTGGTAGAACCACTGTTTTATATAGTAGTCTACCTTTCTCCAATAGAATACCCTAGGTAAAGCCAGTTAACCTAGCCAATGCATTAGTTTAGGTAGCTAATTTTCTCTCTATTGCTTTATAATGCTGTAACTAATTTAGCCTAGAATCTAGAAATAGACCTAGAATTCTAAGACTCTTTTATAGTTAAATAGTTATATTGGTCCCCTCCAAAACTAGTAGTTTTCTAAGGTTAAACCTTTTAGTATTTCTTAAAAAATGCATTAGAGAGTACTTTTTAGGGGCAAACCTAGCTCTATACCTCTTTGCCCAGGCAATGTATCTTCTATAGACCCTATTTAAGGCTCTAGTAGTCTGCTTAGTAAATTTTCTATAGGCTATAATGTTTATATTATTGCTAAAGCCTATACTTAATACTTTCTAGTGCTCTGGATTGTATAGATCTACCAGTTTAGCATTATAGAAGAGAAATAGAATTGCAGATATACAAGACCCCTAAGAAGTTCCAGTATAAATATTAAAGGTTTTAGAGGCCTTATTTTTAAACTAAAGAATAGAGGCTCTATCCTGTATAAAGCTTCTAACCTAGCTTACTAGGGACTCTGGAATACCCTTTTTCTTTAGAATATAGACTAGCCTTTCTGGAATAATATAGTTAAAGGCTCCAGTTATATCTAAAGAAAGAATAGAGGCTATACTTTTCTTTAATAGGTTTCCCTGCTATATTGTTCTAATTGCACCTAGTAGTAAATCTAGAGTATAGATAGTTAAGTAGCCTTTCCTAGCTCTAAATTAGGTAGCAGAAAAAAGACTATATTTCTTAGCTATATTCTAAAGCCTTCTAGCTATAACTCCTTCTATAACCTTTCCTAGAGTATTTAGAAGTACTACAGGCCTCTATACTTTAGCAATAGAGTAGTCTGGCCTTCCAGGCTTTCTTAGAACCACTGTTTTAGCTATTTTAAAGATCTTTGGATAGTATTGCCAATTCCAATATCCCTCTATAAGGATTTGCATTGGTTTATAGAGGGAAGGTCCTAAGGCTTTTAGAAATCTATTAGAAATACTATCCAGGCTAGGGGCTTTCCAGAAGGCTGTTACCTTTATAAATTAGCTAATTTCCTTCTCTGTAGAAGGTTCTAAGCCTTCTAGGGCAGGGGAAAAGCTATTTTCTTGTTCTATATCTCTAAGATCTGCTTCTGAAAGCTAAGGAAAGAATTAGTTTGTAAATTCCTAAGATTTCTGCTAGTATATAGTAGCTAATTCTCTATTTCTGGTTTTTAGAGAGAGAACTAAGGGTAGCTCTATAGGTAAGTAGCTTCTTAACCTTCCCTACTTTGCTAGTTTCTATAAAACTGCTCTATCTTCTCTAAGCCTGTAGGTAAATTATCTAAATTAGAATCTTTTAGACTCTTTAATAGCTTTTTTCTTGGCTTTAGTAGCTTATTTTACTAGATCTAGGTAGGTAGCTCTAGCTCTAAGGCTTCTCTCTTCCTAAATTAAACTAGCAATCTCTTAATTCCACCAGGGAATAGCTTTTTGGCTTGGTTTAGAGCTTTCTCTTGTTTTTGGAACAGTAATCTTAGCAATACTAAGGATTTTTTGCTGTAAATAGAAGGTATACTGCTCTATTTCTTCCCTGCTATTTAGGCTATTTGGAAACCAGAGATCTTGGGCTAGAACTTAAATTTCTTCTTGGTTAGTATCCTTCTATTTATACTTGCTTTAACTTGGCTGGTCTAGCACTGTTTCTAGGTTGAAATCCAATGCAATAAGTATATAGTTAGATCTATATTAAAGATTCTTAGGGGTAGATATAGAAATAAGCTTGTTTGCTATATCTATAGAGCCAAAGGAGAGATTAATTGTTATTTTAGAAGGGTATCTAATCTATATAGGTATTTTAGAGGGGGTAAGTAGCTCCAGGCCTTAACTTACAGTAATTTCCAGTAGATTCTTTGCTATTTTATGGGTTTTAGTGGACTCCAAGGTATTCCAAAGAGAATGGTAAAGATTAAAGTCTCCCAGTAGAATATTAGAACTAGTGCTTAGCTCTAATTCTTAAAGCTTATAGATTGGAGAGAGCCTATCTATAGTACTGTGTACTCCTGGGGGTGGTAAATATATATTTATAACCTTAATCTCCTTCTCTTCTTCCAAAATTGTAAGAATTGCAATATTTAGGTATAGAAAATCTATTAACTAGGTTCCAGGCTTGCATAGAGAGGTATTTAGTAGAAAGCAGGCATTTGTATAGAATTTATCTAGATATAGGGGTAACCACTGGGTACTAGACCTTTCTATAGTCTAAAATAGTCTAGTATTTTTCCAAGGTTTCTAAATAGCTATAAAGTAGAAACTAAATAGCTATAGATTCCCTATTATTCCAAGTATAATATCCTTGCTTAGGTAGGTGTTATATTAAGCTACCCTTATTAAGAACTAGCAGGATTCTGGCTTGCCTCTAGGTTATTCTCTATAGTATCTATTTTACCTACTAATTTAGCCTAATTCTAAGATTTAGCCTAAAACAGTATTTCTATTCTTAAATAGAAATTTACAGTAGTTCTCTAAGTAATTTCTAGGCCTAAAGGCCTTTTTCTTTTCTTAGTAGCTTAGGTACTAGAGGGTTCTAACCTAGTTCTTTTACTAGGTTAGAACTAGAATACTTTAAAGGGTATTAGCTTCTCTAATTGGATTGGAAGCTTATTTTTCTACCTGCTAGCAAAGAATTTAGGCTTATTCTCTTTGGCTAAAGCTATTCTCTCTGTTTTAACCTTATATTTAGGGTATTGTATATCTCCAGAGGTATACTTTCCTTGGCAATTAGAGTACCTAGCCCTAGATAGATCCCCCTTTAGGGGGCAATGCTTAAATCTATAGTCTCCTTTGGAGCAGAAACCATACTTAGGGGCTTTAGTACAGTATCTAGCTTAGTGGCTATACCCCTGGCAGTAATAGCACCTAGAAACTAGGTATATAGAGTTAAATAGCTCTACAGTTTTAAGCTTATTCTTAATAACTAGCCTATTATTAATTAGGTAGTTAGCTTGCTTAGGGGTTTAGAGATCTAGAAGTATAGAGCCAGACTTCTTAGTATTCTTTAGAGTAGCTCTTCTCCAGTAAAATTGCTAAATTCTAAGAAACCCTTTAAGATTAGGGTTATACTTTAGAATATTGGCTTTTTTAATTTCTTGCTGGTCCTGTTTAAAGGCTTCTTTGTATACTCTATATACTAGAACTATATACTTTCTAGTATAGACCTTGTTTTTCTCTTGCTTGCCAAAGGTATTAAGCTATACCTTGTTTGCTTTAGCTCTATCCTTAGTAGCTATATTCTTAGCTACTAGAATAATCTTAGAGCTAGCTAGTCTCCTAGCCCCTAAGAATAGTCTAATTCTATACTTTTTGGTAGTTTTATTAATCTTTGCAAGGGCTGTAGTATATAGAATAGTAGCTAGAAGTTTAGCTAGGGCTAGACTTCTAATCTTTAGCTCTCTAAGCTACTGGGGGGTTAGAAGCTTCTCCTTTGGAGGGATTCCAGTTTTTGCTATACTAGCATAGCTAGGGAGGCTCTGGGGGGTAGAGATTGGAGATTGGGGGGGTAGAGGTTACTCTAATATTGTCTTTAGAGCCTCCAGGCTAAATTGGCCTAATCCTACTTAAAGCTTGGTAACCCTATTTAGTAATGGAAACCTGTCCTGTGAACCTGCACAGGTTCTTGACCCAACCTGTACTTTTTCTAAAAAAGTGCAGGTTTGGGAATCTAACTTAACCCATAATTTCTATAGGCTAGGTTAGGTAAACCTGTGTAGGTTTATTAACCTATACAGGTTGCCAAGAACTGTTTTAAGCACAAAGCATGGTGCATAATTAAAATAAGTACCAATAGTAAGAAATAGAAAATAGATTAAATTTAATACAAGTTAGATTATATAGCAGTATTATATATAATAGAAAAATTATTTATAAGAAATAAAATTAGTAAACTAACTTTGGTTAGATTTAAGAGATATATTTTATATAGGACTTTAAAGTTAAACTATCTATTATATATAAAGGAAATAGAAAACAAATATCTATAGAAGCAAACTAATAAAAAACAAAGTTAGGA
Organism: Spiromastix sp. SCSIO F190; assembly: GCA_014805645.1. Taxonomy (NCBI): domain Eukaryota; kingdom Fungi; phylum Ascomycota; class Eurotiomycetes; order Onygenales; family Spiromastigoidaceae; genus Spiromastigoides; species Spiromastix sp. SCSIO F190. The sequence continues at coordinate 1,087,145 of WXTY01000006.1, read as the reverse complement.
TTATCTTATAGAGTAGGGGTGTAGCTTAATTGCTAATTATTAGAATTAGGTAAATATAGCTACTTGCAAGAAATAACTACTGCTATATCTAGGAGTAATAGACTGGCCACCTAATACTAAGAGGCAGTGCAAGGGCAGGACACCAAAGGAGTTATAGCTTAATATTAAGAGCCAGTACAAGGGCAGGACACCAAAGAACTTACAGCTTAATACTAAAAGGCAGTATAAGGGCAGGATACTAAAGGACTTATAGCTTAATGCTAAGAGCTAGCACAAGGGCAGAACACCAAAGAACTTATAGCTTAATACTAAGAGACAGTGCAAGGGCAGGACACTAAAGGACTTATAACTTAATACTAAGAGATACAGTAAGTCTAAGGTAGACAAGGGGTTTACATTGTACATTAGGGGGGTGGCATTGTCTTAAAAGCAGGCTTACTAGAGTATCTAGACCCCTTAAATAAGGAGTTATTAGATACTATATTACATTGCTGGAGGATTTCTTTAGTATTAGAGTCCTTATCCTCTATTGGTATATCCTTACCAAGGTTAGTATACCAGTAATTAGCATTATCTAAATCCAGAAGAGTAGCTTTTATATTTAGCTTTATTAAGGTTAAGAAACCAAGGTACTAAATTATAATTCTACAAAGAGTTAAAGATTGCATGCAGTTACAGAGGTAATAATACTCTCTATACACCACAGAAAAGGTATATTTAAGAGATACAGTAGTTAGCTAAATAGTTAATATATCTTATACTATTACTGCTAGGACTGGCAGGTATTTTTTGTTTATTTCCCAGTACTTAAGGACAGATATATCTGTTTCCAGACCTAACAATAAATTAGTTATATACAATCTAACTTAAGTTAGAACAGAATAGTAAACTTACCTTCCCTAAAATAGGTTTCTACCTCTGGGGGTGTTAAGGTCCTTGCCTGTTAACCAGCAATGGTAGGTCCTAAATAACTACTATATAAATTATATACTCTATCTAGCACCTTATCCAGTATTCAAGGGCAACAGAACTGTAGGGGCAGTATAATATTAAGTAGTATTGGCTTTTCTTGCCCGGTATAAGAATTATAGAGATATATAAATATTTAACAATACTCTGCCTGCCAGTCAGTATAATTATTCTTCTAAGATTTAGAGATAAATTTAGTAAGCTTTTAGCAAGGGTTAAGAATAGCTACAATACTATAAATATAGCTATAAGGCCTATAGATAAGTATATAGTACTTTTGGAGCTTGCTAATTAAGGCCTAAATAGCATTAGTAAGTTATTGCTTCCAAGGTATAGTATTTCTAGCAAGCTATTACTGTATCTATTTAAGTATATTAAAGAGATTATTGTAGATACAGTATACTAAAGATAGTACAGGCTTATTAGAGAGTAATAAGCCCATAGTAACTTAGTAAAATATATAGCTTAGATAAACTATATACTAAATCTAATTCTATTTACTTAAGCAGAACTTCTTAGGCACTGCAGTATATATATTGTTAAATTGGTCTATAGCCTTTAACAGCTTAAGAAGATATTTAAGAAGTAAATATAAGGAGCTCTACTAGGTTTGGGTCTTAGAAAAAAGTATAAGAGAATTACAATAAGGAAAAGCTATTTTCTAATATACCTTAAAGTACTGTTAAGCAGAATTAGATCAATGGATTTATACTACAAACCACCAGGCCTAAATACAAATCATTAAATAAGTTAATACATAGAATTAAACCTAAGTTAGATTGTATTTATATACCTTCTTTAGGGTAAAAGAAATATCTAGATTATCTAGGTCTATACTAAATCTATACTCCCCCTCTATAAGTACCTCCTTAGTATATATTGGACTTATTCTATAAATTCCACTAATAAAAGCACTGAGAGCAAGCTAAACAATATATACCAAGCAAGGTATATACTAATAATAGAAGCCAAGCTTTGCAAGTTAGGGATTATATATTTAACTATACTTAGATTGGATACCCTTAATAAGGGCAGCATTAAGAGTATAATTATTACCTGCACTATCTATTGTAAGTACTAATATTTGCTTAGTAATATTAAGATTACAAAGCCAAGCAAGAAGGGGTACAGCAAGATTAACACCAGTATAAAATTTAGTAATAGGCTCCAAGCCAATTATAATTATAACAGGCTTCTATTTATTAGAGATAAAGTAGGCAAGAACTCCAAGCACAGTGCTTTTATAATATAGTGGCTGCCAGTAGTCTATACTAAGAGCAATCTTAGTCTGTGGTGCACAGGACTGGAGGTGCTTAATAATAAGCAGTTCAGAGAAGTTAATTATATAGTAACAAATTATATAATAACCAGGAATTTAAAGAAGTAGATCTCTATAGAGTATATACAGCAGGGCTTTAAAGTAGTTATTCTCTACTACAGTAAATAAGAGACAGCAGGTAACAATAATATATATTAATATATTACAGAAGTTTGCTATAGAAAATTATTAAACTATAACACTATCCTAATATAGGCAATATTAGTATCTAACTTAAGTTAGTTATTAAAGGTATTGTAAAATATACTGTAGATAATAATATAAAAGAGTTACTTAGTTACCTCTAACCTAGAGAAGGACCAAGACTATATAGATAGTACTTCTTAGTATATTAATAAAGGGCTAAGGTACTATTATTGGTTCTTCCATTTTTCTTATTCTATAGATACTAAAATAGATATATATATATATTACAGCAAACTTTAGGTTCTCTATCTAGAAAAGTAATACCCTTACAAAAGTTTTTCCAAGCATTACTGCTACAATTTAGGCTTATCTATAGTAACCATTAAATATTAATTTAGATACAATCTTTAGGATTGGCTAATACTGGCCTATAACCAGAGAATTCTATAGCAAGCTTCTAGCTATAGGGAGTAAAGCACCACCAATATATAAAGTTAGAAATATTCTCCTCAGTAATAAAAATATAATATCTAGACTAATTGCAAGGGCTAGTAATAATAAGGCCAGGGGGTAGTATTGGGCTAACCCTTATTATTGCTGTTTTAGGATAGGTTTCTGCAGCAGTAGTTAGTTCTATCTAAGACACAGAGGTATTGGAGTTAGGCAACAGAAGGGGCAAGAGAGGGTTAGCCTTAAAGTCCTTAGTTATAGAACTGGGCAAGTAGCTCTATAGTACAAAAAGGTTATTATTGCTATACTAAAATAGACAACAAAGCTTAGCAGCCTAATTAGAGATATTGGCAGACATTATAATATAGATAAATAGGTAATTAAGTACTGTAAGTATAATAGAGTATACAAACACAGTAGAAAAAGAATAATAGCTTAGAAAAATAATCTATCTAGTTTCTATATATAGAGACTTTTTAATCTCTCTAGATATATCTCCTAAAATTCTTACTTAAATACTATAGATAGGCATTCTACAGCAGAAACTTAGAACCAATATAAGTTAGATTTTCTTTTTACTAATATTTTATACAGGTTTATACTGTATATTTCTGTGTAATAATAGAAAGCAATAGAAATTTAGAACCTGCCTATATAAAATTTTCTGTTTACCAATATTTTATATAGGTTTATACTGTATAGTTTTACCTACTAATATAAAATAAAGAAACTACAAACTAACCCAAGTTAGTTTTATAAAGTAATAACTTATTTAATCTCTAGATAGAGAAAGTATAGATTTAGTAATATATTCTGCATTTAGGTTTGGCTAAGCTACCTATATTCTAAGGTACCTATCTAGACAGATATATTAAGGCTTGCAAATGTTACCATGCAATATTGTCCAGTACTAGATTATTAACAAGACAAAGAAGAAAACCAAACCTATATTATAATACCCCAATCTAGAACAAGATATTAACACCAAGGATAATATTATCTACTAGATTATTATTAAAATAGACAGAAAACCAATGCAAACCTTCTATTGCCAATATAGAAAGCTAAGGGCATTCTAACTTAAGTTAGAATTACAAGAGCTTGTTTTAGTTAATATTAACAGAATTGCTCTAATTGCCTCCAGCAGCACTACCTCTATAACTACCTCTATAACCTTTACTGCTACTATTGTGGCCCCTACAAGTAGACTTGTCCAAGCAAGTCTTCTTGTATACACCAGCAGCATTGGTGTTATACTGCTTATATTTGCAAGCCTGGTTCTCTGGTAATCTATCTCCAGCTATACTATTAACTACAGTGCTTAGCTTGTTCTGGATTAATTTAGTAGTATATTTAGATAGGTTAATTAGAAAAAGATCTATATATTACTCTTTAAGTACTAATACCTTCTTTAGATATAAATTGTTGGGGTCAATAGTGTTATTGTCTATATATAGAATAACCAAAAATGCTAATAGGTCCTTATATATATTTTTTAGGTTAACCTCCTAACTATTTTTAATAAGGATTAAAGCATACTTATAAAGCAGTCTAATAGTATTCTATAGCTTCTCCTGCAATATTATTTAGCTATACCTGTAACTTACTGTAAAGGAATTCTAACTAAAGTTAGAAGGATAACTTACCTTATTGGCAAGAACTAACTTGTACTTGCTCTTTGGGGGGTTAAAGCTATATACAATGGTATTTAATATAAGCTACTTAATTCAAGGGTAAGAAAACAAAGTACCAAAGACTAAGCTATATAGATTAAGCTTATCCTTTGTAGCTACTGTTGTAAGATTGCTAACAGAGCACAGTTTATTGTTATAGGTATAGTAAAGCAAAGTTATAAGTAGGCCCTATACTATCTATATTAACCCCAGGTACTGTATTATATAGTTTAGCCAAGTTTCTATTTACTTTAACTACTTAAATTATTTACCTCTTTCTCCCCATTAAACTTCTCTATAATACCTATAAAGTTAGCTACAATATAATATTTTGCCAAATTTATTAACCCAAACCAGTTTAAATAAATAAATTGTATACAATACTTCTCTCCAGACTCTGTATCTACACTAACTTTATTTAAGATAAGTAATCCAGACAGGTATTTAAACTAGTGTAAATTAGTAATATATACTAATTAAACTTAAGTTAGATTTAGAATTACTTACAAGATCCTACAGTGCAGCAATTATATACTCTTCCTGGAACTCCTTAATATAGTTCTAAACAGCCTAAAGAAATTCCTGCAATACTTAGTATATAGCTATATTAGCCTCCTTAGTGTTTCTATCCAATATATAGAAGTAAAATTCCTTAACCCATTAAAATTACTTAAGTTAGTTTAATACCTGTGCTGGGTACTTCTATATTAGCTTAAACCAGTATTTAATATATTAAAGTAATTTTTATATAGAATCAGAAATCTTGTTTACTGCAGAAATAATATTACTCTATAGACCCAAACCCTTGCTAACTTTTGTAGGCTTATTTATATTCTAAAATACTATTATAAATTCTTTGTTGGACAGCTACACAAGAAATTTTAGTTAATAAGTCTTGTACTAGTTACTATACTATATAAAGTAGGTCTTTATGCACAGCAATATATTCTTCTTAAAGTACTTAATATTAATAGCAAGTAACTCCTTTAGGATTTTGTTATTCTGGTTATTGGTAGTTAGAAAGAATATAGGCCACAGTATATTATCTAACCTAGGTAACTTTAGCACAATCAGTATAGAGATATCCTTAAATATAAGATACTTAATAAGACCACCAAATATTCTACTTAGAACTTTAATGTTAGATAACAGAAGGCTACTTTAAATCTAGCTTAAGTTAGATTTATAGCTCTAGTTCTCCTTATTGTAGCTAGAATATCTACTTATAAAATCTAGCTTTGCCCTAACAATCTACTTAGCAATAGTAATATTAAAATACTTTTAACTATACAAGTTTAAGATAACCTAATAAAATATATTTCTTATATAGCTATATTTTAACACTGTTATTCAATAACCTATGTACTGGACTTGCAATCCAAATACCTAGAGTATCCATTCTTTTATATTTTCTTCCTTGCCCAGTAGTACTGCTTGCTCCGCCGGGGTTTTCTTATTAAAGATATTTACAATGTTAAAAAATATATCCCCATTATTACTAATTATATAAACCTTATTGTAGTTTACCCATTGGGCAGCTACAGTATCCTTGTTCTTATAGAGAGTCTTGTAGTTAAATATATTAATGGCCTACAAGTACTTCTATAGCAGAAACTGTTAATTTAACTTAAGTTAGATTTAAAAATAAGCCTTACCTTGTCTGGCACTATATAACCTAGCTCCTTCTCCCTTATCTACTTTATATAGACCTTAAGAAGCAATAGCAATGCCTTACACCAGTGCTGCCCTGCATTAAGAACAGAATACAGTGTATCTTTTGGCTACTTAATAACTAGAATTACATTATTCTCTGTTTTGTAAGTAACTAACAGGTACTAGCAAATATTGTCCAGGTCAGTAATCTCTATTTTCTTATACTCCTAAACCAGTGGCTTTACAATCTTAAAAAATATCTCTGGGTCTATTAATGCTTTTATCCTTGCCTCTATAGTAGTATACTAAATACCTACTTTAAACTATTGCATAAGTTTAGCTATATATTTATTAGATATCTTACAGTTTTTTATATTCTTTTCTAGCTACTCTAGGTTTAGTATACAGACATTAAGCATAACAGTCCCTATATATACCAAACTAATGTATACAATAACCTTATTATTAACAACCTATATAATAGATATCTTTAAGACCAGTTCCTTCTCTGGGCACTGCCCTATATTCTCTCTATCTACTATCTCTGCAATCTAACTAAAGTTAGATTAGTATATTAACTTAATGCTGTAGGCTTATATTCTATATCTATAGAATAGATATACCTTAACTCTACCTGCCCTGTTTAAAGGTCCAATATTACTCTGTCTATGGCACTACTTATGTTAGCTTGCCTATATTGCAGAATAAACCAAAGTTAGAATTGTTAGTATATATATCTACTATACTAACAATTCTAACTTTTTTTAATTTAGGGAACCTACTAAAGGTTAAGAAGTTATAAATTAGGTCTATAATATAAAAGAACAATGGAGAGATTAGCTGCAAGATTAGTAGGACCCTATATTTATATTAGTAAGTTCTATTGCAAGTTTAATTTACTAGTAAATAAGCTTAAGTTAGAATAGTAAAGGGTTCTAACTTTTATTAATTTAGGGAATATACCTTCTAAGTTATCTATATCCTTTTCCCTATATCTTTGTTAGTTCTTACTCTTCTGTTATTAAGTCTCCAGTCCTTGCATCAAAACAGGAGGGTTGCTCAATCAAGCTAAAGTTAGAACTAGCAAATATTAAGTCCTTATGTTAAAACAGCAGGGTTACTTAATTAAGCCAAAGTTAGAACTAGCAAATATTAAGTCCTTACATTAAAATATAAGGGTTACTTAATTAAGCCAAAGTTAGAACTGGCAAATATTAAGTCCTTACATTAAAACAGAAGGGTTGCTTAATCAAGCCAAAGTTAGAACTAGCAAATATTAAGTCCTTGTATTAAAACATAAGGGTTACTTAATTAAGCCAAAGTTAGAACTGGCAAGTATCCAGCCCCTTAGGAAAGATATTAGTCTTCTAACTTTTTATAATCTAAGAAACTTACTAAGGAGTTAATATAAATTATTACTGCTATAATATATAAAGAAAATAGACAAAACAAACAAAAGATTTAGTAAGGTATATATTTAATTATATTAATATTAAGGTCTACTAATATTACCAGTAATATCCCTTAATATTTTCTACTCTATATTACTTTACTTTCTTGCTAGTTTTAGGTAGCTTTGTTTTCTTTATTGTTTTATTACTAAACCTAAATATTTTGTCAGTACTTTTACAGTACACTAATATATTTTATAGATAGTATACAAATTTAATAGAATCTAACTTTAGTTAGAATAATACTTTAATGTATATTAGTATAAGTATAAGCTTGTCTGTAAAAACAATGTCCTTGGAATTCTATCTATACATTATAGAGTCCCTTAAATTAAAGTTACCTTTAACATTAATACTGACTTCCAGACTGCTGTTAAGATTAAGGTATACCAGGGTAAGTATAAGCTTGTCTATAATAACAAGCTCCTTAGAAACTTCTAGCTTGTTAGAATTTTACCTATACATTGTAGAGTCCCTTAAATTAAAGTTACCTTTAATATTAATGCTAACTCCATTGTCCATGTCTATGCCAAGGACAAGTCCACCAACAAGGATAAGTCCACTAACAAGGACAAGTCCACTAACAAGGACAAGTCTACTAACAAGGACAAGTCCACCAACAAGGATAAGTCCACTAACAAGGACAAGTCCACTAATAAGGATAAGTCCACCAACAAGGACCAGTCCATTACTATTGCCTCCAGGTCCGGGCTTTCTAAGTCTGAGATCCAGGGTATAGTTAATAATGCCAAGAAATACACTGCCCAAGATAAGAAGTACAAAGCTACTATTAAAGCCACTAACTATACTAACTCTATCCTTAACAATACTAAAAAGGCTCTAAAGGAGTTTAAGGACAAGCTTAATAAAACTAAGGCTAACTAGATTTATAAGAAGATCTCTTCCCTTAGAGAGTTTATTACCAAGAGCCAGAGCAGAGAGAGAACAAGCTTAACAAGACTAAGGCTAACTAGATTTATAAGAAAATCTCTTTACTTAGAGAGTTTATTACCAAGAGCCAGAGCAGAGAGAGGACAAGCTTAACAAAACTAAAGCTAACTAGATTTACAAAAAGATCTCTTTGCTTAGAGAGTTTGTTACTAAGAGCTAGAGCAGAGAGGGCACTGCTATAGCTAAAGCACTAAAGCAGAAGGTTATTAAGCTACAGACTGCTAGCTTAATTTTATTTAATAAAATATACAAGGCTTGCTCTAAGAAGGGTTAGTAGCAGCACCAACAGCAGAATTATTTATAACACCAAAAATATTAGAACTAGGAATCTAACTTTGGCTTAATTCTACAATCTATAGTTCTATATATAGCACTGTCTTTACCTAATATATTATTACTATATATCTATACATAGATAAAGGTATTACATGTAACTTTGCTATATATTTTGTTGGCTTGGCAACCTGTCTTGCAAACCTGCCCCAACCCACCAACCCATGGGTCCAAAAAAGTATAGGTAGGCCCTATTCTATAAAACCCATTGACCCACACAGGTTACCTTTAAGGGCAAAAAAACCCGCAAACCCGCGAAAATTCCATTACTAACCCCATTATAGTTAGGGCCTAGATCTTAAAGAACTAGGTTAATTCCTTCTTGCATTATTGTAATTGCTTAACTAAGCTTCTTTCTTTGTTAGGCTATTCTAGCTTTTGGATTTACTGGCTTTGCTCTAATTCTCTGGGGACTCTCCCCTAAGCTCTAGAAGCTACCTGTATACAATGGAGTAGGCATAGTGCTAGAAATAGTATATTACTAGCTAGGGAAAGGATTCTGGCTACAGTAGTGCTAACTTTTTACTTAGAAGTAGTAAACTAAGGTAAATTGTCTTGCAAGCTTACTATACTTTACTAGTTTTTAGAGAGAACTAGTAAACTAAATACCTTTTTAAGCAAAAGGTAGAAAACTTTACAAAAAGAAGAAAGAGTAGTATATATAAAAGAAGAAAAGATTTCTAGAATTAAGCTCTAAGAGCTATTCTAGCAGTAATTTATTTTGGAGGAAAATTACCAATCCCAGAAGCTTCTTTGGAGGGAAAACTTTAAAAACTAACTAGAAATATCTAAATTTAAAGCTACTGTACCAGTGGCTATACCACTAAGGCACCAATAGAGATAGAAATAGGTGTATAACTAGTAAATATAAAATAGTAGTTAAAGGAAAAGAAGCAGTGCTAATACCTCTATTTTTAGTCTAGAAAAGCAGAGAAAAACCTTAATCTAGCTAAAGTTCTAGAACTAGAGCTAGTAAGAAAGAACTAAACAAAGAAAAAGGTCTTTCTAAGGAATAGAGCTAGTTCTTAACTAATACTGGGCTAAACTAGGTCTACTAGTAGAACTAGACTAGTTTTAGTAAGTTAAAACTAGTAAAAGGTAGTATATTCTATTTTATAGACCTAAAACAGCCAAACTGGGTAATAGTTTTTGTAGAGAACTATTAAACTAAGTAGTCCAAGTCTTGTTTAAGCCTGTAATTGTAGAAACAGAACTAAGGCCAATACAAACTGTAGTAAAGCCTTTTGGGTATAGTAAGGAAAGTAGAAAAGATTAATAGAGAGGTTAGTAGAAAGGTTAGTTACTGGAGCAATAAAAGGGGGGTACTACTCCTGCAGTTTGTATAGTGTTTGTAGTATATAGTGCAGAAAAGGTACTTAGTGTAAATGTCTGGGAACACCAGAAATACTGGTTTGGGGTAAAAATTTTTTGTTTACAAATTGTAAAGGCAATATTGGTTATACAGTCTTAAAATTTAGATATATTGTTTGGCTAGTATAGGTGTACACTGTATCCAATTTCCAGAAGATTTGGACTAATATTGGTGGTGTAGTAAAGGGAAATATCCTTCTTCTATTAATGGATTAGTAAAATCACCTTTTTATTAACAGCACCACCAATATAGGGCCAATTGGCCTGAAATTTGGATAGTAGCCTCTGTAAGAGACAGGCTTTCAATTAAACCTATTTTTAATGTAAAATTCCAAGAATTGACTGAGTTTGGATTCCGGTGTGTGTTTTTTGTTATTAATTTCTAGAAGGGTAACCTGGTTTATATTTAGATAAACTATTGGGATGCAGGTAGACCCAGCAAAAAGCTAGACAACTAGATAGATAGTTCCTAGCTAATTATTAATAAAATTAGTAACTTCTATCTAGTTAAGGTCCCTAATTTAGTAAAGGTTTACCTAGTATTCTTGTCTAATAAGCTCTGGCTTACTATAGATAATCTACTACCTAGCCAGATTCTAGAGCCTAAACCTCCAGTTAAGATTAATAGTAAATTAGAGTATAAAGTTAATAAAATCCTTGCTATCTATAAATACTACTCTAAGCTACAATACTGGGTAAGTTAGCTAGAATATAATAGTAATCTAACCTAGTATTTTACTTTAAATTTCTGTAATACTACTGTAAAGCTCTGTAACTTCTATTCCAAGTAACCTATAGAGCCCAGTTTACCAGCAAACTTGCAGTATTGGCTTAATTGTACAGAAAATAACAAGGATACTAAGGAGTAGCTAGATAACAATAAGCTACTTATATAATTAAGGGTCCAATCTTTATAAGGGGGGGGGTAGTATTATAGATTAGGCTACCCTTACTAATATTTACAGCAAAGGGCTATCCTTATAAATATTTGTAGCAAAGGGCTACTCTTACTAATATCTATTAAAGGGGGTTCTTCTAGGTTCTGTATAGATTAGGCTACCCTTACCAATATTGGCACTAATATTTGTAACAAAGGGCTGCTCTTGCCAATATCTGTTAGAGGGGGTTCTTCTAGGTTCTAGTATAGAGATATATAAATAAGCTATTAGGCCTAACCTAACCTTTCTTTTTTTTCTTCTTAACCTCTATTTCTTGTTAGCTAGGTATAAATAGAATAAGCTCTGCTTGTATTCCCTATTTATAACAATATATTCTATAATAGTTCTAATAGATTATTCTAACCTGTAGTATTTTATATATATAAAGAAGCTTAATGCTTGGCAAGCCTAATAGATAAAGAAGCTCTTAGTATATAACTTTTATATTATTTATAGGCCTAGCAGGTTAAATCCAGTAGATCTACCCAGCAGGCAGCTAAATTATACAATAGTCTAAGATAAGGAAGGTTCTAAGATAGAACTCCTACTAATATTATAATAGAAAATTATATTGGGCTAGAAGGTTCTATATTAAAATAGATAACAGTCTAACAATATTACAATATTAACTGTACAGAAGGTACCTTGGTATATTTCTAATAGAGATAAAGCTTATAATAGAGCTAGTACTAAAGGTTATAAACTTTTTATACTATATCTTGCTGCTTTAGCTACTACAGAAGACAAAATAGGCTATAAACTATCTATAGACTAGCTACTAGATTTTATTAGGAAGGTACAGCAGAGGGATACCTTTGCTACCTCTAAAATCCAGTAACTTAAGTCTATAGTAGATTCCAGAGAAACTGTAGGTAAGGAAGACCTAAGTTAGCAATAGAATATAGCTAAGGTTTCTATAGATTTCTAGTACTTAGAAGAATATAGTTTTCTAATATATAGCCTAGTAGCTTATATTTCTCTAAGTAAAGTACTAAGGGACAAGCTTATATATATTTATTATAATAATCTATATATAGGTTATTTTAGTATAAAAAAAACTATTAAACTACTAAAATATAAATTCTATTAGAATAAACTTAGATACAATATAGAGAATTATATTAGTTCTTATAATATCTACTAATAAATTAAGATTCTATATTATAGGCTATATAGAGAGCTAAGCTCTTTACTGCTACCTAAGAGGCCTTAGAAGTTAGTTAGTATAGACTTTATTATTGGCTTGCTACTATTATTGTATTACAGTATTACTTATAACAGTATTCTTATTATTGTTAATTATTATACTAAGATAGCAAAATATTTCCCTATATAGAGTACTATAGATATACCTTGTTTAGCTAATATATTTATAGATTAGATACTCTCTTAATACAGAGCACCTATAAGTCTTGTATTAAATTATAGTATATTATTTACAAGCAAGTACTGGTCTATATTTTATTATTATCTCTATATAAAGAAGAAGCTCAGTACTGTATTCTATCTATAAACTAATAGCTAAATAGAGTATTAGAACTAGATACTAGAGCACTACTTATATATTTTTTATAGTTACTATTAGAATAATTAGGTAAATTACTTAAAGACTATAGAATTTATCTATAATAATATACACCAGGAAAGTATTGGTACTTCCCTGTTTAAAGCCTTATATAATTATAAACCCCAGCTTCCAAGAACCACTAAGGATATTGGCCCAAGGGGGGAGGTAGTAAATACACTGGAAGCTTCTACTATTAAGGAGAGACTGCAAAAGCTTTAAAAAATATACAATAAAATTAAAATTAGGCTAAAAAAAGCCTTGGAATAGCAGGCAAAGTATTATAATAAAAAGTATAAGCTACAAAGTTATAAACTTAGAGAATAAATCTTTATTTTAGCAAAGAATATAAAAACTCTTAGGCTAAGTAAAAAGCTTAATAATAGATATTTTAGTCTATTTATAATTAAAGATATTGTTAGAAAGTAGGTATACTATATAGATTTTCTAGAGACTTTTAGCTTAATATATCCAGTGTTTTATATCTCTCTCTTGGAACTATATTGCTAATGACCTAGTGTCGCCGATATAATATAGGTCGGTCACAGAATATCCTATAACTAACTGTTCTAGATAGGGAGCCTAGCTTTATTAAATAAATATTATTCTCTTTCCAATATATAACTATACTATTTAATAGTATATTTGCTTTTTTTTAATAGAGTAACTATTAAAAAATAATCCAAGGATCCCTAGATAGTTTCTTTGTACTTTAAATTTATTATTCTTTATTAGTATCTTACCTAGCTCTATAAAGCTATCTACTTACATTATAGAACTAGTATACAGTCTTAAGGAATACTATAACTTTTACTATACCTAGGCTCTGTAGTTTTAATAGACTACTCTCTCTTTTATCTTTTATATTACAATATCTACAGAACCTTCTAGACAATGCTCTATTACTATACTTTTTTTATTAAACTAAATTTCTTGTTCTCTCTTCTAGTTAGTAGCCCAAGACTACTAGATATCTATAGAAATTTTCTGGCAAGTATTCTACTTTTTATATCTAGACTAGCTTATTAATTACTCTAGTTTATATAGAGCTATCTACAATCTATATCTAAAGACTATTTATCTATAGCAGTAGGCTAACTATATCTTTTTTTTAATATATTTTCTACAGGGAATCTCCTTAGCTATTCTAGAGAACCCCCTGGGTCTCTATCCAATAATACCTAATTTCCCCCTTCTAAGTAGCCTCTCCCTTCTATCCAGCAAGCTAACCAATGTAAGCCTAGCTTATCTATAGAACCTTCTATAGAACCTCCCTCTTTTTTCTATTAAGCAATAATAGACTATTTAATTAAAAACCCTAACTTTCTAATTTATATACTGCTTAGTAGCAGTATCTAGATCTATAGATAGTATAGTATAGAATATTCTAGATACTTCTATAACTTCTCTATTACTATTCCTCCCTGCTACAGTATATCTCTAAGAATATATACTATACTCCACCAGTACTAAGTTAATTCCCCGCCCAAACAATATAGCAAACAAAGGAACAGTCCCTAGCTAATTAAATTAACTACCCTCTAGAATTACAGTAGATCCCCAGAATATTTAATACTGGATTATATAAGCTATTTAAGCAGCATTAACTATAGAGTTTAACTAGAACAATCTATATTCTACCCTACTAACTATAGAAACCACCAATATATAATAGAAACCAGTAGATCTAGGTTTCTTTTACTCTAATACTCTATAGTTATAGGGATCCTTTAGTATTATTAACTATAATAGAAAGATATACTATTGTAATATCTATACTTTTACTAACTATATCTATATTGTAGTATCTACTAAGGACTCTACCTAGATATATTAGAATCTAGATACCTGTCTCTAGGAAGAATCCAAGAGATAGTAGATAGTAGAAGTTAATAGCTATACTTAATATATACTAACTACTTATCTAGACAGTATTAATAAATAGTATTAAGCCCTTAAAAAATACTTCTATAGACTACCTAGTTAAGCTTTTAAAAAACTTACTAACCTCTATTATACTCTAGATAATATTAAATATAAAAAAAGTATTATAGCTTATATTTCTAAAATAGCTATAGTAGCTAAGTAATATAGCTAGAAAGAATCTAAATTTACTTAAGTTCTTTATACCTAGTTTTACCTCTATATATCAGCCTTCAGGGCGGTAGTCGAGTGGTCTACTGTCCGGGCACCTTGCTTGGGCTGGCAGGGGTGCAGGTTCGAGTCCTGCTGAAGGCGCGGTGAATTAGTCCAGAGGGGATTAATAAGCCATACCACTATTTCTTCTATATAAGTATGTCAACTATTACTAATACCTAACCTAATAGGGACTGGGCACCCCTAGTAGGGAAGGTTAATTAGTAATAACAGCCAAGTATACTAAATTGAATTGTACCTAAGCAGAAACTAGTTAGAAGGGTTACATTAAGTTATTAGGGGGCCTGACATCCAGCCTATTACATATACATTGAAGCCAGCAGGAGGCCTAATATATTCTAGCTAGTGGAGACTTTGGAAACATGCTTTGCAAGGACAAATTAGTTAAGAAAGTGGGGTATGCTTGATAATGTATAGGCTTGATCAATAAGGCTTGATGTACATAGGCTAGAAGTTCCCAATGGTCTCACTAAGAGACTCCGGGTGTATCAATCTACTACTACCTCTATATATCCTTATATTAATTTGTTAATAAGCTACAAAAGGGTATAACTATTAAGCAATTTATATAGATACTCTAAACTAAAAAAGCTAATTAGGCCAATAAATTTAGATAAAATACTTTTATACCCTAACCCCCTTACTAACCCAGTCTAACTTACAGTGGTTTTAATGGCCCTATATTTAGCCTAGTTTATAACAGCCTAGCTTATTAACTTTACTATAGTTAGTATAGAAATAGATTTCCTTTTCTTTATTAAAGAGGCAGTAGTTATTCCTTCTACCTACTATACTGTCCCTATAATAGATAACAGTAGCAATATAACCAATATTACTAGCCTTAATTCCAATAATCTATACAGCAGCACCAACAGAGATATTTTCTATAAGCTTAGCAGCAGTATTTATAGCTTTCTACTCTGTAGCTACAAGAACTACTTCTACTACCTTAGAATATACTAGCTAACAATTCTAATTAAAATTAGAATTAGAACTAGACTAATTACTAGTAACTTTCTAATTAACTCTGTCTAGACTATTCTAGGGTATACTACACCAATATTCTGCCTACAGAGTAAATTAAGACCCCAGCACTAGCTAACTAAATAGATACACCAATGTAGATTCTACAGAATACTCCTAAATTGCTGGACTCTAATAGCTATAAGTTTAGCCAGGATTACTAGACCCAATACAATAAGCTACTCTAGAATTACTATACTAAGCAGCCCTATAACTTAGATTTCCCTAAGAAATATTCCACAGTATATATTATAATACCTGTAACTATTATATACTATATATACAATTAATTGTTTACATTAAACACCAAGCTATATATATATATACACCTCCAGTACACTGGACACAACACTAATAATGTTATAAACAGTAAATACAAGCAGAGCTTATTCTATTTATACCTAGCTAACAAGAAACAAAGGTTAAGAAAAGAAAGAAAAAAGGTTAGATTAGATCTAATAGCTTATTTATATATCTCTACACTGGAACCCAGAAGAACCCCCTCCAATGGATATTGGTAAGAGTAGCCCTTTGTTGTAAATATTGGTGCCAATATTAATAAGGGTAGCCTAATCTATATAGAACCTAGAAAAACCCCCTCCAATAGATATTAGTAAGAGTAGCCCTTTGTTATAAATATTGGTACCAATATTGGTAAGGGCAGCCTAATCTATATAGAACCTAGAAGAACCCCCTTTAATAGATATTGGTAAAAGCAGCCCTCTACTATAAATATTTATAAGGGTAGCCCTTTGCTATAAATATTAATAAAGGTAGCCTAATTTATAATACTACCCTCCCCCTTATAAAGATTAGACCCTTAATTATATAAGTAGCTTATTGTTATCTAGCTACTTATTAGTATCCTTGTTATTTGCTGTATAATTAAGCCAATACTGTAAGTTTACTAGTAAACCAAGCTCTATAGGTTACTTAGAATAGAAGTTATAGAGCTTTGTAGCAGTATTATAGAAATTTAAAGTAAAATACTAGGTTAAATTACTATTATACCCTAGCTAACTTACCTAGTATTGTAGCTTAGAGTAGTATTTATAGATAGCAAGGATTTTATTAACTTTGTACTCTAATTTACTATTAATCTTAACCAGAGATTTAGGCTCTAGAATCTAGCTAGGTAGTAGATTATCTATAGTAAGCTAGAGCTTATTAGGTAAGAATACTGGGTAAACCTTTACTAAATTAGGGACCTTAACTAGATAGAAGTTACTAATTTTATTAATAATTAGCTAGAGACTATTTATTTAGTTATCTAGCTTTTTACTGGGTCTGCCTGTATTCCAATAGTTTATCTAAATATAAACTAGGTTACCCTTCTAGAAATTAATTTTATAGTAGTATTTATTAGTCTACTTCTTTTAATTCTTCTGTATAGACCTTATATTTCTTTTAGTATAGTTCTATATCTTTTATATCTACTTAGTATATTGTTTAGTATTCTAGTAGTTTACTAACTTCCTTAGCAATATCTCCCTGTCTAAGTAATTCTACTAGTTAAACAATATTTATAGTTAAAAACCCTGTTTAATTTTAAAAGATAATAGATCTATTGTTTTATATAGTAATAAAGCTATAGTATAGTCTATAATTAGTAGCTATTCTAACTAGTTATTCTGGTAATAGTTAATGTATAGCTATAAATATAGTACTAGATACTAATTTATAATTTTGGTCTATCTATTTATCTATATATAGTTAGTAGTAGAAAGTTTTAGCTTAATACCTAGAATCTTTATTAGTTTATTCTAGAATTTCAATATAAACTATAGACTATAATTTAAGACTATTATATCTAGAAAACTATATTTAGGCAATATAGTATTCTTAAAAAGATAAACTATATCTTACTCTATTATATACTTAGTATATAGTATAGATTAGACTTACTTACTTAACTAGTTAACCACTATATATACTGTATTGTATCTATACTTATTGGGTAGAAATATTATAAAATCCATTAAAATATATTACTATAGTTAGTTAGGTACTAGCAGTAGTTATAGTAACCTAGGTAGTAAGTTTCTTAGTAAGTAGATATACTGGTAAGTTTAACAATTCTATATATATTAATTTATCTTAGTATCTATACTAGGCCAGTAATATTATTATATTATAATCTACTATATTTTGCTCTAACCAGAGTAGGTAGCTATTGGCTATTTATAGATTTTATTAAGTAATTTAGTATATAGATACTTTTCTTTTTCCCCCTTAGAAATATATAGTTTTTCTTTCTAGAGTAGAAGGCCCTGCAATATAGACTAATCCTTAAAATTTTAGTTAATTACTTAGTTATATAGGGTCTAGAGTAATAGGTTAGTATAGTTAGCTATAAATTTTTAATTAACTAATATTAATTTAGAATCTAGGTTTTCTATTTTAATTAGGTTAAGTTTAGCCTAAACCCTTAGGCTTACTTAATTTTCTCTAAAAATTATCTATATATAATATTTATTATAGCCTAGCTACTGTTCCTTAATTAAGTCTTTCTATTAAGATAATACATTAGTAATACTATTTAGTATTTTAGTACAATACTAAATTTAAAATAGAAATTAAAAGAGATATTCTATCTAGTTTACTTATTAAAAATTTAGTTATTGCTTTATTATAAAGTACTTTAGTACTTTATAATTAAAATAAATCTAGATAGGTAATATACTCTATAGCCCCTTTAATTTACAATACTATTTCTTTATATAGGCTATAATTACCAGTAACTCTTTGTTATAGATAGTATAGTTTAATTTAGCAGGCAGTATTGTCCTTAAATAAAAGGTAACTAGATACTAGAAACCATTATTATATAGCTAGCTAAAAACTCCCCCTATAATACTATTTAATAAATTAGTCTCTAGATAAGTCTCTAGGTAATTATTATAATATTATAAGATAGCTATACTAAGGAGGGCTTCTTTTAAATATTAAAATATAGCCTAATATTTCTTGCTAAAAATAAAAGATATATTTTTCTATATTAGCTATATAAATAGTCTAGTAATCTTACTGTAATCCTTAATAAAATACTAATAGTGATTATAGAATTCTAGAAATAATTATACTTCTTTTACTAATATTAGTATAGACTAATTATATACAATAGAAACCTTATCTAGATTAGCCTTAATACTATCTATAGAGACAATAAAACCAAGATACTTAGTCTATTTAATATAGAACTTTAATTTCTATAAATTAGTCTATAACTCTGCCTTCCTTAGATATTGCAGTACTATTTTTATATAGAGTATATATTTACTTTTATTCTTGGAATATATTAGAATATTGTTAAGGTATATAGTAAGGAATCTATCCAGGCAGTCTATAAAGAGACTATTTATATATTACTAAAATACAGCAGGACTATTTATTAGCCTAAAAGAAATAATATAATATTTAAAGAATCTATATTTTATCTAAAATAATATTAAATTTTTAGATTCTAGATAAATTTTAATTTTATAAAAAGCTTATTAAATATTAATCTTAAAGAAAATCTTTGCAGAGCTAATTCTCTATAGAAGCTTATTAATTAGCAGTAATAGATATTAGTCTTTTTATATAATTATATTAAACTAATAATAGTCTATATAGAACCAAAGCTTTTTGTTTACTTTCTAGGTAAACAGAATTAGTATAGTATAGAAAGTATAACTTAGTACAATAAATTCTTTATCTAGGTTATTAATAATATAGTGCTTTATTTTCTCTAGTTTCTCTATACTGTACTTATATAGTAGATAGAAATATAAGTTATTTAGTTCTATAAGTTTAATCTTTATATTAGCTTTTTCTTTAATTAGTGTAAGTTTATTAGAATTTTTCTTTAAAAAGACATTGCAATAATCTTTATAGTATATAGAAAGAATATAGTTTACTATTTTCTATATTTTTTACTTTTTATATTCTTGCTTTTTATTCTGCTACTTATAGCCTTGTTTTAGGTTAATTATTTAATCTAATTTATAGAGGCTTAGAGTAAAGGCTATAGTATTTTCTTAATAAAGATTTATTTTTATACTAACTATACTAATTAATACAATATTAAACCTTAGTTACTGTAGTATAGTATTTACTTTTTTGTATATAGAGTATTTATTAACCCTGGTTGGGTTAGCACTAAGTTCTACTAGGCCAGGCTTAATAGACTAATTCTAGTAGTATAGCTTTAGCTACTAATTAGTTAGTATTAATATCTTTTTTTCTAGAGCCTGCTGTATTTTTACTGTTTCTATTAAATAATTACCAATAAGGGTTTTACTTACTTTCTATAAACTATTAATTACTTTCTATTTCTAAATTCTTTTATTCTTTTACTCTAGAAGATAGTTATATCTATTAGTATTTTCTTAGTCCTTGGTCCTGGCTACAGGCTTAGTAAAATTACAGCAAAGGATTGTAATTTTATACTTTAACTTTAATAATAGTAACTATTTTTTTTCCTTGCCAGTATTTAACTTTTTTTTACTATTAATATACTTATCTAGCTAGATTATTCTTTAATTCCTTATATCTAGCTAGATATTCTGTTTTACTAGCTATTTTCTTTTAATAATTATATTATACTGTTCTAGATTAAGAATAATAAATAGCTAATTTTAAATATATTGCCCTACTACCTTAAGGTCTAAGCCAATAATATATATTACTTATATTTAGCCTTTTCTATTATACCTAGTTACTCTATATAGTATCTTTAGTTTCTTAGTATATATACTAAATATCTTGGTGGCTTGTATAGTAAGCTTAGTATTAATAATTAAATATATATTTACTTTAGTATTAGTAAAAAAAAAGTTTATCTATATATAGTATTTATATACACCGGAATCCGAACTCAGTCAATTCTTGGAATTTTACGTCAAAAATAGGTTCAATTGAAAGCCTGTCTCTTACAAAGGCTACCATCCAAATTTCAGGCCAATCAGCCCTGTATTGGGGGTGCTGTTGATAAAAAGGTGATTTCACCGATCCATCAACAGAAGAGGGACATTTCCCTCCACCACACCACCAATATTAGTCCAAATCTTCTGGAAATTGGATACAGTGTACACCTATACTAGCCGAACAATATATCTAAATTTCAAGACTGTGCGACTGATATTGCCTTCACAATTCGCGAACGAAAAATTTTTACCCTAAACCAGTATTTCTGGTGTTCCCAGACATTCACGCCAAGTACCTTTTCGGCGCTATACACTATAAATGCTACACAAACTGCAGGAGCGGTACCCCCCTTTTATTGCTCCAGCAACCAACCTTTCTACCAACCTCTCTATTAATCTTTTCTACTTTCCTTACTATACCCAAAAGGCTTTACTATAGTTTGTATTGGCCTTAGTCCTGTTCCTGTGATTACAGGCTTAAACAAGACTGCTTAGTTTAATAGTTCTCTGCAAAAACTATTACCTAGTTTGGATATTTTGGGTCTATAAAATAGAATGCCCTACCTTTTACTAGTTTTAACTTACTAAAACTAGTCTAGTTCTACTAGTAGACCTGGTTTAGCCCAGTATTAGTTAAGAACTAGCTTTATTCCTTAGGGAGACCTTTTTCTTTGTTTAGTCCTTTCTTGCTGGCTTTAGTTCTAGAACTTTAGCTAGATTAAGGTTTTTCTCTGCTTTTCTAGACTAAAAACAGAGGTGTTAGTACTACCCCTTTTCCTTTAACTACTATTTTACTTTTACTAGTTATACACCTATTTCTATCTCTACTAGTGCCTTGGTGGTATAGCCACTGGTACAGTAGCTTTAGATTTAGATATTTCTAGTTGGTTTTTAAGTTTTCCCTCCAAAGAAGCTTCTGGGATTGGTAATTCCCCTCTAAAATAAATTACTGCTAGAATAGCTTATAGAGCTTATTCTAGAAATCTTTTTCCCCCTTTTGTATATACTACCCCCCCTCCTTTTTGTAAAGTTTTCTACCTTTTGCTTAAAAAGGTATTTAGTTTACTAGTTCTCTCTAAAAACTAGTAAAGTATGGTGAGCTTGCAAGGCAATACACCTTAGTTTACTACTTCTAAGCAAAAAGTTAGTACTACTGCAGCCAGAATCCTTTCCCTAGCTAGTAAACCTAGTACTTCTAGCTAAAATGCCTACTCCATTGAACACAGGCAGCTTTCAAAGCTTAGGGGAGAGTCCCCAGAGAATTAAAGCAAAGCCAGTAACCCAAAAGCTGGAAATTTAGCTTAAAAAAGAAAGAACCTTAGTCAAGCTATTACAACTATGCAAGAAGGAATTGACTTAGTTCTTCAAGATCTAGGCCCCAACCATAATGGGGTTACCAAGCTTCAAGCAGAATTAGGCCAATTTGGCCTGGAGGCTCTAAAAACAATATTAGAGCAACCTCCACCCCCCCAACCACCCTAACCACCAATACCTGCCCCCCAGAGCCTCCCTAGCTATGCTAGTATAGCTAAGAATGGAATTCCACCAAAGGAAAAGCAGCCTACCCCCCAGCAGCTTTGAGAGCTAAAAGTTAGAAGTCCTGCCCTGGCTGAACTTCTAGCTACTATTCCACATGCAACAGCCCTTGTAAAGATCAATGAAACCACTAAAAAGCATGGAATTGGACTTTTCTTAGGGGCTAGGAGACTAGCTAGCTCTGAGATTATTCTAGTGGCTGAGAATGCAGCTACTAAGGATAGGGCTGAAGCAAATAAGGTATGGCTTAATACCTTTGGCAAGCAAGAAGAAAACAAGGTCTATACTAGAAGATATACAGTTCTAGTACATGGAGTGCGCAAAGAAGCCTTTAAACAGGACCAACAAGAAATTGGAAAAGCCAATATTCTAAAGTATAACCCTAATCTTGAAGGGTTTCTTAGAATCCAGCAATTTCACTGGAGAAGAGCCACTCTAAAGAATACTAAAAAGTCTGGCTCTATACTCCTAGATCTCCAAACCCCTGAGCAGGCTAACTACCTAATTAACAATGGGCTGGTTATTGAGAATAAGCTTAAAACTGTAGAGCTATTTAACTCTACATGCCTAGTTTCTAGGTGCTATAAATGCCAGGGGTATGGCCACCAAGCTAGATACTGTACTAAGGCCTCCAAATGTGGTTTCTGCTCTAAGGGAGACTATAAATTTAAACATTGCCCCCTAAAAGGGGATCTCTCTAGGGCTAGGTGCTCTAACTGCCAAGGAAAACATACTTCTGGAGACATGCAATGCCCTAAGCACAAGGTAGAAACAGAGAGAATAGCCCTGGCTAAAGAGAATAAGCCCAAATTCTTTGCTAGTAGGCAGGAGAATAAGGTTCCAATTTAATTAGGAGAGCCAACCCCTTTTAAAGCATCCCAGCTCCAGCCTAGCAAAAGAACTAGGTTAGAACCTTCTACCCAAACTACTAGGAAGAGGGGAAGGCCTTTAGGCCTAGAAATTGCCCAGAGAACTGCTGCAAATTCCCATTCAAGAATAGAGACACTATTTCAGACTGAATCTCAGAATCAGCCTGAATTAGCAAGTGAAATGGATACTACAGAAGAAAATCCAGAGGCAAGCCAGAATCCTGCTAATTCTCAATAAGGGTAGCTCAATATAACACCCACCTAAGCAAGGATATTATGCTTGGAATAATAGGGGATCCACAGCTATTTAACTTCCAATTTATAGCTATTCAGGAACCTTGGAAGGATACTAGACTATTTCAGACTATAGGAAGGTCTAGTACCCAGTGGTTACCCCTATATCCAGACAAATTCCATACAAATGCCTGCTTTCTACTAAATACCTCTCTATGCAAGCCTGGAACCTGGTTAGTGGACTTTCCATGTCCAAACATTGCAATTCTTACAATTTTGGAAGAAGAAAAAGAGATTAAGGTTATAAATATATATTCACCACCCCCAGGAGCACACAGTACTATAGATAGGCTATCCCCTATCTATAAGCTTCAAGAATTGGAACTAAATACTAGCTCTAATATTCTGCTGGGAGACTTTAATCTTCACCATTCTCTTTGGAATGCTATGGAATCCACTGAAACCCACGAAATGGCAAAGGATCTATTGGAAATTACAGCTAGTCTAGGCCTAGAGCTACTCACCCCCTCTAAAATACCTACATGGATTAGGCACCCTTCTAAGACAACCATTGATCTTTCTTTTGGCTCTATAGATATAGCAAACAAGCTTATTTCTATATCTACCCCTGGAAATCTTCAACATGGGTCTAACTACATGCTTATAGCATTGGATTTTGACCTAGAAACAGTGCTAGACCAGCCAAATCAAAGAAGGTATAAATGGAAGGATGCCAATCAAGAAGAAGTCCAAAATCTAGCCCAAAATATCTGGTTTCCAAATAGCCTAAATAACAGGGAAGAGGTAGAGCAGTATGCCTTCTATTTACAGCAAAAAATCCTTAGTATTGCTGAGATTACTGTTCCAAAAACAAGAGAAAACTCTAAACCAAGCCAAAAAGCTGCTCCCTGGTGGAATCAAGAGATTGATGGTCTAATTCAGGAGGAGAGAAGTCTTAGAGCAAGGGCTGCCCATCCAGACCTAATTAAACAAGCTGCCAAAGCCAAGAAAAAAGCTATTAAAGAGTCTAAAAGATTCTAATTTAGACAATTTAACTCACATTCACCCACGGCTTAGGGAAGATAGAACAGTTTTGTGGAAACTAGCAAGGTAGGGAAGGTTAAGAAGCCACTTACCTATAGAACTACCCTTAGTTCCCTCCCTAAAAGCCAATAATGGAGGTTTAGCCACTACACACCAGCAAAAATCTCAGGAATTTGCAACTCAATTCTTTCCCCAGCTTCCAGAGGCAGACTTAGAAGATATAGAGGAGGATACTAGCTTTCCAGCTACTCTAGAAGACCTAGAGCCTCCTACAGAGAAAGAGATTGGCCAATTTATAAAGACAACAGCCTCCTGGAAAGCCCCTGGCCTGGATAGTATTCCTAATGGATTTTTAAAAGCCTTAGGACCTTCCCTCTATAAACCAATGCAAATCCTTATAGAGGGATGTTGGAATTGGCAATACTATCCAAAGATTTTTAAAACTGCTAAAACAGTGGTTTTAAGAAAGCCTGGAAGACCAGACTACTCTGTTGCCAAAGCATAGAGGCCTGTAGCACTTCTAAATACTCTGGGAAAGGTTATAGAAGGGGTTACAGCTAGAAGGCTCTAGAATATAGCTAAGAAGTATAGTCTTCTTCCTACCACCCAATTTAGAGCTAGAAAAGGCCATTCAACTATCCATGCTTTAGATTTACTACTGGGTGCAATCAGAACTGTATAGCAGGGAAACCCATTGGAGAGAGGTATAGCCTCTATTCTTTCCCTGGATATAACTGGAGCCTTTAACCATGTTATTCCAGAAAGGCTGGTCTATATCCTAAAGAAAAAGGGTATTCCAGAATCTCTAGTAGGCTGGGTTAAAAGCTTTATGCAGGATAGAGCCTCTATTCTCTGGTTTAAAAATAAACCTTCCATAATATTTAATATTTCTGCTGGAACCCCCCAAGGATCTTGTATATCTGCAATTCTATTTCTCTTCTACAATGCTGAATTGGTGGATCTATGCAATCCAGAGCACCAGAAAGTATTAAGTATAGGCTTCAGTAATGATATAAATATTATAGCCTATGGAAAATCCACTGAGCAGACTACAAGAGCCTTAAATAGAGTCCATGGGAGGTGTATTGCCTGGGCAAAGAGACATAGAGCTAGGTTTGCCCCTGAAAAGTACTCTTTAATGCATTTTTCAAGAAATACTAGAAGGTTTAACCTTGGAAAACCACTAGTTTTAGAGGGAACCAATATAACTATTTAACCACAAGAGAGTCTTAGAATTCTTGGTCTATTTCTAGATTCTAGGTTAAATTGGTCACAGCATTACAAAGCAATAGAGAGGAAATTGGCTACCCAATCCAATGCACTAGCTAGGTTAACTGGCTCTACCTGGGGTATTCCATTGGAGGAAGGAAGACTACTATATAAAACAGTAGTTCTACCAGCAATAACCTATGCCTCTATAGCCTGGCATACACCTACCCTGGATGGAAATTCCAAAGGATTAGCTAAAAAGCTAGAAACCTTCCAAAACAATGCTCTAAGGATAGTTAGTGGAGGTTTTAGAGCTACTCCAATCCATGCATTGGAAACAGGCACTGGAATTGCCCCTCTAAACCTAGTTTTAGATGCCCAGGTTGCTCTATATAGAAGGAAAACAGCAGGCTCAAGGATTGAAAACCTTATTAAAGAGAAATGCCTTACAATTCAGACAAAGCTTCAAGAACCAAGAAACCACCAGAACTGGAACCAGCTTAATAGAAAGATTAGGCATCCAGAAGAGACTACAGAGAATTGGTGGATTTCTTGGTTAGGCAAAGGTTTAAACCAGAGCAATAAGTCCTCTAGTAAGACACAGGCTAGAGAGGCAATACTAGCTCTCTGGAGAAAGAAATGGAGTGGAATTACTAGGGAACTAAACCTTAGAATTAACCACTACCACCTAACTCCAGACTCTAGACCTCTAGACCTTTATAGGGGTCTCCAGAAGGCTCAATGCTCTCTAGCTATACAGCTTAGAACTAGAAAGATTGGTCTAGCTGCTTTTCTCTATAAACAAGGGGTTCCTGGCTATAATAGCCCTCTATGCTCTTGTGGAAGAGGTTAAGAGACTCCAGTACATATTACTATATACTGTGAGAAATATACCCTAGAAAGGGAGGCCTTAAAGGCTCAAACAGGCTCTATAGACTTGAAAAGGCTCTTGGGAAGTGTAAAGGGAATTAACTACCTAACTAGGTGGTGGCTCCAACAGAGAATTCTGCCACAGTTCTATTTAGCAAATTCTTTGTTCTATAGAATATAGAAGGCAGCCTGCTTGCTTGTATTACTTTTATTCTCTTTATTATACTATTTTCTTTTGCTTTTACTTTTACTTTATCTCTCTATTTCTCTATCTCTCTCTTTTCTATTTTATTCTATATATTTCTACTATACCTCTCTTTTCTTTTCTTTTCTTTGTATAGCCAAAATAGGCAATAGTTTTCCTTTATTGTATACTAAAAGCCCTGTACTATCTACTCTCTTTACTGGTTTTATTTTATTTTGTTTGTTTTGTATAACCTTTTGTATCTCTTTTTGTTATTTGGCTTTTGTTGCTCTATTTGTCTTGTTTTGAAGAACTGTCAATTCCTGACTGCACAGGAATACTGGGTAGGCTTGATGTTGAGAAAGCAGGCTCAATAATGCATGTATATACTAGTCTAGCAGTTCCCAATGGCCCTTAAGGCTCAGGGTGTATTAATTTATTTATTTATATATAAACCTTATATTTTTTTTAGTATAGTTCTATATCTTTTGTATCTACTTAGTATATTATTTAGTATTTTAGTAGTTTACTAACTTCCTTAGCAATATCTCCCTGTCTAAGTAATTCTACTAGTTAAATAATATTTATAGTTAAAAACTCTGTTTAATTTTAAAAAGTAATAGACCTATTATTTTATACAGTAATAAAGCTACAGTATAGTCTATAATTAGTAGCTATTCTAACTAGTTATCCTAGTAATAGTTAATATATAGCTATAAATATAGTACTAGGTACTAATTTATAATTTTAGTCTGTCTATCTATCTATATATAGTTAGCAGTAAAAAGTTTTAGCTTAATACCTAGAATCTTTATTAGTTTATTCTAGAATTTTAATATAAACTATAGACTATAATTTAAGACTATTATATCTAGAAAACTATACTTAGGCAATATAGTATTCTTAAAAAGACAAGCTATATTTTACTCTATTATATATTTAGTATATAGTATAGATTGGACTTACTTACTTAACTAGTTAACTACTATATATACTGTATTGTATCTATATTTATTAGGTAGGAATATTATAAAATCCATTAAAATATATTACTATAGTTAGTTAGGTACCAGCAGTAGTTATAGTAACCTAGGTAGTAAGTCTCTTAGTAAATAGATATACTAGTAAGTTTAATAATTCTATATATATTAATTTATCTTAGTACTTATACTAGGCCAGTAATATTATTATATTACAATCTACTGTATTTTGCTCTAACCAGGGTAGATAGCTATTGGCTACTTATAGATTTTATTAAGTAATTTAGTATATAGATACTTTTTTTTTTTAGAGATATATAGTTTTCCTTTCTAGAGTAAAAGGCCCTGCAATATAGACTAATCCTTAGAATTTTAGTTAATTACTTAGTTATATAGGGTCTGGAGTAATAGGTTAGTGTAGTTAGCTATAAATATTTAATTAACTAATATTAATTTAGAATCTAGGTTTTCTATTTTAATTAGATTAAGTTTAGCCTAAACCCTTAGGCTTATTTAATTTTCTCTAAGAATTATCTATATATAATATTTATTATAGCCTAGCTACTGTTCCTTAATTAAGTCTTTCTGTTAAGACAATATATTAGCAATGCTATTTAGTATTTTAGTACAATACTAAATTTAAAATAGAAATTAAAAGAAATATTCTACCTAGTTTATTTATTAAAAATTTAGTTATTACTTTATTATAAAGTACTCCAGTGCTTTATAATTAAAATAAATCTAGATAGGCAATATACTCTGTAGCTCCTTTAACTTATAATACTATTTCTTTATATAGACTACAATTACCAGTAACTCTTTGTTATAGATAGTATAGTTTAATTTAGCAGGCAGTATTGTTCTTAAATAAAAGGTAACTAGATACCAAAAACTATTATTATATAGCTAGCTAAGAACTCCCCCTATAATTCTATCTAATAAATTAGTCTCTAGATAAGTCTTTAGACAATTATTATAATATTGCAAGATAGCTATACTAAGGAGGGCTTCTTTTAGATATTAGAATATAGCCTAATATTTTTTACTAAAGATAAAAGGTATATTTTTCTATATTAGCTATATAAATAGTCTAGTAATCTTACTGTAATCCTTAATAAAATACTAATAGTAATTATAGAATTCTAGAAATAATTATACTTCTTTTACTAATATTAGTATAGACTAATTGTATACAACAGAAACCTTATTTAGATTAGCCTTAATACTATCTATAGAGACAATAAAACCAAGATACTTAGTCTATTTAATATAGAACTCTAATTTCTGTAAGTTAGCCTATAACTTTACCTTCCTTAGATATTGCAGTACTATTTTTATATAGAGTATATATTTACTTTTATTCTTAGAATATATTGGAATATTGTTAAGGTATATAGTAAGGAACCTATCCAGGCAGTCTATAAAGAAACTATTTATATATTGCTAAAATATAGTAGAACTATTTGTTAGCCCAAAAGAAATAATATAATATTTAAAGAATTTATATTTTATCTAGAATAATATTAAATCCTTAGATTGTAGGTAAATTCTAATTTTATAAAAAGTTTATTAAATATTAATTTTAGAGAAAATCTTTGCAGAGCTAATTCTCTGTAGAAGCTTATTAATTAGTAGTAATAGATATTGGTTTTTCTATATAATTGTATTAAGCTAACAATAGTCTATATAGAACCAAAGCTTTCTATTTACTTTCTAGATAAACAAAATTAGTATAGTATAGAAAGTATAACTTAGTATAATAAATTCTTTATCTAGGTTATTAATAATATAGTACTTTATTTTCTCTAGTTTCTCTATACTGTACTTATATAGTAAATAGAAATATAAGTTATTTAGTTCTATAAACTTAATTTTTATATTAGCTTTTTTTTTAATTAGTATAAGTTTATTAGAATTTTTCTTTAAGAAAATATTATAATAATTCTTATAGTATATAGAAAGAATATAGTCTACTGCCTTCTATATTTTTTACTTTTTATATTCTTGCTCCTTATTCTGCTACTTATAGCCTTATTTTAGGTTAATTATTTAATTTAATTTATAGAGACTTAGAGTAAAGGCTATAGTATTTTCTTAATAGAGATTTATTTTTATACTAACTATACTAATTAATATAATATTAAACCTTAGTTACTATAGTATAGTATTTACTTTTTTGTATATAGAGTATCTATTAACCCTGGTTAGGTTAGTACTAGGTCCTGCCAGGCCAGGCTTAATAGACTAATTCTGGTGGTACAGTCTTAGCTATTAATTAGTTAGTATTAATATCTTTTCTTTTAGAGCCTGCTGTATTTTTGCTGCTTCTATTAAATAATTACTAACAAGGGTTTTATTTACTTTCTATAAGCTATTAATTACTTTCTGTTTCTAAATTCTCTTATTTTTCTATTCTAGAAGGTAGTTATACCTATTAGTATTCTCTTAGTCCTTGGTCCTGGCTATAGATTTAGTAAAATTATAGCAAAGAATTATAATTTTATACCCTAATTTTAATAGTAGTAACTACTTTTTTTCCTTACTAGTATTTAACTCCTTTTTACTATTAATATATTTATCTAGCTAGATTATTCTTTAATTTTTTATATCTAGCTAGATATTCTATTTTACTAGCTATTTTCTTCCAATAATTATATTATACTATTCTAGATTAAGGATAATAAATAGCTAATTTTAGATATATTACTCTACTACCTTAAGGTCTAAGCCAATAATATATATTGCTTATATTTACCCTTTTCTATTATACCTAGTTACTCTGTGTAGTATCTTTAGTCTCTTAGTATATATACTAAATGTCTTGGTAGCTTGTATAGCAAGCTTAGTATTAATAATTAAATATATATTTACTCCAGTATTAGTAAAAGAAAAGTTTATCTATATACAGTATCTATTTTTTACTATTTTATATAATATATAAAAACTCTTGCTATCTATTAACTAACTAAGATTAATTTTTAATAAATTAAAATTAATCTATCTATACTCTAAGAAAAAAACTTTTCTTAGGGCTCCTTGTTTTCTAACTTTTTATACTCTAGTTTAGTAAGTTTATTATTATTTCTCTTGTTAGAACAGTACTTTACTATATATCTAGGCTAACTATACTTATAGTAATTTCCTTAAATAGTATACTTTCTACTATAGTCTTTTTTATTATTACTACTATTGTAATTACTAGTAGATTTATTATTCTTTAAGGTAGCTTCCTTATTATTATATCTATAGTTATAATTATAGTTATAACTGCAGGCCTTAGTAATATTAATTACCTTAAGATTATAAGTAATTTTTTTATATTTATTTACAAAATCCTTATAGTTTTTATAGATATAGATAGAGATAGCTTTTTTATAGAACTACTAGTATAAGTAGTAATTTAGCTTATACTTATAATTACTGGCAGAAATATTAGTATTGCAGACTAAATATTAAAACTTTATAAAGAAAACTCTAAAATTATTTTCTTTATTAAACTAAAGTTTAGTAAAGTTATCTTTAGCTTTTTCTTTATAGTTTAGATTATAGTAAAAGTTCTGCAGGACCTTTAGAAGCTTATTAAATATATAAATAAATAATTTATCTTTAATATCTAGATAAAGATAGATATACTTAGCAGTATTTTTTTTAAGTTAATCCTAGATATAAATCTTTTGGAGCTTATTAGTATTATAGTAATTAGTATTTATATAGAGTTTTTTCTTTATAAAAAAGAACTAGTTCTTAAAGTTATTTTTCTTAGAACCTAAAAATATAGAAGGGTCTAGAATTTTTTTAGACTTTTTATAATATCTTTCTTTAGAGACTAAAGAAATAAAGCTTACCTTATATAAATACTTTTTAAAAGATATATTTTTTTTTAAGCTTTAGCTTAGCCCTTGCAGTAATCTTCTACCTTAATTTTCTTTGCAGTAAGTTACTTTTTAACTTTATTAAGGTTATTAAGCCAGTAGTCTATATTCTCTTTTAAGAGATTAAATAATATCTCTATATTATTTATAGTCTATTTAATAAAATTATCTTTATTAATAATATAAACCCTATTCCTATTACTGGTAGAAACCTTAAAGAAGGATATATATTATTTATCCCCCTAGGTATTAGTAACCTTTACTATAATAAAAAGTTATTTTAGATAATACTTATAGTCTATTAATTAAGTATAGAGCTTATTAATAGATTTTAATATATTGTAAAGGTAAGAATTAAAGAAAATATACCTACTTTTAGATCTAGATAGAAAAAACAGTATTTAGTTATTCCCTAGTTCTTTTTTAATGTATAGATAATGGAACTAATCTCTGTTTATATTATAAACAGTAAATACAAGCAGAGCTTATTCTATTTATACCTAGCTAATAAGAAATAGAGGTTAAAAAAAGAAAGAAAAAAGGTTAAGTTAGATCTAATAGCTTATTTATATATCTCTATACTAGAACCTAGAAGAACCCCCTCCAATAAATATTGGCAAGAGCAGCCCTTTGTTATAAATATTGGTACCAATATTGGTAAAGGTAGCCTAATCTATACAGAACCTAGAAAAACCCCCTTTAATAGATATTGGCAAAAGTAGCCCTCTGCTGTAAATATTTATAAGGGTAGCCCTTTGCTGCAAATATTGGTAAAGGTAGCCTAATCTATAATATCTATTTTTAAACTTATTGTTCTCCCTGTCTATTGTATAGTCCCCTGCCAGACTCTTCTCTACCCCTTATAGAGCCTGACAATGCCTTTATAGTACCTGTCCAATCCCCTGTTACTAAAGCCAACATTAACAGTACCCTGCTTGCTTAAGGAATTCCCCTAGACAAAGCAATATAACAGTAATATAATATTCTATATACTATTATAGAAGCTAGATACCTAGCTATAAATCTAGGTTCTATATTGCTAGACCCTACTTCTAGACCCAATACTAGATAGCTTAATAGAACTAGATCTTTTAGTAAATATCTATTCTAAGCACCTAATACCTCCTGCAAGAAGCAAAAGAGTACTACCTAGTAGTTTAATAAAGAGATAATACTTAAAGCCTATATTCTAGCCAATATAAACTCTATAGAGACAATTAATTACTCCTAGAAAGCTAAATTTACTTAGCCCTAATAAAATATTTATAGCTATATCCTCTGCTTTTTACTACTAAAAGTTTATATTAACAGTAAAAATAGCTTTAACTATACTAAAGATTTTCTAGATAAACTATCTATAGCTCTAGTTCTACTACCTTACTGCTTCCAATACAAAATTAGCTAACTTAACAATAGCTTTGGAATAACTATATATATAGATCTGTATACTAGTAATATTAAATAGCAATACAATATAAATAAATAGATATATATCTAACTTTTCTATAGACTCCCTAGCTATAAGATTATTAACTCCTTGGGCTACTATATTAAACTTAGAGAATACTGTATTAACCCTGCCTTTAAAGATTACTCTGCTATCCTGGTAGCTATTAAAGAACTATAAGACAAGAAAAAACTCTAGAATACCTAGTATATTATACAATAATATTAAAAAATACAAAAGTAGTATATAGTAATATATAAATAGAAAATTAAATTTCTTTACTAGTAGAAATTTTCTAATAATTCTAGTATCTTTTCCCCTAATATAACTTAGCAGAACATTAACAATACTATTATAGATCTCTAAGTATAGACTATATATAATTAGCAAGGGAAAGTCCCCTGTAAGTTTATTAATAGACTATATAATATTAAAATCCTTAAGGATTGTACCCTAAACAAGATAGACTAAGATATCTATAGAAGCAATATTAAAAAGCTAATACAATATACTAAAAGCTTTACTCTATTACTTAACAATAATATAGATCTACCTAATATAATCCCTAATACCTTAAAAACAGTGCTAGCTAGTTCCTGGACTTTTTCTAATAGTAAAGTTATTAACTTTAACAAAATCCCCCAGTATCTATATAATATTATAATAATAGCCTCTAAAAAGTTAGAAGCTATAGCAGTACTTAGTAAATTTAGTCTTGCCTATATCCTTTCTTTTTACTAGTTCTATACCAATAACAATAACTACCTAGTTTAATAGAAAGTTAATATACTTAGAAATCTCTAAGATTTTATAGCTATCTAAGTCTACCTTACTATCTACTGGTTTAACTTATAGAAACAATATTATAAAACTCTATACCCCAATAATACCTTTTCTAATTCTAGGGACAGTCCCCCTATTATTAATATTAACAAGAAATAACTATACCCCTATATCTATATTTATAACTACTATACCAGGCATAACTCTATAGATAAGCTAGAAGACTGGGAGCTAGATATAGAAATAATTAGGGACCCTACCTTTATAATAGCTTACTATACCTTTAGGTACTATTTTATAGCTTTAGAATATTACAAGCTTCTATACTCTATCTTCTATAAATCCAGTAACACCTGGCAGACTCTATACTAAGGACCTTAAGGATATTTCTATTCCTTGTATATATTTTATTCTGTATAATTCCCTTATCCCCAAAAGTTTTCCTTAATTTATCTCTAAAATATACTTTAAAGCTACTTTATCTTTTTATAACTTCTTTATATATTTAGCTTCTAACAAGGATATTAGCTTATTTAAGACCCTGGTATATATTGCTAATATAATATAGGTCAGTTACGGAATATTCTATAACTGACTGTCCTAGATAGGGAGCCTAGCTCCATCGAATAAACATTATTCTCTTCCCAATGTATAACTGTGCCACCTAGCCAGGAACTAAAGTATCTGCCAGGAATAATTATTAAGGGAGAAATTTAATATCTAGTTAAAAAGATCCTAGATAAGTATAGAAGATACAGTAGAAATAAGTATCTAGTAAAATAGAAGGGCTATTCTATATTAAAGAATTTATAGAAGCCTTTTAAAAACTTAGAGAATACTTAAAATATAATTAAAGACTACAAGGATATAAACTATAGTTAAAATATAATAGAACTAAGAAGCTATAGCTTAGACAGAGGCAGAAAGCCAGAAAATAGAGAATATAGCTAATAAAAATATTAGTATAATTTTTTTTCTTCTATAGACTCAGAGTTTTTAGATAATTACTACTATAATTCCTCTATAAAGAGTCTATAGTTAAATAATACTTTTTTTCTTTTTTTCTATAAGGTTTTAGAAGTTTAATAAGGTTACTGTCTTACCCTATAAATTATAATTTAGAATAAAGCAAGTTCCAGAAAGCATTCCACCCCAAAGGGCCTACAAAAAACAATTTTAAATTTGCCCCAAAGGGCCCACAGAGAGAAAAAGACATAAAAATACCCTAAAGGACTCTAACAAAAGATATATTAATGGCCTAAAGGCTCTATAACAGTAGAAAGTTACTAAGAGACTATTAGTAAGCTATAACTATTATATATTTAAGGTTAAAAAGACTTACCTCTAGGAAAGTACTTAATAACTCCTTAATATAAATAAGGAAGTCTACAATATCTATATTAGTACCAATATTAATGTAATTACTTCTATAAGTATATACTGTTATAGCATTAATATAAAGCTTAAGGTTAGCCTTAAGTATACTCTGCTTACCCTAACTAGCAGTAACAGTATCTATATAGCAGACAAGGTATTTAACCTTGCTCTAGAAAGAATAGAGAACTTAATTTAGATATTAAATTCTAGTTTTTAAGCTAGTTTTTAAGCTTTCTTAAATATTTAAGCTATTTACTAGCTTATACTTATTCTTTAAAGAAAAATAATAATTATACTTTATAAATATATTTTTTTAAATATATTTTCCAGTACTAATATACTTAGAGTAGTATAAACAACAGGGTACCTGTACCCTAGAGGCTAGAAAGAACACTACAGCAGGATCTTTAAATAGATTATAGAAACTTAGGGGCAGCAGAGTTAGGGCCAGTAGAGAGAGGGCTAGAGGTAGTAGGGGTAAACTAGAAGGCAGTAAAGTTAACTTACTGCCTAGCAAGAAAATACTAGAAGGCAGTAGAAACTACCAGGGAGAGAGTTGTTATAAACAGTAAATACAAGCAGAGCTTATTCTATTCGTGCCTAGCTAACAAGAAACAGAGATTAAGAAGAGAAAGAAGAAAGGTTAGGTTAGGCCCAACAGCTTATTTATATATCTCTACACTGGAACCCAGAAGAACCCTCTCCAATGGATATTGGTGAGAGCAGCCCTTTGTTGCAAATATTGGTGCCAATATTGGTAAGGGCAGCCTAATCTATACAGAACCCAGAAGAACCCCCTCCAACAAATATTGGCAAGAACAGCCCTCTACTGCAAATATTTATAAAGGCAGCCTAATCTATAACACTACCCCCCCCCCCTTATAAAGATTGGACCCTTAATTATGCAAGTGGCTTGTTGTTATCTAGCCACTCATTGGTATCCTTGTTATTTACAGCGCAATCAAGCCAATATTGTAAGTTCGCTGGTGGACTGGGCTCTGTAGGTTACTTAGAATGGAAGTTACAGAGCTTTGCAGCAGCATTGCAGAAATTTAAAGCAAAATACCAGGTTAGATTACTGTTATATCCCAGCTAACTCACCCAGTATTGCAGCTTGGAGTAGTGTTTACAGACAGCAAGGATCTTATCAACTTTGTACTCCAATTCACCATTAATCTTAACCAGAGGCTCAGGCTCTGGGATCTAGCCAGGTAGTAGATTATCTACAGCAAGCCAGAGCTTGTTAGGCAAGAATACTGGGTAAACCTTTACTAAATTAGGGACCTTAACCAGATAGAAGTTACTAATTTTATTAATAATTGGCCAGGGACCACCTATCTAGTTGTCTAGCTTCTTGCTGGGTCTGCCTGTATCCCAACAGTTTATCCAAACATAAACCAGGTCACCCTTCTAAAAATTAATCTTACAGCAGTATTTATTAGCCTGCTTCTTCTAATTCTCCTGCATGGACCTTATATTTCTTTTGGTGTAGTCCTATATCTCTTGCATCTACTTGGTATATTATTTGGCATCCCAGTAGTTTACCAACTCCCTTGGCGATATCTCCCTGTCCAAGTAATCCTGCCAGTTAAACAATATTTATAGTTAAAAACCTTGTTTAATTTTAAAAGGTAATAGACCTATTGTCTTATATAGTAATAAAGCCACAGCATAGTCTATAATTAGCAGCTATTCTAACCAGTTGTCCTGGTAATGGTTAATATATAGCTACAAACATAGTACCAGGTACTAATTTACAATTTTGGTCTGTCTATCTGTCTGTATATAGTCAGCAGTAGAGAGTTTTAGCTTAATGCCCAGAATCTTTGTTAGCTTATCCCAAAATTCCAATATAAACTATAGGCCACAATCCAAGACTATTATATCTAGTAGACTATGCTTGGGCAATATAGTATTCTTAAAAAGATAAGCTATATCTTGCCCTGTTGTATACTTGGTGCATAGTATAGATTGGACTTGCTTGCTTAACCAGTTAACCACTATATACACTGTATTGTATCTATACCTATTGGGTGGGAACATTATAAAATCCATTAAGATATATTGCTATAGTTAGTTAGGCACCAGTAGTAGTTGTAGTAACCCAGGTGGCAAGTCTCTTAGTAAGTAGGTACACTGGCAAGTTTAACAATTCTATATATATTAATTTATCTTAGCACCCATGCCAGGCCAGTAATATTGTTATATTACAATCTACTGTATTTTGCTCTAACCAGGGTGGGTAGTTATTGGTTGCTTGTAGATTTTATTAAGCAATTTAGTATATAGATATTCTCCCTCCCCCCCTTTAGGGATATATAGTTTTCCTTTCCAGAGCAGGAGGCCCTGCAATATAGACCAATCCTTGGGATTTTAGTTAATTACTTAGTTACATAGGGTCTGGAGTAATGGGTTATTGTAGTTGGCCATAAGTATCTAATTAACCAATATTAATTTAGAATCCAGGTTTCCTATCTTAATTAGGTTAAGTTTGGCCTAAACCCTTGGGCTTACTTAATTTTCTCCAAGGATTGTCTGTATACAATACTTATTGTAGCCTAGCTACTGTTCCTTAATTAAGTCCTTCTGTTAAGACAATGCATTGGCAATGCTATTTAGTTTTCCAGCACAATACTAAATTTAAAATAGAAATTAAGAGAGATATTCCACCTAGCCTGCTTGTTAGAAATTTAGTTGTTACTTTGTTATAAAGTACTCCAGTGCTTTGTAGTTAGAATAAATCTAGATAGGCAATATACTCTGCAGTCCCTCTAACTTACAATACTATTCCTTTATACAGGCTATAATTGCCAGCAACTCTTTGTTATAAATAGTATAGTTTAATTTAGCAGGCAGCATTGTCCTTAAATAAAAGGTAACTAGATACTAGAAACTATTATTATACAGCTAGCTAAGAACTCCCCCTACAACAGTGTCCAATAAATTAGTCTCTAGATAAGTCTCTAGGCAGTTATTGTAATATTGCAAGACAGCTATACTAAGGAGGGCTTCTTTTAGGTATTGGAATGCAGCCTAATATTTCTTACTAAAGATAAAAGGTATATCCTTCTGCATTAGCTATATAAGCAGTCTAGCAATCTTGCTATAATCCTTAATAAAACACCAATAGTAATTGCAGAATTCCAGGAATAACTGTACTCCTTTTACTAATGTTAGTGCAGACCAATTATATACAACAGAAACCTTATCTGGATTAGCCTTAATGCTATCTATAGAGACAATAAAACCAAGATACTTAGTCTATCTAATATAGAACTCTAATTTCTATAAGTTAGCCTATAACCCTGCCTCCCTTAGATATTGCAGTACTGTTTTTATATAGAGTATATATTTACTCTTATTCTCCAAATATATTAGGATATTGTCAAGGTATACAGTAAGGAACCTATCCAGGCAGTCTATAAAGAGGCTATTTATATATTACTAAAATACAGCAGGACCATTTATTAGCCCAAAAGAAATAATATAATATTTAAATAATCTATATTTTGTCTGGAATAATGTTAGATCCTTAGATTCTAGGTGGATCCTAATCTTATAAAAAGCTTATTGGATATTAATCTTGGAGAAGATTTTTGCGGAGCTAATTCTCTGCAGAAGCTTATTAATTAGTGGCAATAGGTATTGGTCTTTCTATATAATTATATTAAGCTAACAATAGTCTATATAGAATTAAAGCTTTCTATTTACTTTCCAGGCAAACAGAATTGGTACAGTATAAGGAGTATAACTTAGCACAATAAATTCTTTATCTAGATTATTAATAATGTAGTACTTTATTTCCTCCAGTTCCTCTGTGCTGTACTTATACAGTGGATAGAAATATAAGTTATTTAGTTCTATAAGCTTAATCTTTATATTAGCTTTTTCCTTAATTAGTGCAAGTTTGTTAGAATCCTTCTTTAAGAAGACATTACAATAATCCTTATAGTATACAGAAAAAATATAGTTTACTGCCTTCTATATCTTCTACTCTTTATATTCTTGCTCCTTGTTCTGCTGCTTACAGCCTTATTTTAGATTAATTATTTAATCCAATTTATAGAGGCTTAGGGTAAAGGCTGCAGTATCTCCTTAATAGAGATTTATTTTTATACCAACTGCACCAATTAATATAATATTAAATCTTGGTTACTGCAGTGTAGTATTTGCTTTTTCGTGCATGGGGCACCTATTAACCCTGGTTGGGTTGGCACTAGGTTCTGCCAGGCCAGGCTTAATAGACCAATCCCAGTGGTGCAGCCTTGGCTGCTAATTAGTTAGTATTAATATCTTTTCTTCCAGAGCCTGCTGCATCTTTGCTGCTTCTATTAAACAATTACCAACAAGGGTCCTGCTTACCCTCTACAAGCTATAGATTGCTTTCTGTTTCTAAATCCTTTTATCCTCCTGCTCTAGAAGGCAGTCATGCCTGTTGGCATCCTCTTGGTCCTTGGTCCTGGCCGCGGGCTTGGTAAGGTCACAGCAAAGGATTGTAATCTTATACCCTAACCCCAATAGTAGTAACTACTTCCCTTCCCTGCTGGTGTTTGACTCCTTTTTGCTATTAATATACTTATCCAGCTAGATTATTCTCCAATTCCTTATATCCAGCTAGATATCCTGTTTTGCCAGCCATTTCCTTCTAATAATTATATTATACTGTCCTAGATTAAGGATAATAAATGGCTAATCTTAGATATATTACCCCACAACCTTAAGGTCCAAGCCAATAATATATATTACTTATATTTGGCCTTTTCTATTATACCCAGTTACTCTGCATGGCATCTTTAGCCTTTTAGTATATATACCAAACATCTCGGCGGCTTGTATAGCAAGCTTGGTGTTAATAATTAAATATACATTTGCTCCAGTATTAGTAAGGAAGAAGTTTATCTACACACAGTATCTATTCTTTGCTATTTTATATAATATACAAAAACTCTTGCCACCTATTAACTAACTAAGGTTAATTTCTAATAAATTAAAATTAACCTACCTACACCCTAAGGAGAAGACTTTCCTTAGAGCTCCTTGTTTTCTAACTCCTTGTACTCTAGTTTAGCAAGCTTATTGTTGTTTCTCTTGTTAGGACAGTACTTTGCTATATATCTAGGCTAACTATATTTATAGTAATTTCCTTAAATAGTGCACTCCCCACTGTAGTCTTTCTTGTTATTACCACTATTGTAATTACTAGTAGGTTTATTGTCCTTTAAGGTAGCTTCCTTACTGTCACAGCCACAGTTGTAATTACAGTTATAACTACAGGCCTTAGTAGTATTAATTGCCTTAAGGTTATAAGTAATCTCCTTGTACTTATTTATAAAATCCTTATAGTCCTTATAGATATAGGTAGAGATAGCTTTTTTATAGAACTACTAGTACAAGCAGCAATTTAGCTTATACTTGTAATTGCTAGTAGAAACATTGGCATTATAAACTAAATATTAAAACTTTATAAGGAAGACTTTAAAATTATCTCCCTTATTAAACTAGAGTTTAGCAAAGTTATTTTTGGCTTCTTCTTTGTAGTTTGGATTACAATAGAAGTCCTGTAGGACCTTTAGAAGCTTATTAGATATATAGATAAACAATTTATCTTTAATATCTAGATAGAAATAGATATACTTAGCAGTATTCTTCTTAAGTTAACCCTGGATATAAACCTTTTAGAGCTTATTGGTATTATAGCAATTAGTATTTATATAGAGTTTCCCCTTTATAAGAGAGAACCAGTTCTTAAAGTTATTCTTTTTAGAGCCCAAGAATAAGGAAGGGTCTAGAATCTTTTTAGACTTCTTGCAATGTCCCCCTTTAGAGACTAAGGAAGCAGAGCTTGCCTTATACAAATACTTCTTAAGAGATATATTCTCTTTTTAAGCTTTGGCCTAGCCCTTGTAGTAATCTTTTGCCTTAATCTCTTTTGCAATAAGTTACTTTTTAACCTTATTAAGGTTATTAAGCCAGTGGTCTGTATCCTCTCTTAAGAGGTTAAACAATGCCTCTGCATTATTTACAGCCTGTTTAATAAAATTATCCTTATTAATAATATAAACCCCATCCCTATTGCTGGTGGGGACCTTAAAGAAGGACACACATTGCTTACCCCCCTGGGCATTAGCAACCTTTACTATAATAAGAAGTTATTTTGGATAACACTTACAGTCTGTTAATTAAGTACAGAGCTTGTTAATAGATTTTAATACATTGTAAAGGTAAGAATTAAGGAAAATACACCTACTTTTGGATCTAGATAGAAAAGACAGTGTCTAGTTGTTCCTCAGTCCTTTTTTAATGTATAGATAATGGGACAAACCTCTATTTATATTATAAACAGTAAATACAAGCAGAGCTTATTCTATTTATACCTAGCTAACAAGAAACAGAGGTTAAGAAGAGAAAGAAGAAAGGTTAGGTTAGACCCAATGGCTTATTTATATATCTCTACACCGGAACCCAGAAGAACCCCCTCCAATAGATATTGGTAAGAGCAGCCCTTTGTTGCAAATATTGGTGCCAATATTAGTAAGGGCAGCCTAATCTATACAGAACCTAGAAGAACCCCCTCTAACAAATATTGGCAAGAACAGCCCTCTGCTGCAAATATTTATAAAGGCAGCCTGATCTATAACAAAAGTAGACTAGTAGAGTCCTTACTACCAGTGGCAAGGGCCTATAACTTTTTATTATAAAAGACTAGTATAGTACTAGAAAGAGGTCTTTTTAGTACTATAGAACCTTGTTAGTAATTTATTACTACCCTATAGACTAATTTTGCTAGTTCTAAATATAAATTAGAATTGGGACTTACTTTTAAAAGTAAGCAAAGAAGTAAATAATAGAAAAAGTTCTAATACTACTTTATTAGCTTTAAATTTAAATAATTTAGTAAAGTCTTTAATTACTTATAGTAATAATAAAAGAGTTAAAAGAAAGAAGGATTTTTTATTAGTAAAGTTCTCTATATATATAAAATCTCTAAATTTTATCTTTACTATCTACTAGACTATCTATATTATAAATATAAACTCCTTACCCCCTAGTTAAATTCTCTATAAATAGATATAATAATAATTATTTTATTATTTAGGTGCCTTATTTAATTCTTTATATTTTAGATATTTACTTTACTGCTTATCTAACAGGTTTTTAGAGCTAAACCCTTTTGGAAGGAGGCAGTTATTACAGTAGCTTATATAGCTTAGAGGTTAGCAGGCCAAGCCAGGGGAGATAACATTAAACTACCTATATTTTATATATAAATTAGTTACAATAAAGATCTTTACTCCAAGAATTTTAAAGAGCTCTGCCTAATAACTAGTTTTAGAAAAAAATTAGTATTGTAGATTACTAGAAGCTATATTATTGGTTAATTATAAATATTTATATATAGAAATCCTAACTTTCTAGGGGTATAGAAAGTTAGTAATTTATTCTTAAAATAATTAGATCTCTATATTCTGTCTATAAATTATATATATTTTTATAGCCCTAGTAATTGGTTTATTATAGCACCGAGGTGTTTACCCTGTTATAACCTTGCAGGATTTAA
The DNA here is from genome assembly GCA_014805645.1 of Spiromastix sp. SCSIO F190. Taxonomy (NCBI): domain Eukaryota; kingdom Fungi; phylum Ascomycota; class Eurotiomycetes; order Onygenales; family Spiromastigoidaceae; genus Spiromastigoides; species Spiromastix sp. SCSIO F190. The sequence goes on along the minus strand of WXTY01000006.1, from coordinate 1,044,277 downwards.
AAGGTCTATACCCCTAGCTAGGTAGTATAGCCTAAGTATTACTATTTTACTAGCTAATACTCTATTCTCCTTTCTTAATTATTCTATACTAATAGTTATTAAAACCCTAGTTTAGCTACTTCTCTATAATTAAATTTCTAGCTTTTCTATACTTAGGTCTCTGGCTTCTCTATAGTTTAAATAGATATAAAAATAGAAATATTTTAGTATATATAGTTAGTATAGACCTATCTCTACAGTAGCCTTTATTTATATAGTATTCTAAACTATAGCCTAGCTACTATTTAACCTAATTTTCTATACCTTCTAGTGGCTTCTATACCCCTAGCCCTAATCTATTTATTCTACCTTAATAATATTTTAAAACTATTACTTAATAATATCTTAAAATCCTTCCTTAACAATATATATCTCTCTAACCTTTATTAATAGCAGTTTAATTAATTTTAAAACTATAAAGACTCTAGTTATATATAGCCTAAGTAAAAAGGTATATATACAGAGAGTTTATAGTAGAAGGTTCTAAAAGTACTATAGATATTCTATTCTACCTCTTTTAAAAAAATTAAGTAGAGTTAATATATTCTTTACCAGGAATTACTATTATTTTACTCTTAAAAGTATATTTAGATAGTTTTTATATCTATTTAGTTAGTAGTCCTGTATTACATGCAGCCTGCAAGCACTGGCTTTACCTAGCACTATTTAACTATACACCTCCAACCATAAGAATTGTTTAGCAAATGCCTCTCTATTGTAAGAGAAGTCATCAGTAACCAGGCCACACTGCATGGAGGCGATTCTCATTGCGGCCCTAGGAGCATATGAAACAACCGCATTCTGAAACGCCTGAAATCCATCCCTGTAATTTGGCTCCTTTTCTCAGTGACCAGGCTTGACAGAACCAAACGGATGGATCAATTATTGAATACGAATGAGCAACCAAACAAGAGGCAAGTGGCGAATGGATTTCAGCAGCAGTGGATAGAGAGCGGCCCAGACCAAACCTCTTCGTCTTGAGTGCTCAGTTTTGGGACCTCTGGCAGTGAGGTGTCAAGCAAAACTGTGCGATGGGCCTGCAGATCTCGGATAGTGGCGAGAGCAGCCCTAAATAGTAGGATCTAGTTGGGCTGGGCCTGGAGGGTGTTGGATTGTTAACCGTGTTGCTTTCCTTGCGTCTCTCTGTGCAGTGACTGTTAATTGCAATCATGATAACAAGAAGGAATAATAGAATAAACAGATAAGTAAATAGTAACTAGAAATCAAAATGCAAACAGAATCTCCTGGTGAAACAATCAGCCTTTCTTGTGTAATGCGCCTGTAAGGTACAGCCTTCCCCAGACTAGCGCGGGCTGATTGCGTGTACCCGGCCGCGTATTGTGACAGTATCGGCGGTATCTGGCCGCATATTTTCTCTCGTCCGCCAGCTTTTCTCCTCTTAACACTTCTTCTGTTCTCCAACTCTCATTCTTTTGCTCTGTTGCTGTCATTTCCGGGTCTCTGAGCTGTCTGTCGTTCTCACGCGCTGCAGTGTACTTTCCCTCGTTTCTAATTGCTGCAGATCAAAGCTCTGTCACCTCCTCTCTGTCCTACCAATTGGATTTGCGATTCACGACCTGGGAGGACTTTTTTACTCTTATCCTGTCGTTTCTTTAATTAATGGCCCTTCTCTGAGGTGGATACGGTACCAGAGAAGGACATCCTCTGGGCGGGAGTTATCTAGCAACCTTGTCTTCGAAAACTTGCTTGCACTTCTTCTTGACCCATAGCAAAACCAAAAAAACTCCCCCTCGTCGATCCTTAGTCCAGTCGATCTTTCGGTTATCTAGCATAAGCGTCTGTTTTACGAATTTGCACAAGGGCCAACGCGTTATTCTCGATACTAGTATAAAGCCGAGCGGGGTCCCAGCATTTTTTCCTCGTTTCTGATATACTCGCTGTCCATATGTCCGGGCGGCCAGGTCTCGGGCAGAAGAGATTTTCCCGCGACCGATTCCAAATACTACCAGATGCCGATATGGCTAATCCTAAGGATGCGACAATTGATATTCCCCTCACGAGTGTGACCAGTCGAGGGCAGACGGGTGCTCGAAAGGTGACCACAAATGTTTCTACATCGAGCTATGTGCCTCCGACGGAAACCCAAGCCGAGGGCGCAGACGAAAAGCACCATAATCATTTCCACATTGGTCATCGGAGAAAGTTGGATACGAAAGATGCTAGAGAGGCCGAGTCGCCAGAGGATGGCACCCTCAACCGGATGGGCAGGTTTTACAATGCGATTTTGAACTTCTCTGTCCTTACAAGATACTTTATCTATGTCTTGCCGCTAGCATTGATAATTGCTGTGCCGATCATTATTGGAGCTACAGCAGCGAAAAATGCGAGCATTGGGGGCGTTCGAATTGTTTGGTTCTTCACCTGGGTTGAAGTCGTATGGTTGAGTTTATGGGTTGCTAAGGCGTTTGCGCACTATGTCCCATTCGTCTTCCAATTTCTCTGTGGCATTGTAAGCTCCGGGACTAGAAAATATGCGTTGATTTTGAAGGCACTTGAGATGCCGATTTCCCTCGTTGGGTGGTCGGTGACTTGCTTAGCTACTTTCATTCCGGTGAGTCGGGTGTTGCTTGTACCTCCGTAATGAGTGAGAACGTTTCACTAATATTGACGCGGTAAAGTTAATGACGCGAAACCCTGATAAGCGCGCTGCTAATGACACTGGAATCAAGAATTGGGAGAACGTGGTCAAGAATATTCTGTTCGCAGCATTTATCTCCAGCTTAGTCCTCGCTGCTGAGAAGGTCTTGATCCAATTGATATCGATCAGCTATCATCGAAAACAGTTTGATTCAAAGATCAAAGACTCCAAGCACAACATCTACCTTCTTGGTCAACTCTACGAGGCATCTCGAACACTGTTCCCAGAATATTGTAAGGAGTTTGCTGATGAGGATTACATCATTAGCGACTCGATAATGGGAGGGAAGGTTGTTGGCAAAGGGCACAAGCGTATGGGCTCTGCTTCACCAATGAAGTTGATCCAGAATGTTGGACAGAATGTGGGACGAGTGGGTGATAAAATCACTGCCGCCTTTGGAAATGTTGCCCACGAGATTACTGGAAAGGAGGTCTTTAACTCTACGACCGCTCACTCTATTGTTACCGTGGCTCTTGAGCGACGAAGGTCGTCGGAGGCGCTTGCTCGCCGATTGTGGATGTCATTCGTTGTCCAGGGGCGTGACGCTCTCTTTCTTGAGGACATCGTCGAGGTGCTTGGGGCTGGCCGGGAAGCCGAGGCTGAAGAGTGCTTTGCTATATTGGACCGGGATGGCAATGGCGATGTCAGTCTTGAAGAGATGATCATTACAGTCACAGAATTTGGCAGAGTGAGGAAGTCGATCAGCAATAGCATGCACGACGTTGCGCAGGCCATTCATGTCTTGGATAACCTGCTTCTCACAGTGGTTCTCATTCTAGTTGTTTTCATCTTTGGTAAGTCTTTATATGTTAACATGCCCCTTATATATTGATATATGGTGACCCGACTCACAAATTTATAGTTGCTTTTCTGAATAAGGGCTTTGGCACAACACTTGCTGCCGGGGCTACTGCTCTTCTCTCCTTGTCATTCGTCTTCGCAGCGACAGCCCAGGAAGTTCTCGGATCGTGTATTTTCCTTTTCGTCAAGCATCCGTTTGACGTGGGCGATCGAGTAGATGTTGACGACCGACCTTTAATCGTGGAGAGGATATCCCTCCTTTTCACCGTCTTCCGAGGCGTGTCCGACCACAAGACGACTCAAGTACCCAACATTGTCCTTAATACCAAGTGGATAGATAACATAACCCGCTCCAACGCTATGCGCGAGCAACTTGTCTTAACAGCTGACTACGGCACATCCTTCGGAGATATCCAACTTTTGAAATCCGAGATGCAGAAATTCGTCCTCGATAAGGAGAACAACCGCGACTTCCAACCTGAAGTTGACATCGAAGTTATTGGCTTAGGTGACATGAATAAACTCGAGCTCCGCATTGAAATACGGCATAAGTCGAACTGGTCCAACGAGACGGTCCGAGCGTCGCGCCGGTCGAAGTTCATGTGTGCGCTGGTTCTGGCGCTGAAGAAAGTACCTATTTATGGACCTGCTGGTAGCGGCGCCGCTCTTGGGGACTTCGCAAATCCTTCGTATTCTGTCTCAATATCGCATGAGCAGGCTCAGGCGAGCAAGGAGGAGCATGACAAAAGCGTGGAAGAGAAACGGATGGTCCCGACAGATGAAATGGACAAGGTATTACAAGAGCTACAAACAGCAGCTACGAAGGCTTCCGGCAATGACTTCCAGAAGAAGTCACCTCCTTCTGATGCCGGCGTTCAATACCGCGGTGCCTCTTCATCCGTAGCCGCGGGCACCGAGACTGCATTCGCTGAAACCTTGAACCAGCGCTCACCAGCCATGGACAAAGGGCGAGTCGATGAAACAGACATCTTGCGAGGTAGTGACCCATCCTCTAGTCGAGTAGAACAGAACATCCTCCGCGAACCATCTACTGGCCGACGACGAGGAGGTGGTGCCAACACACCTGTGATAGAAGAGGACGACCCCTCGCTAGTTGCCTCTTCAGCACCCACTGCTCCTCCTCGCCAACCTGTGGAGTACTACGAATACGCGACGCCGTACAACTCTGGCTCAGGACGGGAGAGCCCATACCAGTCTAACAACCCTTACTCGCGCTCCTCGCCATCCCCGCAGCCGCAACAGGCTCCTTATCCACAGGCCGCCCCGACGGTAACGCCTGTTGCATCCCCGCCTCCGCCTGCACAGTCGCCCCCACAACGACGGCCAGTCCCACCACCAGGCAATGCATTTGCGCAGCAGGGTCAACCACAAGGCCCACCACCAGCGCGAAAATAAACCTCGCAGTCCCTTTCTTGACATAGTTGGGTGAAAAGATAATGGCATTGTTTCGATCTTAATTTAAAGGATTTTGTGTTGGTGGTCAATTGATAGAAGGGATACGAGATACGAAAAGATTCTCATTTACTGTCTTATGCTCTTTGTTGTATTTATTATTGATTCATAGTGCTCATACTCCACGTCTCCATACGTTCTTTACATCTCCCACGCGTGTCCACGTTGATCGGAGGGGCAAGTCGGGGAAAGAAAGATGTCTTTATCCGATAGTATATAAATGTAATCAGAGGACAAAAATGGACAATTGAGCTTTTCCCAAAAGAACACAACTATATTTAGTTTCCTATAACAAATGACTATTATTGTGCTATGGTGCCTGTTTCTATGTGGCATATGGATATGGTACACAAAATGCACTAGAAATTTAAGAAACAAATCCCTTCAAAACCCCTTGTATTTAAGACACAAACACCCTATATCCCATGGGGCGCATGTGCATGACAAAAGGAAAAAAGATGAGACGTATGTAAAACAAACATGACCGTACAGTACCTTGCGCTCCATACCTAAATACATGAAGGTAAGAAAACTAAACTGATCTCATTGCCAGCCATGGAGAGGAGGCTCTCACGCGCGAGTCTAGACTGGCGACTGAGTGAGGAAAGGCTTTGACCCTGTATCGTTATAGTGCGCGCTAGCTTAAAGAAGGGAGTGTGTTGCAACCCACAGTTCCGGCGCCATGGAAGACCAACTCACCCGAGGGTAGTCCAGCCTGTTCCCCTGGGGTAACCACTTTAAACTCTTTCCCAAGTTCGTAGCGGTGGTTTCAATAACGACCACAATACTCAAAAACTGGGAATAAATTCCTTTTGGCCCCGAGACCGCATCGATGTAAGTCTACCGACCAGTTTCTTTCCACGGGTAAGAAACAGGATCGTCCTTGCGAACCCAAATCTTTGACTTGCGCTTGTTCACCAGATGCTCAACAAACACCTCCCGTGTATATTGTGCCTTAAACTTGCGAATCCACCGAGGATCCCAGAGCTCGCTAGCCACACCTAGATCCTTGCAACAGCGGATCATGGCGTTCGATTTGCAGCCTTCAGTGGCGGTCGGGATACCGTCCGGAGAGAAGTAGTCTTGCTCACCACGGGCAATGGAGACGAGGCTAAACCAAGTTGGAAGATTAGCAAGAAATAAATTGTACAATCTAAAAAGGAAATACAACACATACCGTCCATGACAAACCAAGGCATACTCCCTCGTGACTGTTTTCGCAGTAACAATAGTTTCTCCCCGAGGCACCAATCCCCAACCACCAGGCTTAAATGCCTTATTCAGTATCCGTCGGTACTTTATCTCTGGTAAATAAATAATGCCGTCCGGCTTTATCTCGACATCCTCTGCATCTACAGGTTGTAGTAGCACAGCAGCGGCAGTTTCCGAGAACGGGGTGCTGCTGAGGCCATGGTAGGAACGCGTCCAGTCAACCTGACCGTTGTTGTTCCCTTCAATATCGAGGTCGGCGGGTTTATCTGAGAGCCCTGATTTGGAGATGTTTTGTACTGAGGGAAGTGTTGAAGGGCCGTTCCATTGAGACGTAGATGGCGTAGGTGTGGGCTTCGCGGCGGCCGGTGTCGTTGTGGATGCTGGCTTAGCGGTAGTTTCGTTTTGCAAGGACCTTGCAGAGGTTATGAAGGAGCGAACCGAAATTGGGATCCCGGCAATGTTGCCCTGAAGAGCTGTTGGTACGTAGTGTGATCTTGGGGGTAATGAGCTTTGTCGTTGTAGAGAAAACAAGCCTGCAGCCCAATTGGCGCGTCGTAAGCCAAGGGACGCCATCGCAGGAGCTCAGTAGATCCTGCTAGACAGCAACCGAGAATATCGAGCTATGATGGAGGCCACTGGAGATGTTGTTTATTCGGATTCGAAGCTGGAGGTTGAAATATACAGATCACGTGAGATACAGATTTGACGGCGTCCAAGAAAGTAATTTATATCGAGAGGAAAAAGGGGGCAGATAATGCTCTATAAGATATCACGAAGCAGCTATTGTACAGTAGAAAAAGCCCAGTGTAGAGAGTGTCTCAGGCGTCCTTGGTCTCCGTCCGCTGGTCGTTTCCCTGTCGCTTCCAGCACTTGCGGAAAGCCTCCATCTGCACGCATAGAACATCGTATCAGCTCAATCCTCACTCCTCGACACGTATCACAAATAGATCTAGCCCATATCCATTTGCGGGGAAAACGAGCTCTGATCAACCCGCCTCGTCAAGATAGAGACCCAGGTCGAGGAGACGAGAAACCCGGGAAAACCGAGCGGGCAACTTACTTCTTTCTTGCAGGCTCGCCAGTCCCGCTTCTCGAAGTAACAGTCGTTCATTTTGGTTTGCTCGGCTGTGTCAGTGATGTGTTAGCAAGCCGCTGTCGTTTTGGTCCCTCTCCGCCGTCCCGCTCACCTGCGCAGCCGGTGCTGAAGATCCGCTTGTCCCTGGAAGGATCCCAACGTCAGTCCGCGCACTGGGATATTTGGTAGAGTTCTCCATACCAGTCGTCAGGCTCATCGTCATCGTCCGCCCGGACAACCTGCTGGTTGTTTTCTGGTTTGGACATTGTGAAATATACCTAGAGTAAAAGGAAGAGTGGTGGGGAATTGGTTTATTGAGAAATCGCTTTGGTTGACGAAATGGCCACCATCAACCCCAACATCTCGACCAAGAAGCTGAACGTCCTGGTGTACTCCGGTGGGCAGAGATATTCTGATTGGAAAAATAATATTCTGACGGATTTTTCAGGAAATGGCACCACGGTGGATTCTGTCCGTCATTGTCTCTACACCCTCCGAAGGCTACTGTCCTCCAACTACGCCGTTATTCCCGTCACTGGGGAGATGATTCTTGATGAACCTTGGACTACAAGCTGCGCTCTCCTTGTCATTCCTGGAGGCGCTGATTTGCCATACTGCCGAACCCTCAACGGAAACGGAAATAGGAGAATTAGCCAGTTTGTTCGGAGGGGAGGTGCCTACCTAGGACTATGTGCCGGAGGTTATTATGGCAGCAGCAGGTGTGAGTTTGAGGTAGGGAACAAAAAGATGGAGGTGGTCGGTGATAGAGAGCTTGCCTTCTTCCCGGGAATATGCCGCGGATGTGCTTTTTCTGGGTTCGTTTACGATAGCGAGGAGGGTGCGCGCGCAGCGGAACTGAAGGTCTCCAAGGAGTCCCTTGCCGTTGGAACCGTCCCTGACATCTTCAAATCTTACTACAACGGGGGCGGTGTCTTTGTCGATGCACCGAAGTATGCAGACAAAGGCGTCGAAGTCCTAGCGAGCTACGCGGACGAAATTGACGTTGATTCAGGAGAAGGAAAAGCAGCCGTAGTTTATTGTCCTGTGGGCGATGGTGCCGCGATATTGACAGGCCCGCATCCAGAGTTTGTATTTCCTGGCAGACCTGTGTATGACAGGCTACTAACGAGGCCCAGATTTGCGCCCTCAAACCTTGACAGGAACGCGGACGGGCCGGGCTTTCCAACCGTAATTGATGCTTTGAAAGAAGATGATAAATCTAGAACTGATTTCATGAAGGCATGTTTGACGAAACTTGGTCTTCAGGTAAATCAGGATACTACGACGGTACCGTCCCTGTCTTTACTTCATATTTCTGGCCTTGAGGCCCATCAAGGTGCTACAGGCCTAGTGACCTCCCTTCGGGATATCACTACTATCGAAGATGGGAAAGAGTATCTTAAAGATGAAAATGATACGTTCCATTTTGATAAGCCATCTTCTATGAGAATGGGGGAGCTTGCTGAAGCACTCCCCGAAGCCACCGAAGACAAGACTGCCACTGACCAGAAAGCGACCGAGCCCGATAGAATTGTCGATTATAAGTCTATTATAAAGCACGTCGCCGTTCACGAGAGCATGCCGTCATCAAAAGAGACGCCGTATTTTAATCACCATGCTTTTTATTCGAACATAAAAAATTACAGGTCCCAATCGAAGCAAGAGTTGAAGGAGTTCGGTTCATATATATTATATGGCGAAGTGGTTACAAGTACAAACACTTTGCTGGAAAAGTGAGCAAAACATGGTTGGCTGCTTTCCTCGTCGCCAGTCATATGCTAATCAGTGTTAGAAACACACAATTATTACGAAGACTCCCGAACGGCTTCACAGCCACCGCTACTGTTCAAGTCGCTGGTCGAGGTCGAGGGTCAAATGTCTGGGTGTCTCCAGCTGGACAACTGATGTTCTCGACTGTCATACGGCATTCCGTAGAAGCTATGGCTCGTGCTCCGGTGGTCTTTTTGCAATACATCGCAGCGCTTGCTATTGTACAGGGGGTCAAGACATATGATAAAGGGTTTGAGGATATGCCTGTGAAGTTGAAGTGGCCGAATGACATCTGTAAGCATCTCTTTGTCTTTTTAAAAGGCCATCTGCTTTTGTTAAATTGTGCAATTCTCTCTAATGCCCATACTCAGATGCCCTCGACCCAGCCCAACCTGATAACAAAACCTATACGAAAATTTGTGGTATCCTCGTAAACGCCCACTACTCTTCACAGGAATACATAGCTGTTGTCGGCATTGGGGTAAACGCGCTAAACCATTCCCCCACAACGTCACTGAATGCCATACTTGCCAAACTGGACCCTACCCTGCACAAACGCAGCCCCATCACCTTAGAAAAACTCCTCGCCAGCATCCTCACCAGCTTCGAAGAACTATACAACCGCTTCTTGCGTACTGGCTTTAATCGGGATTTTGAAGATATGTATTATGCAGACTGGTTGCATATGGACCAGATTGTGACGTTGGAAGCGGAGGGAGGGGTGAGGGCCCGGATTAAGGGGATCACGAGGGATTATGGGCTTTTGCTTGCGGAGGAATTGGGGTGGGAAGATCGACCGACGGGGAAAGTCTGGCAGTTGCAGAGCGATAGTAATAGCTTTGATTTCTTCAAGGGACTTGTGAAGAGGAAGGTTTGACGAATCTTTGCGCGAACTTTTTGACGCGCTGAAGACATTATATCTTTTTATTTAGTTTCCGTGATGGAACACACGGATTCCCAACCCATCCATGCGTTTTTAGTCATATAAATATCTATCTTATTGTATAATATATGGAAATAGCGCAAAAAAAGACTCATTATAATCGCTAGTAGATTAAGAATGCACGGGACGAGGAAGGGATTGACTGGGTCGTAAGGCGAGAAAGTATGATATAGTCCCCGGAAAAGAACTGGTTCTGTAACTGAGTATTTTCATATTCTGCATTAAATAACATGGAGGCGGGCGAAAACATATAGAAGAAGTCGGGTGATTCTGAGATCTAATTGTTGTAAGAACATGCAGAAGCATGTTCATATATATCACACTCACCATCAAACCGACTGATTGGAATGCGAGCACGCTGCTACGCGCGTCATAAACAGTTCGAATTATGAATGCAAGCCGCAGAGCACCTATTTGTGTAGCATCAGTGCACTGTCAGGCCCGAGCCGAGTAAATATACTCAACGTTCAAAATACACTAAATCCGGAGCCATATTCGCTGGCCTTCCCACTGCAAGGGAAAAAAGGGGAGATGATACGTGGTATACATGAGTCCCGAGCCCTTATCCTTCTACGATGAAATCAAATGCCCTGTCTCCTTCTCCGAGGGGAATCATCCGAGCATTATCATCGTAAAGCGTTCGCTCGAAATACTTCACTCGACCTGACTCATGAACAAGCACGACCGTCTGCGTTTGGGTTCCGTATAAGCCTTGCATATACAGTGGCTGTGCGTCGCCATTCGATACAACTTCAGTTTTGCGGTGAACGTCAGATGCTTTCAGCTCTTCGCCAGAATGTCTAACACCCGTTTGGTCTTTCTCCCCGATGGCGGGTATAAATATACTTTTGCGTAGCAGGTCGATATATGTTTCCAGATCACTGCCTTCTTGAAGTCGAGGGAGGGTATCCGTGTTCAGAAGATCAATGAGCCTTTTAATGAGGTCATCTTCACTCTCGTGTAGTTTATTGCTGGTTGCAATTGCATCCATCATCAACTTCTCGCCGTTTACGATCTTGGGCCATGACCGGTCTCCGAACGCCGTGTTGCTTAGACCAACGGTCTCCCCCTTTCCCTTCGCAATCCACGCAATACCATCACTCGCAGATACCCTATTCGACACTACCGCTAACGGACCTCTTATGTTCCCACACGCAAGACTGAATCCGCCAGCCAATTGACCATCGCCACTTGATACCAAGGACTCAGCGTACTCTTGCGCGGTCTGCTTGCTGTCAGGCGGCAGTTCAAGAAATCCATTCACAATAGCGCCTCTACTCCGCACGCCCACGGCCTTTGAAGAGTCTTCCCGATAGTTAGTTAACACGGCAAGTCTGCCCTGCTTGGTCACGCCTAGCCACGTGCCTTGCGCTGCTCGAGCTAGGTCACGGGACCCTAGGACGTGAGAATTCGGAGCGGGCCACCAGGTTGCTGGAGCTGTTGGGCGGTTGAGATATTCCTGGGAGTAATAGTTAGCCGCTAAAGCCATTTTTGAATGAGATACGTTAGATTTCGTAATGGCACCTGGGCGACGTACGTCTCGGTTATTGATCAATATTAGAGGGTAGGAAGGATGAGCCGTTGAGATAAGGGCTATGCACATTGTGAGATGGAGGGGTATTAAGTCCCCTTTTGTTTCAGGAAGTCGCCCGAGATATCTCTTTACTCTTGTATGTCCGTGCTCGCTTCGTAAATGGAGCCTTGTACAAAGACTTGTCGTATGCACAGTACTGAGAATGCTTGGTTTTATGTGATGGCTATGCCCGATGCCAATGACTAAGACAATCCCAGATCAAATTGACTGAAATTGGAGCAATCTCTTCAAAGAACTAGAAACAAAATCTGAAAGAATGAACTGGCAGATAATCCAGATTTAAGAGATATGTGGCGTGGCAAAGCGCGAGAGGCGTGTTCAAAGGTAGTTGGCTCAAATTCTAAGCCGAGGTTATTTTCCGCCTTGCATACGCCGGCCCCAAAAAGATCGAAAGACGCGGGTATAAGTAACAGTCACAAAAGAAAAAGGAATTGGATTAATACTTCTATTTGCTTCTATCAGGAGTAGATTGCTTCTAGGAAGTCGGCAGCTTTTGGCCTGGGTGTGGTCTTGGCGCCTCGGGTGGTGTGACATCACTCCAGTGGGCATCTTCGACACACAGCAGCGGGATGTTTCGAAGCGTATTTCAGATGCTAGTCAGGCTTTTGGCTCATAGTCGTTAACTGGTTTTATCGATCAAGGGAGTTGAATCTATTCAAGACAATCGCCTATGTATTCTCAGCCCCTTACTCGTCGCCAATCCTAGTGTTTAGGAGGCGGGTAAGCTCTCTGTACACAGGAAGTTCTTTGTTAGATCTTGAATCATCTAGCTGTAGGTAGGTTTTTTATCAGATCCTCACTATCCAGTAACGTCGGGTCAAAGAGGTCATGGCGGAAGTAAAAATGGTGGGTAAATGCGTACTGTGTACTGTGTAGGAGTAGAGTTTTCCATTTGCACGAGCATTGGCGGTATTGCTATTATTGCCGCGCTATCCTTAGCAATTTGCCAATATTTTCCAACTCTGTTCAATGTCGTGGGCGTGTTCTGAGAAGGTCCGGTCACGCACGCTGAGCTATTATTATTATTATGTGTTTTTCCATTTTAAGAATACCTTGCCACGCGCATGGGAGGCAGGGCGATTTTCCTGCGAGCATCAAAGCTAAACAGCCCTTGCCAAACGCCTAGCCGGAAATGCCCTCGCTAGAGCAGAATTCCACACCAGGACCAGCCAACAAAATCCCAGATTTTTCGCTGGACATGGGGGCACAATCCACACTCGCAGCCATGGCGCAACTGAACATCTTTTAGTCTCATCATGCGAACGTCTCCGGGACCAATGGCCGTTTAAATCCCCATCAGATTACGGCACGGAGCCAATCTCTGCATCTGATAAGGATTTTCCTGCCGACAGCGGCAGACGTCTGGCCACTTGCTGTCGCATGAGTCCGTGGGCATTTTTGACCCGGTGTCTCATGGATGTCACTTGGCGTGGTGTGCCTCTTCTCGAGATTTAAAGCGCACCCTTGCCCTCGGCGCGCTCTTCTGTTTTTGACCTTTTTTTACACTTCTTTTTTGCCCTTCTGTTGCACCTGCCAAAGCCAAGTTGGACAGGAAGCTTTAAATTTCTATCTGGCCCACTCAATTCGTCACACCCGTGGTGTGAGCGATATCTAAAATGGCGGCAGGCAATGATAATGCAGACGTCCATGTAGCTCCGCCCCCGAGCTATCAGACCACAGTCAACCCCCCGCTGGAGACGAAAGATTCTGTGGTGTCCGGCGAAAAGACTGCATACGATTCTAGCAATGCTCGCGATGACGGGGCTGCTCCCCCGTTATTAGGAAATAAAAGCCCTGGAGTCCTCCGTGTCGAGATTCTCTCCAACTACTTCACGCTGCCGGACCGTATTCTGTTCTTCTTTGGGATATTCCTAGTCGCGTACGCATATGGATTGGATGGCATGGTTCGTGGGTCGGCATATCAGGTAGGTTTGTTTTCAGGGAAAGTTAGATAGCCGAGAAGATGTCAAAATGCTCACTGTAGATAGCCCAATGCCACTGCAAGCTTTGGCGAGCACAGTTTGCTAGCGACTATAGGCGTCCTCCGAGCTGTCATTGCGGCTGCTGCTCAAGTATGTGTCCCTCAAACCGTCCATAACCGTAGCCATGTTCCTGACGGCACGTATAGCCGACGGCTGCCAAAATCGCCGATGTATTCGGGAGAATGGAGATCATATATTTGTCCATACTTTTCTACGTTATTGGTATGTTATGGGGCAAGTAAATAGGAATTCGTACCCTCTAGTTGACGTTTTACATAGGTACCATTGTCGAGGCTTGCTCGGAAAACGTGGAATCATTTTCAGCGGGAGCAGTTCTTTACCAGGTAAACAGATATCATCCTTCTGGCATCAAATATTTTCAAGCGAAGAATTAACGCGTTTTTCCTATTCTAGATCGGCTACACTATGATACTACTTTTAGTTGAAGTCCTGGTCGGTGATATGACGTCTCTGCGTTCGCGTCTCATATTCTCCTACATTCCTGCTACTCCATTTATAGTGAGTTATCTGTCGCTCCATATGTAGCACTGGAGCACTGGACTAAACCGTTATAGATCAACACGTGGGTGAGCGGTGATGTCTCAAATTCAGTTTTAACGAATGCCAGCTGGCAATGGGGTTAGTTGCTCCTTGTTGAAACATGTATAAAATGGTGGCTAATCCGGACTTGTAGGTGTTGGGATGTGGGCCTTGATATATCCAGGTAAACCCCGCGCGAACTCGCTATGGGTTTCCAAAGACTGACGTTTTCATATATAGTCTGCTGTATTCCATTGATTGTGTCCATGTTTATCGTTCATCGACGAGCCAAGAACGCAGGTGCTCTCGTGGCATATAAGAGTTCTTATGAGCTTCTGGGCTTCCGTAAATTAACGACACATCTATTCTGGCAGCTAGACGTTGTCGGTGTCATTCTCTTGATAGCCGTCTTTGCCCTGATTCTCGTCCCCTTCACCCTTGCTGGTGGGGTAACAACTCAATGGAAGACAGCCAAGGTTATTGCACCACTCGTTATTGGTGTTCTAATGATTCCTGTATGGATTATCTGGGAGAGCAAATGCAAACATCCAATGGTGCCTTTCAAGGTAAGTGGCTCTTTCTACGCCCTCGAACCATGCCGGGCCTAACATCTGCACTAGCTGCTGAAAGACAGAGCTGTTTGGGGTGCATTGGGTATTGCCACAATGCTCAATACAGGTAAGATAATGTTCCCTTCTCAATTATTCACAAGGATATTAACTATCTATAACTCGTCATTAGCATGGTACATGCAAGGCGATTTCCTCTATACCGTCTTAGTTGTTGGCTTTGACGAATCGATCACAAGCGCAACTAGGATCACTTCATTGTACAGGTGAGTGCTGCTGCTCGTCTAATTTCGACTAGATTTTCTTTTGCTAAATCTTGAATAGCTTCGCCTCTGTCATTACCGGTTGCATTGCTGGTCTAGTTGTACTCAAGGTCCGGAGACTTAAACCCTTCATCGTTGCTGGAACACTTCTTTTCATTGTTGCCTTTGGGCTGCTCATTTACTACCGTGGAGGAGCGAGTGGTTCAGCACATTCGGGCGTAATAGGAGCTCAGATTGTTCTAGGAATAGGTAGGTTATTATATCAAGAACATGTGATGGTGTATCTGCTAACTGTTTTCAGCGGGTGGCTTGTTCCCATACCCTGCGCAAGCAAGTATCCAAGCAGCTTCAAAGCATGAACGTGAGTCAGCGTAGCTCCGTATACATTCACCGGCAAAACTGACGTAACATAGATCTTGCCGTCATTACCGGTTTATACCTCGCATCATACAACATCGGCAGTGCACTGGGCAACACCATCTCCGGTGCGATCTGGAACCAGATTCTCCCGCAAACTCTCGAGGCCAACTTGGGAGATTCGACGCTGGCAGCAAGTGTGTACGCCGACCCATTCACATTTGCAACGGCAAATCCAGTTGGCACGCCCGACAGGGATGCTGTGATTGCCGCATATCGACATACCCAGCGTCTTCTGTGTATTGCAGGGATATGTCTCAGTGTCCTATTGGTTGCTTTCTCGCTTGTTCTTCGTGACCCTAAGCTTGGAAAGGAGCAGAGCTTGGAGAATGCTGAAATGTCCTCTGATGAGGATGCCCCACGGCAGAGTTAGAAAGATATTGGGGGTTTGCTACTAACTAATGCCCCTCTCAATCAGTCTGATATATCCCCTGGGGTCGTCGCGCTATATGGTAGGATGGCGCCCATGGCGAAATCCAGGAAATGTTCATTAATAGTAGATTCACTCTGTGCAAAAATTAAATACACCTAATTAATCGAAATGAATTCCTAGTCTCCATTCAGCTACGACTCCCCTCATAGAAACCAAAAATAGAACAAGCCCTTATCGATCTTGATCTGGCCTGCGCACGTGATACGGCTGTCTGCAGCTGAAGATGACGACTTCAATGTCGCTTTCTCGACAACATCACTCCTACGCTGCTCCTTTGAGTCTCTTCGTGTTGAAGCCGTAGCGGATTGCTTGGACTGGTACAAGTCTACTTTATGCTTACCGCGCTAAAGAGCCCTTCTTCATAAAAACGAGTCAACGTCTTCCCCCACCTCTCCCCGCACTCTCTGTGACCAACACTTGTCTTCGGAAGTCGAGGATACAGCCGGAGCCCAAATTCTTGGCGATACTTTAAAATCGTTGATATATTTCCTGTACTTCTAAACGGGCTATCTCCTACTTTTTTTGTTAGTTCTTCGTGCAGCCTATTATATCCTATAAAGAAAGAGGCTCGTTGCAATGTTTGGTATCATTGCGGATTTACTATCGTAAGTACCGGCTAGATAGTTTGCCAAAACCGTGTTATCATTCGGCAGCTTTTGCAGTTCCGTAATCTTGCTATATTGAAATTGCTAATTGAAATTGGGCTTCCTACAGTTCCGTTCTCACTATCCTCTTTCCCATTTTTGCTTCGTACAAAGCGATCCGCACGAGAAACCCTTCCGAACTCGCACCATGGCTGATGTACTGGGTTGTGATGTCAATTGTGCTTCTTGTTGAATCCTGGACGTACTTTATCATAGGATGGTGTGTGCTCCCAGTTTGTCAAGAATCAAGTATGCCTACTATCAGAGAGTTGAGCGGAAATGGCTGACGCCGGCGGGCACATCTTTGACAAATATAGGTTCCCCTTCTACAGCTGGATTCGTTTATTCGCCCTCTCCTACCTTGTTCTCCCCCAAACACAGGGCGCAAAGGTATTATATCTGGACTACATTGAGCCGTTCATAACCCAGCACGAGCGCGAAATCGAGGATTTCATTTCCAGGACACATGAGAGCGCGAAAGCAGCAGGTCTCCAATATATATATCAAGCAGTGGATATAGTACGCGAGAAATTAGGGTTACCACCCGCGGCTACTGCCGCACCTCCACCTGCCCCGGGAGCAGCTGGATACGCGCAATCGCTTCTATCTCGCTTTACGCTTCCCACAGCCCCAGCCGCATCATCTTTTGCAGCTCCTGCTTCAGATTTATATTCTCTCTTTTCCTCTACACTGGCGTCCGTAGGCTCGAGCGGAAAGAGCCGTGATTCGCAAGCCGAAGAGCTCAGTCGAAGCGGAAACCTGATCCCGCAGGATCTTGCCTCCGCCCCGAAATCAGAACAGGCGAGATATATAGCCTCACAACGCGAGCGTCTAAGTGTGCTGTTATCAGCGTTTGACCGCGAACATACGAACTTGCAGCTCAGCAAAGAAGAGGCTGATCCGCTAGCGTACGGGACTAGTTATGATATGGGGGGTCTAAGAAAGAACAGGAGTGAGGTCTCATTCGAGAATATCGAGCACGATGACGTCGAGGAGAGAGACCGAGAACACCCGCCCGTTGACCGTAGGAGAGGAGGTGGAGGTGGAGGTGGCGCTGGGTTGGGGAGACTTGGGGCGCAGTTTGCTGAGAAATCAGTGGATGAGATTGCGCGGGCTACGGGGTCGAGTTTTGGGCGTTGAGGTGTATACATAAAGAGATATGGCCAAAAGCTCTAATCTAGTCCCTGCTTTGTTTATCGTGATTACTATTTTGCTCCTTTGTACGGAAGCCTTAGGGTTGGCATTTTTTCTACTTTTGGTCGGAGTTACGTATACCGCGATACTAATTCGGCCATAACCGAATCCAAGAAAAGGCTTGTGGATTGTTAAATATACACCGCTCGAACTAGAGGCTTACAGTGTCCCGAGACTATCACTCCCCATGACTTTGATTTAGGTAGTGATGTTGTTTTGTCTAGCACTATATAGAATCTTTGGGTACTACGGGTACATACAGCGTGTAGTCTTTACATGGCTTGGGCTCGAGTTCAATAACGGAGTTTTTGTGGAATATGTATGTCCAAGAAGGACCAACGTACTGTATACCCTCTTCTATATATGGTCTTTCCCTTGAATGACCCAGAGCTCGTAGGCCGTTGTTGCGGTATAAATAGCGAGCTCAGGGACGATTACAGTCTGTAACCAATAAGTACTCACCATTTTTAAAGAGAAAGCGCAAGTAAACTTTTAAGAGTTGGCTGTAAACATGTAAACTTCTGATTTTTGGTATGCGCTTAGAGCGCCAAGCCTTATTTTCAAATTGTATCTTGAATATATGCTAAGAAAGTTACAGAGTCTGTTTTTCCAAGCAATTATAAGCATCTTTTTTTAATTCACCCGTTTTCCATCTGTTAGGTAGACTTCCAGCCAATTGAGGGAAAAGGTGTCCGACTTTGCGTAGTTAATGGCAGCATCCTCTTTAACTCTCTACACTTTTAGCAATCCTGACAATGATGGGATATATTAAGCTTTAATATTTTACTTTCTAAAGTTTTAAACATGACTCCACAAGAAAGAAAGAATGAGGCTTGATACCATCAATATTACATGTAGCAAGCTTCACTACACTCCTCTCCAAAACGACCCTAATTTAGGACCACCAGGCTGACCACTGTGTAATCAGCAAATTAAGACGATCCGTGGTTGAAGGTGACTCATATGGAAAGGCCGGAAACTAGAGATAAACCATGTTTCTGCACATGTCGAATGCGGGATTCGTGGAGATTACCCGTGCATGATCCGGACAGGGCGTTATTAACATTGGAATGGGGCTCTGGAGTTAATGGGATATACCCGAATGTAGAGACGTATTATACTTCCGTAAAGGCTCTCATGGGGAGCGATAGCGATGGCGACGTTTTGATTACGGCTAGCGAATGCCTGTGGAAGTACCGTCCGTTAGATCTGGGACCGGGATGTCTCTGAAATAGGGTCCGAAGGTACATCAGGCTGTATATTACAGCAAAAAGCGGTGCACCATGTGGCAAGATCAGGGCAATGGGACAATTGGGCTGCAGTCGATGCTGTTTAGGACTAGCCAGATGCACGGGTTGTGTCATTCTGATATCAGACTGCAACCGGCGAGATGGATGTATGTCAGCCTGTGCCATAATTCTGCGAGCAGCAGAAGAAGTATGCAATTATAAGCCAGCTGATCGAGTCTGCCACCGATGAATATACCTGCAAAGAAACACTCTGCTTGTTCTAAAGTTCTTCTCGGGCAATGGGTTTGGCTGGTATTGTTTGTGGGCCAGCCAATCGTCCCCACGGCAATTGCTCTCGTTATCAAATAGCACCATGGTCTGCAGAGTACGAATAGATATTAGACAGCATTCTCACCTTCTCAGCTCGAAATTGGGCTGTTGACTCTCATATTCAATGATGATAAATTACCGATGTACCGATCTCCCTCGACAATCGTGCCGTGCGCGACGAGCTGTATGTAATGTATTGTCAGTACGTGGCCGGTGAGGCTCATGACGGTACGGATGCCGCCCGCACGCGAGACACACAGCCAGATTCGCGCCAAGCCCGCCGCCAAACCCAGCCGCGATGTGACGCCGTATGTAACCGTAATACGCAGACACGGGTACCACTGCACCATTCCCGTTCGGGCGCGCAGCCAGGAAAAAAAAATCCAGCGTCGACGTCGACTTCTCTTCTTCTCTCTCCATCCCAACGACCACTACTCTACTCACCATCATTCACACCCCCTATTCTCTACTTCCCTGCGGATCCTCTTCCGTACCGAAGTAGGACGATCGCGGATACTACAGTTCGCTCTGTTATATCCGCTGTTTTTCTGACATTCTGTTGCTGCTGTCGTGGGTGCTGTCGATTTCACAGCCACTCCTTCAGTGTGCCGTCGCAGGTTCATCCTCACCTGGTAATTTCTCTCCCGTTTTTGTGTCTTCGCTGCGTCTTTCGATTTCTTTTAGACCTCCAGGCATCGATCGAGTACCTCCTTTGTTCAGTTGGCGCCTTTTCGACGCCTCTTTGAAGGCTGGAAGCATTGTGGTTGTGACTGGAGGTTCCTGTGTTTCCTGGCTGTATCTGTGTCTAAATGCGACTCACCAAGTGCCTCATTCACTCCTCTTCTGTCGCCTGGACGATCTTGCACATATTAATTTTCTCTTTCGTTTCCCTCGCTTCATCGATCAGACATTTCGTTGTTTATCCGAAATTCGCCGCTGACACGATCTCTCTTGACTATCCAGAGCCTGACATTGTTCTGTTCTTTCCCAGACGATCGAGTGAAATATTCACAGTCCCTCTTTTCGCATATCAACATACTGTCTAATGACATCGATCCCTAATCCCCTCCCAGCGCAAGGACAGAGCACCCAGAGCCCGGCAAACGGTTCCATCAGTGGGAAAACTTCGCCGGACGCATCTGCTCGATCCTACGCCAACGCCACGTCCTCTGCGGGAACCCAGCATGGCAAGTCGGGTTCTACGACTATTGTAAACGGAACACACTCGATGCAGCAACCACCAGTACCCGGTGCCGGTGGTTTGACCATCGTCAACGGTAACACTGCTCCAACCACCCAGACTTCAAACCCTGCTTCTTCTCTACACTCTGGTGATCACAGCAGAAAACCATCGGTCACGATCAGCGCTGCTGGCGCTAGTGGCTTTATTCCAAATGGAGGAGGCCCTGGTGCTGGTCCCTCAGGTCGAACCGCTGGTCTCAAGTTTGGTTCATTAGATTCTCAAGGACCATCCATGACTAATCCCTCCGGTGTGCCAGGCCAGTCGCAACAGTTGAACGTTGCACAGCCGCCGAATCCGCGAGTGCCCTCACCGCAGAGTTCTCCTTCACCCATTCCACAACCTCTGGCAAGTGGTGGCCGGCCACCATCTACCTTGTCAAATTCCAATATTAACTTTGGAAACTTTTCTGGTGAGCAAGGGGATGCTAATGTAAGTACTATCTTATTTGTTTTGTTTAGTAATTGTTGCTTGAACTCGAACAAATGGCATATTAATTTATGTACAGCGATCGATGCGATCCGGTCCACAACCACCACTAGGTCCTGGGCCGCAGTCTACCCATCTTCGACGCGAATCCTCTCAGTCGGCGCACGGAGATATGGGTTTTGTACCAGGTGGTCATGGGCGTGGCTCTTTTGGTGGCCAGGGTCGTAACAGACCTTTTGGTCAGCAGCAAATGCCATATTCACCAAACCAGAGCTATAGATCGACATCGAACTCTAGAGGCGGCCCGAACATGCAGCATCAATTCCACGGTCATGGCCCAGGACGATCATTGAGCGCTTTCCCTGGATCTCCACACCAAGCAGCTCGTAGCCCGGCGCTGGCAAATGCACACCCAGCTACTCCCCCGATGCCGCATGTCCCGATGGCAAATCCGCAAATGCAGGCCCAACATTATGGCGGATATCCTCAGCACATGGGCCCACAACAAGTAAATTGTCACCACTTTCCTTCTTCCAGAAATTTCAGTCGTCGCCACTCATCGTCAAAAAAGCAACATCACCAAAATCACCAGCATCAGAATCAGCACCAGAACCCACAACAGCACAACTATGGCCCTCATCTTATTTCTCCACAAGCAAGATTTCAGCAACCATTCTTTCCCCCACCACAAACACTGTCCCCGGAAAGCGGCAATTTTGAGGAGTATCTAACAATGCTTAAATCTCAGGGCTATGTTCCTCAGGGCTATGATCCCGGCTTTTACTACCAGGGACAACCCTATCCGATGCATCAGATGCCGTATAATATGGGCCCTCCCGCTCATGGCATGCCGGCGAATACGCAACCCCCATACATGCCTGGACAGTACAGTAACCAGGGCCATGCTCCCCCACAGGCAACTCCGCTTTCTCGTAACCCGTCACAGGTTTCCGCCGCTGATAGGCCTGGATCTTCAGCGAGCCAAGCTCAAGCTTCCCCTGCGCCCGCGTCTCAGGGACACGGTCACAGTGCTAGTCGGTCCACCAGCAGCCCAGTTCCCACGTCAAACTTCGTTATTCCCCCAAAGAAATCGGCCATCACGATTCGGAACCCGGAGAGCGGTAATGTGATGACGTTCGACAAGCAAGCTTCTCCGGCACGCGCTACGCCTTCTCCCGTGAAACAAGGAACGACGCCAACCTCAACTCCTCCTCCACCTCGTACTGCCAGTCGTGCAGAGACAGAGCAGCCAGCGGAATCCAAGACGGAGCCCAAGTCTCAGACCGAAGAAGAGCGGAAGCAGGCTTTCCATGACAAGATCATGCAGAAGGCCCGTCTAGAAGCTGAGGCTGAGGAGGTACGCAAGAAGACGGAGGCTCTAAAAATATCCGAAGAGGAGCAGTCCAAGCAGAAGGAGGCAGAGGATGCGAAAGCACGGGCTGACGAGGAGGCTAAGAAAGAGGCAGAAAAGGCTTCGCAAGAGAAGGAGAAAGCCGCTGCTGCTGCTGATACAGAGAAGAAGGAGGAGCCCAGCAAGCCCGTCGCACCAGCTGCTCCTGAAGAAGACGAAATCGACTACGATGCGATCGAGCGAGAAATGGCCGAACTAGCTGAGAAAGAAGCTGCTGCTGAAGCTGCTTATCAAGAGAAGAAGAAGCGTGAGCGGGAGGAGAAAGAGCGGAAAGAAAAGGAAGAGGCCGAGGCTTTTGAAGCTAATATGAAGAATGCTGAGCGGGAAGCCGAAGCTGCTGAAGAGGAGCGTGAGAGGAAGCGTGCAGCTGGTGGTGACGAAGAGGCGACGAAGAAAGAGCTGTTTGCGTCGTTGAAAGGGAAAACTGCACAAACGCCCACTTCGACTGAAAGCCCTGCTGTACGCACACCAGCAGATAGTGGCGCTGCCACTCCTGTCTCTGATATTTCTATGGGACCGCCTATGAAGCCTGCCGCTGGAGGCAAACGTGAGAAGCCTGCTGCTTTGAAGCTCGAGACAAATAAGACAGTTGAACCTCCTCAACCTAGTGCAGCGATGAAGTCACTTCAGACTGCTCGATTCCTCGAGGACCCAAGCAAGGTCACTTATCCTCCTTCCGTTGTATCACCTAACCCTGCCCTCAACGCCAACGCCCCCGTCGACAGGAAGTTCAAATATAACAAGGAATTCTTACTCCAGTTCCAAGCAGTTTTCAAGGAGAAGCCATCGCTTGATTGGGACAGCAAAGTTCGAGAGACAGTTGGTGACAGCGGGGCTGATTCCTCTCGTCCTGGATCAGCTAGGACCCCAATGGGCGCGCGTACTACTTCTCGACAGGGTATTCCAAGTGGCTTCACTAATAATATGGGTAACTTTGGTAAGGCGGCACCGGGTAGAGCGCAAACCATGCCTATTGGAGGGCAAGAAGCGTTCTCGATGGGCGGTCGCCCACCTATGGGAGCAAATCCTTTCGGACCATTCGCTCGGGGTCCCGGTGGTATGGCTATGGGTGGTTCAATTATGAGCCGCAACAACTCTTCCAGCACAATGCACCAGATGCCTTCATCTCCTCGTGTAGGATCGAGCCATCGTGGATCTACTCGCTCTGGTAGCAAGCGTGACAAGCCCAACAAGAAAGAGGAGGAGTCCAACAAGTCCATGCCTCTAACTGCGGGTCTTGATATTAAACCTCTCGCTCCTTCATCGACAGGTTGGAAGCCTCGTAGCGTTGGCAACACATCGCTTGCTGGCCCCGCTCCTGGTGGTGAAGGACACTTGCCTCCTGATGTTGTTCAGCGCAAGGTCAAGTCGAACTTGAACAAGATGACGCCTGAGAAGTTCGACCGTATTGCAGACCAGATCCTCGCGATTGTCAGTCAGTCGAAGGATGAATCGGATGGCCGTACTCTTCGACAAGTTATCCAGCTTACCTTCGAGAAGGCTACTGATGAGGCTCACTGGGCTCCTATGTATGCCAAGTTTGCCAAGAAGATGCTCGATAGCATGAGCCCTGAGATCAAGGATGAGAATATCCGCGATAGGCAAGGGAACGTTGTCACTGGCGGTAGTCTCTTTAGGAAGTACCTCCTGAATCGCTGCCAAGAGGAGTTCGAGCGAGGGTGGAAGGTCAACCTGCCCGAAAAGCCCGAAGGGTCGACGGAAGAAGCTGCCATGATGTCCGACGAGTACTACGCTGCCGCTGCCGCCAAACGTCGTGGTCTTGGATTAGTTAAGTTCATTGGTGAACTGTACAAGCTGGGCATGCTCACTGAACGGATTATGCACGAGTGTGTCAAGAAGCTTGTCGACTTTGAAGGCACTCCTGAGGAAGCTGAGGTTGAGTCGCTCACAAGCTTGCTCCGGACTATTGGTCATCCTTTGGATAACTCCGACAAGGGACGTAGTATGATGGACGCCTATTTCCAGAGGATTCACAAGATGATTGAGATGCCAACTCTAAACAGCCGATTGAAGTTTATGCTTATGGTATGTTGTCGCCCTTCTTTCATGTGACATGAATGATATGCTAATGTGGTTTTCTACAGGATATTGTTGATTTGAGGAAAGCTGGATGGTTGTCTAAGGATGCCGACAAGGGACCGAAGACTATGGCCGAAATCAGGGAAGCTGTATGTGTGACCCTCATCCGTTGAACTAGTTTAGATTCTGACTCGGAATGTTACATTTAGGCTATACGAGCTCAACAAGAGCAGGAAATGGAGCGTATGCGTCAACAGGCAAACCGGGGCGGTGGCCGCATGCCGCTTGGCCGTGGAGATGTTCGGAACATGTCAGGCGGATATGGCCATCAACCTCCACCAGATTTTGCTTCAAGCAAGGTCGGCACTGACGACCTGCGCCGGCTGAAGACTACACGAAATACCAACCAGCCCATGTCTTTTGGACCTTCCAGCATGTTTGGCTCCCGGAGCAATAGCGGCCGACGGAACCTTGGCCCTGGAGGGAACTTGGTGCGTGGTGGTGAGGATAGCGGAGCGAGTAGCCGGACCGGCACGCCTCCAGGAGGGAAAGACAAGAAGGACGACAAGGAGTCTGCATCCTCTATGAATGCCTTCAGGTGAGGATTGCAAACCCCCCGTACTCCTTCCCATGGAGGACACCTCAACGGAATGGAGAAAGCTAACGTGTTTTCTTCTATCAATATCCAGTGCACTGGCCGCTTTGGATGGAGAGAACCATGACAACTCCCCACCGTCAAACCCTAACTCCCCACAAATGACCAAGTCGCGTCCAGCAGTCGAGCAACCTAAGGCTTCTGGACAGGAAGAGTGAAGGAGCCACTTCGTGCTTGTATAGATACCTTTTTTTTCTTTACATGTACAAAATCACGTCTCGTGTGTGTGTGTGCTCCCTCTACCGACTCGGCAAAGTCGATTCCACAACGACGACAGGGACGCGGCCTGCCACCGTTCATCTGCTTCCGCAGTGGCATGTGACATACGCCAGTCAGCGGATGGCAAAATGTGCCAAACGGGGCTTGCTGCACAGTTTCGGATGTGGGAATCGATAGCGGTTTGGTTAAAAAAGAAATGGGGGTTTGGCGCGCCTTTTCGGAAATAAACTTTTTACTGTTTGCATTCTCAAAATACCCTGAAATACCCGGAAGAAGAAAGCCCACTCAGGCCTGTATTATTTGTGTCCTCTTTTATATTTTTCCCTTTTCCTTCCGTTATTGCTGGCCGTGGGCTTTTCTTCCACAACTTCCTTGTCGTCTTCCAGTTTTTTTTGCCTCCTACGCGGCTGGCTACTTTTGCATCTATGCCTGCATGCATGGTGGTGTGGGTTTCGCATCGCATATGGAACCTTTCCTGTTTTTCCCTTTTTTTACTGGGTTTCGTTTTGCGCTCCCGAGTTGGCACGCGTACTATTTGTGTTTCGCCGACCGGGCCGATAATCTAGCTTATTCGGGTTTCTTTTTAATATTCTTTTTCTTCCCTCTTTCTTCTTCTTCTTCTAGACAAAATATTTCTCGCTGTTAGAAAAAGTTTCCTTTACTATTCGACCTCGTGTGTTTTTAATCGTCCTTTTTAGTTTTCGTTTTGCGTCGCCTTTGTTGTTTCTTCGTTTGTTTTTATTTGCCTTGCTTGCTTGGGTCAATGGCGTTAACATATTTCGGATGATAGGGTTTTTCATTTCATTTTCTTTCCGTTTTTCTTTCTTCCTAAATTTCTTTCTACCTCCTTTTGCCGCCTTCACACGCTAAGTAGTGACTGGCAATAGGGAGACACCATTTCAATCAAGCTTCTTTACAGCCTGGATCCTGACCTTTGTAATTGTTGTTTGCTGTTTCTTTCTATTATCTAACTTGTTCACACCCGTTGTTTTGTCTGTGTTTGTAATACAATTCGTTATTAAGGGAGATCTGTCCTCTTTAGCTTCCTCTCAATTATATCTCATTAAAATTTTGATCTGTCAAAAGATGCGTAATATGTAGGTTTAGATCGCATCGTGGCAAACTAGAATCTTCTGAAGCGGTCAAGAGAGTTAATTGCTACACATGCCCTACATGACAGACGGACCTGGCTGGGCTATATATGTAATAGAGCACGAGTTTCAGTGTTCTGTTTTCCGTGAGGAAAAGCATCATGGGCCATCAGTTGCTCGAATCCAAATTGCATTCAAGACAGCAGCAGGCTTGTGTTCTTAATTATTATTTGGTCTATCTGTTATTTTTTTTTTAAACCACCCGTCGCCCCAGCGCTCCATACAGCGAAAGCTGAAGAAAAGGAAGAACCAGAAACACAGGATATTAGAATATCACAACGAACGCCTATGAAACCGCCGCCAGAGCTCTTCATCCCCATTTTGCGATTTTGAAAACACGAGAAAGAGATGTTCCCAGCATGCCGGGAAAGGTAAGATACGGACACAGACACAAAAGGGCCCACCTAGTATGTATATACAAAGAACGGAAGGTAACGCCAAGCAAAGGTTGCGTCAAGTTGCAGAGGACACATCGAGTTCAGAGAAGAAGTCTCCGATCAGAATACCAACCCCGAAAAGCCCCACAACGTTCACAGCATGCCCCCCAAAACTCCAGTAAAGTCTCCGACCGTACCTAGACTCCAGCGGCCGCTTGACCGACCTCAACGGCAGCAGAGAGCGAGTTTGTCTCCACCCCCATAATCTTTTCAGGCGTTATCTTTTCCCCAGGGTCTCCCGAGCTTGACGCAGAAGAAACAGTCGTTGGGAACGTAGTCGTACTAAAAGGGTCACTCTGACTCGAATTTCCAGATCCAGATCCACGACCGGAGTGTTCATTCGAGCTCTCCTTCTCACCAGAGGGCTGATTCGTCCTTGAGATATCTTTTGGTGAAGTAGCCTCCTTTCTGGAAGCGACGCTGCTGTCGGATGTCGGGGAGTTTGGGGGAGATCTAGTAGACAATACAGGAGCAGAAACCGCCCGTGATGCCGCTCCAGCTTTCGCCTTCAAGGCGACATCTTCTATGTCTGAATCAACATCGGGCGCGTTAGCTTCGCTCATCGTACTGCCCCTCAGCCCTCTCACAGGATACCTCTCCGAGCCTTCCGCAATAGCACCGTCGTAGGAGATTTGGCTCCGTCGCTGCCTGTCCACTCGTGTAGGTGTGGGGTCCTCAGTCTGCGGGAATGCTTCTAAATCGAATATAGATACATCGTCCGATTTAGCAGGGTGTGCGGACAAGGTAGGCGTCGAAGGTAGACTGGGGGTGATCTGTCCGTTGCCCAGTTGCATATCCCCAAATCTACACTCCTCCGTTGATACGGAAACGGTCTCAGCAGGGGTAGGGCAGTCCAAATCGAAGGTGGAAATATCGTCCGATTCGCTGCCATGTTTCGGCAACAAAGGAGTCGATGGCTGTCTCGGTCTAGTATCGCTGGGCTGTATTCTATACAACTCACACAGGCTTCCGCTCGACGGACTTCTACAACCATTGAGGATAGGATCTTTTAAATCAAAAAATGATATATCCTCAGAACTCTCATGGTCCCCTTTAGAACAACGTGGTCTCTGGGCGCGCAAGCATTCATTGAAATACTCCCGGCATTGCCAGTTTCGTTTTCCTCTCAACGACTCCGCCGATATGGGAATGGGGCTTGTCCTGCTTGCACTCCGTGCACTTCCACTGGAAGCGGCACTGCCCAAGTTAAGAACAGATATGTCGTCGGGTTCGGTGAGGCCTCCACCTAGCGTAGGGGTTGAAGGCTGTCTTGATCCAATGGCTCCTGGTCGAGGGACGTTGCTTAACTGGCCAATGGTGTCATCGAAGAAAGCACACAGGTTACTGGAGATGCCAGATGTAGAAAGCAAACTGCACTGATGATTTGCGGTTGTTGGTTCTGGTTGCTGCGATTCGGGTCCATGGGTATCGCTTTGGGAAGTAGCGCTGTTCATGTTGTCTAGAGGTTGACTGTTCTGCTGGTTCTGAAATGTGGCACATGGTTTGGTCTCCGATAACGTGGCCTTTGTATATCCATCCTTCCATTTGATTGATAGCCTCCCCGTCGACTGTGCGGCAAGTGGGCTACTCGCTCTTAATGGGGTAGAGGCCTCATTGTTCGGCGACGGCCCGCGATGAGATGAGCCATCACAAACGTTCAACGAGCTCTGACTATGTAGATAGTCGCCCATAGAGATCCAAGAATCGAACAAGGCATTGCTCTGCGTCGTCGGAGTGTTCTCTTTCGCGATGCAATGAGTCCGGTACAAGTCCACACCGAAGTTCGAGTCGCATGATGTGGAAATCTGGGAGACTGCGCTGCTGTAAAGTCCAACTTTACCTGCGCGAGTCCGTAACCATGCCGTGCCAAATGTCTGAGGCGAGCCCGATCTCGAACTTCTGTCATCTGTATCGGCAGTTTCTGGGTTGATATAAAAGATCGGTTCACGTGCGTCTTTTGTCTTCTTCAAGCTGGCAGGGGAGGTTTTAATTGCCCTTGGTGAGTGTAATTGCGGAGGGGAAGATACGGGTGAGGTAGAATGATCAAATGTGCCAAGGTCTTTCGCTCTGTCTTGCACAGGTGTAGATGTCGTGCCGTTTAGGTCCTTTTCGAGGACACAATTCAGCCCCGATTTTGACACGTCAACTGCAGAGATTGACTCATTCCCCAGTTTTTCAGAATCCATTTTCATTTCCGGTACGTCGTCATGGTTGTTGGTGCGAATAGATGGTTCCACATCTGCACTTCGCGTAGATGTATCGCGTGGCTCAGGTAGAGTGCGAACTGTTGTTTTCTCCCCAAGCGTCGATTGTCCGGTCTCAGCTGTTTTATCAACCGGAGGGACGTATAACGAGCGCCTAGCCTTTATTCTATAGGGTAGGGGTCGTGGTGGTTTCGGGGGGTAGTAATCGGCAATTGGATTGTCGACTTGCTTTTGCACGGGCTGAGCAGCAGCGGTAGGCAGGGTTTTTGGAAACATAATGGAGAAAGGATCCCCTATATCGGATAATGATGGAGGTAGAGCTACGTTCAAATAGTCGACAGGAGAACGATCCGTCTCGCAGCTATTCTTTGAACACAGGTCTGTATCGACTTGGGGTGATTCGGAAGAAGATTTTGGCAGGGATGAACAACTGTCTGAAGCATCTTTGCCATCCTTCGAACTATCCTTCCTCGAAGGTGACTTGAACCGAAGTGATCCTGTTAAAGATATGATACTAGATCGCATCTTGCGGATAGATTTGGACCTAGAAGGCTCTGACGGTTTAGTAGGGACGGGAGCGGGTTTTACGGGGCTGGGTTTTCTGGGAGCTGGTTCTGGCGATTTCTGCAGTAGACGGCGTAGATACTTCTCGGGCTTGATGTTCATAGCATTCGTCTGGTGTCTTGGATCTTCTGGATCGAACATCGGATAATGTACGGCCTCCTCACATGTAGGTGTCACTCGTTGACCATTGGAGGACCTGTTACTCGGAATGTGAGTGACCTAACTGTTAATGATAGAATGAATAAAGCGTACCCTGACATCGTAGAGCTCGGTTCTGGACAGCGTGGCCGGCTACGGGAGCGGGCTGGGCTCAGTGTTCTCCGAAGCCATCCACTTCTCTTCTCGTCATTCGACGTAGATTGGCCGATTTGGTGATTTGGGTCTGGAACGGAATCCATCATCGATAGTCTAGCAGCGACGAGATATATAGAAGTAGTTGAAAACAGTGGTGATAGAAGAAGAAAGAATGAAATACTCTCTCGGGATGAAAGGGTGAGAAGACGAGTAGAAGTGAGACGCTGCTACTAAAAGGAAGGTACCAGACTGGTTGCCCTGGGAGGAATGCACAACAGAAGAAAGAGAGCCTAGTAAAAGAGCAGAGGAGGTGCTCTCAGGCAGAGCTAGCTAATTGGCAGAACTCCGCCATACGAGTCTGCCAGGAGCATGTGTATATTAGACGAAAAGAAGAGGGTATAGTCAAGTGAAAATAATACAACACACATGGTTGTATGCATTGGACTGCGGAGTCTACGGGAAAGGGTCCGGGGGCTACTGTACATGACGGCATAGCTATCAAGGGGGCCAGAAAGCGTCCGTGGAAGAGAAAAGAAGGTTGCGAGTTTATTACTCCTGTCTGTCCCAAGCAGCGCAGATACTGTCGATTTATACTCGTTTCGCATCCACAGTTGGGGTGAAGTTACTTTTTGCCTATTTGGGCTAGTGCGTGGAAGTAGACGACACGTGATGTGGCTGAGCTAAGCATCCATATCGGGCTAGCGTGGATCTAGTCTTGGCATTGACCTCGATTATATAATCCTAAATGTTGGTGACAGCAGAAGAAAAGAAGAGAAGAAGACAAGAAAAGAAGGGAAGAGAGGGATAAAACAGTCTTGCACTTATCTTGACGCTTTCTATCTGAGCAGCATGGCTTCCACCAAAGAAGCTGTGTCGTTTGACGAGATCATCCAGAAAGGTAAGCAATGCCCAGCTCTTCCCAGCTCCTCCAGTACAGGCAGAACACAAGCTCATTGTTTATGTATGCAGCCCGTCAAAGGCGCAAGAACCAGGCCCTGACAGACAAATTCTTCGACAAGTCGCGTCGCTCCAGCGCGCCTGCGTCCGGTCCTGGTTCTCTCGCTGCGCGCGCCAGTAAGCAGGCTCCCGCCCCCGGTAGCCTTGCAAGTAGAGTTGGGGTTGGGAAGGTATATTGAACTATGCACACCGACATTGTAATCGTTAGGATTATTGCTGAGAATATTTTGTCAGAGATCTGTTTCTGCTGCATCTAGGAAACCTGCCCCTGCTCCCGCCAAACCCGCCCCAGCCAAACCTCCCTCGTACTCCAATATACCGCCCCGAGCACCACGAGCCCAACGCGCCAAAGAAGAGCGCATGCTTTCCGCAATACAATCCAACAACAATACCATTAATCACAACCCGCCCCCGTACACTATACCGGACGAGAGACCAGGAATCAACATCAAAGGCAAAGCTTCTGCGCCATGCGTGGTTATCGGGAGCAACTTTGCGCCAGGCACAACAGCCGCAGATATCGAGTCCGCACTTGTACCGGTTGGAGGGGAGATGATAAGCTGTTTGATCCTCGCTGCTTATCCTGTGGTTGTGGCTGAGATGACGTTTGCGGAGAAGAGAGGTGCCGAGAATGTTGTTGCTACTTTTAATAACCAGAAGGTGGGCTTGACCTGAACTCTTCCAGGGGATAACGGCCTTTTTTTCTTTTTATCCCTTTTACTAACTGAGATATCCAGGCCGACGGCAGAGTCCTACATGTCCGAATAAAAGAAGACATCAACTCGCAAAAGGGTTCCTCAAAAAACGGTTCATCCATCCAGTTCCAGTCTTCATTCAATAACGCGCGCGAACAAGCCGATCGCCAGAGACGTGAGAGCCGACGTGCTGAACCCTCGATACAGGACGGGCGGTACGGATTCCCGCAGGCTTAATGCGCGGAGTATCTGATCTAATCAGGACGACGGTGGGTGGGGAATTGTACAGTAGCATTGATTGATTGAGTATGCCGGTCTGAGCTTATTTCACCCCATGCAAGCAATCAGCAAACCTGTTCAACTTCCGTGATACTGTTGGAGACATTTGCTTGGGAGGTTGTGGCGCCGGACATCCAAGAGGACTCGGGATTCACAGTTTGTTTTCATAGTACTGGCGTTTAGCGAGCATGCATTGTCGGGGATCAAGCGCTGGGAATTTTTTCATCACAAAATATCTGCATTTGTCGTATCAACCCCGTTTAGGTAGATGTCGCCCTACTGGGCTTCTAAGGTCTATAAGATGGAAATTAAGCAAGGGAGATAAAACGTACTAAAGGATACTTCCGAGCCATATTGATTTTCTGGTCTAGTATACGAAGTCTGTATCGTCGTCATAGTATGCATGTGGCTCGTGTTGCGGGCAAGCTTCGGAGGTGGTCAAATTCTCCGCAACAGCTTCGCATTCCCGCAACACCACCCACCTGCAAGCTTCTCGCTGCACGGCTAGAGAAAAATGAACAATGGTTACATTCACTTAAGGACTAAGTTAGCACGATCTAGCCGATACTCTCGCCCGGTAGGACTCAGACTGCAACGATGGTCCTCTACATCGGCGCGGCAATGGTCAACTCCATTAGCCAAAACCATCGCTGAAGCAATCAACGTGCGCAACCCCCTCCCCTTCTCCTTTCCACAGTTACTAACACCCCAAGCCGTATACTAGACAACAGGCCCAATTTCCATAGCAGCTTATATGCGGCAATGCCTCACCTCCCCAGATGGCGGATACTACACCTCCCGCGGTAAAGCCGCCTCCGGTACAGAGGTCTTCGGTAGAGAAGGCGATTTCGTAACTTCGCCGGAGATATCGCAGGTTTTCGGGGAGCTGTTGGGGATATGGACTGTTGCGGAGTGGATGGCTCAGGGGAGGAAGAAGGAGGGTGTAGAGTTCATTGAAGTTGGGCCGGGGAAGGGGACGCTTATGGCGGATATGTTACGGGTACGTTTCGCTTGGTTTGATTTACGTTCTATTGTGTGGCCAGAAGCTAATGTGGTAGGGAGGGCAGTCTGTTCGGAATTTCAAGAGCTTTGCGCAGAGCGTTGAAGTGGTTTATTTAGTCGAGGCCAGCCCTGTGTTGAGGGAGATGCAAAAGCAACTTCTTTGCGGCGATGCTCCGCTTGAGGAGATTGATATTGGGTATAAAAGCACAAGTACGCATTTGGGCGTGCCGGTGATTTGGACGGAACATATACGGGCACTTCCTGATGGTGAGTAAACTCCAAATTGAGACCTATCATTACTGAATACAAACTAATACGGCTAAATTCCCTTAGGCGGAAATAAAACACCCTTCATATTCGCGCACGAATTCTTCGATGCACTTCCGATTCATGCCTTTCAATCCGTGGCGCCATCACCGTCCCAAACAATAAACACGCCAACAGGTCCCACAATCCTCCGCCAACCACCCCCTTCCTCCACGCCTCAATGGCGCGAACTCGTCGTCTCCCCAACTCCCTATTCCGAAGTCCAAAGCGGTAAGGAACCGGAATTTAGACTCTCACTCGCCAAAGCTTCCACCCCATCTTCCCTCGTAATTCCTGAGATGTCACAGCGGTACAAAGCGCTGAAATCAACGCCTGGATCGACAATAGAAGTTAGCCCGGAAAGCCAGACTTATGTACAAGACTTTGCGCAGCGAATTGGCGGTCCCATGGCATCTTCCCAATACCAAGGCTCAAGTACCTCAGCACAGAAGAAAGAACCCTCCGGCGCAGCCCTGATCCTTGACTACGGACCCTTATCCAGCATCCCCATAAACTCTCTCCGGGGAATCCAAAAACACAAGATCGTCTCTCCATTCGCAGCACCAGGTCAAGTCGATCTCAGTGCGGATGTCGATTTCACAGCCCTCGCCGAAGCAGCCATCGACGCTAGCCCTGGGATAGAAGTTTATGGGCCCGCGGAGCAAGGTGATTTTCTCCAAGCTTTGGGGATTACGGAGAGGGCGACGCAGTTGATGAGGAAGGAAGCGGACGAGGAGAAGAGGAAGGGGATTGAGAGTGGGTGGAAGAGGCTTGTTGAGAAGGGTGGTGGGGGGATGGGTAGGGTATATAAGGCTTTGGCTATTGTGCCGGAAAGTGGTGGGAAGAGGAGGCCTGTGGGGTTTGGAGGTGGTGTAGGGGAAGGCTCGGGCATGTAGGATTAGATGGACTGTAAGATATATGAGTGAAATTTTGTATTATACATATCTAAATTGTTCAATTTCCACTTCAGGACCTACTCAGGTATCTGTCTATAGTTTGTATTGTTAAGGGGTCTATGCATAGTGCCCTTTTGGCATAGGAATGGAACAATATCCTATAGTACAAAAGTTGCTTAATACCCAGTGTATTCATACACTCTAAACGGAAAGCGATCTATAAAAAGAAAAAGCCCAGGGTATCAACATCATGATAAAGGTCGTAAGCGTAGAAATCACCCAGGACAGCCCGTTTCACTTCAGCCAGAACATCTATCCTCAAATCACACTTTCCACGCAACGTATGCGCATCCATAGAAGACTCTAATAATCCAACCAAATATCCTTAACATACGCCTCCGTAAGCCTCGTATCCGTCCCAAACTTCTCCTGCCACCTCACAAACCCTCCATCCAGGACAAAAACCTGCTGCTTCTGCGCTTCATCTTCCCCCAAAACCCTCGCTCTTTCGCGCGCATATTTAAGAGCTGCCGAGGGGCCCCGTTGCTGGCTTAACGCGCAGTGGAAAACGACTTGCTCTTTGTCTTGAAGCGTTCTGACTAGTTCGGGCATGCGCACGTCTAGGGAGGAGGAGGGGACCCAGGTTGAGGAGAAGATGTGGCCACCGACGTGATCTGAACGGTTGACAAGTTAGTGGAACTGCTGTTTCCGGTCAGGTAAGAGGGCGTACCTGAGTCTCTGACGTCTATTACGGCAAGCTTGCTGGCGTTGCTTGGAGAGAGGAGGTGAGTAGAGAGGAGCTCGCGGGTCATGCGCGGAAGGGTTCCGATTGTTATGGAAGACATTATGGTTAGTATTACCTCTATCCCACAATTTTCAACGTATCGTATAGAGAGATGACCGTCTAAATTGCTTGTGTTGGCTATTGCGAAAAGATCTCAACCGCCGCAAGTGATTTGAGCCCTCAAAAGCACGTGATTGACTTGCTTTTAAGGTTTAAAGTTTGGCAATGGGTCTGAGTTTATCTCTATATGTATATCAAAATATGATGAATGGCTGGATGCTGATACAGGTGCAAAGTCGAGGTACCTAAGGCATTCTTTGACTCCAGAAGCTATATAGGCAAGATCTGTTTTTCAACAAGACTTTGAGAAGTAGGCATAAATTTCCTGGTAAATTATCAACAACCTACCACCTAGACCAAAAGGTATACCCTAGGGCTGACACACCCCCTAGCTTGAATAAGCTATATTATGAACCCTTTTTATTGTAGAGTATGTATGTATGGGTTCAGGGTCGAGAAATACTTGCATTGTGTGTTATGTGTTGGTGGACAATACAAGGTTTAAACTGGTGCACAGTTTGGTAGCATGTTGAGCTCAGGGGATTTTTAGAGCAAACAAAGGGTGTATAACTATCAGCAACCTACCACCTAGACCAAAAGGTATACCTTAAGGCTGACATAAATTCAAGGCAACTTCCAAAAAAAAAGCTCAATCAACATATTATAGTTGTTATTCTATACGCACATAGACAATAATCCCCCAGCAGCGTGGAGATACACGAACACACACAAATTTGGCTAGCCCCTATAGAATCTCTTCTCCATTACTGGTGTCCGATCGCCTTAGGGCGCCCTACAAACGCGTATTTGCCACTAGCACCCAGGAGCCCAGTTGCGGTACCAGTGACCCTGGGGTCTGGGCCGATGAAGTTGGTGGGGAACCCGACATCTAAGGGCTTTATGCTCTCCAAGTAGTTGATTTGCTCGTCAGAGAGCTTGATCTTTAGTGCCTGGATGTTATCGTGCAGATGTTCGACTTTCCTTCCTCCCACGATAGGGAAGACGTATGGAGCCTTTGCAAGGACGTATGCAAGAGCAACTGCAGTAACGGACTCGATTCCATGCTCCCCAGCAACCTTAGCAAGTGCTTCGCTTATCTTAACTTCATCTTCGGTCTGTTCGGGACCGAATAGGGCCGCAGACCTTCACCGGTCTTCTTCCTCTCCTCGAGTGCCTTCTTGGTCTGGAATTTACCTCCACCAACCGCATCCCATGGTGCAAGAGCCATTCCAAAATGTCTAGCCATCGGGAGTATGTCACGCTCGAAGTCGCGGAGTATGACATTCCAGCGGCCCTGATAGATGCTAAAAGGAGTCTTCCCACGTGATGTTGCGTATACATTGCAAGCACTGGCAACCCACGCTGGTGCATCAGATATGCCGAGATAGAGAACTTTTCCTTGCTCAACCAGAATATGTAGACTGTCCATGAGCTCTTCGATAGAGGTGGTGTAGTCCCACCAATGCACATACAGAACATCGATCCAATCAGTCTGTAATTTCTTGAGCGAGTCCCGTACGCTCATGTGCAGGTTTCGCTTGTGGTTGCCGCAGTGGTTGACCGCATTGCCCTTCCCCAACTTATATGATTGGTAGTCCGTAGTAAATTTGGTTGCCACCACGACTTGGTCGCGGTTCTTACGGGAAGCCATCCATTCACCAATCCATGTCTCGGATTGCTCGTTCTGGTAGTTGCACGACGTGTCGATGAAGTTTCCTCCAGCTTCGAAATAGGCGTCTAGCAGCTTGAAAGACGCCTCTTTGCTCATAGAGCCCAAAACATTTGCCCATGAATCCCCAATGGACATGGCTCCCAACTGAAGGGGAGAGACGCGAATACCGGCATTTGCACTTAGGATGCGATAGCGGCCCAGCTCCGTCGGCGGCTCTGGAGCAGGTGTGAATGTATCAGTCATTTTGAAAGGCTTAGCAGCAACGTGGGTTCCAAAGTGATTCTTGAACGAAGTAAGGAGAGTAATAACAATGGAAATAACAATTTGTGCAGCAAGGCTCCATGAAGGTACCTAGCAGTCCATTTATACCACTGATCAGACAGCCGTCCCGCTGGATCTATTCACATCTTGAATATGTTGAACAGGCTTGGACCATTAATGAGCCGGCGATAAAAACCGTATATGTCCGGCCTGGAAGAAAATGGGAAGATAACTCCGCAACTCTCCACGGCCATGCTCCATCTGACGTGAGTTGCGCAGTGGAGTTAAGCAAGGCACGGGTCCGGACGTCAGGCTATGACGCGCGGAGGAACCAAACCCTTCTTAACTCCCGCTTTAAATTTATGGTGGCGAGCGCTAAGACCAGCGGCTCGCGCCAAAAAGATCTTCAAAACTCCGAAAACACCATGATTGTATACGGCTGGCCTGAGACACGACGTAGGGAATTGGGCGGTTGATTGTCGATAAAGACTCAAACTGTTGCTTTATCATCATGTGATTCCACAGTCTTGAGAAGTTTCTTTCAAGCCATCGCGGCGGCTGGAGATTGAGGACGAGATGGACAACACAACACTCGCTAGGTTATCTTCTTCGCTGTTGAGCTATGGAAGCGGAGATCATGGCCGTTCTCGTGGTCAAATATGTCTTCATATCAGCTGCGGCCGTGATCGGTCTCTACGCTTCTCTGCTTGGGTTACTCGCAATACCATTCCTTCAAGCCCACGTTGTCTATCTCCACGCTTTCCAGATGACATGGTTTAAAGATCTCAATGTACCGGAGTCGTTTGGCTTTTTGCATAACCAAGTTACTCCGTTTGCCATTAAAACTGTTGATGGTGAATCGCTCTACGCATGGCATATTCTTCCTGTTGGGCTATACCGCAAGCATGAGCAGGCTCTGTTGGCAGAGCCCTCAGGGTTTGTCCACGATGTCACTTCTACCTTCGCGTTTAAGCTCTTGCGTGATGACCCTGATGCGCGTTTGATTCTTCATATGCACGGTGCCGGAGGCACGGTCGGGTCAGGTTACCGTGTCCCGAATTACCGTGCTCTATCGGCAGGGCAGCCCGATAAGATACATGTCTTGACTTTCGATTATCGTGGCTTTGGGCGCAGTAGCGGTAGCCCATCTGAACATGGAATGCTCTTGGATGCGCTTGCTGTTGTGGACTGGGCTATCCGAATCGCAGGAGTCCCGTCAAGCCAGATCGTTATATTTGGGCAGTCTATGGGCACCGCTGTGACCATCGCTTTACTCAAGCACTTGGCTGTTCAGTCGCCTCCTACACAACTTGCGGGTGCCGTGCTTGTGGCGTCATTCTCTGATATTGCGAGTCTTGTAACGACGTACCGTGTTGCGGGTGTTATCCCATTACTATCGCCTCTGGCACAATTTCGCCCATTGTTCAATTTCCTCGGTACTTTTATCCGTGACAAATGGCCAAGCAAAGACCGCATTGCTGAGTACGTCCGTGTCAATGAAGTCAATGGTCATAGGTACAAATTGACGCTGATTCATGCTGAGGACGACTACGACATTCCACATCATCACACTCCAATACTTTTCCATCATGCTGTCAGTGCATCAGCACCTGCGGCTTTCAGTGAAAACCATTTTAGCGATTGGAAAGAGAGCGCAAGGACTGACTTGGGAGCTGCAGGGTCGCTAGTAGAGTGGAGAACAGAGCATGGGGTCATCAGGGAGGAGGTAATAAAATACGGCCTACATGATGTTATCATGGGTTATCCAGTAATAACCATGGCAGTTATGCGGATATTTGACTCTGACTAACCAAAAGAGTTGTGGTTACCGGAGAGGCAATTTCATTCCTACTTGGGAGCAGAGTATTGAACATGTCGACGATGCCTTGTGAAAGGGAGGAAATCATTACTAGATATGCACGACGAGAGCAAAAAGGGATTGCTCAACATCACTCCTAGCGAGGAAAATAGAAATCTAGATCAAAGAGCTGTATTTATGGGTAAGTATAAGGCATCATTGGCATAGCTGTTTCTCCCGTATATCACAAAATTCTACTGAAGCATGAAAGGTCAAGAGAATTTTTCAGGAAAAGGAGCTTATCTGCTCACCATAGCGTCATCTAAACCATGGGCTATGCCTGGGATTGTTTTCAGGCCACACACAAAACAAATGTACCCAATAATTCGGTGCGTTCATATCCGCGTGTGACTCTAATTACCGGCGTACTTTAGTCTCTAGAACCGACTCATTGGCGCCAGGACTGTCCCAAATCCTGATCAGCTCTAAACCAACAGCGTTGAAGAGATTCTTCCACTGCGACACTGTGCGCTCCAGCCCGGCAGTGTGTAGCCACATAAGGATGTCCATTTCTGCCGCCCGAAGATCTGCCTCAGTATCAGGGAGGACATAGTCGTCGATTAGTAGGGTCGAGTATTCCGGGTCCATTGCCTCCACTATCCGAGATAGGATCTGGGCACTCTTCACGTCTGACCAATTATGCAGCACGTCTCGAAGAAAGTATGCTCGCGCTCCTAGCGTATTTTATAACGTGAGCACTCAGTTTTATTAGCAGTCAGGATGGTGACATCTTTTACCTTTGACGGGCTGAGGAGTGAAAAAGTCATATTCCATCGGCTCTACTCCGTCCGGGACTTTCTCAATCCGCCGGAGAGTCAGCGGCAGGTCTTGCAAGATCAGGCGTCCGGAAATATCAGGATGGCGCTGCTTGAATCGCCCAAGCTCCTGTCCGGGCCCGCCGCCAACATCTACCATGAGAACTGCATCGGGATCCTGGCGGACATTGTACAGTTTCTCGTGGGCAGGGTATATTTCAAACCATTGAGGCATCTCTGCTAACCGCCGCGCGGCCATGTAGTCATCAAAAGACTTTTTCTGCTCTGGATTTTTCTCCAATAAGTCAAAGATAACGTCAGTGCCATGGGCGAATTTGAATAATGTTACTGCCCCTGGTTCATCCGCAAATTGGTTGATCCCTGGACCGCGCATATATTCGACCAATCTTCCACCCTATATCAAATTAGCATCTAGATGATTGAAATGCTCGATGTCGTACCATGCCAAAATCCAAATCAAAGCTGTGTGGGATGTAAATGTCAGAGTTTCTCAGAGTTTCGTTCGATATTGTTGTATTACACGGGTGGCGCATACTGGTGCTTTTCTGCGCCAATGGACCCTGGAAGGGCCTTAAAGCGGGTGTTCTCATTGGCCGTATAGAGCTGACTGCCGGCCTCATCACACAAGCCAATGGCCGTTAGGACACGAAGCACCCGAACTACAAGTTCCCGTCAACAGTGTCAAGATTGAAAGGCGTCAAAGCCGATCAAAGCTTACTTGTCAAGAAAAGATCGGCCCCAGTCTCCTGAGCTATTTCACTTGCGGATACCGGCTTCCCGTCTCTGGCAGTGATGGTATGGAAAAAGCGATATTCGGTAGCGACACGGATTGCAATATTTTGCATTATCTTAAACGAGGAAACAATTTAGATATTTTGTTCTATAGACACGAGACATGTTTCATGCAGCTCGCACACACACCTGAAAATTCAACCTGGAGGTCGTTTCAACAGGCGTTTCAACCGCGAGTTGCAGTTCACGAAGGGCTTTGAGAAGGTCTCGATGGCCATTTTTGTCCCCTGCTTGCTCGGCCGCAGCAAGACGTTGGACCTTGTCAAGTGCTTTAGATAGTGACATGGGAGTGAGCAATACAGCACTGCGGAATCGTTGACTGGGACAGAATATAAATGAAGGGCCAAGGGTATGATAATGCGCAGATTGCAGCAACGAAGAATGTGGTCAAGGAAGTTTTCTATTGAACCCTAATGGGTGTTCCAGCCCTCCTTCAGCTTTGGTGTAACAAATTGTCTAAAACCATGCTATGCCTGTAATTTATAATCCGTTAGCCGCTTAAAGGAGTATATAATCCTAGAATGAGAGCACCCTGCAATCGAGCTAACGTTTCACTCTGTCAGCCGCAGACTTTTGAGATATGTCGTGCTGGTCAAGCTCACGCTAACCCGCGGATGCCTTCCGCAGGTCCAATTTGCGCGACAATCTCACGCTACCTTAGGCTATCCAGGATGAGGGCAGGGTGTTGGAGCAGCACAACTCAAGGTACTTGTTCCTTGCTACTTCTGATAACAGGGAACATATTCGAGTAAATATACAGCGGAGCCAGTGTAAGGAATGTAGCCAAAGCATTATGTGGTCGCCTACGATGGCAGAAATCGAAGTAACGATTTGCTTTCTAATTTTCAGGGAAGGATGCTTGACTTTCGGCGCTATAAAACCAATAGAAGGCTTGAAACTGCAAGACAAGGGTCAAAGCGAGATGCCCTCGTGGGCAGGGGGTTAGCCTTGCAATTTAGGCTATTATTTAGGCCAGGGAATCCTAGTGTATCGCTCGCCCAACCTAACATGCCGAAATCAATTGCAGGATGTCACCGGAGTTGCATCATTGGCAACATTACCGAGAGCGCTTCCTCGTGGAACCCATCAATAAACATAACAAAAAGGGCGACTAGAAACGCAACAGTGAGTTCAAGTAGCAGCCTGATACAACAGAATGGGTCAAGCATAAATCGCGTCTTTTCATACGTTTATTTATAAGTGAAGGTACACAAGCGCCAGTATAAAAGTGCAGACGAGCTCAGAGTCGCTGCCGATCCGTCGAGGCCTGCGTCCGCTCTGAAACGACTGTAGTATCTTTTGTCACCAGAATTTGTCTCTTGCTACTGTCCAATGCGGTCAATTCTTCCTCTTCGCAGAATTCAAACGATGGATTAGCCTTTGAGGCGCGTGTAACCCATGTGTTGTAAGAGTGGCCATTTAATTGCATCCACGATTCTCGCTGGTTTCGGCTCCCGCTAACGTATACGGGGCCATCGCTGCGTGTGCGCGAAGAAGCGTAGGATGTGGAATTCTTGAGGTCTTGTGTGAAGCGAATAAAGAAAGGGCGCAGAACCGGAATAGACCCAAAGATAATGATAAACCACATCTCGGTAAGGACCCAGGTGTTAAGCTCGTAGATGGCGTATGTGAGATCATCCACATGGGTGATCGAGGCGATGGCAATGGTTTTGTTGATCCCAGCAATTCCCGCGCTGTCCTCCGCGTTAATAAGTTCTCGCCTCTTTTGTTGTGGGAGACTTACATTATACCTCCTCCCATGATAAGGCACAGGCTGATCTTGGTAGACAGCTTCATCTGCTGTAGCTGTCCAATGATGTATACTGGATAGAAGGCAAGGAAGAAGTCCGCAGCCGCACCAATGCCTATGGAGGTCAGCGACTGCATAGTTGATGTCTCACGATCTCACATACTGCCTTGGAGGTATCCGACTTGCGAGCATATGACAACGCCATCGCATTTTCCATCAAGACTAGTGTCCCAGAGCCTGGCGGGAGGATCACATTGTTTTAAAATCAGGACTACCTCAATCACATTGATAACCGCCTGAAGCCCTCCGACAACATAGAGGAGATTTCTGCTCTTTCGCATTGTTCGCGCCTGGATTGATATCAGGAATGCAATGACGGCTATTCTCCCCAGAACTAAACAGAATATAGCAACGATCTGTCCCATCCAGCTGTATAAATTCGTCTGAATGATATTGTCATCGGACAGTAAGCCCTGATGGTTTCCGAGGCCGTATCGGACACTCACAGTCATGAGGCACTGGGCGCCGAGAGCAAATATCTAACTTCGAGTCAGGTTTTGAAACGAATCCCAGAGTCAAATGGACATACAAACGCAGCTATTACCCAGATGAAGTCCCATCGTAACCCCAGGACCCCCGACAACAGCGAACCCGGCGGGCAGAAAGACGCAGTGCGAGCCCGCAAAAGAACCAGGAGCAAGGCCAATCCGGTCTCAGCCCAAGTAACTCCAAGCACCAATGGGCCCTTCCTTCCATATGCAGAGTGTGCGGTCTCCGCCATCCGCTATGTGAGACATTGAGTATTGACAAACAACAAAATGGCCTCGTATGATCGGGTCATTCTCAGAGCAAGGAAAGTCATATTTTGAGTCCTTTAATCGCAGGTAATATCGTGCTGACCCGGTACCTTGGATATAATGTCGTGCTATCGCAGCTGACAGGGTGCTTTTTGGCCGGACTTTACTTGGCTGAGCAAAAGCTTCGTGATGACAACGATAAATACCCTAAGTTCAATCTACCCCTGACGAGGTATCCCTGTATCGCCAAGTATGGAACACCCTCCCTTTTCCAGATTCAAGCGGGTCCGATTTCGAATCAAGCATGAGAACAAGACGGTTAGCGTAGATCACCCATGCTTAGCATGGCATTAGTGTCTTCGACGGGATGTTTGCGGCAGTTCAGACCCTGTTCCCCGAGCGATGAGATATTGGTTGGTCGTGGCGATCATGGCACTGTCACTTGTCGTCCGGAGATTATAGGATGAAACACATCCATACAGCCTAATCGAACAGATTATCATAAGCGATATGGCCCGGATAAGTGGTTCTTGGCTAATATTATTTTCGACGAATGTTATGAACCGTACTGTTGGTATGGCCTGGGGTAATATATTGGTTTCTCCTGAGACCTGGTTCGATGACATCCCTCTGGGCCACATCTCGCAGGGTGTTCTCAAGGTTCCATATTTTTGCCGAACACATTCTGTTGTTCTTCTCGTTTCCCTTTTTCTTATGACTCTCTTTAGGCAATTATCTTTCGTCGTTCCTTTTCGCAGCCATGCCCTCTTCCTCGACAACACCAGAGAAGTCACCACCGCATGTCGAAACTACCGAGATAGACGAGATAGAGGAAGCTCTCGAAGGCTACGTAGTTGACCCTAGCCGCTACGCAGGCAATGCAGCCAGGTTAAAAACCAGCCCCGATGGACGTTATATTCTTGTCCCACAACCTCAGGACACAGCCGATGACCCGTTGAATTGGAGTGCTCGAAAGAAGGTCTGGATTGTGGCCACCATCGCCTATATCGCCCTTCTAGCAGACTATACAGGGGGCTCGGCCATTATAACTGTCATCCCGCAGTCAATGTAAGATGTTCACACTAGTGTCGGGTAACGGGGTGTTTACATACTGGATGGGCATAGCTAATGGTGGGCGCTGTGCAGGCAATGGCAATTACCTCAGGCCACAGTGCAGAGAGCTGTTGTAGGCAACCTTTTCACGATCGGAGCTTGCGGACTCTTCGTTGTTCCTCTGGCAAGTTACTTCGGCCGGTTGCCGGTGACACTTCTCTTCCAATGCGTGATGTTGTGTACCTGT
The DNA here is from genome assembly GCA_014805645.1 of Spiromastix sp. SCSIO F190. NCBI lineage: Eukaryota > Fungi > Ascomycota > Eurotiomycetes > Onygenales > Spiromastigoidaceae > Spiromastigoides > Spiromastix sp. SCSIO F190. The sequence goes on along the minus strand of WXTY01000006.1, from coordinate 1,000,281 downwards.
GTCTGGTCCGCCGCAGCCACCAGCTTCAAGTCCTATCTTGCTGCGCGCATAATCAATGGCTTCTTCTGCAGTGTTGGTCAGGGTGGTGCCCTCATGTGGATCAAAGATCTGTTCTTCTTCCACCAGCATCCACAGATCATCAACTATGTTGAATTCTCGATCATCCTGAGCCCGTACCTTGGACCCCTGATTACCTGCTTCATAGTTTCCGGGGTGAGCTGGCGATGGGCCTTCTGGTTGTGCACCATTCTTTCCGGCGTCGGCTTGGTTCTTGTTCTTTCTCTCGACGAAACTCTTGTCGACAGGAAACAACGTATTCTCTCGCGAGGCTCTCTCTTGGGTCGCCTAACGGGAGCCCATCAAGCCCAAGCTTGGCCTCAGAGGGACTTTGTCCAATGCATGGCGCGCCCCGTGGTGGCTATTACCAAAATACCGGTGATCACAATCCTGATCTACTACTTCTTGAACTTTGCCTGGGTCATTGGCGTCAACACAACAGTCGGCATCTGGCTTACCAATATATATGGTTTTTCCACGGCGCAAATCGGTAAGTCTGCGACTCCCTGGTAAATATCAACCTCGAAGTGGTAAGCTGATTGTAGACCCAGGATATTTTTATTTCTTCGGTATCATTGGGCCTCTCGTCGGCTGGTTCGCGGGCCACTTCCTCCACGACGCCGTAGGAAGATACTATACGAAACGGCACGGTGGTCGTCTCGACCCCGAAGCCCGGCTAATCATCACGTACCCAGCAACAATCATCTGTTGCATCAGTTTAATAATTCTTGGTTTCGCTTTTGAGAGGCATTGGCATTACATGGTCATTGCCGTAATCGCCGCGACGCAATGCATTGGCGTCATGATAGTCACAACCGCTATCAACGCTTATCTGCTCGACTGCTACCCCGAAGGATCTGGCGAAGTGGGAGCCTGGGTCACAGCCAGCCGAAATTGGGCTGGCTTCATGGCAACATATATCCAAATCGATTGGGTCACGCGCATTGGGCCCGCTAGAGCGCTAGGCATTCAGGCTGCGATCACCTTTGCTTCTGTGTTCTTCATTGTATTTTTGCAGGTATACGGGAAGCGACTGAGACATTGGCAAGGGCGGATGGTTCTCGGTGGTGGGAAGAAGTAAACAAAAGTTTTTGAGTAACGATTCCAGAAGTGATGTAATAAAGAAACCCCATGGAGAAACTTCAAACCATCATTCCATCTCTCGGAAGTCCTATTCTAGACGAGCATAGCCCTCATTAGGATAATAGCAGGGAGTATAAATCGTTTAGTTGTCGGAGTTAGCTAATTTGTTTGTCTATGGCGGTTTTAGCAGGGGTTTCCTAACCTCTGGGGAAATCGTAGGTGACGACAAGGTAACGCTCACAACTCCCAAGTCCATAACTCCCCTCCCCGTGATGTGGAGATGGCGCACGCTGTCTGAAACTATGAACTCGAATTATTGAAGCATTCTTATAACTGCTCGCATTTTGGAGCTCTGCGGTTTCGAGCCGGGGAAGCGATCTAGAAGGCCGGGGGTTATGCATGCCCTGGTCCAGGGGATGTAAGCCATAACGCCACTACCCGACAGTTGCAATCTCGATTGGTCGCTCGGACGCCATTGCGGGAGACGAAATAGCTTGTTTCAATGTCATTGTAAGTAGTATGTATTAAGCAGAAACAAGACAGTTTGTATTCGTCTAGTCGTTAATGGGATGTTACCAGATTCACATGCTGGAAGGATGCCACAACCAGTTTGAAACATAACCAAATATCCACATACAGAAGCATCGCAAAATCAGATAAAAATAAGAAACTGTTCCGGTATCTAATAACTGAGACAAAACTAAATTGTAAGGGACATATTGTTGCTGGTATATAAATATCGCGCTTGACTATCATATACTCAAAAGACGTCGGGATATATAACGCACCATAGCAAAACAGCCACCACGCATGAAAAAGAAGAAATCATGCGTCATCCGATTCCTTCTCTGGTTTTTGGCCGTATACGACATGGCTAGAATTAGAGTCGTCAGCGTGATATCCACCATAACAGCACAAAGATTGGAAAGCTGGAAGGAACATACTAATGGAAATACGAATGTATTTTGCGATTATGCAAGTCTTGACGGGCCTTAGCTAAAAGGACCTGGATTTCTGGCAAAGCCCAACCAAGCTTTGTTAAGGGCGCGATGGCGATTCCCTCCAGGCCCTCAAGATGCTGATGGAGACCGAACGCGCCGATAACTTTCAGCTCACGACTCTTGGGCCATGTTCCCAGGGGGAGCTTGAAAACCTACAAAAAGATTTTGCTTAGTACACTTAGTGATGGCTCAGGCCTTTCCAGTAAAGTACCTTATGCGTTATGTTGGTGAAACCCGCATTCTCCAACCAGCCTTTTACTTCCGGGCCAGGGTTAACGTTGATGCCCATTTCTTCGAATGCTTTCTTCGCGGTGTCCTGGAGTTGCAGAAGGTATGTTCCTTCTAAGCTTTTGTCGTCACTGCGAATCTGGCCATCCCAGTCTTGGAATTCGACCCATCCGCCAGGCTTGGTGGCCCTAGGTAAGTCAATGTTAGCAGCTCTGTACGCGAGAGGTGATGATACGATGGGCACAAGAGTGACTGATTAGTTACCCGAAAGCCTGGTTCATCAGCCTTTGCCAATCCCTGATAGCTCCGACAAGAAATCGGCCGTGGACGTAATCGAATTTGTTGTCATAGCCCCATTCGTCCTCGACATCATCAACAATGAACTTAACATTCGGAGGTACGCTGCGATATGTATTAGTTCGTTCGAGGCAAGCCAGTTATGAGTGAAGTGCAGCTCACAATGTAGGTTGAATGGGGCTGAGATCATTTCCGATCACCTGCAAAGTAAGGAATTTTAGACATGTTGCAAAAAGGTATCATAGGAATTTGCAAATCTGTAATGCGGACTTACCTCTGCAGACGGATGTTCGTCCGCTGTGTAGAGTAACGTTAGCTTGAGTATACTTGAGAATGTCGTTCTGCGTCAGAATGTATAATTACCAAAGTCCATAGCCCACTGGGATGTACATGCGTTAGTTTCCAGAGCATAATGAAACTGCGCAGGGGGATGTAGATGTAACCTACAATGCCTGTCCCGGTGCAGAGATCAAGAACGGACTGGGGGTTCGGCGGTAGCGGCGCGAGATGAAGCTTGTCACCCAAAATCTTCGCAATCAAAGCATGATGTATATCGAGTCTTTCAGCCTCCTGCTCATCATTTGGGAGCATATATTCTAGTCGCCGTCTTGTTAGGTATTTTACAAGGTAGGGAGTAATTTTGTCTGAGGATGGCCACTCACTTCCCTCGCGATATGCATGGTATCGACGACCATGTAGGGTGGGATAATCGGTAACACTCGATGTCAAAGAAGCCGAATATGTCGAACTGGAGGCCCAACATTAGACATTGTCCTCGCAAGAATTCACACAAAATTTTCGGATTCCATGTTGCATACAGCTCATCTCCATAGGCGCTGTTTGACGAGAGCTAGAAGTATGTAAGACGACTCTGGTTCGTGTGAAAACCCTAAAAAGTGGCGTGCAGAGAGGCGCACCTCATCGTCTATTTCCAACTCTGCTGCAGCATCGGTGGGTAATGGATTCTCAGCCTGCGCGGCTGCCATAGTGACTCCGATGGCGCTTTTTCTTGTCCAACGGAGGACAGCAACAAACTGTATATATACCGAAAGGCACAAAGCGATGGTGATCCTGTACAGTCACTCTGGATGCCTGGAGTTGAAAGTTGTTTTTTTGCCGTCGATTGGGCGGCACATCATAAAATAAGTGCGGAGACTGTACGATCTTTGCACTAGTTCTCGAGCTAGCGATGATGTGCTGGCTGTCAGCGGCGGAAGAAGTTCATCTAGCCATGCATTAATTGCCATGGGAAATTGCTCCTCGAAGCCGCGTGAGCCGCCTGCGAAATGCGAACATGGAGCCGAATCAATTGAGCAGGACTGTTGCATGGAGTATGTTCTTTCACGTTCATAATTTGCCCGCATGCAGGGAGGACAATGAAAACGTCACATGATGTGGAGGCAAGATGAACCAGCAACGAGAAGCACACTGCGAAGCCTTAACTCTCCATGATTTCGAGTGCGAAGCTCGGGTGCTTGGTCAGTGCTTTTGTTACAGATCGTCGGCAGCGCCAGACAGAGTCAGTGCGGGCTTGAAGATTTACCAAAAATTGGGCAGTGTCCCCCAGAGGAAGGTTGATATCACGGAATACTCCTCATAAGTTTCCGCACCGTTATTTCTATGGAGCGTGTCTACAAGCTTAGTGTGGCGGCCGTACGGTCTCTAGCAGGTTCTTTAAAATGATATGCATTCAAACAGCTATGCATAGGACTAGTCAGAATCTAAATGCGAAAAACCAGGACGCCGCAAGAACCAAAACCACCATGGACGTCTTCTGACATAGTATATACATAATGAAAGATACAAAAACTCCGAGAACAGGAATGCATACCGGAACTCTTCACGCTAACACAGCACGTATCAACATAAGCCAGACTCCTTCAACCAAAATGCATGTTGCCCTTTTCACTTGAATCCTTCCTTACCCCTCCAGTATCCTTCCATCTCCCACCTCCGCGCAAGAGCATACCTCCGCACGGCATCCGACACCATTATTTCAAATCCCGGTTCATCCCACCATTTGCTATGAAGGACAGGCATTCCGCCGTTCAAGTCGTTATCGTTCGGCCAGTTGAGGTACCAGGAGGGATCCAATCTCCTCCAAGGCATGGGCCCTCCCCAGCGGTGGGCGTAATTAAGTAGGTTTTGGTCAGGGGATCCGTTATAGTATAGGTTCGGCCTCTTCAAGATCTCGAGATAATGATGGAAGAGATCCGCGTTCGGTGAATATACCAAAAGACCACTATTGAAGATAGTCTTTTCACGCTTGGGATCGTGATATGGGTAAGAATGCTGGGTATCCAGTGTCTCTGGACTTGCCAACATGAGAAAGTCCTCAGGGAGTTTGCCAAGTTCTTCGGTCACATTTCCCGTTCCGTTCATAGTCTGCATTGGCGCCGCAACAGACGCGAATATACTATCCAAAGGGCGTTGGAGAACCAAGTCTGTATCCATCAATAAAACCGTCTTATATGGCATGACGTTGGGATCGAACAGTCGCAGTTTAGTGAAGGTGTCCGCCCAACGATCCGTTAGGATATCAATACTATCGATATCATATCCCACTTCCTCAACCTCTACGATGATTGCACCGTCATCCCGGAGCCGCTGGCGTTTGCTTTCGCGGACAGCTTTCGCAACAAGGATCACCACGGGAATAGGGGTCTGAAGCTTAGTCTTCGGTGCGTGAAGCAATTGGTACAGAAGCGTGCGAGCAGCCACGAAATAGTTATCGTCGTCGTCACTGTCGTCCGGTTTGATATTAAATGGCGCGGCCAGAAACGTACCGATCGCACGTTCCGCTTTGTATGGGCCTGGATGCATGTGTCGTTGATATGCCGCTGATATGCCACTGAATTGGGCTGGATAAAGAGCATAGCTACAGATTAAGGCGAAAGTGAAGCATGCCGAGAATAGAAGTAGAAAAACAGGTTTTCTACGCAGCTGCACTCTGCGCAAGCTGCTCTTGAGCAACATCACCGCATTTTCCATTTCAATGTGCCCAGCATTCCTAGCCTTGCAGAACAAAACATGAGCCGAAACTTCACTGCAAACATGGGGGGCTCGGTTATATTTATCATCTCCTTTTATGTATTATCCTTCTCGAGCCTGTGGAGCGCCCAATTCGAGGGCTGAACCCACCCTTTGCAAAATCGCTGGTTTACGAGTTCGGCTTGAGGGATTTTCTAGTTAGTGTGAGAAAAAAATGGAGGTTGTTCATGCCAAAGGAGGCTTGGTAGTGTTTAAAAATAAAATGAATGAAACCTCAAGTTACCTGGCTTTGAGTCAAAAATTTGTTCCACGTATCCATGTCTGTTTCTAACAATAGACTCCTTGTCAAAGCCTATCCAGAGCAACAGCAATCGTGAGGCCGCCGACAAGCCAGGTCTACTAGCCAGGGAGCATGTTGATTAAATTTAATAATAGTGCATTTTTCAAGTCTTGCCGAAGGGCTTTCGTTCTGCGAAAGCCAATATCTGGCCTGTGCCGATTCATACCCCGTGTGCGCTGAGCTTTTATAGCCTGGTTCCTAATTTTTAGCCCGGTGGAGTTAGAAAACTTCGGCAGAACTGATCGCATCATCGATCACAATCGATGTTCGGCGTTCTTGGTGTGCATATTCGGTGGATAATCCTCCATCTGGCACAACGCTGCTTAATACGTTGACAAATAAGTTATTTTATACCACTGGGTCCCGCCCACGAGTGAAGTCAATTTAGGCTGCAAAAAATGTCCATTCGCACACGCCTCGTTTTCCAGAATGATGCAAATATTCATACACTTCACACCACTGTGAATGTCGTCCGGCCGTACGGTGCCCTCGAGGAATCCAACCAGCAACTCTTCAAAGATGGTGGAGAAGACCACTTCGTGGTTGTCACTGAGGCAACAATTTTCCACCCACAAGGGGGAGGGCAACCTTCTGATGTCGGCAGCATGGTGAAAGGCACCTCAGGCTTTACAGTCTCAGCCGTGCGAATGGACACTGTCAAAGAAGGACAAGTGCTACACTTCGGTTCATTCAACGACAAGGAATCATCGCCTTTATTCTCCGAGGGCGACACCGTGCAGCAGGAAATCGACGTTGAAAAGCGTCTGCTTTATTCACGCTTACATACCGCGGGCCATGTCCTCGGCTCAGCAGTGCGACATCTTCTTGAAAATGAGATAGCCAACTTTGATGAACTAAAAGCAACACATTTTCCGGACTCGGCGGGATGCGAATTTCAGGGTCTTATTGATGGCAAATGGAAGGAACCCATACAGAGCAAATTGAACGAATATGTAGCGAGCAAGTCTGAAGTCCGCATTGAGTGGTGGGACGAGGACGACTTCCGAGCTCGTGGTCTGGAACGGCTAATTCCCGATCGTAGCCTTGTGCCGGCAGGAGAAAAATCCCGTGTGGTAAATATCGTCGGCATGGAGGCTTACCCCTGTGGAGGCACGCACGTTGAAACGACCGATTTGTGTGGAAAGGTCACCGTCAGGCGTATTTCGAGGAAATTGGGAAACTCCCGTGTGAGCTATGCTGTGAAGTAAAGTGCTAAATGGCGCTTACTTTTACGATTTCTACGATACCAATTGTTGTTCAGGTACTGGGCTTATAGACCTTTGATAGCTACTGCCCAAAATAGCCAGTGGAAAGTACTTGGGGATTTTTGATTAACATAACTTGCACCACAGCTGTGACATTTCCTGAGCTGGATATTTCTATTGTTTACATACTTTCACGAGCCTTCCGTGTGATTATCCAGTTCTCTGCCACGTCGAATATTTAACTCCTCCAGTTATACCATTACAGCCTCGCCCCTTCATGTACCTTCTCGCTTTCTCCGCTTCGGCCTACCCCGAGCAATTCCGCCGCCTCGGCTGTCTACTTAGTAGCACGATGCCTTTTAGGTGTATCTATGGACACTCATAGGCAACCTTATGAGTGTTGCGGTCGACCTCAGCACAAGACACACTCATATATTTGATTCTGGGAGAAATGTGCTTGGCGGTATGAAAGACAATTTTGGTTGATGTCTGGGCCAGTGATTAGATGCATGTGCAACTGAATTCTCATTTTCCTCTCTATCCAGCTCAACAAGAAGTAGCCAAGGACCGGTTCCATTGAAAGCAATCCGCTCATAAAAACGTCCAATTTAACCCCTCAATTTCAAAGCCTTGAATCATCAAGAGAATTCGCAATGCGCTGCTTGTTACGGCCCCTCCTTTGAAAAGCCCTCAAAGAGCCTGGCTTTAGAAGCTTGGGGGCATGTATTCAACATGGTTGCTAAAATCCAAGTAATTCAAGAGTAACGGTTAGACGGTAAGAGTTGCAATGCCGCCATTCTGTTTATTCCTCGCGGGAATAGTCGTGGCATAGTCATTAAGAGGAAGAAGTACCAAGGGATGAATCACGTGACGAGAAATGTTCGACTCCATCCGGCATCAGGATAAAATAAAATATTTCGTCTGTCTCACACCTATCTCAGCGAACGCGCATCATCAGCTCAGTGGCTATCTCCTGCGCCGTGCCTCTTCTCTTTTTTGATTTTACATTTCTATTGGAGTTTTCTCCCAATTGCAGCCGACAATGGAGGCCCGGTGCCTCGCCCGATCCATCCGGGCAAATGCTTCCCTCTCATCCTCCCTCTTCCGCTCACAGCCCGTTCACGCCCAATTTAGACAAGGAATCTCGCAAAGGACGATAAGCTCGTCATCGACATCCCAAAAACCAGCCGGTGCAGCCGCAGCCGCAGCCGCCGAGCCATTCCACCAGGAAGCCCAGCCGCAACCACGCTACCAACCCCAACGAGCACCCCCCAGATTCTCCTCTGAATCGCTCTTCTCAATGAGCAACTCGAGATTCTCAAGGGGGAACGCATCGCAACGCTCCCATGCAGAGAAACTCAACGACGTCTCGAATGCCCTGGATCGTATCTTCGAGAACTCCCCCGATAGACATACAGCACACTCTATTTTTTCAAACGAATATTCGAACACACCACGAAACCCGAGTGCGGTCCCGGATTCCTCAACCCTCGCGCGCAGTGTCAGGCGCTCCGCAGCTCTTCCTGCCATGCGGCCAAAACCCAAAGTTGATCTCCGCCTTACGCCCTCCCTGGGCCGCACAGTGCCCGTAGACCCTAAGATAGGCGTTGATCTCAACCAGGCCTTCCGGTCCTTGGAGGCGACGTGTGCTCGGAACGGTGTAAGGCGGGATATGAACGCGCAAAGATTCCATACTCGCAAGGGACAGGTGAGGAAGGATCTGCGTTCCAGGAGGTGGAGGAAGTTGTTCAAGTTTTCCTTCCAGAATACGCTTGCCCGGTGTCAGAGGTTGAGGAACCAGGGGTGGTAGATGGACATTCGAAGGGTGTAAGAGTTGCTTTTTCGGTGATCTAGACGACTTCTCTGGTGCTGTCTGTTATCTACGGTCGCACTTTTCCACTCGATGAGGGACGCTTTTTGATATAGACCGGAGGTCATATACTGGGGATCTTATCGGTGTTTACTGCACGGTTTTTCTACTGGATGAGGAACAAAACACAATGTACATTTTACGTACTGTATTAGTACTTCTATTTAGACCTCATAATCCCGAATACCATTTCCTTTGTTGTTACAAGTCTATTGCGCATTACTGAGCTGTTATTACCTCTATAGATGTCATTTTTAAGACAGAAAATATGGCAAGACAGGTATATTGCTAGCGGATACGTTATCTCATGCCCCGAAAGGAAAGCTCAAGTTCACTAGGCCAGTGCTCATAATTACAAAACAGGGCTGAAGTATGTAAATAAAATTTTATATACCAGATGAAATGCTGAAATCCAACACGCGTTTTCATTCCAAGAAAGCGAAAACGACATGACCATATATAGCCAAGGGAATATCAAGACTCAATCTTTCTTCCCCGTCGAATACCCTCCATATCCATTCCCGTTGCTTCCATTCCCAATATAGCCTCCATATCCGTTAATCCTCCCCCGATCTCCAAACGTCACAGTGCCGCCTGTATTCTTCCCGAAAAGGGGCGACGACCCAGACGACGGAGCATTATTCCCAAGTAAACCCTCTCCCCTCCAGCGTGGGTTCCTCTTGCCTTTCGTCCGATCCCACCATAACGCGATAACACCTCCCGCCGCGGCAGCCATTACAAGCACGAACAGGCGGGAGAAAAATCCACTAACCCCTCCAGAGGCAGACTTTGATGTAGCCGCCGACTTAACCAGGCCAAGGACATCCCCATCAGGAACCCAACCGACTCTGAACGTCATAGTCAGTGCTTCACCACGGACGACCTTCGTCCCCTGCCCAGCTGCCCACGGGTCCCATGGTATATTCACGGTATCCGCGTCCTTACCATCTGTCCCCGAAGCAGCGATCATGGGTACAGAATACGCCGTCCCTGCAACGACCTGCCGGGACGCAATGCTCCTCCTCTTCGACGAAGACGATAAGGGCGACTGGTGAAGGAGGACATTCATCTCGGACCAAATGTGCAAATGACTCCGCTGTAACGTTCCCTGCAGCGCAAGCGTAATAGGTGTGAAAGGCGATGACGACGCCGCGTCCAGGTCTTGTCCGTCGCTGCTCTCCCCTGTCCCTGTTCCCGGATCATCATTGGGCTCTGTTGGCTGCGTGCCAAGCGGCGACGTGGGCATGCGGCATGTCAGGGGGACATCGGAGTGGACGTAGTATTCTAACAGGTGGTAGATTTCGTCGGAAACGGGGGTTATGGTGCATGACACGGTTTCGGAGATGCCGTAGCGGAAGAATAAAGGTTGGGACGTCTCGTTGCAGGTTGGGAAGGGGGCGTATTGGAGTTTGCCGGCTTGGTCTTCTAACTAAGGTGATTAAAGCAGAATGTGAGCTTGAATGTTTCTTCCTTTTCCAATTGAAGGTGTACAGTGTTGTAGTATCCTAATTGGCGATTGGGAAGTAAACACGTACATGCTCACCCGTGTCTCTGTTCAATTTCAACAAACTCGGAATCAGCAAACCCTCCAGTACTCGACACAAACGTAGAATGACACAGAAAAAACTCACATTGTCCGACTCAAACAGGAGATCGGTACATTTTGTCCGTACTTATAACCAGGCCTCGAAGGGCCAGATTCTAACCTCTTCGGAGCCTTTGCTGCTCCGACCGCATGAGCAAATATAAGGCAGAAAAAAGCAATATACCCAAGAAATGAAGAGGAGAAAGGAGATCGCTGGCCCCGCGATTGTAAATGCATTATATGTATCTGCCCTGCAGGAGAACGGGGGGGCCGAGAGGCTGCTGCAGGGGAGAAAGGGAATTGTTGTTGTTGTTGTTTTCTTCTGTGCTTTGCGGAGATCGCCCAGGGTCCTTGCACTGAGACTGATTTTGAGCTTCATATCATTGGTATGTTGCACCATATGCAGAATAATGCCATTGAGGATACTAATATTGTTCATAGAGAATTCACAAGACAGTAAGATCTAAATATGTTCGTTCTGTATGATATTATCAACTCGGCATGAAAACAACAGAAAAGCAGCAAGCTGACATTTCCCGAGATTACTTTTCATAAACAGCTCCTCTCTCATGCCCGATCCGTGCGTACAATCCGCTAAGTCGCTCGGTACTCATTAGATATATGCCCCCGTTTATAACGCCCCAAGCATCAGACAAACGGTCCGAGAATCACCCAAGCGCATCTCTAGAGAAGAGAAGCCTTCTTCTTAAACGCAGCAATCAACCCTCCAGTAGACGAGTCATGTCCTTCACCCTTCGCCCCCTCAGTCTCCAACTCCTTCTGGATCTTCTTAGCCAGCACCTTGCCCAACTCAACACCCCACTGGTCAAAGGAGTTGATATTCCACACCGCACCCTCTGTGAAAGTGACATGCTCGTAGTACGCGATCAGCGCACCCAGCGTCCCCGGTGTGATCTTCTGCGCAAGGATAGAGGTCGTGGGCCGGTTTCCTAGGAACGTCTTGTGCGGGACGAGTTCCGCCGGTGCACCCTCGGCTTTCACCTCGTCGGGCGTCTTGCCTACCATGAGCGCTTCGGCCTGTGCGAGGAAGTTCGACGCGAGCATGCGCTGGTGCTTGCCGCCTTCGACGGGGTTATGCGACTCGGCTGCGAGGATGAAATCGGTGGGGATAAGCTTTGTCCCCTGGTGGAGGAGCTGGTAGAAGCTGTGCTGGGCGTTTGTGGCGGGTTCACCGAAGAGGATTGGGCCCGTGGAATATTTCACGTAGTCTCCTGTGCGGGTTATGGCTTTGCCGTTGCTTTCCATGCTGAGTTGTTGGAGGTAGGCGGGGAAGCGGTGGAGGTACTGGTCGAATGGCGAGACGAGGTGAGTCTGTGCGCCGAAGAAGTCGTTGTACCAGACGCTCAGGAGACCGCCGAGGACAGGGATGTTTTGTTCCAATGGTGTCTCGCGGAAGTGTTTGTCCATGGCGTGAGCGCCAGCGAGGAATTGGTGGAAGTTGTCGTAGCCGATGTATAGCGCTACGGACAAACCGATGGCGCTCCACACGGAGTAACGGCCTCCAACCCACGATTCGAAACCGAACATGTTCTTCTTGTCGATGCCGAATTTGGTCACTTCCGCCTCGTTGGTGGAGAGGGCCACGAAGTGTTTCGCGATGTGGGCTGGGTCTTTGGCCTTCTCGAGGAACCAAGACTTGGCTGTGTTGGCATTGGTGGTGGTCTCCGCGGTGGTAAAGGTCTTAGAGGCGACTAAGAAGAGAGTAGTCTCTGGGTCAGAGTCCTTCAATGCTTCAGCAATGTGGGTGCCGTCGATGTTCGAGACGAAGTGCAGGTTCAAGCTGCGGTCACCGTATGGCTTCAGGGCTTCAGTCACCATAACCGGGCCACTAAACAGTAAAAATATGTTATAAACCTTACTTCGAAAGATTTCAAAGAATAAGAATAGAAACCTACAGATCCGATCCACCAATTCCGACATTGATGATAGTCTTGATCTTCTTGCCTGTGTACCCCTTCCACTCTCCACTACGAACCTGCTCAGAGAACTCCTTCATATGCTCCAGAACAGCATTGACATCCTCAACAACACTCTTCCCGTCCACCTGCATGGGCTGATTGGTCACATTGCGCAACGCAACATGGTACACAGCACGATTCTCAGTGAAGTTGATCGGCTTGCCCTCGAACATCTCATCGCGCAGCTTCTCAACGCCAGCTTCCTTGGCAAGGTTCACAAGCAGAGAAAGCGTATCTTCATTGACAAGATTCTTGGAGAAATCAAATAGGATCTCTGAGCTGTCTGCGGTGTTGTCGAAGGTGCGCGAGAACTTGTCGAAGCGCTCGGGGTCTTTGGCGAACAGTTCCCTGAGGGCTAGGTTGCGGCCGGTGGAATTGTGGTGGTCCTGGAGCGCCTTCCAGGCACCTAGAGTGCTGGCTTGTGCGAAGCTGCCCATTTTAAGGACTCCTTTGCGGGATTGTAGGTATTGTAGAGGGCAATTGATGAGGCGGGGCAGTGATGTCAGAACAGATGCAACTGGATAGAGGCGTCAATTAGTGAATTGCACAGATTGAATAACAGAAATTAGATTCACAAGGAAATAGCAGCACGGTATACCTCGTCACATAGACCGAGTCTCACAGAAGCGTTGTCTGTCGAGAGTGTCGAGGTGAGCCGGTCTGTAAATAAACACAGGAGGGGCAATGGCATCACACCGGAGCCCAGCCCAGCCCAGCGAAAAATCTCCTCCAGCAGGGAATATACACTCCTTTGCTCCACTGTAAACGTCTCCTGGAATAAAGCGGAAAATATCTCGGGTTATTTCGCGAGCCAAATTTCCCGCCTTATCTAGTTATTGGTAATGCTTGTCCTGCTAATAATTAATCCCCCAGCGTCATCAGAAGCTCTTCGCCTTGGACCTTTTGGGCTAACAATCTCAACATCCTGGGGACAAGCGTATCTGCTGTCAAAATCCGTATCTACACACTAAAAATAACGATTCTGTTTGGGTTGAGACTCGTTCTTTCACTGAGTCTTCTTTTCTCCCAGTACCCGTGCCGCAATTAATCATGCCCGGAGCCTTCCAATGAATGCTGCGGAGCCCAGATGAACTGCATTATGGAACTCATGAAATATGTCAAGACGCTGAATTTCCAAGTGACAGGTTGTCTACGTCCTAGTCACCAGTTCACAGAAACCCTGAGACTGGGATGACTCTGCATTGGGCATCGTCAGACAGGGCCATATGCAATACGATTACTCCACCCGGTACAGAAAGGACAATTGCTGGCGACACAAGATGAGGATAGGCAAAAGTAAAGGAGCTGATGCCAAACGCCCAGGCTGTACCCAGCTCTTTAAAGAGTTTTCATCAAATGGACGAGCTTGAACTAGCTAATGAAAATGGTGATTCCGAACATTTGAAAGGGCTTTTGTAGCGCCGAAACGACAGATGACTTGAGGGAGCGGAGAATATCAGGAGAAGGTCGAGCCTAGCCATCTATTATGGGCACACCAACATCCTCGTGTCCCTGCTTGATCAGCATCGTACATACACTTGATGCAAAGGGTGTGTTAGCGATGGTGAAAGTGCTACGGCACAAGGAGAACTCGCCGATGCATGGAATATTCATGGTATACATGGGATTTTTACCGCATCTTGCCGCCCCATATTCAGTGGATTTATTGATGTAATAATGTCCCTTGGTGGCTGTTTTGTCTCCCCATCCCCCCTAGTTTGTCTGGAGCTGTTTGGCTCAAGTTTGGCAAACGGGATCTCTTGCCAAGTACACCGTATCTATAACAAATAAGCAATTTCTCCATGAAAGAACAGGCTGAAATAAATTAAGGATCGCAAATTCGATTTGCTGCATGACTTGAAACACGCATGAATCAGTCTATTTCCAACTACCGAAATTGGATCCTGCATGGATAGTTTCCAGGCTACAAAAACCGAGCGACGGAGAACTCCAACAAAGCAATATCGATGAAAAACACCAAGACATGCAAAAAAATATTTGATTTGCATTCTCTATTTGGACATTTAAGAAACGAGAGCCGAGATTCGGCTAATTAAAGTGTAAAAAGAGACATGATTCAAACTTGACACTCCACTTTCCTCGAGACTCAATACATACACTTCACGTCATCATTAACAAGCCTCGGAAAAACACCCAACACAACAAAGAACCATGTCCATAACGAAGAGTAAATGGTGAACACATTTAGTGAGCTACGATAGCGACCCGCTTAGATGAAGAGGGCAAGGGCACCGAGAGCAGCAACGGCACCCATAGCAACACCCTGGCGGCTGGCGGCACCTGGGAACGGCTCAGGGGTGATGCTTGGGGAAGAACCGCCAGTTGGGCCAGTCGGGACACCCGTCGGGAGGACGGTGTGGTTGGATGACGGGCTCGGGGTGCTGCTGGGAGTCACGGTGGCTGGTGGGATAGGAGTGGCCGAGGCGGTGGACGAGGCAGAGGAGGTGAGGGTAATACCGTGCTGCTGAGCGCAGGTCTCGGGATCAAGGCCCTGGGAGTGTATGTTAGCAAATCGATCAGAATTTGGAAAGACAAAGAGATAATGCTCACCTCGGGGCAGCAGTAGCCCTGGGTCAGACAGAAAGAGCCAGATGGGCAGGGGTCTAACGGCAGGTTGTTAGTCTTCGGGATACAACGTAGCCTGTTCATATATGATTGAAC
Source organism: Spiromastix sp. SCSIO F190 (assembly GCA_014805645.1). Classification (NCBI taxonomy): domain Eukaryota; kingdom Fungi; phylum Ascomycota; class Eurotiomycetes; order Onygenales; family Spiromastigoidaceae; genus Spiromastigoides; species Spiromastix sp. SCSIO F190. Next base: position 984,963 of record WXTY01000006.1, on the reverse strand, counting down.
TTACAGCCCTCCTTGCAGCAGGTCTCGCCATCAGTTGGGTCGTAGCAGTCTTTGCCATTGCCGCATTGTTCGTAACCAGCGCCGAAGGCATCAGCGCAGGTTTCACCGAAGCCACTGTTCTGGCCAGGCTGGAACGACTCACCACCCTGACGGACCCTGAGGGCACGGAGGGTGACGGGGTCAACACGAGACCAGTTCTCAGCGGCGACGGCGCCGGAGACGAGGAGGGAAGCCAGAGCAAAGACGCGGGTATACATCTTGAAAGAAAGATTGTGGTATTATGTATATGAGAAGGTTTAACGAGTGACTGGATACAAAGATATCCGGATAGTAAAGCAAAGAATAGAGAGCAGGTTGAGGAAACAAGGAGAGGAAAATAGAAGCGGAGGCAGAAGCCGGGGGAAAGGAGGCTCTTATTATATATTGCTCCCATCGTCAAAGGGAGATGAGATAGCGCTGGGCTAGAATTTCAACGGCTCAGTCAACACGATGGAAAGCAAACCAAACATTTGCTTTGGTTCGTATCGGAGCGCCAATAATGATTGTTTTCCCCCTTTGATACGAGGGCCGGCGCCAAAGGCCAAAGATTTTGGGTGGATACTGCGTTCAGACTGGTTGGGGCAATTATATCTGGAACACCGCCCAATTTAGTGAAGAGATTTTCACCAACCCCTTGAATCATGAGAAAATGAGAGGTCGATGTGACCTGAAGTTTGCGGGAATGAGACAGCGCTTGCGCTGCCTGGCAGAGCAGTGCATTGGTGGAAGCCATCCTTCTGGTTCCCATGGGCGGCACCCGCTCGCATCATGTCCAGGAGCATGGCACTGGGCGCCACGGTGAGCATGAACCAATCCTGACACTTGGTTATCCACCGGGCTGGGCTTCGTTTCAATTCAGAAAATATTCAGCTGGTGCGGGGGAGATGAGCCTCAATGAACGAGCTAAATTAGCCCAGGAACATGCTGATCCCTCGAATCACATCCGAGCCTCACAAATGGCCTTCCAGAAAAGCTTCGTATCTGGCGGGAACTTGCCCCAAACTTTTTGCTGTTTGCTGGATTGCCAAGACGCTTCATTTAACTCGGCGGTTGGGCCGGTCTGGCTAACTTTTTTCTGAAGAGCAAATTTTTGGAGATGCGCCGCATTTCATACCACACACGGCGCGTCGAGCATGGTAATTCAAGGATGGAGCTGGAACTGAAAGTTGAGCTTTATTTCTCGAAACTTCGGCAACTGCCACGGTGAAGTCAGGGCCAACCATTTCGATTACTTTGCCATACAAGAGTGAGTTGATTGGCACCTTGGAATTCCCCGAGCGCCCTATGATGAGACAGGTAAATGGTCAGTCTATTAATAGGCAGTTTGAACTTTATTCATTATTGAAGCCGCGTCATCATGCTCTCTTCCTCCTGAATTTATCTCAAATGTCAAAAGAAATTCCTATCTGGCACCCCAGTTCTCCGCAGCTGTCAGAACGTCATTAAAATACTGTGGAGAAAGATTCCCGTCTTTTGACACCTCTTTCCATGTTGGAGCTCGACGCTGGCCAGGCCTCAACATCAACCAAAACTAGCCGCCCATTTCACACACAATATGAGGATATGCTCGCCTGGGGACGGAATGCTCGTAAGGATCAATTTACAATGCTCCTGGGAAAACGAAACATGCCGGCGCAGGAACGATGCCATATGAATTGGCTCGCCTCTTTATGTTTATCGCGAAAGCTCATCGAAAATTAGATTGACTCTAGTATAAAGCACTCACTCTTGATGTCCGTATGTCAGTTTCTTCAGCTACCTTTCCGAGCTGCACAGGCCACTTCATGCTCATTATTACAGAAAAACATTTTTTTGCCCGGATGGCAAAACAAGCGCCAATTCCTGATATTTCCCAGTACGTGTGAACAACATCCAATAGCTTTGGTGATTCGCCCATTGCGACGTATAGAAACCCAGGATCTTCTTATTAGGTGTATAACCATCAATCTAGCAGGTATCAAGAAGAATGATTGGTTTATAGTTCTTTAGCCGTGCTTCAGGTGCTTTGATGTCTCTGTTTAGCAAGAGAGTTGCAAATAACCTGTGACAACAACATGGCGGGAACCTGTTCTTCTTAAGAGTTAGATTTCCTTCGACCTCTGAACAGATATTAGGTTGGTGTCGTGATCCCTCTGTAATGTGCAATCAATTGGAAGATAGCTGCTCAATTTTATCCTAAGAACTGTTTGTTAACAACTTCGTCGCCCTTGCAACCCATGTCTGGTCACCGGAATCTGATGCAGACATGTACTAAAATGGGGTTATGAAAATAATCAAGTCGAGAAGTGACTTGACGAGCTGCCAGTATCCAGGGTAAAGGCTCGTAATCTCCCAATGCAGCATAGCAGTTATTTGGCCTTTGCTATCGACAACGATATACCAGGCCTCTAAACCAGCGTGCGCAAATCATAATTCATGATTATCTCTCACTGATGCACTGAGGTAGTATTTGTAGACGGCCTTTTGGGGTCCTGGAACAGGAACTTATTAAACGCCTTCTCGATCTTGTCAGATTTGAAGGGAAATTCTAGGAGTTGGTCCAAGCCAAATTGGACACGATATTTCCTGGGGGTAAATGATTCATCCACCCGTCCGTGTCTGAGCTTCTAGTCAGTATATGTATATGCAAACAGCATCGATAGACACAAATGTCATCAGGAGAAAGCGAGACCATCAAGATGCTGCTTACTCAACCCCGGTCTGGATGAGCTCGTGCACGTGACCATGACAGAAACGGAAATTGACGACAGCAAGAAAAGAGAGCAACAGCAGCATCGCAAACGACAGTCGAACCTCCGTAGGCGGCAGCAATCCCTCGCACGTCTGATTGCGCATAGGATTTTGTGCTTATTGCTTTTGAGGCCAATCGTCCGTCTCGCTGCTGTTTTCGAAGCTCAGCGACAGTTGTGTCCTTGCAATCAAGGCTTGGAAACTGCTACATTTTCTTCGCCGCTACCACCGTACAGGGACAAGATGTATAATCCTTATCAATGTAAGTAGTCTTTTGTCGAGACTCCCTATTTTCCCCGCACACTAGCTAATGATTATGGCTACAGCTTCAGCGGCTTTCGGTGGCTTCGCTCCACCTCCGGGGACAAGTATGTATATGCCCAACTTCTGTCGTTCTCCCTGTTGGTAATATGCGATAGAAAATCTAATATAGATGTACAGCTCCGCCTCCTGGAATGTCCGCTCCTGGAACTGGTCCTCCACCTGGCATGCAACAGTCGAATACACCCCAGCCGGGCCGCCCCGGCGGTTTCCCTCCTAACTTTCAGCCTCCCGCTAATATGCCCAATATCAATTTTTCGGCGCCAGTAATTCGTCTCGGCACATCAGGCCCTCCGAAACCGGCCACGCCGGCAGAAGGAGGTCGAGAGCGTGGCCAAGAGTCAACTGGTAGGCGTGCAGGTGTCGGGGCAAACTCTCTAGAAACACAGAGGCAGAATATACGGGATGCCATGCTACAACTCCAACCACCTACAAAAGAAGAAATTGTGCGGACAATCTTCATTGGTGGTATAACAGAAAGCATCAGCCAAGACGAGGAGATTGAACGGATACTACAATCAGTTGGAAATCTGAGACGCTGGATCCGTGCCACAGACGCAGACAACAAAGCTTGCAAGTTTGGTTTTGCAGAGTATGAGGACCCTGGAAGCTTGAGTACTGCTGTAAAAGTGCTAAAGGATGTTGAAGTTCCTGTAAAGAAGCAGACTTCAGCACAAGAAAATGGGGCTGAAAAGGAGGAAGTGGAGAAGAGCAAACTACTGGTATGTTGTATCTCGACACTATTTCGTTTTAATTGAGCTTGTGCTTACAATTTTATAGGTCGTTGTTGATGACGCATCACTCAAATACATCGAGCATTACGAGTCTAGTCTCGAGCAAGATTCTAACGGTGTTGAATCCCAGGTCGAGGCTCGTGTTGAAGCCGCCAAAAAGGCACTTGCTGATGTTATTAATGACGTTTCGAGTATACGGACCGCGGGTGCAAAGCCAGATGAGCCGTCCGCTCTTGACCGTGATGGCGACACTTCTATGGGTGATGGTGAGACTCAGGCTGATGGAACGCCTGCTGAAGTCGTTACCATTCCTATAACAGTTGAGGACGAACTTTCCGATATCCCCGCAGAAATGAGGGCCATGGTTGCCAAGGAGATTGCTGCTTTTCGTGAGCGGAGTAACCGTCGGGACATGGAGCGATTGAAAAGAGAGGAAGAGATCGAGTCTATGGAACAAGCTAGGGCTGGAGGGTCACGGATTAATAGGTTAGCGTCACCGCCTGCTTCTGCACCGAGTGGGCCTGCAGGAGGCGCGAACGGAATACCACTTGGACCTAGAGATAGAGGAGTGCCAAATGCGCCTTCTGCACCGAAAGGCTTTGGTCATCAGATTCCGAGAGACTATCAGAAGGGTGTAACCTTTGTTAATAGAGAGGATGAGGATAGTGACGCTAGCGACGAAGAGCTTGAGAAAAGGCGGCAGGAGGCGAAAACTGTTGAACAAGAAAAGCAGTACTTAGACCAGGAGCGACGATGGCTCAATCGCGAACGAAGCAGAACAGCCGCCGTTGAGCGCGAAAAGAATCGTGATCGGGATGAAGAGGAGCGAATGGAAGAATTAAAACAGGCCATGGCTAAGCGCTTGCGGGAATGGAACGATGACGTCGAGGCAAACAGAAAAGTGGAAGAATACTATGCAGACCGGGGTGTCTGGACTCGTAATCGTGCAGCTCTCAGAAATCGAGAGATCAATATGGATAATGCAGATCGCGCTGCTGAAGAGCGAGAGAAGGCTAGGTCCCAGCAGCAGCAGGAGCAGGCTCGGGGTATGGCCGATGACTTCTTGGCTCGGCAAGCCGAAGAAATGGAATCCCGGACGCAGGCCGCGCCAAGAGAACCACAACGCTTCAAGCTGTCATTGGGCGCAGCTGCTCAGAAGGCTCAAGCGAGTGTTCGCCGGACAGTTGCTGAAGTCGAGGGTCTGCTTGAAGACGAGGAAGAACAGGCTACTACGAAACGACCACTTACGGCTATCAAATTCGACTCGATCGCCGAGACATCTGGTCTCACCGAGGAAGAGCGCGCACAGGCCGTTCGGCAGTTGGCTGCTGATATACCCTCTGACAAAGATGGGCTCTGGAAATGGGAGATTAATTGGGAATTTGTGGATGAGTCTGTGCTTGGAGAACAGCTTAAGCCGTTTGTGGAAAAGAAGATTATGGAGTACCTGGGTGTGCAGGAGGAGATGTTAGTTGATGTTGTGGAGGAGCATATAAGGAAGAGGGGACATCCCCAAGAGTTGCTAGAACAGTTGGAAGGGGTAAGTCTGACATTTTATTTTATCTCGTCTTACATGTTGGTTGGAGATGCTAATCATTACCTTCAACTTTTAGGCATTGGAAGAAGAGGCAGAGGTTCTCGTGAAGAAGCTTTACCGGATGATCATTTTCTTCTCGGAGAGCGAGAAACGCGGCCTTTCTACATAAGGCTCTTTTGGGGAAAATAGATATAGTAGTTACATCGAGCGCCTTCGAACGAACAAATATGATAGCATCTGGCTGAGTGTTTTGGGACATTCGATTTCTCATAAAACACTATTTTTGATGTACTTGCTGTAGGAGCCTTTGACTTTTTTTTTGCTCAGCCTTTTGCTGGTATCTCAGAAATCCATGGATGGAAAATATAGCTCCCGTCTCGGCAAGAATTATTCCACCAGTTAATTTCGCCAGATTAATTTCCGTTTCTCCACAAGACGGCAGTGGAATATCGCAAGAATGATGGACCGACAGCCTTTGTAGATTATTCATTTTTGTTTCATGCTATTCTATAGATTCGATTGATGGCACCCAGGTAATATACGGTCTATCTACCCGGAAATAAAGTCATGCCGTTCATTTATCCAAGTATAATGGATTCAATTGAATTCTAGGGCCATGATATCAACGACTGTAACCGCATCTACTCCCGCTCTTCCCCGGCATAGCTCCCGGACTCTGGGCCTAAAGAGTGGGAAGCCACCCCACCATGGACCTGGGCTCAAGAAAGCTTGGGAGGGGCATTAGGAGTTGATCAGTGAAACAGCAGATGGAATAAATATCCTAGGATTTCCATTTGGCTGTAACTTGTTACTTTCTGGGAATCTTTGTAGTGTATCCATCAACTTTGATACCCCTGGGTTTTCTGGACAAATACAGCCACCACCTGATAGGACGTGAAAAGGAATAACACACAAAATGGTCAGAATTACGGGCTTCACCACAAAGGATGTGAGGTTTCCGGTATGCGTTACATTTCTCTTATTATCCTGAGTAGCTGGTTATATTAAAAAGGGGGTTGTATCGCTAATATGCATCACAGACCTCGCTGGACAAAACTGGCTCAGATGCCATGAATGCGGCAGGAGACTATTCTTCCGCGTATTGCATTTTGACTACCGATTCTCAACATACGGGACATGGGATGGTACGGTATTCATTTATATACTAGGGATCACCTACGTGGATTCTATGTATCAAAGCGGCTCTAACGGCCACCGAGAGGGATTGACATATTGACATTTTATCGTGAATTAGACATTTACAATTGGCCGAGGAAATGAAATCGTCTGTGCCGCAATCGATACCCTCGCGCCCCTAATCGTAGGCAAAGACCTAGACTCTCTAACCTCCGACTGGGGCAAAACATGGCGTTACCTCGTCTCCGACAGCCAACTGCGCTGGATCGGTCCCGAAAAAGGTGTGATCCACCTCGCTCTCGGCGCCCTTGTGAATGCGCTCTGGGACCTCTGGGCGAAGACTCTGAACAAGCCCGTCTGGAGGGTCGTGGCTGATATGAGTCCTGAGGAAGTTGTTAGGTGTATTGATTTTCGGTATATTACTGACGCGCTTACGCCCGAAGAGGCTATTGCGCTGTTGAAAGAGGTTGAGCCAACTAAACAACAGAGGATTAAGGAGGCTGAGGCGAGTCGGGCTGTTCCTGCATATACGACTAGCGCAGGGTGGCTGGGCTATGGAGAGGAGAAGATGAAGGGTTTACTCGAGGAGAGTGTTAAGGCTGGATATAAGCATTTCAAGCTGAAGGTTGGGGGCAGTTTGGCGGAGGACAAGAGGAGGTTGACGATTGCTAGAGCCGCTATTGGATACGACAAGGGGAATATCCTTATGGTTGATGCTAACCAAGTGAGTTTGATCTTTGGCAATCTTGTGAATGCCAGGACCGCTTTGCTTTTTAATTTAAACTGTGGGTTGCTAATGAATTCCACAGGTCTGGTCCGTCCCCGACGCAATTTCAAACATGAAGGAGCTCGCAGCCTTCAAGCCTTGGTTCATAGAAGAGCCTACATCACCAGACGACGTCCTCGGCCATGCCGCGATTCGCAAAGCCCTCCAAGATACCCCCTACGGTACCGTCGGCGTCGCAACAGGCGAAATGTGCCAAAACCGCGTCATGTTCAAACAATTCCTCCAAGCCGGTGCCCTTACAGTTCTGCAACCCGACGCCTGCCGCGTCGGTGGCGTAAATGAATGTCTGGCCATTCTTCTTTTGGCGCGCAAATTCGGCGTCCCCATTGTTCCACATTCAGGCGGGGTGGGTTTGCCGGAGTACACGCAGCATCTCAGCACGATTGATTATGTGGTTGTATCCGGACAGAAGAGTGTATTAGAGTATGTGGACCATTTGCATGAGCATTTTGAGCATCCGGCTTCTGTTAAGGATGGCTATTATGTTACTCCTGTTGAAGCGGGGTATTCTGTTGAGATGAAAGCGGAGAGTATGGATAAGTTTGCATTCCCTGGGGACGCGAAGAGTTGGTGGAGGAGTGAGGAGGCACGACCGGTCCTGGAGGCGCCCAGGATACAGTTCTTGTAGTGTGCTTGCGTTCTTGACCCCCGCTACTTGTATTTAAAATATTTTTTCTTTCCCCTGTTGGCCCTGATTAGTATGCTCGGCACATAGATAATCAAAATAAAACATCGCTTATATAAAGCACTTGCATTAGCATCTCCGCTCGTAGAACAATGGGAACGAGAAAGAGGTCCGGTTGCTGTGTAGGAAGTGGGCGATGACTGAGCGTGCATGATCTGCCTCCATCCGCCATCATTGACATCTCGCCGCTGTTTGTTGATAAACCGACGATGCTGTGGCGCGCCCTCCCAACTCCCAAATTATTGTTTCGAAACACCAATTGCATTGGGGTTAGCAAAATTTTCACAGGAGTACGTACATTTTCGACCATAAAAAGCGAGGTAAAACTACCTAGGGTAATGGCTGCATCTTCAATCTCGCTCAAGAGCCTCTGTGAGCGAGTGAAGAATCACCTCCCTGAAGATCTGCGGAAAGATGCGTGGTACCTCGTCACGGTAAGTATATTTTGCTAGATAGTAAATACGACTGCATCAACTGTGACTCTACTGCTTTTCCCATCCGTTAACACCTCTCGCACAGGCAGCTTCTCTAGTAGCATCCCACAAGCCCTCGGAGGTGGGAAACCTGTACTCATATGTCATAGACACAGAGCACCCAAACCTCACAATAGAGGATGAAAGACGGCTTGCGAGCCGATTCGGTGACCTCCTAATGAAAGAGTGGTCACTTGTGGGCATCCCGACTGTTCTTGTTGGTGTTTCTGCTCTGGCGAGGGCTGAGAGATATGTGAACAAGGAGAATACGGAGTTGGGCGAGAGACGGTATGTGCTATTCTAATATATAAAGCTATGGAATCAAAGAGTGATTTCATAACTATATGCTATTTTCATCACCTTTTTTTTTTTTTTTTTTTTTTTTTTTTTTTTTTTTTTTTCAAATCTCGGGTTCATACTAGAGGGCTTTCTTGCTAACGAAAACGCCAGGAAAAACATAGACATGGACAACGAAATTCTCACTCGAGGGACGAATTTCATACAAAAGATCTATAAACAAAACCTAGATCCCATCTTCGCAACCTGGGGCTCTCATGCCGCTGACTTTGCATGGATGGAGAAAGCAGTCATTTACGGGCTTTTCTTATCTGACCACACCATCTTGACTGATGTAGAGACGCAGCTTGTTACACTTAGTGCGATGATGTGTCAAGGGTATGCGGGACCGACGCTGTGGCATCTACGAGGGTTGAGGAGGTTGGGGAGAAGCGCGGATGACGTGGAGATGGTGCAAAAGGCCATCGAGGAGGTTGCTGTTTGGGCTGGGAAGAGCATTGAGGGATGGGTAAGGGTCACAGACGTTCAGGATGAGATATAGGATATCCCATACTCAGTCCTATCGTTTTTGAATGTTATTGAAAAGGCCGGGGCGGTTAAGATCTTTTTGCCGAAGCTGGATCCATTGATAGATAAAATACATGTTGGTACATCCCTCTTTTATCAAGAGGTATACACTTCCGGAAAGCCCCGTTGTTCAATTCGCAAATACATCTTTCGATTCGCCTGTGTTTATGCCCAAATAGGGACGGGCCGGCACTGTGAAGTGTAAGCCTTCCGACTGGGAACGAACAAGTACGCTAAGCGTCGAGTTTTTGAAAGCGTTATTAAGCCCCCAATTCAAGAGGCTGATTCTGCCCTCCAAGTTAAGGCAATGGTGGCAATGGCGGGAGCCAGCGTCGAAGCCTTTCATGCACCGTGGTGACCACGTCTGGAATCAAGCATGCCCGAGGCTATATGCCTCCCAAACAAATAGAGAGTCACAGTAATCTTAACGCCACCGTATGCCAAATATCGTCCCATCCTTCTTTTTCGCTTCTCTGGCCGCTGCCTCAGCGTTCTCTAGATATATGCGGTGATGGCCTATAGTTTATTAGATCTTTTCGCAATAACTCAGAGTGGAAACCCGACGTACCTTTCACATCCAATGCTAAAAGATGATAGTCATACTCATGGCTCTCTTTGTTCTTAATCATATGTACATTGGCGACTCCTTCAGCCAGTGGACCGGTGACCTAATGGAGCAGGTAAGATATTAGCAGAGTGGACGGAGAGAAGGGTGATATGTGTCCTTACATGAAAGTGCATCTTCAAGTGCTCCCTTCCCATTCTATCTTTCTGTATAGTCGTCCTAGCATATCCCGGTTAGCTCGACGCACCAAAGCACACATCCAAAGATGGTAAATGCTCACGCGATAGGCCTATTCCGAGTCCATTTATTCCATGTCGCTTCGCCGTACGCTCGTATTTTCTTCCTATCCCCCAGCACTTCAATGCATCTCGAGTCGTTTTTAATTCTGTCTACGGCATGATTGAATTGTCGAGTTCTGCTATCTGGCGCAAAGACCTCTAGGTAGAGTAATGTGAAAACGCCGCCCTGAGCTTTGGTTAGCTCCAAGTGAAGACATGTTCCTGATGACCAGAGAAACCCACAGTCATTATAGCCCCGACAACAATAATCAAGAAGTTTCCCGATTGCTGAGTCGCCCTAGCTGCCTTCTCTCTACCCGTAAGCTCACCCCATTGTAGTCGGCCGTCGTCACTAGTTACGCTTATTTGCTTCCTCGTTGGCCCAGACGATGACCCTCCCAGGCTACTCTTAGTCGCATAACAGCGGGATGAAGCTGGTACAAGACCGCTTGAGCGCCCTGCTATTGTCCGAGTAATCGAGAGGACCGGGAGTGACGAGCGGAGTTTGAGAGCGGAAGCCATAGTGGTGGTGAATCAGGTCATGCGAGCGGAATATGTGGCTGTTGTGGGCCGTTAAAATTTACGACGCGTCCATTTGACCTCCGAAGTCCTCTGCCAGCAGATTGACGGTAAGCTGAAGCTATTCAAGGCAAAATTTGCGTTGGAAAAAGCAGACGTCTCTCCAATAGCTGCGGAGTGAGGTTGTCGCCATATGCCCGAAACAGCCTAGCGCGGCCCCATCAAGAAAGTCGAACCACGCTGGCTCTCTCCGTCTTCACCACACTCCGTCTGTACGCTGCCCACCACCCTCTACACTGCCCGCTGTGCGATTGAGAGCGCTTGATACGTGTTCACGATGTCTGCGACGAAGGCGCAATCTCAGAAGATCTTCGAGAAGCTGAAGACCAAGCCCGCCAACAAGGTGAGATGCCTCGGGCCTCCGTGATCGCTCTTATTATGGAAGGCTAACGGCCCTAGATATGCTTTGACTGCGGCACAAAAAACCCTACCTGGTCGTCTGTTCCTTTTGGCATTTACCTCTGTCTCGATTGCTCCAGTAACCACCGAAACCTGGGTGTCCATATCTCCTTCGTCCGTTCCACAAATCTTGACCGTGCGCCCCCCTCTATCCGTAAACATGTAGCGACGCGAATACTAACTAGGTGTTTGTAGAATGGCAATGGGAGCAATTACGGACTATGAAGGTGGGAGGCAATGAGTCTGCTACAAAATATTTCCAATCCCATGGTGGGTCTGCCGCGTTGGCGAGCAAGGACCCGAAGGTTAAATACACATCCAATGCCGCTACAAAGTATAAGGATGAATTGAAGAGGAGGGCAGCTGCAGATGCACAAGAGTTAGTATTCCTCGCGACTTCCAGAGCATGCGCGGCGTTTGACAGATTTTTTTTTCTCAGGTACCCTAACGAAGTCGTTATTACTGATGTGGCGGCCAACTCCACGCCTGATGGCTCTTCCACGCCCGCCGGCGAACCTGACGACGACTTCTTTTCCTCCTGGGACAAACCTTCCATTAAAAGGCCTAGCAACCCCCCTTCACGAACCAACACTCCGCCTGTTGTCAGCCGTACCGCCTCCCCTTTCCTCAACCCTGGCGCAAACGGTAATGGGTCTACACGACCAAAATCTCCCCTCTCCGGATCCGAAAATAGTGCTACCTCGCCTCCGCCAGTAGCTGTCCGGACTGGTACTGCTGTCCGCAAAGGACCTACGGCAGGAGCGAAGAAAGGTAGCGTTTTAGGTTCTAAGAAGACACCCAAACTAGGTGCCAAGAAGGTTACTACTGGCGATTCTATCGATTTCGAAGAGGCCGAAAGGAAGGCTAAAGAGGAAGCTGAACGTATTGCCAAGTTGGGATATGATCCTGAAGCTGAACAGGCTGAAGCGGATGCCAAAGCTAAGGCTGCAGCTCCAGCGACGAAAATCGCTTCCCCTACGCCTGTTAACCCGTCAAGATCAAGCTTTGGGTCTTCCGGGGGCCATCAAAGGAACTCGAGCGACGTTGAACGGTTGGGTATGGGTGTTGGCCGTCTTGGATTTGGCCAAATGGCTGCCTCAAAGCCTGCACCCAAGAAACTTGGATTCGGCGCTGTTGGTGGTGGTGCACCTAAGATAGATGGTAGACGTCCCCTGTCCACTAACGTATTGTAAATTTCATCTTAGTCACTGACTTATTTGCTGTTCAGACCAAGATCTAGAATACACCCGTTCCAAGTTCGGCAGCCAAAAAGGAATTTCGTCCGACGAATTTTTCGGACGAGATCAATACGACCCTGCCGCGCAGGCGGAGGCCAAATCTCGCCTTCAGGGCTTCGAAGGAGCTACATCCATCTCTAGCAATGCGTACTTCGGCCGTCCGGAGGAGGATCTTCCATCTGTTGATGAATACGGCAACTATGGTGACCTCGAGGGCGCGGCGAAGGATTTCGTCCGACGGTTCGGTATCACTGCCGGTGACGATTTGGAAAACCTGACACAGGTGCTTGGCGAGGGCGCGACAAAACTTCAAGGTAAGTGCTGTGTCCACCCCCTTTCTTGAAAAAGCTTTCTCGTGATTCTGGCTAACGGCCATCTTAGGTGCTATCAGAAACTATCTGAACAGCTAGTTAGAACGCCCGTTGTTAAGCTGTGCGTTTCTATTGCGATTACGCATCACGATTGTTTTGTTTGTAGGAAATTTTCACGAGCTGAGAACGGAGTCCTATGGAGTGAGATGAGAAAGCGCTTTCATTTTCTTTCTTTCTTGCGCGACATGCACATTCATCTTTGGCTAAAATTGACATGTCCCTTCTGCACCACTGTTGAGCTATCCAGCTTCACACTATTCCAACGTCCTCCGTTTTACGTCTTCCAACAATCTCCCCCTATTCTTTTGCACTTTCAAGCCTTGCCGGTTTCTTCTCTAATGACCAGCCACTGTCTTCTTTGCCTAGTTTTGCTTCATCGTTTATCTTATTGGACATGTCCCTTTCTTCGAGCTTTGTAATTAGATCATTTGAATTCTTGAGGTTGAAAATTATTTCTGCTCATTCAACCGTAGGCTTGATTTGATACTAATAGCCTTGGGATGAAGAAAATCTTGTCGAGAGGGCTGATAAACCCGCAGGAACTTTCAATACAGTTTTCGGAGAGCGATAGTTGCGGTTTAAGATATGTCTATGATTGTAACATCGGTTTCCTCTAGTTGTAGATTTGTATGTATATCTGGCTGGAAACCGACTTCGGCAGCTACAGCAGCGAAGAAGGGCTTTTCGTGCTGATATTTTGGGAGTCTCTTGAGGAATTTCAGCGTCATGACTGTCATGATTGCCTCAGAGAGAGCCAAGAAGGGAGGATACTCGAATTAGTTACAATTAACTGTCGCGTCAGTTAAATGCAGCACTGAAGTTTGGAGAAGAGCAATAGTTTTTGGCTCCTGGGTTGATCAATTGCAGGTTAGGAACTTATTATCGGCCATTTTGGTGACCTGCTGCCTTTTAGGTGGTTATTTTTCTTCCCATCCACGAATGACGTGTCTGTGTATTGGTCTCGAGCCCCCTGTATTGACCCTATTTTGAGCGAAACCAACCGTTGGATGGAAGACAAGGTTCGCGGCTTTCCAGTGCATTCCCTTCGCGCCCTGAGATAATCGAGGTCACACCCATGCTGCTTTCTTTGTCCACATACATTGAACACTACCCCTCTTACAGGCCCAAATTGCAATACCGCGCCTTATTATTATTAGCCCAAGCTAACCCAACTCGACCCTACAAGGCAGACGTGCACCGTGACTACCCAAACAGTCTATGGAGCAGCGAAGTCAGGAAATAGTGGGACTAATGAAAGGTGAGCTTCTAAATTATGATTAGAAGGGGCGGTTTGAGTTTTAGAGCTCTATTTTTCCCTGTGGCATTTTTTGCAACGGGGGCAGCACTCTTTCACTCCATTATCACTAAACAAGGTAGCTGGATTCTACCTCCCCTCAAATCAACAGTGCTAACTGATCTTTCCAGAGCCAGATCAACAACCCATCACGAACATGAAGGGCACTTCTGTCGCTATCGATGTTCTGACAGCAACCGCGTCTCACCTTGAAGGTCTCCTTCGAAGTGGCGCTGTCACAAGTATCCAACTGGTTGACCTCTACCTGGCCCAAATCGAGAAGCACAACCGTAAAGGTGCAAAGCTTCATGCTATGATCTCAGTCGTGGACAGGGACTTGCTCATTCCAATTGCAAAGACCCTTGATGATGAAAGGTCTGCCAGCATTGTGCGGGGTCCTTTACATGGGATCCCCATTGTCATTAAAGTAGGTTAGAATATCGGTGAACATGACTTCCGACCATTTTACTTACAAGTTATGTTTAGGATAGCATGTGCACTGGGCCCCAGTTCAATGTTCCAACTACCAGTGGCACGATTGCTTTCAAACATGCTATTGCGTCTAAGAGCGCTCCCTGCGTCGAGAAGGTATAGCCAGGCTATGGCCTTCCAATTACAAATACCCACATGCAATGCTGACGACATTTTAGTTCATCGCCGCTGGAGCGATTATCTTGGGAAAAGCAAATCTGTCTGTGATGGCAGGAATGAAAGGTCTTGGTTGTACAACTGGTTGGTCGGAGGTCGAAGGGTATGTACATGGTCACAAAAGAATTTAGGTTGTTTCTTACCTGCTATTATAGTCAAACGCAATCTGCTTATGTGAAGGGAGGTGTGACTCCAGGAGACACGTTTCTTGGGCACAGTGTAAGCATAGCGAGTCCAGTAGTGCTACGAATTTCGATTAACTGAAGCTGACTGAATAGACACCTGGCGGATCTTCGTCTGGGAGTGCAGTAGCAGTATCAGCCGGCTTCGCGCCGATCTCGCTCGGAACGGAAACGGATGGATCAATCATGGCACCGGCGGATCGTGCATCACTCTACGGACTTAAGGTTACCCCTGGATTGTTCTCTACGGAAGGTACTCTGCCTTTTACGCCATTCTCGGACTCTGTTGGACCGCTGGCCAAATCTGCTCTTGACATTGCAAATATGCTTACTGTTTGGCATGACGGGAGCAAAGACTACACCCAGTTTCTCAACACATCCTGGCAGCCATTGAAAATCGGGTTTCTCGATCCGATCGAATGGAAGTCGTCCGTTGCCGCCTCGGAGCCCATGGAAGGCTACGTTGAGCAAGTTGCCGCCGAAACCGCTGCGGTGGCAGACAAAATTTCTCAGCAAGGGGGATCTGTCAGGAAATGGGTGAAACTACGCCGGTTCGGGGCTGATGGTGACAATGATCATTACCAGAATATTGAGTGGCACGATTATGCCGCAGCCTTTGCCGGGTTTGCCTCCCACAATTTTGAAGCCCCGCCAGTTCGGACGATCCAAGAACTTATCGATTTCAACAACGCGCATGCCAATGAGGCGCTTCCTCCGAACTTTCCCAATCAAGATATCCTCCGGGCGGCTGCCACCCACAAGGACGACGTATCTGACTCAGCATATGCGGATAGTGTGCGCAATATGAGACATAACAACCAGGAAGCTGTGGAGGTGGCCATGGCAGGGAATGACATTGATATCATTATTGGTGCCCCCACGGGAAGATTTCCCACGATTGCAGCTGCAGCAGGTTATCCTTGTGTAACTCTACCACTGGGGTATTCAAACCAGAACGGAAGGGCATTTGGACTGATGGGGCTTGCAAGAGCCAATAGAGAGGACTTACTTGTCACTCTTGCCAGTGCTTGGGAGGCTACGTTTGGACCAGCAAAGCCACCTCCCCAGCTAGCCGATGATGAAACCGCAAAGATCTGAGTTATACCGAATTACAAGGTGGTTTACAGTTTACAATCCTACTTTCAATGCTCCTGCAGCTGTTGGATGGTAAGACAGAATCACTGTAGAACAAATCTGACCTGGCTGGGCCGAAAGGCTTTTGCCTGTCATAGGCGCGGTGCATTCGAGGGAGAGAAAGTCCCAAATGAGTCATAAGATATACAAGGGATTGGTACGAGAAGCCCCGTATTTCTGAGAACTCCACAACTCCCATTGTCTTCGGCTTGTTCTGTTGCCACCGCCTTTCCCGTATGCCAGTTCGGTTTGCAGATATCGTGCGGGAAATCTCAAGACATCCTGTTCGAGGGCTCAGATTGGGGTTGTATAACATCGTCATCCACCCCAGGAGAGTGAAAATAAGTTGATACGCGTCAATCAAGTTATCCTCCTGCATGCTCGCAAGCATATTGGCGTCCGAAAGGGTATCGTACATCGTATGGAGCGTCAATTCACCCCCACATTTGGAGATTAGGTGGCTTTTGATGCATTGCATGCAGGAAAACAAGGCTTCTATCGGACCTCCTGTAGGCAACCATCCTTCACAAGGATCCAACTTGACCGATTGTGACAGTTTACTAGCATCGTGCGCGGTTAACTCTTTGACGAGACATTAAATTCGCAGTTTGAACCACGAAGTGCAAGCGCCCTGCCACTGGCCAAGGATCGCTCCTCCAGGAGTAGTTTTGGTTTCAAGCAAGTTATCAGTTCCAATTTTATGTACGGTTACACCTATGGAGTAAAGGAAATTAGCAAAAGCAGAATTTTGTGCATACTGTCCATATTACCTTCCAACTCTACTTCCTGGTCAAGAATTGGATCTGCCATAATGCTGGATGGCATTCGCAAGCCCCCAGGTTAATTTCTTTGTCATCCTTTCGTCTTTTGGCGGAATGATTGGTGCAAAGGGACAGAGCCAATATAATGCTGCGGCCACTTTCCAGGATAACTTTGCACGCTACTGACATAATCTAGGCCAGCGTGGTGCCTCAATCGATATCGGGCTTGTAACTTCAGTTGGCTATGTTGCCGAGCACGACGAAGTTGCAAGGCGCTGGGAGAATTCCGGCTTGGATATACTACGGGAAAAAGCTGTATTCTATTATTGATTGGGCATGTAATCCGACACAGTCCATTAGATCGCTATAGCGCACACAAGTGCCTACAGCAGCAGGGAAGCCAGTGGAATTGCAACAATGGGGTGAAGACTTGCTCCCCTATATACCTACACTGTATTGACACCACAGCGGATGGACTCACCACCCCAACAACAACCAATAAAGTCAATTACAGTGCCCTCGTCCGGGCGGCGGGATCACAGGAAGAAGCGGGTGCCGTGATTGCAACTGCACTGGCCAAGTGCCTCTCTCGCGCTTTGTCTGTGCCGGAAGAAGATAATGATATAGGGAAACCAGCGCATTTGTTTGGTGTCGATTCGCTTGTTGCGGTTGAGTTACAGTTTTGGTTTACCAATGAGATTAAGGCAGATATTTCGGTATTCAATGTCCTTAGCAATAACAGTATTGCGGATTTGGGGGTTCTCGCAGCTGGGAAGAGTGAGTATCACAGCGATCTAAGAAAATGAGCAGTGGACTTTTTGTTGATTTCTGTTATATTCTTAATTGATCCTACATTTTTTGCACAATTCTGTAAATAACCAAACACCGTAATGAAACGCTGGTCTACATCTATCTATCCTGAAGCCCCAAGTCCTACAGAATTTTTTAATATGTTCCAAATGAAATTAGATGCTCTAGTAGATACAATTGTACCAAAGCCACTCTCAAACTCTGAGGAGTTGCTGCTCATGGCGCCTAAGCTTTTCCGAAGTAGCAGATGCAAGGCTTAAACAATGTTGAAATAGTACATGAGTGAACTTTAAACAAGGAAATATATACATATATATACGTATATTTCGGACTGTCTCCTCCTTCACGAACTTTCATCCGAGCCATGCCTGTAAATGGCATCCGCCATTCGCACAACCTGTGTCATCTCCTTCGTATCATGTACACGCACAATATCAGCCCCACCCTCAACAGCAGCTGTAACAGCCGCTGCGGTGCCCCAAACCCTCTCACTCGCTTCCTTCACTTGCGTGATCCGACCGATAAAGCCCTTCCGACTCGTCCCAACAAGCCACGGAATATGCTCCAAACCTTCAAAGTCCCTGAGGAAGCGCATATCCCGCAATAGAGTAAGATTTTGAACCTGATTCTTCGCGAATCCAACGCCTGGATCTGCAATGATGCGCCAGCGCCGAATCCCAGCGTCCTCGGCTGCTTGAATGCGGGAGACTAGTTCGTGGCCGACGCCGGATATGACGCCGTTAGGGTGCTCGTTGAGCTTCATCATGGTCTTGGGCGTGCCGCGCATGTGCATGAGCACTATGGTTTTCTGTAGACGTGCTACAGTGGGAAGCATTTCAGGGTCCATCAATCCACCAGAGACATCATTTATGATGTCGGCGCCCGCCATGACAGCTGCTTTGGCGACGGTAGCTCGGTAGGTATCGATGCTGATGGCGATGGAGTTGGCTTCAGGAAGGGAGCGGATGTGTTTTATTGTTGGGATGACGCGGGATAGCTCTTCTTCTTCCGAGACGGATGCGGCGTTGGGTCGTGTGCTTTCGCCTCCGACGTCAATCATAGTAGCGCCATCTTGTATAAAGCTGCGTACAGTTTCTGTGAGTGCTGCTAGGTCGGAAGGAGAATGGCAGCCGCCATCAGAGAAGGAGTCGGGCGTGACATTTAATACAGCCATGATGTGAGTCTGGCGCTTGGGATCCGAGGCATTCAGGTGAGGAAATGATGTAGAAATAGGTGTTATAGCCAGTGGTCTTGGTTCAGAGACAGGAAGTGACTGCAAATAGGACTGGTATGTCGCTCCTGTGTCAGTAACAGGAGGTACGTTATGTGGTATTAATCTATATGTAGGTTAGACATGGAATCATGTAGGGAAGGACGCGGCCGATCGAAGGCTTACTGGCATAGTGGTCGCAGAACAAATTCACGTTCCAGCATTAGCTTATGAGGTATATTTAATCGGTCATGTGAGTACTGCACATTATCGTATAATAAAATATCAAGATCAATGACTCGCGGGCCTTTATCGACGATTTTGCGCCTTCCCATCTCAGATTCAATCGATTGGAGAGTATCCAGTAATTCAATAGGACCCAAGCTCGTCTCGATCTTTACTCATTATTAGCATTAAGAAGAGAAATGCAGACAGTACGGAGAACATATATATATATATATATATACATACCTCACAAACACCATTAACAAAAGCCTCTTGTTCCGTCACATACATTGGGGCAGTCTCGAATAGGCCGCTAGTCCGTTTGATCTTTATGCCTTGAGATTCCATTTGAAGGCATGCCTGTTCAATCATACTAACACGGTCGCCCATATTGCTTCCCAGCGCAATATATGCTTTATGTTGCGGACCAGGCATCGTGCTGCATGTACTAGCCCCTGAGACGGAGCTGGTCGTAAAATCTCGAGCACCTCTAACTGACTTTTTAGATGTATGATTATACATCAATAAAGATTGACCTTTAGCATCTTTTAACGGTATTTTGCCGCGTAGCCCTAGTCTGCTCGGGTGATGTTCGCTTTTAGACGAGAAAGCTCGCACTTGGATTGTCCAATTTGGGGTTTCCACGGGCAGTGTTTTGTCAAGCGGACTCCTTCTGCCAGCCAAAGTGCTACGAGGAGAACGCGATAAGAATTGAATGCTTGATAGATACAGTTAGCTTAACATATCCTTTTACGAAGTTGCAATGGCATTCGGCACCTAAATGACACTGAACCCCCTATTCCAGATGGTCTCCCTGAAAGCTCAAAGGGCTTGGGAAGTAGAGAGCAGGAGCCCAGCCTGGCAACGGCACGAAGGCAACCACTTTCTCTCATGTCTGTCAATCCGCATCATACAGGAAATCATCAGTGAACCAATTTTCTGTAATATTTTCCTGGTATTCGAGCTGATATTTCGAATATTTTTGGCATTTTGGATCTTAATCAGCTTTCACGTGATACTTTACTAATCAGCCCGTAACTAAGCGCCGAATTTTACTAGTCGTATGTTTGAATGCCCCGAGGTATTGTCTTGTATGCTCTTGTAGATCTGGCGCATGCTTTACATGATAACGAGCCAGAGAAGAAAAAGAAAAAGAGGAAATGTAGCTGATCAATCTAACGGGCCAAAAGAAGATTAAAAATAAGAAATCCTCAATAGAAGCGTTGGTTGGTGGCGCATTGATTCTTTGTCGGGGCTAGTACTCGCCTCTTAGCCGAACTGCCACCAAAATGGCCTGCGATGCCGAGGTTCATCTGCTGCCGTCCTCCTCTCGTCTCGTGCTGCTATATTAGCCCAACAACTCCTCTTTGCTGCCACCGTCGCTTGCCTTCTCTCACTATTCTGCGTTGCTCTGATATCTATTCGATATTTGGACCACTCATTCATTGTATTTTGCGTCTGAAAATCGGTATACACCGTCATCATGGCTTCCCCTCGTAAGTTAGAGCTGCACCTCCGGCCGTTTCCGTACCCTTTGTCTCAAGCCGGAGCGGATACTGAATTTTTTTTGAACAGAACAGATTCGCACGGTCACTACTGATCTGCTAAATATCAACCACCCCATAATGCTTGCGGGTATGAACGTTGCGGCTGGCCCCAAACTCGCTGCTGCCGTCACGAATGCCGGAGGTCTCGGTGTTATTGGTGGAGTCGGATACACACCTTCGATTTTGAAAGAGATGATTGGAGAGCTAAAGAGCTATTTGAATGACAAGAATGCACCTTTCGGTGTTGATCTCCTGCTTCCCCAGGTTGGTGGGAGTGCGCGCAAGACAAAGTAAGGGACCTTGGATAATGCGGAGTTGCGGAGTAAAGAGATGCGCGGAGATGCTGACAATAAAATAAATAGCTACGACTACACTAAGGGTAAACTTAATGAGTTGATTGATATCATTATCGAAAGTGGCGCTAAACTTTTCGTGTCTGCCGTGGGTGTGCCGCCTAAGGCAGTGGTTGACCGTCTCCACGCCAATGGAATCCTGTATATGAACATGATTGGCCACCCAAAGCACGTCAATAAGGCCCTGGACGTTGGTGCGGACTTAATTTGTGCCCAAGGTGGTGAGGGAGGTGGTCACACCGGAGATGTCCCAACAACCGTGCTCATCCCCGCCGTGGCCAAGCTGTGCGCTGGCAGGAATAGCCCCTTGACGGGTAAGCCGGTGCAGGTTGTTGCGGCTGGTGGTATCTACAATGGCCAGACTGTTGCTGCTGCGTTGATGTTGGGTGCTTCCGCCGTGTGGGTTGGTACTCGTTTCATTCTCTCTGATGAAGCTGGTGCCCCCAAGGCCCATCAGGAAGCTGTCCGCACCTCTGGATTTGACGACAATGTCCGGACAATTATCTTCACTGTAAGACTGCATATTTGCCCCATGTTTTTCCTGTGCTTGAGACTAATCATTTCGCTTACAGGGCCGCCCTCTCCGCGTCCGGAACAACCCCTACATCCAAAACTGGGAAGAGAACCGCGCCGCAGAGATCAAGGAACTCACTTCAAAGGGTGTAATTCCCGTCGAGCACGATATGGAGAACATGGAAGACGTCGATGATGAGACGATAGATAATGCCAGACCTTTCCTTATGGGCAAGGCTGCTGCTGTCGTTAACGAGAAGAAACCCGCCAGGGCTATTGTTGATGAGCTTGTCGGTGATGCTGTCTCATGGATGCAGAGGGGCAACAAGATGGTTGCTAAGTTGTAAAGTTCTGCTTTTTTTCTCATGCTGATGCCGAACGCTGTATATTCATCGATTTTCTTAGAGTGGGCGGCTTTTAACCGGTTCTGCGTACATACTTAGTACTCCTATTTTTCTCTTTGTGTTGTCATGTGTCCTTTTCATTTGTTATTTCTTCCATATGTTTCAGGAAATTTTCGTTTACTAGCATGTTTATATATAAATGATCCAGCTATATATACTTGCAACGTGTTATCCATACTTCCTTTATCTCACCATCTCGGTGAAACCCTTAAGTGAAAGTGTCCTAATATCCAATCGCATGTTCCTGCGCGCCTAGAGCTGTTATTGAGAAAGTTGATTTGTAATAGTTTTCACGTCTGTCTTCCAGAGTTAAGGCGCGTTTGGCCAACGATTTGGATCCATGCGTAGCTAACGGATCAAAGTTTACGAGGTTATATGGAATTGAGGCATATCAGTTTACACAGGGCATGGCATTATGACTCTAGCAAAGCAGCAACGGCATATATTTCTTGCTGCTTAACTTTCGATATCTGTTCGCTTTCCACGCAAGGGCCAAAGCCCGCATTCTGTATGGTCATGAGGATATATCCGAACAGCGACTACCCTGTTCTGCACCACGACCTCAACATACCCGCAGGTCCTTGAGTACCTCTTCGCGGACGAAATCTTGAGAACTCTGCAATAGAGTGGCGCCGAAAATTATTAGGTTTCATGATAGTTATACAATTAACACATTTACCACAACCCTGCGCAGACGCATATCACATCAACTGTGAGATCTGACTACCTCTACCTATAACCGCATTGTTAGCAGAGAACCTAGATTGAGGGCCAGTGAATGGTCATTATTAACCTCCCCCCCCACCCCGCCCCCCAGGCCATGTTGCACTTTCCACTTCATCTTCCCGACGATCCAGGTTGTACGGGATTTTCCGTGTTCTGGTTCTTTAAGTAGACGACTTCTGTGGCGAAAATACTGTGACCCGGCCCATTTATGGAGGTCAACTATAGTGTGAAGACGAAGGATAAGAAGAGCAAAAACGGATCCTGTCTGTAAAGATGGTCCACGAAATCATCTATGTAGTGAAAGCTTGAAACACGGGTGCGACTTTAAAGACTCCAGTTAATACCGCCATAGTATCCGCCGTGAACATAGTTTCCATGTGCTCCCATAAAGTAAATTTGAGAGGCAGGGATCGGGTTCAGATCAGTTTGCATCCCCGACCGAGACGCCCGAAATTTCATGTTTGTCCCTGCCGTCCGGTAACAGGGCAGACCTTTATCTAGTCCTAATATCCGACGTATTCCAGGGGACATAGTTCCTCTTCCAATTCGTCATGCTGCAAAAATTACCGGCTAACGGACTATGTAATTCCACTGACAGTAACCACTATGCTGGACAGAGTTGCGCATAAATGCATATTAGCAGTAACGCCATTTTCAAAAGAAACTCGAAATACTGAACTGGAACCCCCGCCTCTACCGGTTTTTGAAATAGTAACATTCTGCAATTTGCGATTCTAGATTATTAAGATGATATGCTCGGCATCATCACTGTCCGAGTCCGTGGCCTCGAAAAAATCCATTTGCTCCGGCACGACGGAAGCTATGTCATCCGATTTTCAGAGTCGGATGTTGACCCGGCGCATAATGCTTATGTGGACTGTGGATGCACCAGCAAAGTCCGAACTATGGCGCTTTGGCCGCTCTGATGAAAAATTATAACAAGCGGAGAGGTGTCAGGGGCCGGTCGGATGGCTTATCAGTCTCATGGACCAACGCTCAACGATAACCCTGCCAGTTGAGCACAGCCGAGCCAGCAAGAAGACATCGGGCTTCAGCCAGACCTGCAAGACTTATCGAGCTGCCTATTCTAGATCTGGCATGCCTTGATCTACCTTTTGCGGATCCGCCTTAGCTCGATCTGAGACAGCCGTAAAGTTTGATGTTGGCATTCGAGATCTAGATTTCGGGGCACCCGAAAACCCTTGCTCACCAGCCGTTGATAGTAACATGCCGCAGTGTAGCATTTCGGGACCCCGGCGTAAGTCAGATAACAGTACCAAAGATCATTGAAGAACATGTCTGAAGAACGCACTTGCGGTACCGCGAAGTAGATGTACCTCTTCCAACTCGGGAAGCGCAAAAAGCCATTTCAAGCTAGAAGGTCAAGATGACCAAACACCGCCATGTAGAGTCCATGTAGTCTTATTGTCGAGCCACACTTCTCTAAGCCCTGCTTCCGAGTGCTCAAGCCGAGAAAGATGCCATTGCTCCTTCTTGCAAGCCGTGATGTCCATCGAGGTACGCTACCACGTGACCGTAGGGCTTTGCTATCGGGCCGACAGAAACTCCGGACATATGCCACTCCGGCTGCCAAGACCTTATTGCACAGAGAAATCGAACTTTTGACCACCGACCGAATATCGCGACGCGCAATCACGGGAGCTATTGAAACTACTGATCGAGATGTCGAGGACAGCTAAGTATGCTTGAAGTTAATTTTTGGAAGCTGGTTTTAGCTGACCTGTTTTGCAGCCGCACCGACTGGGCGGACGAGGAAGAGTTCGACGATGCCTCCACTCTGCCAGCGCAACAAGTAACCACAAACAAGGACGGCACCAAGACCGTTATATCATATCGCTTTAACGACGATGGGAAGAAAGTCAAGACAACACGGAAGATTCGCACCACCGTAGTTAAGGAGCACGTCAACCCTCGAGTGGCGGAACGTCGGGCCTGGCCAAAATTTGGGCTCGAGAAAGGCCATGCCGCAGGACCCTCTTTCGATACCACATCTGTTGGTGAAAACATCATCTTCAGACCAAGTGTGAACTGGAAGGCTCAAGCTAAGGAGGCAGAGAAGGCTGGCGATGAGAAGGGAAGCTTGAAGGATCAACTGAAAGATAAGAAGGTTAAATGCAGAATCTGTAGTGGAGAGCATTTTACTGCAAGGTGTCCGTTCAAAGATACTATGGCGCCTGTCGATGAGCCTTCTGCGACCGCTGATGTTGAAGCGGACGAGGGCGCTGCTGGCGGCCTAGGACCCAGTGGAAGCAGCTATGTTCCTCCGCATCTGCGGAAAGGCGCTGCTGCGTCTGGAGGGGATCGCATGAGTGGTAAATATGAGAGAGACGAGCTGGCAACTCTCCGTGTTACAAATGTTCGTTTTTTAGTTTCATCTCTTCTTCTAGTCTTTCGTGTATGCTAACTACGTTAATAGGTGAGCGAGTCTGCGGAGGAGGGAGAGCTGAGAGATTTGTTCGAGAGATTTGGTCGGGTAACGCGTGTCTTCCTGGCAAAGGACAAGGTGACGAATATGGCAAAGGGTTTTGCTTTCATCAGTTTCCAGGACAGGTCAGATGCCGCTCGCGCTTGCGAGAAGATGGATGGCTGTGCGTTCTACTCCCTCCCCTTCCTACGACTTATCAATGTGCTGACTCTGGGTAATATAGTTGGTTACCGACATCTTATTCTCCGTGTCGAATTTGCGAAGAAGACGTCATGATTTTGAATATATTATGCGGCAGGTGTTCATAGTGTTTTCACGTCGGCATGTTTTCGGTTAAAAGAGGCTTTGTTATGTTTGTCTCTAATGGATCTGTCAATGACAAGCTCTATATAACTTGACGAATGTTTGTAGCCATTTTGCGTGTGTTTCGGCCTTCAGCATCCCGAGACTTAATCGCGTTTCGCCTCACACTAGGTGCTAAAATATGTTCGCAAGGCGCAGCTGCCATTTCTCTGGGTTGGTTTCGGCCTTCGACTATGACTCGTTATGCGTTCAAGCAAATGCCCAAAACTTTGCCCAGATATCATCTATCATAGCAATCTCACTTTTCTCCCTGTTTCATTCTACTTTCCGATCATGCGCAAAGACAGTGCTCCCACACCCCATACTTCTGGCCCTTTTGTTTGCTAATGCACTTTCGCCGCTCCCGATATATTCACAACATATCTCTCCGTCAGGACTCTTTGTTCCCTTGCCCTGAATATCCCAGTGTCGGTCAGCCACCATACGGGCTCACCGTTCTTCCAGCCTTAACCTTAATGCCGACTAACATTCTCAACATTTTCCTGTTTGGCATGTCGCAGCAGGCCCAGGGATGTTTGGCAATTCCGCCCAACGGCCGACAATCAACTAACTACGTCGGCCTCAGGCTGCATTCGGGCGATATTCTAGATGATATAATGTTGGCGTTATAGGTTACATGAGGAAGCACGACTATCCTCCATGCATATATGGGAGAAGAAAACGAAATGCCTGTGATGTATGCACGATGCACGACTCCTGCTGCGGCACTTTTGCCTTTGCTTGACTGTAGTCTGGTTTGCCCTTGGCATGTCTTTTTCTTCCACCGTTTTTCTATACCTACCTTGTTTGTTTCACCAGTATAGTCTATGTTTACCCTTTCTACCAGGTTTGCACGAGATGCCCATATAGCAAGGACGTGCATGTATATGGTAAATATTCGAAGGCGATGGAAAATTGGATGAATTCGGCCTACTCTAGGAATCATTTCCCGATACAGTTTGCCTGCGGCTAATGACCACACAACTAATTATGCGGCATTCTAAGTTTAGGCTGGCAAGGACGTAATCTGACTTCTTCCCGCATTTCTCCAACAAATACCTAGGTGAGCCTAGGGTGTATCCTATGCAGTCATATGCACGAAATAGCCTTGTGGATGCATAGCGGCGATCATTCCGTCAGCATTTTTCTTCTTCTCTTTTTCGGCCTTTTGACCCTCTTTGATTGGACTCAAGGATGGGTAAATTTAGTATCAAACGTTGGAGCCAGCCGAAATCACAAGCCTCAACGGAAACATAGAGCCCCACCGTCATGTGCCGCCTTATTCGTTCCATACCTCACTACATTGCTTGTCATCATTCGCTGCTCGCAGCCTGGCTGACAATTTCTAACGGTTTCCTTTTGTGTGGGACGCCTCGCTTTTTTTGTTGGCTCCTCGTACTCCGTTTCGTGCAAGGGACAGCAAGGATGATCTGATGATCGACATTTAGTGCCAACATACATCCTGGTCAACGTCGAACGTCCAACGTCTATCTGGAAATCAGAAAGCAATTCCTCCACGGTAGAGGCTGGAAGCTTGCGATAGAAGAGAGATTTGCTACGTGGATTAGGCTAGTTTAATTGGTAAGGAGCGGTAAGCAAAGGGCACGCGAACCATGCGTTGTAGATGACTCCTTGTTGTATATGCACAAGAAACGATCCAAGTATGGATATTTCGTCGCCTGCTAAATCGTTTCGCCTGGGCGATGTATAAAATAGCATTGTGGTTGGTTAATTGCTTTTTCAAGGCCCTTCCATGGATGTTATTTGTTACATTTTGCTGTTGCATTCTACTAGGGTAGAAGGACGGTGATCTGCCAGGCAATATTATGGTATTATTAATGTGTGTGAGGGGAATAATAGAATATAAGCCATGATGTGCCCTTGTTTTGATTTCTCCCATTTTGGATGCTCCAGGATGGTATTCTTGTTTGGATATCTCAGCACTACAGTAAGCCTCAGGAACCATACCCTTGACTGTTTATAAAGCTTAATTTGTCACTATTTTTAGCCTTGCTTATGGCTAGATAATAATATCCTAAAACCGTGCGTCTGAAAAGGACCGAGAAGATGACGAGCACTTTCTGCTTGTTCGTGGCTCATCACTTACGGCGTATGTCTTTTCCCCACGTCAGTGAATTTCGCACTTCATGCTGCAGTTCGCGTTGGGGGCCATAATGGTATTTGTATAACCAGGAATACTCGCTATCGCAACCTGTGGTGAAGCTATACTTGTCCCTCAGAACTTTGTGGATAGATGGCTTTTGGTTTAGTCCGTTTTGAGAAGCTGCTAAGAATCGGACATGCCGGTTAAGCGTTTATATCCATACATTGTTGATTCGACATCTCCTGACGAGGCTTGGCTAGCCTTCCTGCGACTCTGTGTGCGAAGGCTTCCTATATGGCCAGTCACTAAAAATATCATCTATCATCCGGGTTCCGATCGTCCGTCACTATATTAAGATTCTCTCAGCCCATGGGCGGAATACAGCCGCACTCGCCTGTCAACTGCATAGAAGTCTTTATGGTTTCCCAAGTCTGCGGGAGCGGGGAATTATGCCCCCGCGAAAGGGCGCAGGCGAATGAATAATGGAGGGTATGACGACCCCTTTCCCCAAAAAACCACTGCATGTGGATCTCCCGATCCGTTGTCACAAGTTTAAAGAAGGAACTATGTGAAATTCTGGCCATCCTGAGGTGGGATCTAATTATCAGTTAAGTAAGATGGCTTGATGTGTCCCGGACTGCCTCCCAGGAGGATTTCTAACTATGCCACAACAAAAAAAAAACCAATTTTTGTGGCTAAAGCGAAGTCTTCTAAGCGATATTCACAAGTACTGAAAGTACATGAACGTCCCCCACGCACTGGTAACTGTTTCACAGATGCGCAGCCATTGTTCGCGTGGTACCTAGAGATACCTGGATTCAGGGGTTCTAGAAGGTTAGCAAAACTTGGTTAGCCAAAGTCACTTCTTCAAAGGCTGCAGGTGGATGCGGTATTATTAAGGAAGGAAGCCAAATACGTGCGACCGACTACTAAATTTATTTCTCTTTTGCTGCGAGAACTGATAGAAGGTAATTGATAGGAGGTAATATTTGCTGAGGATGGGAAGAGCCTTGTCAGTCCCTCTTTTCCCGCGAGTCGCCTTAATCTGAGGTACTGATGCAGTGGAATTAGCCCTCATTTATTCAAGTCCATTGTCCAGAAATGGCATCGAAGTAACTATGAGATAGCGAAAGCATATATGGTGTCCCGTCTAGAACAAAGGCAAGTGTTGCTGTCGACAGATCGAACAGGTGGTCATAGCTCCCTCCAACCATTGTAGCACTACTGTGCGAGATCAAATGAGATGTCCAGGCTGGGGTGGTTCAGGCAAGCATTTGAAAGTGGAAAAATGAGTCCCGTTCGAGTTGAAAAGGGGGAGGCACTGATAGATCAGGCCATTCCATCAATATTAACCAGGAAAATGCAGTGTCACCCATCTAGCGAAGAAATAGTACTTCCCAATTTTTTTCTCCCTTTTGCACTTAATCAACGATTATTTTGGTTCACCCAGCGGGCTTTGATTCCATGAGAAGCAGTCACCCACCCCTGTTTACTCATCCAAAAATGGCCGCGCAATCAACAGAGCCCAAAAGTCGTTCTTAGTGTGTAGCACGAGTCAAAGGCAGGTGACTGGTGTGTTGACCATCATCAGCCAATGTAATCTGCGGAGTAATAGAAACCGAGCCAGAGGCCCACAGGGTAGCCAATAAACATTGTTGGAAAGTACTATAAAAAATCCCCCTCAACCATGGATCATTATTCAGGGTCTGCAACGGCTTCAAGCTGGCTTATCATCAGACCGACGTCTGATGTTTCAAAGTAAACAGCATCGAGTAGAGCTTTCCCATAAGATCAAGCGCTAACTATGCAGTTGTGTGCAGTTACCACTTTATGGCCACGTACTCGATGAATACGCTAGCGATATACGTGTCTATCGCGATGAGACTTGGTTGTCTCGTCTCAAAACCACTTTCCCAGATCCAATCAAGACGATAGGACGGTTAGCTGACGGGCGCCGAATCCAGAATATTCTTCTATATCCAACAAAGCCCGAATTCGGTAAAGCACATGCGGTGTCTTCGTACAATTTTCTCCAGCGTCAGCAGTGGACCTAACTAATCCCACTCGAGGCTTAGCAGAAGGCGCTTTCGGGCTTCCTAACCTATCATAATGGACACGGGTAGGTGCAGCAATGCGCTGCATGTAGATAATACAACATGCTTCGACTTTAACATTATTGCATCTTATTATCATGAGTTTTCAATAATAACAACACGAAGGCGGTCGCGCTTGGGAGTACCACCATGGGCGGTAGCCACTGAGCTTACGGTTAATGAAGCTGTCAGCTTGCACTTCTCCATGAAACAATTATTACAGCCAATCTGATGGAACGGACGTATGCCAAAATGCAGGACATCGAGCCATGGAGAGACGACCAATAACTTGACGTGTCCGTGGAGACGTGGGAGACGAGCCATGTGTAACGCTCTGTGAAGAAACCAGGGTCGGCGAGGCAACTATAGTTAGGTGGTATTGCAGGTCTTCTGGAAGAGGATAACATGGCTTCTAGAGTCTCTCTGTAAAGAGATCCTTCGTCTAAAGGCGGAGTGGTGATCGGAATAGCTTTTTGATATGTGCTGGTACAGACGAGTAACATTGAAACGCCATAAATACGCTCCAATAGTGCGCTCCACGTAATAAAAGTGACCAGACAATACCGTTAATAAGCGGGCGCAGTTGCGCACAGACCACCGGCGGCGACGTCTTTCAAGCCTCATCGTCTTCGCATCTGTCCATTGGCGGTCTTTGACGCCATCGGAAGAGTCCTTGGGGTGAAGGCCAATTAGAAATTGATGTTTTGAACCTGCAGAGGAAGCATGAGAGCGCATGGTGAGGTACGTGTGCCTGGGGCTTCCCTCCATACCAAATACAACCTTCCAAGGGACTGTCTGGCGAGCCACCCCCTCTGCTCTGAAAGACCAATTCCAGGCTTTGTGAGATTGTCTGCTGGCTTGCTCATCCTTTCCATTCTTGGGTCAGCCACTAATCTTAAAACACACTTTCGTGCAGATCAGGGCCATGGTTGGATTGGCCATCGTGTTCGATGCGCATTGCATTTTGTGTATCCCAGGTGCTTGTCAATGCAGCGTTGGTGTATCCTGCGAGACATAGTTCAGTGCATAATTAACTCCCTGTTCTGCTTTTGCAACCGTTTCCGTCAACATCCTGCATTCGATCCCCTTGTTCGCGGCCAATAGCTGACTAGGATTCCCAGTATTGTGTACACCGCACCATCTCGACATGTTAAAGCTACAGGACCGGTTACTACGAGCGATTTCCTCTGTGGGGAATGATGCTCGTGGCTGGTGATACTTTCAGGTTCCTGCCACAGTGATTCCGGGGCTTAGGGCCATCCTCCATGGCAAGCCATGCGATGTACCAGCCATAGTGTTGTGCAGAACATGTGTGTTGTGCTCGCATTCAGGAGCTGTCAGTTGTGTCACAGTTATTAGCGGACAAAAAGGGAGCGGAATGAAGTGTCAAAATCAACTAATGCAATGGCCCCAATATACTAATGGTAGTATCTGTTTCCTGTTGAATTTGCCAGCAAGCGCGTTCGCGTTGGTTCCAACAGACTGCTGGAGCTATTCTGCTCTGGCCTTTTGCGATCTACTAACATACTTTCCGGGTCTATGGTGGGCCCTTTCGGAGTTTTCCAGGCCGGGAAGACAAGCCACACAGTGCTATGGAGTCCATACTACCGGCTATCAATGTATTGGGACCCTCCACAACGGCTTGAATTACAGACGGCTGCGTTTATTAGCCTTTGCGTTTGCGTCCCTTTCAGGCGCCTATTTCGTACTATCCACCAGATTTGCTCATTATTAGCAAGTATCCTGAGCAGGTAGGTTCGTACATCTACACGCCGTGACTAATGCCAGCATCGCCAATAATAGCAGCAAATATTGTGCCTCTCTTATTTGCGTCTGATGATTTGGTTCGTCACCGCAAACGTGAACCAGAGTATTGTTGGTGCCTGAATACTGGTCGATAACACCACCCAAGGGGACAGCGCTCCCATTCTAAACGAAGAATTGGCTGTTGGTCGTGGACTCTCGGGGTCCTGAAATATCCCTAAACCCCGCGGAGTGCGTGCTGCCTTTCTCGAAATCGGGAGACAAAACTATCAAGCTTTTGACCAGGATTGAAAGGTTAGTTGCAGTGTTATGGCAATTAGGCCTGGAACATCAGGGGATCATTAACCTCGTATTGCCATATCTTGGTATTCTTCGTGCTTGTCGCATGCTGTTCTAGCGCTCGCCGATGGATCATTATCCAGGTCTGTTCTATCGCAATGTTGCGGGGCAATCCAAGTCAAAAAATCGCGGCTTTGGCTAATTACGCACCTTACGAGAAACTCTCCGTCTTACTCGCATGTTTTCCATATGCTTACGCGATTCACTTTTGGTCTGGCGTAGAAGGCCAACAAAATGTAGCGCTATCTGCTATGTCAGACGGCAAAGAGGTGCGCCATTAATTGCACATCTATCTTTTGGACAGAGTTTAGCGCTTCTAAAAAAGCAGTTCCGCTAAAGCTAAAACAATCCAAATAGACAGGGTTTAGGAGGGCGGCGAAACTTAAAAAGGCCGCAAGGGAACCACAACAAAATCCAGAACAAGAAACAAGGAAGAGCTCTGAACATCATGTGGATAAGGACCAAAACGAATGAAAATTACCAATGCAAGATAATAATACCATACTAGACATACAGCCAAAGCTGCCAATAATGGGCTTCCACTTTTATAGCTGAGGTCTGGCTTCCCGGGGCTGCCGCTCTGCGGCCTGGTCCGTCTGTGGAACGGCCAAGCTATTTATTGGGGAGTGTGCTTGTCCAAAAGATATTTTCAAAAAACTTCGAGCTCTTTCTCTTCGATCAAGCTCCTTCTTTTTGCCAAAATTGCTTGTGTACGGTCGATTTCGATCGGAGTTCTGTCGTTTTGGTTGTGGTCTCTTTCTTTTCTTTTTCTGATCTGACCCAACCTAATGGTTTCTTTTTCTTAGCCCTCATTACCTGGAGCCCTGTGGACCGATCTCTAGCGGTCGATCCTCTAGGCACCTTGTTTGGCTAATTCGCTATTTGGGAAAGCTGCGATCAAGCATATTTTTGGGGCTGAGATCTCACTTTTTGCTTGACCAATAACGGTAGTTACACATCTTCAGACCCTGTCTTTCTTGCAGGCCTTCTTTCACCGTCCCCTTCGTTCAATACCCCACGCACGTCAATCCCGGTCCACCTCCGACTCAAAATCTCGTCTTTCTGCGAATCGCAACCCAATCAGTTGACATTCGTTCTTCCTTCTGCATCAGTTGATCTTCCACTGGGAAATATCCGGGAGCATTGGCTCAGCAGTATTATTACCTGGGAAAGCGTCGCTGTATTGTTGAAAGCTTATGGTCGTGTGCGGGCAAATCTTAAGCAGCCAACTTTTATGTTGACGATCTTGCCCAGGTGTCTGTTCGTTGCTCTTGCAAGCCCTATCGGGCGCTCAGGTTCGTGGCTATAATTCCGCTCTTGTTGTATAGTCCGCAGGCGTTGTTTGGCTATAACATGGAAGCTTATTGGGCATCTGGCTCTGAAAGGCCGCCTAAAAGGATCCTTCAGACCCCTTTGCTAAGTCCATCGAAAGCGCCCAATCACCCACCGAAGCGTCGCCCAATTGCCGTGGGCGCTGCCTCATCAAGGGCCCCTCCCGCTATTCTTCCAGATCTCTTTATTGTCCTGGGTCTTCAGTCAAACCGAGGCGCCCAATCGAGCTCTCCATCTTTCTTTCGCATTCTCAGAGAACCTAGGCATCGCAAATGAATCATAGTAAGCTTATTTCTATCTGGTACGACTTCACGATCGGTTCTTTCGATACTCGGCCGTCAACCACTGTCGACGGCTGATTGTCCACGTTGTAGTTGAGTCTTCTTTTAGTTCTGTTACTGTTTCTTTCACCCCTCTTTTTCTTTTTCTTCGATCCTTCATGAGCGGTCTTCCCGCCCGTTGACGTTTCTTTTCACCCCTCCCTTCCCTGTCTCTTGTCTCTGCACTGTTTTGGTCGGTGTGGATTTCGTGCGACGTAATTGCATCCGAATCAAGCGGCCTCGCCTCCAGCAAGCTATCACGAGGCTCTGATTTGTCCTTTGCTTTGGGTTCTAGTTGGTTTGCTCTCCTGTTTTTGCCCTTTCTTACACCATCACGGCGGCACTTGTAGCTTCAAGCTCTAACTAGAGTTTGCAACTGCAGCGCTTCTCCACAGCCCTTTCCAGCTTGATTATCCTACGTCTTCCGACAGTGAATATATTGCGCCTGAGCGAGCCTTTTCTGGCTCGACTTCTTTTTCCACAGAGGGCACGGAAGACGATCATCGGGGTGCCGACTCAGTGGGGCCTCAATTGGCGCATCCAGGTTCTGTACCCGTCACCAACGGCTTTAGGTACACCGCACAACATTCTGCAGTACAGGATGTACCGTAAGTGGGCTCTATTCTTCTGATTTCGACTGCCCTTGCATTGTATCTTGGTTTTTGGCACGACCCTATCCCTTGTCTCGTTGTTTCACGTCATCTGGAACTATTTCTTTTCCTGATCGGAATGGGTATCTCTTGCTGTCGTCATTCACACTTCGGCCAGGAAGATATGCTATGCGCGTTTGAGCCCGTCATTAGAATGCTTTGTGGCTTATTGTCTCGGTCACAAGGCTGTTCTACAATCAGTGCCGTGTGAAGCTGCCATAGCAAGTTCTCCTGCCCTTCTATACCTGACTGCTTATCTTGTCAGTATCACCTCTTACCGAGGGATGAAGGTTTAACGTACCTATATCTCCAAGCTGATGTTGGCAACTCCACCCCTCAGTTTTCATGCCGGTTCTGGGCTTGTCATGAGCTCGGTAGAATCATCTAGTGGTTCCCCGTCAACCAGCCCCAGTTCTGCCACCTCGTCCATCGCGTACGCGTCTCTTTCGAACGCCGTTCCTAGCACCGCGTCCTCGAGTGAAGGGTTTTGTCCTCCGTCCTCTGTTTACTCCCATACTGCAGCCTTGCAGTGGAACGACAGGATGACTGCTTTTAGGTCACAACGGGTGCCTGCACTGTAAGCTCTCTTTCGCTTCTGCTAAATCAATATATGACGTTTTTGTTTTGCTCTAACAATTTATCACTAGATGTAGTCAACCTCCGTCGGGTATGTCGCCCCCCTTGCAATCACAAGGCACCATGGTACCGGGGTCTACGGGAATGTTATCGAGAGGTGACAGCTACTCGTCTATGCCATATACTGTGAACCGGAATACCTTCTCTCCCTCACACAATGCGACTTTGGGCGATATGTCAAGGTACTCTCAATACTCCAATACGCGGCCAGTTGATATCTCTTCGAGCGCTTCGGGCGGCTCAATGTACAACCACCCTGCTACGACCATGTTACTTGAATCTCCAACCCGCTCCCAGACAATGGTTGACGCCCCTCCTTTCCATGACACCACCGTCCTTCACCAGATCGTTACTCCTAGCAGTCAGACGATCAAGCCAGAGATCCAGGCGAAAATACACAAGGGCTTTTTCCCAGTGGAAGATAAATGGACCTGTTACCGCAGGAACTATTTTTCTGTTTCCTGTTCGTTCTCTCTCAGACCATGGACTCCTAATGTCGCACTCTATGTCCAGCTACCTAATCACACTACGGAAAGCGTGCGATCATTTTCAATGTCAATATCTGCTATTGTGAATGGTCAAGACAATGAAACCCGGGAACTAGTACAGCATACTCCAAAGCGGGATAAACAATCAGAAAGAAAACCCGGAAAGATAACGCTCCAGCCTCAGCAACCACCCTCTCTCCTAAACCATGCCCCTTCAGTTGGTCCGGGGCACATAACGTTTGGAGCGCCACCACACACGTCTAGCATGCAATTAGACTACGGATCTTACGGAGCTCCGCAACAACCATCGCCTCCGCCGACGTCTCATACCTTCGAGCGTATACAGTTTCAGAAAGCAACTGCCAATAATGGGAAACGGCGAGCTCAACAACAATATTATAATCTGGTTGTCGAACTCTATGCAGAGATCACGACCCCCGGGGTTGATTCTCAGTTGGTCCTGATTGCTAGGAAGTTATCTCACCCTATGGTGGTCCGTGGACGTTCCCCTGGACACTACAAGGATACACGACGAGATAGTTCTGCTAGTATGGGTCCAGATGGAGGTACTGGGAGCTCTAGAGACGGAAACGGAAGTGGATTACCACCAGGAATGGCGCATGGGCCTCATTCTCATCTTGGTTTATTGTCGTACGATCCTAATCGGGGTAGTTCACGATTTGATTACCGGCGAATGACATCAACGGATCATTCGCCACTTACAGCCAGCCCTCTCGTTTCGTCCTCGTCCTCGTCACCCGGCTATGACTACACGATGATGAACGATTCGATGAACCCGATGGAGACAATCAAAGACGCCACAACCGTCGAACCTTATGCAGAGCCATCCTTTACAGGTGCTCCATCAGATGTACGCAAGGTGTGCATCGAACAACCCAACGTCCGCATGCACATGCCCAGCTTCGAAGAGGAACCTTCAACAAAAGCTCAAGAGGAGCATGACGGCACTTTTAACGAAGTATTCGATACCATGATACCGAGTTTGCCCAACGAGCATGTGAGCTCAACGCAGTACTTGAAGTGGAATGGAGCAGGAAGCTACCTAAGTCACACCCATCGCGAATCACCCGGGCCTAAGTTTGGCGGATCGTACACCGGCCGATCTAGGGAAAGCTCCTACGGGAGATTCGACGCAATCCATAACCCACCAAGTCTATGCTCCTGAAACACATTCCCCGAGTTGTATTCCGGCTTCATGGAGGCAACCCTGATGCGACAGGTTCCCGGGCTACTTCACACATTCACTTCAGCGATGTGGTTTCTTTTCCAATTATCGATATTCTTCAACCCTTTTCAAAACAATGTTCGGGACCATGTGGCTTCAGATACATCTTGTTATTCTCTACAATGTATTGACCTTTTAGCATTCACTCAGTTTTATATCCCTTTTTTTCTATTTTTTTTTGTTTTTTCATTACTTTTCTGGCTGTACTTTTTGCACTCAGTCTCCGATACGCATCTCCTTTAAATGAAAAGGATGGCTTTTATGTTTGTTCCCGATATGGAACGAGTCCTGAAATTTGGATGTGTTACGGCTACAGAGGGCGGCGAAAACTGGGAGCAGACCCCACAAAATAGATGCTTTTTCTATGTGACGATACGGCACGAGCCGTACGAATAAAGTTGATACTCTGCGACTCGAATGACAATCCTTACACCATTATCCTTCATCATGTTACTACATTTTTTTGCCTCTGCCACATGTGGAAGGATAAAAAGCACAAGTATTTTGTTTTGTTGTTGTTTGGGCTTACTCGGCGTCAGTTACCGCACGCATTGACGGCTGGCTGCGATTTCCCCTGCTTAGGAAAAAGCTGGGGAGATGTTTGTTTTCCTTGCTGCTTTCAGAACCGTGCCTTCGTTCCCATGATAGCTGGGCACACCACCCCAACAAATTCGGCAGATAAGTCGTGGACGCCAAAAGCATAAATTCGCGCCTTAAACGGGTCACGGGGAGAAAGAGCAGGGGCCAAATAAAATATTTATGCCATGTAGACCATGCATTCATCTTCCCTGGCGCTACTTGATGCGGCTCCCCGTCTTGCATCTGTCTAATCTGCTGATGCTGTGTCTCATTGACCCCCCTGCGAAGAGCAAAAGGGGAAGTCCTTGCCCACGTGATCTAGGTGCCCTAATTTTTCCAGCCTCTCATGACTCGGGCTACATGATTTCCGCCGTATGACCACGGCGTCAGCGCCATATGCAAGATATTGAAAGTTTGGCATGGGCTTCGAGTGCAGAAAGTGTACAAATGAAGACAGTAGAAGGCGGAATGAGGGGGACGAGTGGACGAGTGTACGAGTCAACTGAGTGGGGAGCTAAGGTGTGGTGGCTATTCAATATTCGAATGCATTGCCAAACTAGCAGAAGAGAACAGAGCACGGTCTTTGTTTGTCTTAGAGTAAGATACTGCGAATCGCTTCAACTCCGGCGGCTACACAGGAGTTCTTGGCAAAGTGTCTAGCAAATATCGATTCTCGATTTGACATGTTGCTTCGGATAGCTTCCCACCCTGGATGTCAAGCAAGCTGCAGAGCTCGTGTGTTATGTGTCGCTGAGCCACCTGGTACAGCCGCAGAATTGTGTTCACCACCGGGTGAGAGAAACCCACCTCAAAGTTTCAACCCAGACAGAGATACGGGGACGGTGATTGGAGCTGAAAGGGGCGAGGAGAGGACAAGATACCACTAAAGGTACAAATACGGTCTAGGTCCGGCCTACACATCACACAGGCATCGCCAAGAAGAGAGTTCGCAGGAAATAGCACGTAGAGGGTGGCAAAGCTAGGTTGGATGTTCCATGTTGGTAACAGACTAGCAAATAGCAATAGATGGGGGCAAGATATTTCAACTAAGCGCCTATTTCCGTGTGTGATGACGACATGGAAGGACATTTGGCAGAAAAACAGTAAATCGAAGAACTGCCTTATTTGTCTTGGGTAGGCGCAGTAATCACAAAGGGACAA
Organism: Spiromastix sp. SCSIO F190; assembly: GCA_014805645.1. Classification (NCBI taxonomy): domain Eukaryota; kingdom Fungi; phylum Ascomycota; class Eurotiomycetes; order Onygenales; family Spiromastigoidaceae; genus Spiromastigoides; species Spiromastix sp. SCSIO F190. The sequence continues at coordinate 946,919 of WXTY01000006.1, read as the reverse complement.
ACACCTCCTATAGGGGAAGCCGGCATTCATGTTGACATGGATCGAGAATCGGGATCGGTAGCAGGGGAAAGATCTTAAAGCCAACCAAACAACGCAGACCAAATGCGCGTACGCTAGTCTCTTCCTTCCTCCATCCATTTATACTCTTGCCAATGATTTGATGATAGTGATATAGGATCAGATGACAACGCAGAACTAGCAGCGCACTCTTGCAGAAAAAAAACCTTATGCGAGCAGGCATGACGAAGAGCCAAGGACAGACGGTGTTGACCTCTCCCCGATCAAAAGCTAACTGAGCACTGGCGTCAGCTACGGCCCCCAAATCGTGATCTCCTAGCAATAACCGTTCTGAAACGCATCCAGTACGATGCGATCGAGGCTGGGTACGCAGCTTTCCCGTAACCGAGATGAAAAATCCTTTAGGAAGAGCAAGGTAATGACCCAGAAGTCTTGTAAGCAAAAGCGCCACGCTGTAACCCCAGAGTAGGATCAAGAACGGGGGTGACCAGCATTATTGCTATAGCTCAAATAGCTATAGTCCCTAACACATTTGTACATGTGTTTATTCTTCGGAATCTCCTCCCCTAGTGATTCGCCAGATTGTAGATGAGCATTTGCCCGCAAACGGGCCCGTGCAAAAAGAGGCGAATAATAATGGCCTTCAACTAACAGTCGACTTGTTTCTCCACCTCCCTTTGTGTAATCAGGTACCGAAATGAGTCCCTGCTACGTTCCACGACGGCGGCCCCCGAAACCTGTCCCTCGCCGTAAAGCCATTTGCTGCCAGGCTTCGCTAAACCAGCATTGTCCCCATTCAAACATGGCCCCCCACTCCACTTCCTGCTTGCCTCGTCGCATCTTCATTCTAACTTCGTTATTTTTGCTTTGCTTGCACACCACCTCCCCAATATTAGACACCTAACACGCCTAGCAGCCTTCTCTTCTAAAAAAAAACCGCGTTAAGGTTATTATTCGGCTCCATTGCACTTTTTCTTCAATTCCGTAGGCACAATCAGTGACACAGTTCGCAGTCTAGTCCGGCAGGATTTGCTTTACCCTCAAACACTCTCAATTATCTGGTCTCTCGACGCGAGAAAATTTGATACTCGTTTTCCGATCGAGCTGCTCCTGCTCCTGCTCCGTAGGCACCATTCCTAGCGCCTTCTCGACCCCAGGCGATGCCCACATCCCAAAGGCCGCGTATGACATGAGACCAAGTCCAAGGAAAAACTTGGTACGTGGCCTAAGGGCACGGTATGACCTGGACAATCAAGCAGAACATTAGTATTTGAGTGAGGATAGAATGGTTCTATGCCACTACTACCCCCAAAATATAGAAGCAAACAAAATATAGCCGCCAATAAAAATGTACTTACGACCAGAGAGACATTGCAATGGCAGACCCGAGTGTAACTTGACCTGGATTGAAGTTGAGCAGTACGTGGAAGTCGTTCAACGGAGACTATCGCTGGAAGTGGCTTAGCGTCAGTGCTGGGCAAATCTCAGCTGCCCCTGCTGTTGTTTGTACTTCTGCTGTTATCTCGGGTACACAGTACTTTGTTTACAGTTAATCATATAGAGATATACCGGTGAGGAGTCCGGTTTCTTGGGGGATTTGGAAACCTAGGTTGTCTAGGGAGATGCGATTTGACTCCGGCCACTCGGGCAGACACCATTCTCTAAATTACTCCATCCCATCATTCGAGTTGGCATTCAATTTGTCACCATTCACCGTTTTAAAGAGTTTCAGTAAAACATGAAGGAATAAGCTCGCTGGACTTTTCAGAGCTAAGAGTGTAGAGTCAATGAGAAATACCCTAAAGAAATCAATTATCACCGCTACTCGTCTTCGTTAGGTATCTCCAGAAGCCAGAGCAAGCGAAGGCCAATAGAGGCAATAACTAGTATATAAACCAACATAGCTTGCAGATGTCCACGATTATCTCAACATCATTAATTGGATAAACCACGCTCCTAGGTAGATTTCTTATATCCACCTCGTTTTTCTCGGACACACCAGCCTAGTTGATTTCTACAGTTCGTGCTGGATGTCTTGTTCAGATGAAGCACGAAACGGGTAGGTTTAAGTCGGCTTGCTTTGGACATGGCTTGATTGACAAAAAGCTTTATAATGGTTATACCATTCACCTGTGGACATCCACAGGTTGATGAGTAGTAAGGGCGCTGTGATGTTCATGATGATGTGGAAGGCCTCGCAACAATTCCTACCTCCTGTCCGCCCTCATGCCCGCTACATATATATTCAAGGTAGGCGAAATTTCGGCCGGGATGAGGTATGTATGTTTTGATTGATCAAAATCTTTGTGATGGCCAAACTGTGTGGTTACTGTAAACGAGCCCGCTTCGAAGGACAGACATTACGCATCAAACATCTACCAAGGACGACGAAAACGGGGAGTCCCTCTCTGCCAGATTGTGAAAAATTAAGAACACTGCTTGCTAAATGAGGTATAAAGGCCCCTCCCCCCTTAAGTACACTCAATTGGCCTGTAAATAGATACAGGCCCGAAATGGAGAAGAAAAGGAGGACAATCATTTGCACCAAAACGTCAAGAATATTGGAAAAGGAAATACCAAGGAAACAAGAACAGATATAGCCAATTCATAAACAGGGGAAAGGCTTCAAAAATTAGGGAAAAATTAGCCCATCATCAAAAAACCATACATCGTGTATACACATGGATGTCCTGGAGATGGCGTCGCCAAAATACAGGAAAATGATAGATTCACCGCCTAATTATCGTCATTGGCTCTGTATGCGATTGCACGGCAGAGATGCGTGTATATGACCAACGGCGCTCGTAACATTACACTAGAGGAGAACTTCTCCTCGGTGAGGATTCAAGGCGTCAGGAAGTGAGAGCAGATAAGGGGACGAGATCAATTAGTTCTTTCCGTATGCACGGTCCACTTCCTTCTTGAAGTGGTTGAGGATCTTCTTCCGCTGTAGTTTTTGAGCCGAAGTGATGAAGCCCTAGTCAAGCAAAGGTGGTCAGCGGTTTACAACTTTAAAAAAAAGGCGTATTAGAAGAGCAACTATTCGAAAACTCACGCTTTGCGGCGTCCACTCCTCGTCAGACATAACAACTCCGTCAATGATCTCAAAGGAACGCAATCCACCCGCGCGTCCAGCATTCTGCAACTGGCTCAGCACGACTTTATTCAGCTTCTCGTTATGCACAAGGCTCTCCAGACTCTCCCCATCAATACCATTCTGTTTAGCCAGCTGTACCAACGCCGGCTCAGCAGGTACGATGATCGCAACAGGCTTCGCCTGGTCCTCCGCGGCATAGACGCAGATGTTCGCAACAACGGGGCAGGAGCGGTATATGGATTCGAGTTTCTCAAGAGCAATGTATTCACCATTGAAAGACTTGACGAGGTTCTTCTTCCGATCGATGATCTTCAGATGGCCGAGCTTGTCGAACTCGCCAATGTCACCGGTCATGAACCATCCGTCAGAAGTGAAGGCCGCCTTCGTCTCCTCCTCGTTATCGTAATAGCCATCGGCGACACTGTGTCCGCGGATCCAGACCTCGCCTTGTGGTGGGTCATTCTTGGAGAGGTAACCAGCATCAGCAAAGTCAACGAGTTTGACCTCAACGCAGTTAGGGATATCACCGATGGCGTCGGGATTCCATGCTGTAGGCTCGTTGAGAGCTCCCATGGCCGACGTCTCCGTAAGACCGTATCCGTTGATCATCGGGCAAACTGTCATGGAGAGGAATTGTTGCGTTTCCTTATTAATGGGTCCACCGCCACTCAGCATAATTCTCAACCGGCCACCCGTAGCATCTTTGATCTTTTTGAAAACCACAGCATCAAGAATGCCAGATCCGGGAAGGCCGCTCGACATCAAGAATTGCTTCATGCTCAACCCACCCCAGAATAAGGCTCGGAGGAGAGCGCTGTTCTTGCTGACGTTGTTTAGAATGCCCTTCTTAACTGTTTCCCAGACGGCTGGGACACCGACCAGGATCGTAGGTTTGAATTCCCTGATATCACCCTTGCATTTGCGTACGGAGGTATCTGAGAGGGTCCTCGGGTTACCGTAACCCATAACACCACCCCAGTAAAGACACAAGTTCTCGAAAACGAACTCAAGGATATGCGCTTGCGGAAGGTATGTCAGCAGTGCATCGGCAGGGCTAAGATAAGGTCCAACAATAGCATCGGCACCGGCCACTATCCATGACGTTAGCTTCATCTTTCCACAAGAATACAACTCTACTTACTAGCCGCCACAACGTTTCTCTGTTTTAATGATACACCCTTTGGCGGTCCGGTAGATCCAGAAGTATACATAACGCAGGCCAAGTCATCCGGAGTTGGGGGCACAGGTTCCACAGGGTTATCCTGTCCAGTTTTCACCAAATCATCAAAGCTAACAACATTCAAGTACGGGAAGCTAGATTTCAAATTATCGATATCTTGCTGTTTAACTTCGGAGGCGGTATCGTAGATGACGTTCTTGATATCCTTAACGTCACTGAGCACTTTGCCTAGCGTAGGTAGAAGTCCTGGGTCAAGGAATATTGTTGTACTGCTGGTCTGGCGGAGCGAATGTTTTAAGCCTTCTTCACCAAGAGAATCGTAGGCGGTAACGATGACAACCGATTGCGACGAAGCACCTATGGAATGTTAGCGGTGGACTATGGATGCCACAATAAACATAGACATACCATATGCCATTGCAAGCCAGTGCGCACTATCAACCAGGTCAGCGGTTCAGATCTGGGCGAGTAAGCAGGTTGTGGGGGAAGCTAACCTAGTAGCACTAAACAGATGAAGTTTGCTGAGTTTCTCATGTCCAAGCTTCCTAAGACCCGCACCAATATCGAGTGCAAGCTTCTCGAACTCCGTAAAGCTCAAATACGTATACCCGCTCAGTTCGAAGTACGTCCACTTCTTGTCCACCTCCTGCTCAACTCCGTCGATCACCTTCTTCACCTTCTTGTTCTCAACATGCGTGTTGACTACACGTCGCGAACCGACGCATTTCTTGTTTCCGTACTTCTTCGCGCTCCATTTGAGGTTCTCGAAGGTGGTAGTGATCTCATCGTTGGGCGTGGCTAACAGCCTGTCTTTTGCGGAGACTCTGCGGCGAGGGATAGTTTCTCCTTCTACGCGCTCATATCCTGAAGCTTCCACAGTAAACGGAGGCTTCTTGGTGAGTCGCGGGTGCAATGCAGTCTCGCTTTTGGCCATATTTGAACGTAGTTACGAGGCGTAGTTGGGACGTAATGGAGATGGGGACAATGACGTTGGGGGTGCGGTGAAAGAGCCTGCAGCAAATTAAAGTAACACAACAACCTCCGTCAGTGCATCCGATGTATCCAGAAGCTGTGTATACTGCAGGTCGTCAATATCCGGCAGCGTGGAAGAGGGAAGAGGAGGAGCAAAGCAGGGACAGCGAGGCGTGTTGTTGGGAGAGAAGATCGAGGAGAGCACTGGCTTGGCGGCTGGGAGCTGAATCGCGCTACCGTATTGCCCTTACCAGCTGTTCCCCGGCATGAAATCACGGCTCCGCAGAATGGGCGCTTTGCGGCCAATAAAAGGCAGATACTCTCACTTTAGTGTCGGTTGGGCGCAAACTGGTAATCTGCTGCGGTACCGAGGAACCGTGCACTTTACGCTGGCTTGGGCGATCGACCTGAGGGGTACGGGGAGAAACTCGCTCCAGAGCAGGGGGTGGCAGGGGCATTTGTTATTGTCGTCTACCGTCTGGATTGTTTCTAGTTTAGCAGTTGAAACCTGAGATAGGAGTGCATACAAGAAACAGAGAGTGCGTCATCTACTCGGGTGCAGCCAAACGTGTCTGCCATATATATATAGGTATCTTTCCAGCAGTCAGGTGCAACGAACAGTTCTTTGCATGCTCTTTTGTCCTTCCATTAGAGCTCAGAAGACGATGCTACACCAAAAGCTCCTTTTCTCCCGGGCGTCACACACATTGCTGGGCAAGCAGGGACCACCCAAGCATACCTTAGCGCTTCTCACCGTTGACTTTGCGCTTTTGGCATCAGAGACAAGCTTCCTATCTATTCCGCTAACCTACCACAAATCGTTGCTCTCTGCGCGAATAACCTCTCTCTAGCAGCTCAGTGTACTCGCTGTAAAAGATGTGACCCGGTCAACACTAAGATCGATTTTAAACATAGCATCGGAGTATATCGAATAAACTGGTCTAAAATGCGCTTAGACTCGTAGCCTGGGTCAAGTACCAGCCTCGTACATTTAGGTATCCCTGCTTTCGCGGCGTCATATGCTTCCCATTTATTTTTCCAAACCCCAAGCCGAGATCCTTCAGGATAGCTGTACTCCGGAGGCTGTGCACATGCAAGCAGGTGTATGTATGGCTTGGAATATCCTTGGTATTTTCAGCTGCGGAGCACGAGACACCAGCATACTGTGGACATCCCCAACAAAAGCGTCGCCTGCGCCAGTTAATATGGATCCCTGGCCTCGCTCACAGAATACCCCAGTATTTTGCCGAGGCTCCCGCTCGCCTATTTTACTTGTCATATATCAACGTCAAATCGGCGTTTGAGAGAGGGACTTGAAGGCTGCTTCCTGAGCGCAAAGTAATCTGCAACTTTTACGTTTTGCCTAACGGTGCGTGGAGTGCGTTACCCATACCTTGGACAAAGAGCGCTCGTTGCACAGGGAGAGCTATTTTAAGAACGGTTTCAGAAAAACTCAAAACGGGCAAGATTTGATAATGTATGTCGACACGTACCTAAGCCATAGGTACGTTGATGCTAATGAAATGAAGATGTTTGACTTCAAAATGACGCCAATTATACTTCGATTAATGTACATGCCTTGACGCACCACCTGCGCACAATGAAGCTGGACGAATTCCTGCCGGCCGTTGGCCACGAGGTCGATGATGCTGCAGAAGGTATGGGAGTAGATAGTCTAGCCTTCTACAGATATCAAGAAGTTTGTGGCTGAGATTTGCTTTCTATTTGCGAGTATAGAAGCCTTCGATCTATTTTCCCAGGAGATACCATCCCAAAACTTGGGCTTCATTGATTCCCGAGCGAGTAAGATTGATGTGACGATCCATGGTCGAGATTTCGAGATTCAACAGTCACCGACGGTTCTCTCGTCAGCTCGTGCAAGTGGAACTACTGGAGCGGGTAAGATGTATTTCGCTCACAGCATTATGGTATTATTGTTAACTAACATCCTTTCAGTTATGTGGAAAATCACCCCTTTGGTCGCAGAATGGCTTGCGTCACCAGATAACAAGTTATGGACACATTCTATCCTAGATTCAGTGTCCTGTGCCGTTGAACTGGGTTGTGGTGTCTCTGGCCTCGTTGCTCTGTCCTTGGCTCCTTCAATTGGGCACTATATTGCCACGGATCAGGAATACGTTTATAAACTATTGAAGGAGAACCTTGAATCAAACCAGACAGCACCAAGGCATACGCATCAGAAGCACAAACATCATCACTTGAGCAGACCTCGTCACACACGGAAACAGACCCCTAAGCAGCAGCAGTACTCGCCCTCTCAGTCCCGCTCCAACAGTCGTACTGCTGAGAGTGACGACGCTCCGGGGACTGGAAATATCGTGTTTACTTCTCTAGACTGGGAACTAGACTCGCCGTCTACGCTCAAAAAGGTTCTTACGGAGCCGAGACAGGGCCCATCTCATTCCCCACAACGGCCAATACGCTCATCGAAGCAGGTAGACGACGAGAATAAAGATCTCGGTTTTGATCTCCTTTTAGCTTGCGATTGCATATACAACGACGCTCTCATTCAACCCTTCGTGCAAACTTGCGCGGATATCTGCCGTTTACGGCCGGGATATACACCTACCTCATCAATGTCTGAGACAAATCGGGCATCTCTGGGGCAGGACGAGGAATCTAGTTCACCAGGGAATAAACCGACTGTGTGTATTATTGCGCAGCAGTTGCGTACTCACGATGTGTTTGAGGGCTGGTTGAGGGAGACTTTGGAGGAGTTTCATGTATGGAGAGTAAGAGATGAGGAGCTTAAACAGGGATTGAGGAGCGGATCGGGGTATGTTGTTCATATACTTGTCTTAAGAAAGAGTTTGGTTTAAGTTTAAACGTGCAAAGTTAAAATGTTGAGGATGGAGATACTGAAGCTCTATGCATATTGCGATGCCAGAAGAGCCCATGAGCGTCAGATATGTTGGATTTCTCCGGCATTGGTGCTTCTTAGATTCCCAGACGTGCGGTGGGCTCACAAGTCGTTATTGAACGAGCATGTATCCATGGAATTTTTCTCAGGGAGCCATATTTTCCTTTCCCAGCTATAAACCAAATAAATCTCCAGGGAGTAAAACAACTCCCGAAACTCTCGGGACCAATCACCCGTTGCCTTGCAAACGTCCCTCGATCTTCAAAGGCTATCACCGAATCCACGATCAGGACGCATAGTTGCCAGGAACGGAACACCAAACTCCTTCAGAATGCTTTCGCGAGACTTATCTCCCTTCCAATCATGCTTCAACTTGAGATGGCGCTGGAAGTCACACAGTCTCCAGAAACCCTTTTTCTTACATCCGCTTGTATTGCATTGGAGGGTTACTGGGTTCCCATCCTCGCGTTCCCAGATCCCAGCCCCAGTGGGGGTGTAGCGATCGGGCGTACCGAACATTTTTCGCTTGTGCTCTTCCGACAACGTCATTTTCGCCGGGGTACCGGAATTCGGGGATTCGCTTGGTGTGAGTAGGGGATTTTCAGGGACTTTCAAGGTGCGCAATCATTAGAAACACCATTTTTATTGCTGACAAATCTCTCATCCTTTTCCGCTTGGATTCCTTTTCCAGAAAACGAGAAGAAGTTCGGGCAACTTACCATTGGTTTCTTCGAGCAAGGGGCTCAAAGAGTGTTCAGGGGTAATGGGCAACACGCCAAGAGATCCGCGCTTGAGCTTCTTCATTTCTCGACGAAGACTCTGCAATCATTCATACCACGAGTTAGTGATTGGCCATAAAGATCACAAAACAGGCACGAGTTTCCTGGAGGCAATGAGTGCTATGCTTACCTCCTCCATTATGTCAATCTCAGTTGTAGCGTCCTTGAACGCGTCGTCTTCGAGTTTGCGTTTCAAATTCTCCTCATGCCGTCCCTGCACTACCTTTCCGTAGTCTTCGTGAAGCTTCTCCTCCTTATTTCTGAGGCTCTGGAGCTTCTTTTCGATCTCTTGGATTCTAGAAGTAGCCATTGTTATGACCACAGATAAGCCTTGAACCACGTCTATGCAGGATCGGTGAACGAGGCTAACAGGCTTTCTTCTAGAAGAATGGGGTAGTTTTTCTCGAGATAGTCAATAGCTCGAAGTTGGGACTAAATATTTGCGCATAAGAAGCGTTGAATAAAGGGATACTTCAAGTTTTTTGGTTAGTGAAGGAGGAAAATTTAAAAGGAGGCAATTGAATGAGGGATGAAGGTAGTGATGAGATGGTGGGTGTTGTCACCGTATCAACGCCCCAGCGAGTGAATTAATTGGTGGAAACTGCCAGCATCAGGAGCAGGCCATTCAATCAAGCTACTTCGATATATAAGATGTACGGTGCGAAATTATAATTCTTGAACATAATGTGAAAGGGAAAACATGACACAGACTCTGCTGTCCTAAACAGGGCGCACCGCGTGATCCAATTTCAAATAGAGAATGTGGCAGATATATAGGCAGCATAGGGGAAGGAAATTAAAACTAGGAAAAGCAGAGACCTGCAAGGTATATTATCTCTGCAGAATAAGTCGAAGATGCTGGACATTTTTGCTCCGACTCGGAAGAAAAGAATGGTCACATTGGGCTACATGACCTTCTCGAGTTTCTCAAAAGTTGCCAGCTAGCAGAAAGAGCCCGATGACAGAAAGGCAATAACGAATGGATAAATAAAGGCGATTCACAAACGGCGATATTTTCCCTCCGTACCATATCATTCCGATGAGAGACGGAGCCCTTCTTTGCTTACACCAACCGCATCGACCAGTTTGTGCTGTCTCCGTCTGGGGTGCAGAATTCTCCCACATCCGTACTCCCAAAGATTTATGACGGATCTCCCGTAGCGACAGCACCTTCCTCCGACTTGACAGAAGGGTTTGAAGGGGCCTACACGTCTGTTGGCCGTTGAAGGGTCGGTTGAACGTACTTCTGGCGTTTCAAGTGTAACTATTTCACCTGATGAGTGGTCCTTGAATTGATATCCCGAGATTAGATAAGAATTTCACTCTGGCAGTAGACAAAAGTCAGCATATCTCAGAAACACCGACGGCGCTTGAACTTATTACCTTTGGGTAAAGGAATCCATAGTATTATCAGAAAGTGGATGTTATGGGACTGGAGCTTTAGCACACATTCGACAGGTAAATAGCTATGGGTATATGGATCAAGCAGCAGACGACAAACAATCTGCGAAATGTCTGTCCCTCGTGCCATGCCTGATTGTTGTTTGCCCATAGATAGTTATCTAGGAACTGATCAAGCCTTCGCCCCCCAACCAACAGGAGGCAAATCCATTCGATTATCATTCAAGTCATCACGCTCCAGACCAAAAAAAGCAAGCTCACGTTCCTCTTCATCCTCATATAGCTTGCAGACCGCTTCATCGTCAACTGCCTTCCATAGCGGTAGCTCAAAATAGCTTGGAAAAAACCCAGCATATTCCCAGTCAATTATCCCAACAATGCGAAAATTGTCATCTGGATCAACAAAAATATTCTGTGGACCGAGATCATTATGACAAAACACAAACTCATCAGTATCGGAAGTTACTCGGTCCCATAATCGTCGATCAGCATGGTGTACACGCTGGGGCGGAAAAACAGGGATATTCATATCAACACTACCGATGTAATTTCTTTTCAATGATCGGAGCTGTGGGAGAATGTGCTTCTGTATCTGCATGTTCACCGCAGCAAGTGCTGCCGGCATCATATCTCTGTCAATATATTCCAGAGAAATGCCATTTTTAATCCGGGTAGTCTCAAGATGGAGCACACCATTCTTCCCGTAGTAAAGTCTGCATTTCGGCACGGGAATGGATGTCTTATCCGCAAGAAAGGTAAGAGTGGCTGCCTCGTTCCGAAGTCGTTCATGAGCCCAGATTGGGTAGATAACTGTGCCGTCTGGACGTGGGCAAAACTCATCCTCGCTCGTGTGCCGTTTGATAACAGTGTGATACTTGACTATGATGCGGCGCTCCCAAGTTCTGTAAACGAAGAGGGTCCAATTATGAGATTTGACTTTGTCGTCGATGTCATCGCCATCGGCGCCGGTGCTAGTTATCCAATGCAATGAGGATGAGTCCGACGTTGCCTTTTCATCGTGCTGGGGCGGCCTTGCTCGGGTGGTGGGTCCCATCGAGGAAGTTTTTTTGGAACCTCTGAAGGAGCCCCTGCAGAGCAAGCTGTTTAGAGCGCGAGACAAGACGGAGTATGCTTGCTGGATGCGATGTTGCCCTTCTTTGCTATTTCCGCTCTTAGAGGGCGCCATACCGATAGACCCCGTTGCTGATGTCCCCGCTTATTATGTTCAGGAGGATTGCCAGAAGGTCAACCCATCTTGTATTGGTCCGAATTCTAATTCTAAACTGACATTAATCTGTGCACTCCCCTCAATACAAGTTTCGGGGGAAAAGCGCGATACCAACTCAGCCAGGACCAGCGCCAGGTGCAATTAGTAACATCCAAGCAGCCAGAGGAATCAGCAGACGAGCTCCAGCCACGTGCACGCGATCCGGAACATTTTGACCCCCAAACGTTTTGAGTTATTTGTTTATTCGTTTAAGACATGGTACGCTGTGGCTTAAATCGGTTAAAAAGCACACTTGTCTCTCTAGTTTAAAGATTGTCCAGTTTCCAGATTCTCCTTCGTGCGATTCTGTGTGGGATGTCTGACCTATTATTTCAACCGCAGCACGCACGCGTGAGGCATTTACTGAGATGCAAGGGCCCTATTTTTATACCCTCCCTCGTCATCTGTTGTGATCTCCCTAAGCAACTAGTGATATGGCGGGAAGGCGATTCCTATATGAAGTCGCCTTTCCTGGCGGCGCAATATACCCCTGAAACATAATGCTTGCACATCTGAACTGGTCCTTATCTTCCTTCTCATCCAGGACAATGGCATCTTCCGGGTTCCTTTGGCGCTTGTTATTTGTACCACTGCTCTTCCTTCTATACCAGGCCCAACTGGCTCACGCGTCCTCTTCACTCGCCATTCACAAGAGAGATATCACATGGAGGGATATTACTCTGAGAAAGATCATGGATGAATCACTCTTTCAGCAACATCCTCGCGAAGCCCAGGAACTATCTGCTAAGGTTGCTGGAAATGAGTATAATGGCTGGGTCACGCGAGAGAGAGATATCAACTTCCGCCCTACTGTGCTGGCAGCCGCCGTGGACAATACCGACAGGGCGCTGCATCTATTTATTGTGTACCAGAAAAACATAAATTCTATATATTGGGGTACTCTCACCTATAAACGGCTAAGTAATATCCTCTCAGGCGAAGACAACGAGTTCAGGGAGAAGTATGAACAAGCTCGAAAATCCCTCTTTGAAGATAAGAATACATCTCTTCGAAGCCGATTGGAAGATCCACATCATTGGGACGGAATAAGGGGGGGCGGGAGAGCGGTTGGAATCATTTACGCTCCATACATGGATGCTGAAACGAGGATGGAAATCTTGCTTCACTGGCTGTGGGTTGATGTTGACGGGATGTTGGAAGAATATGATGATGAGCTTGAGTTGCGTACGTTCCGATATAGGCCTATCTGCAATCGGGACAATTGTAGGGCTAATTCCGATTCCGATTCCGATGAAGACGAAGACGAAGACAACGATTGTATATCTTTCGATGGCGAGGTGGCCCATGAGCCCGACATGACTGATGAGCCACTGGAGGATCAACATAATCCTGATGGGCCTGTTTTGCCAGAGGATCTTGCGATTGCATATAGGAATACCAACATGGAGGAAAAACTCTGGGAGTGGACGATGTTTCTTGGGAGTGTGGATAGTGGAAGGACACCGGCATTTCCACCACGAGAGTTTACTTACATAAAGAGAAAATCGGATCCTCTTGAATGAGAGAGCTGCCTCAATCGGCTGTGCAGGGCCAAACTTTGATTCGAGGCTGGAGGATTCAGGACTGGCTTTTGTGGTTAGGTATTTTGTTAGGCGAGACGCTGTGTGTTAATAGAAGGTCCAAAAAAAGTCCTTGAACAGAGGTTTTGATGTGTTGATTCTCTATGCACAACTTGCATCTGTGACATGTCTAATATATTCCAAGGGGTCCATTCCATCCTCTCCTGCAGTTGCGCCTTGCTCAGCCAAGCACTGAAGTAGTCGTAGGCTCTTCTTCTGCTGCCATATCATGAATACCATATATTAGCAGTAGTCAATGGTCACTACTAGCATGAATGTAGATCAGCAGGACCAAAAAGAAGAACGAGAGGGTCATAGTAATACGGACGGTACAGGTACGCCGTTGGACACACGGCAACGGTGCTGCCAATCAGCGACTGTCAAGAGCCAACAAGCAACAACATCGCTCGGCGGTGCTTGCGTTGAGGTTCCTGTTGTGCAGCGGATGTGATGAGCCAACAACCACTACTCTCTACAAAAACTGGGCAACTTTGGAGAACACCAGAGGTCGTGCTGAGAACCTGCGATGGGGCCTGTCGTTGTGGCTGGTCTCTGCTAACTGCCCAGGCCCGATTGAGCTGACATCGAAAGGAGAGCACCCAACGACGAGGGCTGATTGGGCTACGACCGGATATAATTCGACAAGCCAGTCTGAAAGCGAAGAATTTGGCTTCCTTTACAACTCACTGGGCTATCGTGCAAACGCCTCTATCCTTGGAGCCTCCATCACCACCCAACGTCAGATGCCTGATATGATATCTATGGGGACAGTGGTATCAACTACATTCATCCTGATCAGCACAGTTTAGAAGATACCATTAACTCTCGCCATGGCTCCCGATTTGAACTCTGTGCCCCCTTCTCCTCGTCCACGGAACCCCTCCGCTTCGTCTGCAACCGCTACCTCCCCCTCGCTTTCGCGACGGGTCTCGCAGACGATGGGCCCTCCCCCGTTCCCTTACCATCCAAGCTCCCCTGGTCTCGCTGGCTCGATGCAGCCGCTTGTGGGTGATAATACCGGCGTGGGTAGTGGACCAGGTAGATATATCTATGAGAGATAACGGTATTGGGTATTGTGCAAAGTTGACTAACGGTTCAAAGGTCCGCTCCGTCATCCAAGGCCTCTTACGGTTGCCGATTTACATTTAGAGCTAGAAAAAGAGCAGGAGGCTGTGGTATGTTTTGACCGCTCGACAATATGCTGAAAAAGGCGACCAGCTTACCAGGGATGTAAAACAGGTAAATCGTCTTACTCGTGAGCTCACTTTGCTCCGCCAACAGACTGCTTCAGTGGCATCCACCGCATCCTCCACGTCCACCGGTTTTAACGACAACCCAGAACAACATTATCCAACAACCCGCCCAGGGTCAGCCCAGCAGACCCCATCCCGCCATCGCTCATCTTCTAGCATCAGCGCCCGAAGCCTCGTTGGAGCCTCTGCCTGTCCGTTAGTAGGAAGCGTCAATAGCATCGCACCATCTCGAGAGAGCGGTGGTCCTGCCTCGTCACGTCCATCACTGGATCTCCCAAGGGGAAGTTTCAGCCGCGATAGGGATACAGCTTCTTACCGGCAATCAGGAACTAACTCGCCGTCGTTCTCATCGTCGCAACAGCACCATGGAGAGTACATGGCTTACCATTCTCACGCGAGCTCGCATTCACACCGTCCATCATTAACCTCAGCTCCGGCGTCATTATCGCCTTCGCAGGCCGGTGCCTCGACGGAACTTGCGCGATCAGGCTCTCTATCTTCTACGACTACACGATATGAGGAAGCAGCGTACCATCGAGCTGAGTTGGATGCTGTGAAGAGAGAAAATGAGGCGCTTCGCATGCGGGTACGAGATTTGGAAGCTAGCTTGAAGGAGTTTCGGCAGCCTTCTCAGGTGACGCAGGAGCAATCAAGGAGCTCAGCTGTTTCACCACGTTTTACCCAAGCAACGCTGAGCATACCTGCATCTGCGTCTACCGAGGACACGCCTTGACTGACGACTTTCCTTGGCACCCCTGTTTTGCCTTCTCTCCCGCCGAGCCATGATGCTTTTGACAACTTTTTTAGGCCTTGGATTTCCTTGGAGCACTGCTTTTATAGCAGATTATGTTTTATGTGTCACGAATAGTGTGTCTTACCTTTTCATGGGGCCATGGTCAAGCTGGCCTTACCTTCTTCCCTCTCTCCAGGACTTTATATGAATATTGGCTTTACTACAATCTGGATCTTTGATTGGACCAGGCAGATTTATCTGCTACAGAGAATGCTTTTTGCGGCCCTTTTTTCGTAGTTATTCATTCTACCTTCACGGTAAAGAAAGATACAGCAATAGCAGCCACGTTTAGTGAGATACCTAGGTGCGTTCGACGTAGGGGCTTAACACATCATCCAGCGCCAAAACAATTCCCAATGACCCGTAGCTACTACGGAGTTACGACTATCAGGTAGAATATTCTCGTTCCTGAACACTCCACCTCCCTTATCAAGGCAGCAGCTTTGTGTGTAGCATGAGGTACCTCTCTGCCAAAATACAGTGGGAGGTACATCACGCGCATGACGGCATCAACCGGTGGCTTGTTGTTGCTGCGACGTCATCTGTGGCTTGTGCTCTTCGCTGCTGCCACCCCGCTCTCTCTCTCTCTCTCTCTGTGGGTATAAAACAACGACAACAGCGACTTTGAGAGAAGCATAGTCTGAGAGGACATTATCCCGACAATTGTACTTTATCTGAACTACTGAATAATTGCTCGGGTTCATCGAAGGAAGAATCATCATGTCGACCACCGTTCACGTCTCCAATATCTCCTCCAAGACGAGCGAGAAGGAAGTTAGGGATTTCTTCAGCTTCTGGTAGGTGTCTCGATCTATCCTCTCTGGTTTCAGAGCTCTGAACTTGCCGTGGGATGTCTCGAGGGAGTCACAAAACCTCAATTCAATGTCTATTTGGTTCGAATGCAACTGCTAATTCTCCTTATACAGTGGAAAGATCACTTCGCTTTCAGTCACCCCTGCCTCTGGCGAAGCTGATGCAGATCAATCGGCCACAGTGACTTTCGAGAAAGAGACGTAAGGCTCCAATTCTTTCGCTTTCTCGACTCACAGCGTCGGAAAGCATGTGAATGTGTAAATTCAGTACTAACAAAAAAGATAGAGCCGCCAAAACCGCCCTCCTCCTCGACAACACCCAACTAGGCCCCTCCAGCGTGCACGTCACCGGCGCCGCCTCCATAGAAGACATAGCCGGCTCCAAAGCCACCGGCGTCACAGAAGCCAAAGACGAACAGGGCCACGAACTCGAACAAGAGGATAAACCCCGCTCGCGCATTGTGGCCGAGTACCTCGCTCATGGATACCATATCAGCGACCAAGCTATCCAGAAGGCTATCGCGCTTGACCAGAAGCACGGCTTTTCTAACCGGTTCAACACTGCTCTTTCAAATTTCGATAACAAGTACCACGCCACTGATAAAGCGCGTGGTCTGGATACTTCCTACGGTATATCTGATAAGGCTGCGAGCGGGTGGCGTGGTCTGAGCAGTTACTTTGAGAAAGCGCTGGGCACGCCGACGGGCCAGAAGGTTAGGGATTTTTATGTTAGGAGTGATAAGCAAGTGAGGGATATTCATACCGAGGCGCGCAGACTGGCAGATTTGAAGAGCGGCAAGAGTGCGGAAGAAGCCGAGACGGCGCAAAAGGCGGGCGAGGCGGAGCAGGCTGTCCAGGATGCTAATGTTGTTGCGTCTGCTGGTCAGGGGCCGGGAACGCAGACTACTGCTGGGACGGAGAAGGCGTAAATGGGATGTGAATTTGGGTTTAATTTTTGCCGCCTTGTCTAACGGCTGTTATTAATTGTTTTTTTGTATTTGCTTCAAAAATTGAACGTTTTAATCTGCTCGTTTGTGTTTCCGCCAGTTTTATCGTTTTCTTGAAAGGTTGCATCTCGGCTCTTCGTATATCTTACGACCTAGTATATTAGCAATATGATAGGGAGTATTTGGCCCTCAACGGTTTATCTTCGCGCCATTCCTGTGACTATTAACTGTGTAGGCATTATGGTATTTGCGAATGGTTAGGTATTCAACAGCCGCATAGTACCTAAATATGCTTATACGCCCACATAACAAGTGCTGCAATAGAGAATACATGCCATAGTTTAGTTCATACAATTCATCCCTTTTTGTACATATTTGCAAAGTGAAAAGAAAACCCATCTCTGTACCACTTCAAACAACGAAATATCCGATACCACCATCAATTTATACCTATCCTCCGCACCCGTCCTTTTATCATCACATCACACCATACCCATCCATCTTAATACTCAACCCCTCACTCATCAACCCTCTTAACAGGCTCATACTCACTCCCACTCTTCGAATGGCTCGCATGCTCCAACGGATGTACCGGGTTACTCGTCATCCGCACGCCTTCCTCAGAACTGGTTTTCCGCCCTATAGCCGGCGCCGCATCGGCGGTGTACATGGCTGGGTTGGGAATTGCAGCGGCGCCGTTCTTTTGCTCCGCGTGCCCGGACCAGGCGGGCGGGTTGCGCTGTTGCGGGCCTGTTTGGCGCGAGGGAGAGGGAGATTGGCGGCCTTGTTGGGGAGCGGACATTTTTTTTTCCTTTTTCTTTGATAAAAGTCTCTGATAAAGAGAAAGGGAGAATTAGGACTTTTTTATTTTCCTTTTCCCTTTGGAAGGTTTTGTTTATTTGAGGAGATGGAACTTGGGATAAAGTCTTGTATCCCCTTTTTAGCTGGAAGGTGTTTGTCAATTTTGGCAGACAGATATAAATCAAGAGTGATCGTGAATTGTTAGCTCTGAAAGTGGAAAGATATTCCAGTTATATAGCCTACCCTAAATGTTACCAAGAGAGACCCAAACCTGTCATGGTCAGTAGCGATAGTTACCCGATAGAGAAACTTCAACATCATGATGACGTTAGGCCGTTGGTTGCTGGCAGAACTGTGAACCAAGCAGCTGTCCAGTTTGGTTCGGCCGTTGAAGAACGATCCGTACTTCGACTTGAATCCAACAACGGGAAATCTAGTATGTGAAATGTTAATATTATATCCGGTCTGTCAATCAATCATTACTTTAAACCCGTTTCCGGTCGTCGTGCAATCGGATCGCTGGCTTCCCGTTTCCCGGGCTGCTTCCGAGAAGTTTTGGCCGAACGGGCCGGCTATTTTGGGAGGCCACCACCGGCCCACCGAATGTATTCCAACTAAACCTATCCGAATGGGAAGTTAAATGGACTGGCATACTTTAGATCCACAATTTCGAAAACAATTTGTCCACCTGCGATTTTATTTAAATGCAATGAATTTCCCGCGATGGAATGAGAGTTGTACCATTCCCCAACTCGCACCATTTGGATGATTACAGCACTAGCACTAGCTAGCGACATTTTAAAGACTCCCTTTGCCCTTTAAAAGGACTTCGTGCCCTTTCTTTCCGCCAACTGTCCATCAACCGAAAAGGATGGCGTCGACAATCCAGGCGGCCATTCCGCGCACAATGCGTGCCTGGGTGCGTTCGCGGCGAGGTCCTGCGAACAGGTCGCTTGAGTTGGTCACTGGCTTCCCTACGCCTCATATGCCGGGGAGCACATCGGCTGACGTGCTGATCCGCGTATCGCACGTTTCACTGCAGTTCAGTACTGAGCTGCAGATGAAGCTACTGCCCAAGCTGCCCTTCGCCGGACCTTGGATACCTGAACTTGAGCTGTCGGGCAAAGTAGTTGCAGCAGGAGAGAGTGCCCCAGCTGAACTGCGCGACCAAGGCACACACGTTGTTGCGTTCCAGAGCATCCCCAATGTCATGATGGGTCGCGGCGTGCTGGCTGAGTATGTACGGCTATCGGGCACTCAGGTGACGCGTATTGATGCTGCCGTTGATATGGCTTCCGCCTCAGGCATCAATGGTGCCGGCAGCACGGCAATGAAAATAATCCGTACGGCGGGCGTGCGAGAGGGCCACACAGTGCTCGTGAACGGGGCCAGCGGATCGGTGGGTTCAGTACTTGTCCAGCTGTGCAAGGTCCGCGGTGCTAAAGTGGTTGGCGTGGCTAGCGGTGGAAACGAGGAAATGGTGCGCGGCTTGGGCGTCGATGAGGTAGGCGGAGCTCTCAAGAGATTCAATGGTAGTTCTAATCAAGGCCTGGCTTAACTGACTCGCGTATAGTTCATCGACTATAAAAAACACGACCCGCTGCCTGCATACCTAGCAAGCCAGTACAGCAACAAGCCATTCGACTTCATTCTCGACTGTGTCGGCACACAAGCGCTCTTCGCCAGCTCACCGGCATACCTTAAGGCTGAAGGAGCCGTAGTCAACATCGGCGCGTTTGAAGGCTTTGCAAAGACAGCGCTCAACAGTATGCTCAATATGTGGCTGCCCACCTGGCTGGGCGGCGTGCCGCGACGCTACGTTATGTTCAGCACTCCTCCGTCTCGCGATGATGCGATTTATGTAGCACGTCTGGTCGAGGAGGGTCGCGTGCGCGTTCCTGTTGACTCTGTCTTTGACATGCAGGATGCCGTGCTTGCCTATGAGCGCATTGCTACGAAACGCGCGCGTGGCAAGGTGGTGGTTAAGGTGTGCGGAAAATAGGCTGTGATATGTTGTTGAAGTGTAAAGGGCGTTTATTCCGGGTTTACGATGAAAATTATACTATGTATTGTTTATTAACTAAGTAGATACCAAATTTCCACTACTGTTTCTCAAGAGTATATAGTTTGATTTATTGCTCAAACATACTACTACTCACTATTCTGTATGCTTGACTCTAATTTTGCATCTCAGAGTCCGGTACGTCAAGTTTAAAGCCACCAACGCATCCATTCTGAAAGAGGCCATCAGGGTCATACGTCCTACTCACATTTTGCAAGAAGCGAAGATTATCCGCTCCATACCCTTGAAAAGGCTTCTGCCACTCTGCGCAGTAGTTCAAGTACCGATAGGGATGCGTTGTATACTTCGCTGCAGCAAAATCATCAATCTTCTCGATTGCTCGACGTGTTGCCGTTTTGACGACCTCATCATCCTTGCCTAATGCCCAGTTGACGGTAAAGCTGACGATAACAAGCGGCTCAAGAGTGCCCTGATCTAAGCCGAGTGGGTTGGAGTCGCCTTTGTGTGCCCACTCTGGTAGGAGCGGTTGTAGGACGAGCGTCCAGACCAAATTCTTGACGTTGGCGGGACGGAGCGCGGTAATGCCCTCGTTGTAGGCAGCGTGCGCGGCAGCGAGGGTAGCAGCATCATTCTTGACGGTCGTGGTAGCGAATACCTGGCGCCTACCGTATGGTGCGACTGCGTTCATCTCATCAGTCGCACTAGTCAGGGAGCGCACCTTGCAGGTATTCCAGAAGCGCCACATTAATGGGAATGATGAGGTCCTCCAGCAGGTTGGCCATTTCTTCTCGTTTTCTTCACGACACATTGTGTAGACGAGATTTAAGGCGATGACACGGATGCCAAGTTGATGGACGTAGGTGAAGCAGGGCATGGGACCGGCAGCGTGATTGTCATAGAAGGTATTTTGGTTGTTATCCAGATGTCCTCTATTGACAAATTCATGGAAACCCGCCAGGACATTGGCACTTTCAAAACCTGGCATATAGAGGAAGCCGCTCCAGATTTTTGTGGCGGGAAAGCTGCGGGCCGTGAAACGCGTGACGACGCCGAAATTGTTAGAACCGCCTTTGAGAGCACGCCAGAGGTCCGGGTTGGTTGATGCGGATGCAGTTGTCACCTTTCCGGACGCGAGGACTACTTCGTACTCTAGAATATTGGAGCACACGAAGCCAAACCTGGGAGAGTAAAACGAGAGACCACCTGTTTTACCCTTGTGTGTCAGCGAAGCGCCCGACGTATGAATTGACAAAATGAAAAGAGCTGCCTTAGATTTCCGCGAGTAGTTAATAGATTCTAATACCGTCATTTGAAAGCACTATCTTGTCGCAATAGGTGAAAAGGCAGGCTTACCTCCCAAAGTCAAACCGCCCACACCAACAGCAGAGTTCCTACCTCCAACAACAGCGAGTCCCTTCTCATCGAGGGCTCTGGAGACGTTCACCCATCTAGCGCCAGGCCCGATTGCCACGCTGGATTGATCCGCGGAGACCGTTATCTCACAAAAGAGGCCCAGATCGATCACAACGCCTCCCTTGATGCTCGCCGCACCGGGAACCGCAGAGTGGCCACCGCTGCGAATAGCAAACAGACCGAGCTTTGGGGCTATCAACTTTCCCCCGTATTCGTCACCAGCTTGCCATCTCTCTCGATGCGAGTCGTACTCTTGTTTGAGGATGGCCACCGCTGTGCAGAGCTGCTGCACATTATGTGGTCGCACAATACATGCAGGGGTCACTTCACATTCCTGTTGAGCCCAGTAGGATTTCATCGATTGTTCGAAGGCGGCAGCATTGTTGCCGTGGGGTAAAATGACGCAGTCTGGCAGTGCAGCCGCAAGTCGCTCCCTGAGCTTTATGAACTCCTCTGCGATGCTAGCAACATCTATTTGGGTGTCAGATTTGTCCCTACTTTGCAGGATACCTTCTGAAGTTCGCAAAAAGCGGCTTATAACGAATATAGACGCAATAACGATGGAGGCCAGTGTCGCTGCCGTCGATATAGCGAGAAGCTGAAAGGCCATATTACCCACTTCTGCGACAAATGCCAGCTTGATACCAGCGTAGAAAGCAAATAAATAGAAGGTTGACAATTCTGATACAACAGGACCTAATCCTTGCTTACAGCCATTTGTATGGCTCAGCGACGTTGGAAATTATCTTTGCTTCCTGAGATGCTAGATCGAAGAAGCTAAGGTCCATAAAAGGCGCTGTCTCCTCAAATTGCACAATCACGGGCTAGTGACGGATATAACAGAGGCATTTCCCAACGCTAGAAGGTGGGAGAATCAACGATTGCAGTTGATGGATATCTAAGGAACGTATCGCGCCGTGAGCCGAGTTTTGCGACGAAGGGGATTCTTCCCAATCTTGTTCCAGCAGGTCCTGCCTTGATCAGCTATGAATGAATGGAGTACCAATGTATCCTTTCACCTCTCAATCCATTGGCTCGCAAACCTCAGTCCAGATAGGTCTCATGAAACATGCAAGGGTACACAACAGTCTTTGGGTGATTCTTTCCTAAGGGGCCTTAGGGGCAGAAGAGATCTGTCACCTACACTAGATGTTGAAGAAACCAGTGCATTCCCACACAACGAGTGTACAGCTCGTGCGAAGACATCTCTGGGGGCGGATAGCAGGAGACAATCTTCGATCCCCTGCGGCGCTCTTGTTGCCAGCCAAGATTAGTCAGTTCCCCGCTCGGCTTTTGTTTACTTTCCCAAGTTGGCACTCCTATGAATACAATCATCGCAATCTTTCGGTTGGAACAGTTTATCCCACAGTGCCAGTTAAGGAGGCCTAAAAGCAGATGAGATAAGACAAGCGTGTCAACTGAATCCCGCAAGACCGTGAACGCTGAAAAAGAACACGGCTCGGTACTGTGCCGTCTGCTTCAGCGAAGCCAATGCTTCGCGAAACTAGAACGAACGCCACAAACGGTCTCTGAAATGAATTTTTATATTAATCTGATGCAGTGAAGTGGCGGCTTTATTATCAGCGCGGCATCCCGCACCGTTTCCCGAGTGCAGAATTCCAAGAAGCCGAGCTGCTTCTGCTTTGGCGCCCCGTGTTATGACTCTATGATGGCTGCATTATTACATTGTATCCGCTCTGCTGCCTTTGGTAGATTTTACAAGCAATTTACTACCGGTATTTAGGCTGGTTTACTCCGTCGGAAGACGAATACAGCCCACTCACGCTTAATTTGCTACAACGTGTTTTGCGTATTAAAATGGTGGATGCTGCCATCTCCTGGAAGCTGGTTGACTCCCGCTTGTGCGTTCAGAACTGCTCTCTAGGATAATTTTAGTGTTACGTTTCTTTTATCCTGGCACCGTCTTGCTTGTGTCTTGTCTGCCGCGATGATTTTTCGCTTGGCCCTAGGAAGTGCTTTTGCAAGCACAGTGCTTGCTGGTACAATGCTCTGGGACGGCCGCTTCAATGACCTCGCTTCTAGCGCAGACTTGCTGGACTGTACGTTCCTGCCACGTCTTTGGAGACTATGACTTACCTGCTTATCAATTTGGCTTTTGCTGCCGTTAGGGTCTTGGGGCAACCAGGTAGGCCCATACCAGTATTACATCCACGGTTCGGGGGCGGTCACCGACTATGTGAATCTCTCCCCGAACTACAAGAACCCTGCCGACACGGGTTCAAAACAAGGTGCAAAAATTACCATCGACAGCACTGCTAAATGGAATAGTGACATGTGGCGTACTGAGCTTATCCCGCAGACTTCCGCAGCCATAAACAAGGGGAAGGTCTGGTATCATTTCAGTATGATGAGATCCGACACCAATGCGCCGAGCATCTATGAGGAACATCAGGTTTGCTTTTTGTACGTATGCTTCTAAAAGTGCTCTACATATAGACACCGAACGTTACTCATACGTCTTTGTTAGTGAGAGTCACTTTACGGAGATGAAGTACGGATGGATCAGTAAGGCTTTGTCACAAGCCCCGTATCAGTTGGTGATTAGGCCATATATTGACTAAGATATCAATAGGCGGAGAGCAAGGCACCTCAAACAATCACCTTCAGTGGATGGTAGGAGGTCAGGGCAAATGGGAGACTGTCTGGACAGCCGGCGTCTGGCATAATATTGCCTATGAGATTGTATGTTGTGAAAAAAATTCACCTCCCACTGCTGCACACACCATCCCCTCTTTTTAGGTGCTCTTTGCCTCTAATCCCAATTAGGATTTCTCTGCTAGCACAGTCGCCTTTCACTATAGCACAGGCTCTGACCCGCTTGAGCTCACCGCGGGCCCATTCTCCGCATCAACTTCCTCCAACGGTGCGGATTGGCATCTTGGTGTCCTCCGTCTTCCACGTAGCGGTTACACCGACAACAACCCCGAGGATTGGTACTTCAGCGGCGTCTACGTAGAGACCGGATCACTCACCACTTCTGTGAGCTACGGCGATGCTCCGCCACCGGAAAGCTCCAGTTCAACCCAACCTCCTGTTTCTTCGTCGACAAAGCCAGGCGAACCATCAACCACTACAACGTCGAAAACCCCCGCGGAGCCTACTGAAACTGCACAGCATTGGGCGCAGTGTGGTGGCAATGGCTGGACGGGCCCAACGGCCTGCGGTTCTCCGTATACTTGCAAGTGTCAGAACGAGTGGTACTGCCAATGCTTGTAGCTGTGGTCTATCCTAGTATCATTAGCGGGATCTCGTCCATCCGCAAGAAACTTTGACGTTGGATATGTTCAGAGCCAATGACACTATTTTGGCTCCTGGTAGGCTTATTTTGCCTACAACTAAAAGCTTTGATGAACATTGCACATCCACTTCTGCTATTTTTGAAAAGGCTCTTGGCCCAGCAGCCATAAACCATGTCCTAAAAGACATTCCTGGAGCCAGTATAACCACTCAATACATAGAAAATTATCAACCATTCTTGGGCATTATCTCCAAAGTATCCTTAGACTTGTCTTTAGAGGAGGCTCGACCGCGTTTCTCAAACATATCCTTTGGCATGGAAAAACTACCCTTCCAAGGCGTCTCTGCACAGCTCCTTTTCCATATAACTGCATCGTTTCTACCTATAATTTGCTTTTAGCCAACAAGCCAATAGACCCAGCTTTTACTTTCCGCAAGCAACACGGAGATACCTTGCACTAAAGAGTGCAAATACACCGCATTACTTCGCCAAAAGGTGTGGGTGGAGCTCCTCGGAACTTCGTATTGTGGTGAAATACTGGTGTAAGGATGCCGACCAGTGGATTTCTGGGCCAGACGTCACGCTCCCTATTATGCCATTTAAAACGCGACTTGTACAACGAGTGTTGTATGCTCACGCGACGATGAGGTCCCACTCGAATTTCTATACATCAGCCTGCCTCAATAGTGCCAATATGGCAGGATATATGGTTATTCGAATTGAAACTGGCGCAGCAGGTGCACTCGGCCTAGAGTAGACGAAAAACCCTCGCATTTGCGTTATACAGACCAAAGCTATGATCCAAAAGTATAAACTGGAGCTCTCAACCCTCGTATACATACGCCACTGTACATGAATCAGCAGCTTCTTTCTTTTCTCTCGTCTAGATGGCTCGGCGCAGCTTGAGATTCAACATAATGATACAGTCTTCTTGCTAATTCCGAAACGTATCATGGTTGTCTTTTGAAAATGTTTTTGAACAATGTGGCACCTACGCCACCCAGATAGGCTGCCCAACATGCTCAACCCAATCACCCAAGGCTTGAATGCCAGTAGTCCACTGCTGCAGCCGCCCACGCATGTCGTCAACCTGTCCCACATCCAGGATTTTGGACTGCACCCAACTAATAGCAGCGGTCTTATTTACTTGATCGATGGATCCCTTCAAAAGACCAAGGCTAAAGGCCTTCATGGTGAGACCTTCAATTTCATCCAATGGAACTTTAAGTTCCTCGGATATGCTTGCAAATGAAAGCACCCTGTCGTGAGGCATCCGTCGAAAGGCCGTTTCTGTAAGAGCAGCAAGTAGGATCTTCTGATGCAAAAACATTCTGTGATCGTCAAGGAGTGAAATCGAACCAAGGTTGTCGCGTAGAGCATCATAGGTAATTAAATCTCCACGATTGAAAGCAAAGAGGAGCTTATGAAGCCAATCATACTGGGTATGTATGAGGGACTTTAAAATAGGGTGCAAGAGGAGGTCGCCAAAGTTGTAAATCGAATCTGAGACCAAGGCAGCGAGACTAAGCTGCAGAGCCTGCTCTGTGCGGTCCTCTGTGGTCAACTCTTTTACTTCCACGCACGCGAGATAGAGGAGGGCGTTTCTATAATATAGAGCATACTCTTTCTGGGCCTAAAATTAGAATATACCGGTCAGCAAGCTATAGATGAGGAGCGTTTGGAAGCTGGGAGCAAGGAGATGTCAGTATGATACACACGTGGTAGTAGTCGGAGTTGACTTTGTAGAATGCTGCGTGGACAACGTTTTCGACAGAATCAAAGAAGTTCAGCTCCCTTTCTAAGTTATTGAGGACCTTCCTCGCGCCCTCAAAGTCATTTATTTGCAGTTTGACCCTGGCAACCTCGGCACTGGCGTATACGTAGCCGTCTCTCGACACAGGCTTGTCGACGTTATCCGCCAAGGAAGTTAGGAATGCTAAACGTTTCTGATCATCTACACCACGTCTTCAGTACCCGGGCATCGCTCCATCTCCACGTATCTTCTGAAGGCGTAAAAAGAAAGTTGGGAAGACAAACCTTCACACTGCGTCGATGCTTGGAGCCCTAGTTCCACAAACTTTAGGCAGTTGATCTTATCGGCAAAGGTGAGAACGAAAGTTTCAAAAAGGGGTAATCTTTGGTAAGCAGTTGTCTGGTCCGAGAAGTACTCTACCAGAAGATTGGTGAGTTCGTGCCATAGTTTGCGCTCCCAGAGATCCTCGATGGCGAAAAATAAGGGTTGTTTATCTAGTGGAGCTGCATCTCGTTGCACTGCGAGAAACTCCGAGAGCCTCTCAGCTTGCTGCATTGTAAGGCGCCGCGCAAAGTCTCCTAATGAGATGATGCTGAGAAGAACAGAGACAGAGCCAAAGGTGACGAAAGATTGAGACTTGACACTGCAACAAACTGTTGGACATAAACAGCAGCTGCACGAGGCTGTCGTACATGGATGGTGCCTAATAACTGTCTCCATCACGTGACCGTAGAGTGAATTCGAGGATGTTGCCCTGTGGGAGTGAATGGTTAAAATGTTGTTACGAAGCCAGGAACTGCAAATAACCTGCGATTGCATAGACAAGCGGCTTAAAAAGGTATTGTTTACCGTAGCTACGTGGTTGTAGCAAATCTTTGGACATGAGTAAACGCACCAGGAAGGTCTTTTTGTTAAGGGGTACTATATAAGTCAAGAAACCGGGCTGTAAAACATCAGAGAAGAGGATCATCGACGACATGATGCAGTGAGATAAACATATAGTGCTGAAAAAAGAAAAGGATATTTTTTTAATTTAGTGTTTCGTTGAGGAATGCATCGCCTTCGTACTGTCGGGGCAGCAAATGGTTGGGTGCATTGGCCATACGTCAGTCCTCGAGAGGGACAGGGAAATAGGTGGATGAAGAAAACGTGCATTCTTGATTGTGGATAGAAGGGTAAGTGTCGTAGCCAACATTAACATAGAAAACATGACGGTGTAATGTAAGTCTGGGATCGAGGAGGGGGGCGGGGAATATGGACGGGAGCACAACAACACGCTACTCTGTATCTTTCTTTTGACATAAAACAAAACAAAAAGTTTCAGCCGATTCCTGAAACCGGATACCATTATAAGAGGCAACTTCATTGGCCTCCATTCGCCTGAGCCGCGGCTGCCTTGGCATCGGCCTCGTGGACGACGCCCTGGATAATTTGCTGCTCTTCGGGGTTGAGGATCTTGGTGAGTTCTTCGTATAACTGTGGCTGGCCTTGTTGGAGACCTGAAATACATGTACATTAGTAGCTAACTCAGAAGACTTATCTATTGGCTGAACATACCCAGCAGTACGGTCTTGAACATGCTGTAGGGCTCCACTTTATCTAATGGGCTTTCTAGCAAGCTCTCTTCATCTAGCTCATCGTCGTCGTCGTCCGGAACTGCTCCTAACTTCATAGCCTGTTCCAAGCAGTTAGTATAGACGACTTGGCGAAGAATGAACATTATGAACGTATACATACCTCGCGGCTTAGGAAATCGACGTAGGCAGTGCTTTCATCAGGCAAGTCACCATCGCCTCCCTCTGTCTCGTCCTGCTCAGTCCATTCGACTTCCTCATCCCACTCATTCTCTTCATCTTCTTCGTCGTTTTCGTCATCAAGGGTGAAGTCTGATTCTTTCGTGGCTTCCTCGCGGTCTAACGGAAAATCAGCAAAAGAACGAAAAGGAAAGGGATACAGCAAAGTTAAATAGGAAGAAACATACGCTTAATAGCTGCCGGCAAAGTCTGGAAAAGCCTCGTCACACCTTGCAAGAGTCGTGGCCAGCCTGGTTGAACGCTCGCAGGAACGTCGTTCGCATTAAGCGTCAACAGGGAATTGATAGCGACAATAGACAGCTTTTTGTCGTGAACACGCTTGAAGATGTCAATGCTGGAGAACCACGCGCTGAAGAACTTGTTTGTCCATCCGTTGGACTCTAGGACCTGGAGGGCCAGAACGGGGTTATAGTATATGGCGTTAATCACCATCTCCATCAAGTGGATACGGTAAGACTTTGTCTTAGTTGCGTTGTCATCGTTTAGAACACCCATGGCCAATGAGATGAACGTAGGAACGTGCTGGTCGACATGGCCTCGCAAGTTAAGCATGAGGGCCTCTGCGAGCTTGCAGCCGCATATCCTGTCAACGCCTCCCACCTTCTCATCCTGGAAAATGTCGTTAACCATACCAACCAAGGCTTCAAGATAGGCAGGGTTCTGAATCAACGTGGCAGTTCCGTAAGTGACAAAGTTGTCCAGAGCGGGGAGCATGTCTATGATTTAATATAGTCAGTAACGAGTAACGAGCTAAGAGAACAGCTGTATCTCACCTTCAAGATAGAGCTCGGCACCAGCCTTGAAAGTCTTGTGGATCAGGGCAAAAGCCTGCCACATGGTTGGCGAAATCGTCTTTGCTGCAAAAGTGCACGAATCGATAATCTCGAAAACCTCGTTGTACAGATCTATCAAAATATTAGCGAAAAGTTAAAGCCATCGCCCGCAGATCGAAAAGTCTCACCATAAAGCTTGTTCTCAAGAGTAATAGTGATGACAGGCATGAGAATCGTCTCCAGATGTAAAAGCACATCAGGCGTGCTCTCTAATGTCAGGATTAAGGTGCCAATTGTTTGTAGTACACCGAGAGCTGTAATGCACTTATCATCTAGGAAATCTCCGTAGATCTCCTCGTCGTCTCCTCTAGTACCCTTGCGCTCAAGCAGTTCTCGGACAATGCGCATATAAGTGTCGCGCAATTGCTCGCTCAGGGCAACGGCGAACGGCGTCAATTCCTTAGAGAAAACCTCCACAAAGTCTTCCATAACGTTCGCGAGAGCATCGACATCTACCTCGTTGGCGAGCTTGAGAAGTTGCTGCATGATTTGGGGAATATTCCGCTGCATAGAGTCGCGAATAACGGTGTGACGGATGAGAGGCTGAAGAGCAAGAGCAGCTTCCACCCTGACGGGAAGTTCTGGGTCAGCCAGCGAATCCAATATATTCCTATAGATGATCATAAGGTTGTTTGGATCCTTGAAATCAAGCGCCTCGAATTTCTCAAGAGTGTCGCAAGCACGGGCTCTGAGATAGCCATGTGGGCTGCGGAACTCGGGGAATACGTGGCGGACGAAAAAATATTCAACCTGGTCCGCAATTGGGCTCTTCTTCCCCAGGATCACAGGTGAGAGTGTTCCGATCATGCGAAGCGCACCCTCTTTCTCGCGCGGATTTTTCTGGTCATCGGGCGCTGATTCATATTTACTGACAATGCCGTTGACGAACGTCAAAATGGAGAACGTCTGCTTCTTGCGGCTCTTCGTCAGTGCGATGAGGAAGTTGGTAGCGGCCATATCTGGAGCCGACACTTCTTCATATACGTTCAACTTTCGGTGAAGATACTCGGACGGGTCGCTCTCGAACATCTCAATGTCATCATCGGATTGACAGAGGATTGGGAAGATGAGATGCGTGATAAGATTGTCCATATGGGGCTTCAAATGGTCCCACATTATTTTCGGTTTCACGCACTCCTCGAAAAACACCAACGTGTACGATTGTGCAGACTTGCTCATCCATTGGCCCTTGGAGACCCATTTGTCAATTTCCTGCAGGTAACCCTTAAGGATCTCAGGCGCGAAGGTGGAGACGAAGTCTTTCGAAAATTGGGTGTAGTCGGGGGTTTGATTTTTCGAGATAGTGGTTGGGTTGCCGTATCTACCAAGCATAGCCATGTTAAACAATCACTCCAGAACAGCATTTCCCGTCGGTAAAACGTTGACGTACCTGACGAATAGACGGTTCAAATTGGCATATGACCATTTCTTAGCTTTCCACCAGTGATTTACTTCGCGCTCGTCGATGTCTTCGACCATGGAGCACGCAGGGGGCGCTTTTCCGATGATTCGCAAAAACAGTGTACACCAATCCACTGTAGCTTGATGGTTCACCAGAGAAGTAGGGAGCTCGAACTATTTTGTCCAACATGAATCCGCGTCAGTAAGGTAAAGCCCCGAGACCATGTTACAGTAGGAAAAATAACCCACATAGATAGCATTCTTGTACGCTTTCACCACGGTCCGAAGCATCTCTCCAGCCTCCAAGCTCTCTTCGTCAACAAGCCGCGTCCCAATATTCAAAAGCTGAGGGAACGAAACCACCACAATCTTGTCAAAATCAGCCCTCTTCTCCCCGGCCTTGAACCTATAAGCGCGACATATAGCCAACAGACACTGCAACCCCGCGAAAACGGAGCTTGCCTCATTGGTGTTGAGAAGCTGGAGAGTCACATCCATAAAATCGGGCCATTTTTCGGGGAAATCGCACTGCAAGATTTTGAGAAGAGGCGGGATCAACTGGGCCCGGACTGGTGGTGGTGACGACGCGAGAAGAGGGATCAGGCGGCCACGGAACGCTGGACGCTCGTCCTCTGGGAAGGGCTTGTAACTCGAATGCTCCTCGGGCGCCCATCCTCGAACGACCTTGTTCTTCAGATAGACAGCAGCTGCACGATAGATCAAATTAACAACAGGCGTGTCAAGCAGCGCAGAGATAGCGGGATGATCATACCAGAAACGCGAACTGCATTGTCCTGCTCCCCTTGTATTATGTCCACGAGCGCATTGCAGAACCCAGGTTGATCCTCAGCCTACAGCACCAAAAGTCAACACACAACAACCGAGAGAGTGCACAATGAAAAGACCAAGTCACGCACATATTTGAGGTCCAATTCGGCCTGTCGCCGGGTATCCCCGTTAGTGTCAAAGGAAGCCCGTATGCGTTCGCGGAGACCAGCTACATCCATCTCGCGCCTATGACGACCCCCAGCGCCAGTGTTTCAGGGAAAAAAAATATCAGACAAATCCAAAATTAAAACGAAGAGCAACAGACTGCGCTGCACAGAGACGACGAAGGAGAATGGAATGGCGGAGGAGAGGGAGGAGAAGAGGAAGATCGGCGGGGATTTTTTGAGATGGTTCCCTAAAATTGGTGGTGGTGGTTTTTTTCTAGCCCTGACCCTCAATTCAATCAATGTTTGGTAGGCCCCTCTATCCACAGCCATGTATTCTCTCCTAATCATTTATTCTATTCAGCTCTACTATAATTACACCTACTGATGATAAGAGAGCATGTTCATATGATATTTATTGTCTACGGCTCATAACGGCATAAACACCCAATATATCATGTACCCGCAGGTACTCATGCGTCGAACAGATCTACACTGGTACATTGGGGACAAAGCATTCGCATCCATGCCCGGTGAAACCACCCTCTTCCTGTGGCAACCATCGGACGGTTGCACGGCATCATGTTGAAGCTCCGAACCCTCACTCACCCAGCCAAGATGCCACAAAGGGCCCTGATCGTGTTTCCTCTCCCCCGCATTCCTCTGTGGTGGGCCGTGGCTGCTCTCCTTCTGTTCTACATGTAGAGTGACGCGGCGAAGATCACATCCCGCTTGATCATCTCCTGTGCCTGCTGCATCTTCGTGTACAGCGATGGGTCGCCCACGAGTTTGGCTGCGTTCTTCACCTCCCGACACGTTTCGTCCAACCGGGTGATCACCCGAACTATAGTTCCTTCCATCACGTCTGTTAGATCTGTGATGCGATTGAACGACATCCCTCGTGCCCACTCGTAGACTACTTCGACAAGGTTGAAGCGTGGTTTGCTCGTGAAGTCATTAGAGTCCTCACTTGATAATATCACCTGGTGCTGAATCTGGAAGTCGTTGACTTTGTTGGATATCTTAATGATCGCTTCTTTGCCCTTTTCAAGGCGCGGCGTTAATGTTGGCTCATTCTCCGTTTTCTCTTGGAAGACGAATGCTGACAGAAGAGCTACTATC
The DNA here is from genome assembly GCA_014805645.1 of Spiromastix sp. SCSIO F190. Classification (NCBI taxonomy): domain Eukaryota; kingdom Fungi; phylum Ascomycota; class Eurotiomycetes; order Onygenales; family Spiromastigoidaceae; genus Spiromastigoides; species Spiromastix sp. SCSIO F190. Next base: position 914,588 of record WXTY01000006.1, on the reverse strand, counting down.
TCTTCGGGTTCGTATTCGGCGAGGACGTTCTCCAATATTAACTCCGTCAGGACCAGTTCGTCCGCCGAATGTATCTGCGGGCAGAGGCTTTGCTCAGTTTTGCGATATCAATTAATTTAATATTAGGAAGAGACTTACCTCGCAAGCGACCTTGCCCTTAAGTTGAACTCTGCTGGCATCGTCGATAAAACCAAGATCTTTCAGCACTAATATTCGTTGATCATAATCCGGGAGTAACTGCAGGTTCTGATCCGACATTTGTTGTTTGAGCTGTGATATGTTTTCCTTCACCTGCCATTCATCGTGTTGCATCTCGAACTGCTCGTGGTCAGTGGCGAAACACTTCTTTCTCCATTGCATAACATAACACTCACATGTTTTACGAACTGCGGGCACTGTAAGCATGCGCTTGAATGAATAATATCAAGTTGCACTTGGCGTTGATTCAATATCTCGATAGTCCGCAGTTCTTTGACCCTATCCCACTCCATCTCGTCCCAGATTGAAGCATTCCAAGTCGAGCAGATTTTAGAAAGTTCCTTCGCGGCGAACTTTAGAGCCTCTGCTCAAGAAATAATTAGTACGATGTGCAAACACACTGTTCCCGAAAGTAATTCCAACATACCTTTCTTGATGTTTATGTACCAAGTCGGGCCCGTTTGCTTAACAAATGTAGAAGTGACGCATTCGACGTCTGTAAGCGGTATCTTGCAAGATTTTAACATCATGTCAGGTGGTGAAGTCGGCAATGGCGCAAAGAAGGGGCGGAAAACTGGGAGGAAAGGCAAAATATCACTAGCGTGGCGGTTCAGATGCAGAGGGCCAAACTCGAAAACCGGCAAAGTCGGTGTCGGCCCACCAATGAAGCCTTCGTGCGTGAGCATCCCGACTGTCCGCACGCCGTCCTGCGGGAAAAAATATCGTTAGCAAAATATCAAATTTAACGTCCACTGATGTAACTTACCTTCCTGTAGACGATAAGCCTCTTGGGCCAGAAAAGGCGCTTGCCAACCGGGGATGCGATGAGGCTGACGTGTAACTGTGAAGTCAATCGTTGAAATTCCATAGCCGCATTATGACAGGCTTCCAAATCAACGTCGCAAATGGCACAGGGTTCCCTGCGTATTTTCTTGAGGCTTTCTTCGGAAATCTCAACCTGCTTCTGGTGCTCGGGCAGGAGTGCTTGTGTAGCGTTTTCGCTAAAACTTCTCTTAATCATCTCTTCAATCTTCAGGGCTTCCACACGTAGAAGGTTCAGGATCATGTTATAGGTAAGTCGGAATTGAGAGCGGAGCTTTGTCGGATCACCAAGCATCATCCGTCGTAGAGCCGCCGCTGGAGGTGCTTCGTCTCTACCAGCGGTGACAATGAGAACGTAGCCAACTTTATCGATCCCTCGGCGTCCTGCTCTCCCAGCCATTTGCGTATATTCACCAGGCAGTAAATCCCTAAATGATCTGCCATCATGTTTCCTGAAGCCAGAGAAAACGACTGTCCTGGTAGGAAGGTTTAGACCCATAGCGAACGTCTCTGTTGCAAATAGCACCTTTACAAGGCTTTGTGCGAACAAGATTTCAACAATTTCCTTTATGATGGGAAGAAGGCCTCCGTGGTGTACAGCAACACCTCTGCTTAGCAGCTCCCTGACCCTTCGGATTTGGGGAAGTACACGGTCCTCAGGTTTAAGCCTAGCTAGGGACTTCTCAACAATCATGTGGATCTTACTCTTCTCTGAAGCAGTGCAGAAATCCTGATTGGACAGAGAATCTGCGTTTTCCTCGCATCTTTTCTTGGAGAACACGAAGACGCAAGCTGGCAATAGATCCTCTTTGCGGAGATGTTGCACAAGATGTACCCAAATGTTTCGATCCTGTGCAGCAGTGGTGCGTCCTGTTCCACGGCCGGTCCGAGCAATGTTCCCTCGAGATGCAGGTTGTTGGCCTCTACCTCGCTGCTGTGCAGCACCTCGTTGTTGTGAACCTCCTCGTTGTGGGGCACCCCGTTGGTTGCCACGTTGAAGTTGTCCACGGCCTCGATCTCCTGGTCGGCCAGTGTGGTTGGTCTGTGCTTCAGCAGCCTTTTGAGCACGAAGCTTGTCGCGCCCAGAGAGAATGTCGTCTGCTTCCTTCCATCCCTTTTCAATAAATTTCTTGTTGGAGTCGACAATTTTATGCATGCTTTTGCCAGCCCATAGGTAATGCTCTAGGGGAACTGGACGCTTGGCTGTGGAGATAACGTAGATGTCTTTCTTCTTAGTACGTCCAACCCAAGAGGCAAATTCGTGGGTGTTTGGCACTGTAGCAGAGAGAAGGATAAGTGTGACATGCTCAGGAAGCATGATAATAACCTCTTCCCACACGACACCTCTTTCCAAATCGTTCACATAATGGACCTCGTCGAATATAACGAACTCCACGTCACGAATAAGATCAGCACCACGGTAAAGCATACTTCTCAAGATCTCCGTCGTCATGATAAGACAGCTGGATTCAGGAGAAATTTGCACATCACCCGTCAAAATGCCAACGTCGTCAAAGGTATTTCTGAAATCCCGAAATTTCTGGTTACTGAGTGCCTTGATTGGTGAAGTGTAAATTGCCTTGGTCATATGTTTGGCTGCGAGCGCGATAGCGTACTCAGCCACTACTGTCTTTCCCGCAGATGTATGAGCAGCGACAAAAACAGAATCACCGCTCTCCAGATGGTAGACTGCCTCCTTTTGGAACGTATCTAATTCGAATGGCCATTCTCGAGCCATATCCGGTACCAAGTCATAGAAATTGGGGATCGACTTGTTAACATCAACAACATGGGCCCACTCTTTCTGCACCTTCTTAGCTGATGACGGTAGCAGTGAACCCCTTGGCTCAAGTGAGGGGTATTCGACGGGGAGCAGAGAATCGATGTCTTCATCGTCCTCCTCACCAGGACCTTCCCTATCCGCAAGTTCAGTTTCTTTATCTATATCGCCATCGTGGGCTGGTTTTGGTCTTGAAGGTAGCTTGATTCCAGAGTCGTCTTCCTCAAGCACTTGTTCAACGTCCTGTACATTCCTCTCATCTTCTTTGCTCTTTGCTTTGTCGAACTTTAGACCTCTCGAAAAGCCAGGAGCGACCTCCAACAATCCCCCTTCAACGCCAAAATTGATGATACGATCAAGTTCCAACGATGATTTCCCCGCCCCGCCACCGCCACCTCGAGCTTCTTCCGCTTGAGCATCGAGCTCAACTGCAGCAATCGCTTCGACGGTTTCCAAACCGCCAGGTTCGAAAGGGAAAAAGCCCGCAGCACCACGAACAAACTCTGCACGACCAGCTGGCCGTCTGAGTAGTGAAGTGGAATTCTTCGCAGTAGCACTAGTAGCGGGAACGGTTACCTCGCGATAACCTGTCACCCGTCCCTCCAAACCTTCGCGGGTGAAGCGAATGACAGTGCGAGTCTGAGTAGGAGCAATTTGAAATAGTTCAGTGTAGTCCACTGGCACATCCCACCGCCTAGAAACGTACAGTATGAGCGTAATGACCTCAAAATGGATGAAGCCAAGTGTAGTAGCCGCAGAAAGAAGAGAATATACATACTGCTGCAGCGTGTTCAACCACTGGGTACTGAACCGCGGTGATGGGGTCAGAAAATCGCGTTCCAAACCCTTCTTCAACTCATCCGGGGACGGCACTTCGTGCAGTCGCGCTCGTTTCTCGCTAGGGACATCCCTTTCATTTATCCACGAGTCCAGATCATTTGTGCTCAGCTTCTCGGCGCTCGATTTCACATGCTGAATAGCACTAGCTAAGTCCCCCGACATAGTGTCTGATTAGAAGCACAACTTGATTCCTGTATTTTTGACGATGTGGTCATGCCCTTCTAAATACTTTTGCGTTGCTGTTCCCTCAATTAACCGCACCAGTCATTCTCACAGAGAAGGCACGCCATTCACCATGGCATAGAGTCGACAAAGCTACTCGAGTGCCATAAGAACTAAGGGGAATCGTATAAAAGGTGCACAAACTGCCATCTCGCCTCCTCAAGACTTCGAAGCCAATGTGTGCTAATAGAGAACTTGACGTCAAGAGACACTGGGATGTTCTTCAGCAGACAAGAGGTCCACTCGATCGCTTAGTCATCGCTGGGCAGATAAAAGCATCGCGACCAAATGGGGAACTCGATTCAATAAGTTTTTTCATGCGACAACGCTTTCGTCTTTGACTCCTATCTCAGTATCATATTGCTTACAGAAAAGGAAAAGGATAAACAAAGCATGGTTGTTGATACTTTCTTCCCAATTTACGGCCTTAAACTACCTAGGTATGGCTATCATTGCTAGTTTCAGGATAGGAATGTATTCCAATCGTAAGTTGTTGGATTGGAAGTACGTGGTTTCTAGCCCGTTTCTTCTCCTTACGGCTCTAACAATGAGGAGATAGTGCCATTCTAATCGGTATCTAGTTCTGATTTGCAGTTGTCACATTCAGCACAATGCATCGATGAAGGAGAGACTGAGGCAAAACAAGCGCATAGCATGTCGTGGGGCCATTGGTAGGTGTAGCCCAGTCCCCAGCTTATCCGCAGAAGCTGGCGTGCTATGGCCACGTTACTGTCTGCTCGTCAAGAAAGCTCCTGGCCACGCCGCCCGTTACGGAGTGGTGGTTGATATGGAATGCCCGCGCGTAGACGCCGTGGGCATTTCAGAGGCAAGTTAATACATAAGATATGATTGCAAATCTGATGTTATTGACTACTCTGTCGTCGTCTTTACCGGTCCAGCTTGCCTGATTGGCTAGACCCTGCAATATTAAAAAGAGCGTGTGTACCAGAGAATCAGAACAAGCCACTTTGTCGCAGGCCTTCTTCACATTATGCTCAGCACAATCGAATAATCCAGCAGGATAATTTGGTATTGACAGTCACTTTGCCCTTACTGTTGAGGGAAATATAGCCTTCTTGGGTCAGCAATAAGATCAACACAGACACGGTGATCCTCTGTTTTTGGCCCTCAGCCTCCGTACCGAAACACCTCCGGTTATCGAGTCTGTCATAAAAAAGCCAAATGTCACCTTATGTGTTTATCGGAGGGTATCACGATGACAAAGGGTAAAGGGTCAAATCAACTTCATCGTCTTTGAACAAGATAAAACGCGGACACCAAATCGTAGATGGTAGCACAAATGCAAAGGGAATGCAAAGGGGAATAACTCTTCTCAAGGACGGCAGTTATCGACGGCACGAAGATGCCCAAGGAACAGGAGGAATAATAATAAACAAAAAAAACAAAAAAAGGAAATCCCCGATGACGTACCCCCTACGCTGACTATAACCTGCCTGTGGACCCGGATTTTACCTCGATCTTGCGATCTCACTCGACTCATTTAGATAATCTAATTACTGTTAACATATATTAAAGAATGCACCGTCGAAACCATTTCCCAGCAATTTGCATTTAGGCAGTCTATTTTATGCTCGCAAGGCAAACAGGTTTACCACTCTGCAGACGTTTGAGAATATTTTTCTTACCTGCTTTGAACCATTCTACTTTATATAGAATGCCACCCAAAAGACATCAGACCACGATTGACTCCGGACATGGAGAGGACAGGGGTAATAGTAAGCCAAAAAGGCTGAAGACTGACCCTGGTGGCAAAAGCGCAGATAAAGATACCAATTTTATTCTCAGGGAATTTTACCCTCCCGAAATAGACAATGCCCGTTGTGAGGCGTATAACAATGGTTCACTGGAGCGGCCAATTGAGACCCTGCAGAAAGCGATCAAGGACACCGCGGGGTCCCGCAAGTCTGTCCAAGCTAAGGGCGCAGTGATTCATTGGCTCAAGTCGGATCTGCGACTCTATGACAACCGTGCTCTGCACAAGGCGTATGAGGCTGCAAAAGAAAACGATGTCCCGCTTATATGCATGTATATACTGTCGCCGCAGGACTTGACGGCACATCTGAGCAGTGCGGCACGCGTCGACTTTACTCTTCGCAACTTGCACTGCCTGCAGCAGGATCTTGACAAGCTGGATATCCCGCTTTACATCGAGACGCAAGAGAAACGTCGCTTCATTCCAGGTCGCATTATCGAACTATGTCAGCAATGGGGAGCGAACCACGTCTTCTGTAATATCGAGTATGAGGTAGACGAACTGCGCCGCGAAGCTAAGCTGGTACGGCTCTGCTCAGACAAAGGTATAGCTTTCGAGCCAGTACACGATGTTTGTGTTGTTGCACCTGGCGAGCTATACAGCAAGCAGGGTAAACAGTACGCCGTGTTTAAGCCATTTTATCGGTCATGGCTCGCGTACCTGAAAGAGAATCCAAAAGAGCTACACCTCTTGGATAAACCAGATCACAACAGCGGAAACGCTCGGGAGATCTTTGCGGACTTATTTGACTGCAAGATCCCCGAGGCGCCAGCAAACAAGCAGTTATCAGAGCAGGAAAGAGCGCATTTCAAGGACGTTTACCCCGTGGGTGAACCAGCAGCCCATAAACGTTTACAAACTTTCTTATCCGAGAAGGCAGCGGACTATGACAACATGCGCGACTCCCTGTCTGCGCAGGCAACGTCCGTTTTGAGCCCGTACCACTCCAGCGGCGTATTAAACCCAAGGCAAACCGTTGTAGCGTCCAGAGACAAGAATGGTGGTCAATTGGACAAAAAGGGGCAAGGATACGTATCGTTCATTCGGGAGATTGCTTTCCGCGATTTTTACAAGCACGTCTTGGTCCATTGGCCGTTTATTTGGTGCGCATAACCAGCCAACTTTCTTTCTGACTAAATCTCATGCCCCTTTTTTTGCTACTATCACATCCCTTTGCTAACGTGTATATCCATATAAGCATGAACAAATGCTTCCATCCGGAATTCACAAACATCAACTGGGAATACGACAACGAAGCCTTCCACGCCTGGTGCACAGGCAAGACCGGCTTCCCCATCGTCGACGCCGCAATCCGCCAACTAAACAACGAGGCCTGGATGCACAACCGCGCGCGCATGATAGTCTCCTCGTTCCTCTCCAAAGACCTAATGATAGACTGGCGCATGGGAGAGCGGTATTTTATGGAGCACCTGATAGATGGCGACTTCGCCTCGAACCACGGTGGATGGGGTTACGGATCAAGCACAGGAGTTGATCCACAGCCATATTTTCGCATCTTTAACCCGTTACGGCAGAGTGAAAAGTTTGATCCGGATGGTGAGTATATACGCCGCTGGATCCCAGAGTTGCGAGACTTTACTGGTGCTTCGATTCATGATCCGTATAGTCGCGGTGCTGCTGCTATGGCGCAGGAAAAGGGTTATCCCAGGCCCATGGTTGACCATGCGGCTAGTAGGGGGAGAGCGTTGGGACGTTATAAAGCGGCAGCAACTAAAGGTTAAACAGAATATTATCGAACCATGTTAAATACGCGTGAGTTGTATCATAATTCGTTCTTTGAACATACGAATCATCTGCAACCGGCTTTAATCAATACGGCGGTATTGCAAAAATCTTCACCAAAACACAAAAATTGAGTCGTGCCGGTCAGTTCACTGTATGGTGATTGTACAAAATTTGGGATAACAAAAGTTACGGAAAACTTAGAAACACGCATAGAAAGAATAGGTTCACTATTGGCAAAGGTGCTCTCTTATTTAAGAGCCCATACAAATCAGTGGTAGAGCGTAGAACTCGTAACGCTAGGGTCCGTAGTTCATCCTGCCCTCCCCCCCCCCCCCCTTTTTTTTTTTTTTTTTTCACATTGGTGCTGTCTTTCCCCGGCTAAACTGAAACTGAAACGGCCTCTTCTGCATCTTGTAAACTGCAAATGTTGCCAATCGGCTAGAAAGGTTGGTCTCCAGAGTAAGGCGGGAATATCGTAATGGACTTGGCGTTTCAAGCAACAAAGGCTTACTTAATATAGACAGTCTTTCCCTGAACCTCTCTACTCTGTCTGCCTCCACTAACATCTTTCTACAAGCTATATCGAGAAATTAACCCAAGCCAAAAATAAAATTTTGAAAGTGTAGTAACCCCAGCTTCCCTAATAGACTTGAAGTTCTCAATCGGACACCAGAAAAGCAAAACAATTCTGCCGAGCTTGCCTCTACTGTATTATATAGCTTTTGTCTTCTACTGTCTTCTTCACCTCCTTGAAGCTACGTAAGCCTGAGAACCGGATTTCGCGTATTTTCAACTCAGGGTGGTCCCGAAGGCTTTTATAAGGGTTTTGCACGCTGATAGCCCAGTTTCGGGTTAAAGTGTCCTGGCCCGAAAGGGCGTCGTGGAGTTACTAGAGTATTACTGAGTACTGCTGGAGGCTTTAAGAACTACAAATACCCGCTAGAAGCAGTAGATACTTGCCACAGACATGCCCAACGATGGAAGAACCTAATAAGAGCAAAAAGTTTGCAGGCGTTTCGCTGGTATAGCTACTAATAGAAATCGTGGTAGAAGGGGCGTACATAAAAAGAAGAGTTAGGTAGTTCCTATAAAGCAGCCAGCACTACTACAAAACCAGTTTGCAGTTGGTTTACTTAAATAAATACAAACGAACCTTTAAAAAAGACAAAAAAAAAAAAAAGGCCTCTTGATATTTTTCCTTTTCAACACAAGAGGAAATAAGGAAAATGGCAGAAACAAAAAAAGCAGAATGACCGAAATTATTAAGAACAGAACGCTTTCCCGTTAAACGCCCAAATAGATAAGGGGGTGTGTGCAATGCGCAAAACCCTCGCCCATTTTTTGTTGTCACAAAACGGCATCATGATCAAGACAACAGGAAAAGAAGAAGAAGAAGAAGAAGAAACGCCCCTGAGAATGCTTCAATTCGAGTTCAATCATGAGTTTGCCAAAAACGTACGGTATTCAACCAAAAGCGGAAAGGAAAAAAAGAAGAAAAAGGCGTGAGTAAACGTAACTAAATGTTTAAAAGGAAACCCCCTTTCAAAAAACTTGAAAGTGCATTATTCAAACATGATTCGCATACCCCAGAGAGGCTGTCACCTACACGAAAACCCAGGAAATGTCTTTCGATCCTGCACGTTAACCTGATACTCAAAAATGCCCTCGACGGTACCTATATACCTGTACACACACGTAATCATCAGCATCGGATCCTCACTCACTAAGAGATATAAGAAAAAAGGCTCAAGAAAAAATAACTTACAACGTCCTGCCATCCGCACCCCACCCTACCCCCGCCGTCCCCACACCCGTTTCCCGTTCCCTCTCCCTATGCCCAGCCGTAACCGTATCCAAATCGCTCAGCGCACTCCTAATCCACCGTGGCGACCGCGCTCTCTGATCAACATCCCTCAGTCGGCGATACTGTTGTTCCCACTGGTTGAGACGGTTAGATTCTTCGACAGCGGCTTGACGTTGGACGCGGAGGCGTTCGGCGGCGAGGGTTGTGCGGAGTTCGGTGTTATAAGGACCAGGGCCCGAACCGGAGGCGGGGCCGGAATTCGGGACGGGGATGGGCACGGGGAGGGGTGGAGGAGGGTTTATGGTTGAGAATGTCTCTTCGCGTTGGGCTGGGGTTATGGTTGAGGTTGAGATTTCGGGCCGGTGGACGCGGCGTGGGATGGAGCCGGCTCGTTGGCCACGCTGCCGTTGTTGGCTTGATTGGCCGTTTCTGTTTCCGCTTGCGTTCCCGTTTTCATCGTCGTTTCTGATGGCGGCGATGTCCCAGTTGAGAAGAAGGCGTGAGCGACGAGCTGAATCTGTGCCATGGCTAGTATTTCCATTCGAGCTACTTGAGCTCTCGTTGTTTTCTGTAGCAGTAGTGGCAGTAGCTCGTCTTGAACCGCTTGGGCCAGCCGAGCTTGGTCCGCCTGTTTCAGAAGGGTTATCAGACATTTGGCCCGGGGATTCGGACCAGCGTAAAGAGATTGCATTGGGTGGTTGTAAATTCCTGCCCGATTGAGTGCCAGGAGTCTGGTTACCGGGTGATGCGATAATAGAACTACGGCGACGATGTTGGTGTCCGCGTGTCCTCTCTGCGTTACGCTCGCGCGAGCGGTTCCGACGCGAAGAGGGTGGTTCGTCTCGAGAAGGGGGAGATGGCGAGAAGGGCGGGGTGTGTTGTTCCCCATGCGGTATATTGCGCACAGGGGCTATGATTCTGGGTAACAGAGATGGACCCTCTTCAATCGATGAGGCCCACCGCGATGAATTTAAGAAGTCAATGATCTGCCTTTCCCTATCTGTGAGATCTTGGATTAGATCCGCACGCATGGATTCTATATCGGCTCTGGGTTGTCCACTATCACCTGAAGGCTCGTCTGTGTGGTAAATCGAGTGGTTTTAGCGCAACTGCTGCAGCCAAGATAAACCATGGAGAGAAGGAAGTGTAACCAACCTTCGCGATCGGACTCTATGTGGCCAGGCTTTATGAGCCGCACATGCTCCAGGTCTGCCGCATCGGTATCCAGGGAAACGACCTGCCGGCGAGAGAACGCCTGACGAACATCGGCTATGCCAAATCTCCCGTGGTCTTCCACCCAAACAAGAAGGTCCCACGGCAGAGGAGAAAACGTCATGCAACGGACAGCACCACCATCGTAATACGATCTTGACGAGTGGAAGACGCAGAGTATATCCTCGCGCCCATCCTTCTCCGGCCTTGTTTTACAGACGGACTCCACATCAAAAACTGTAATAACACCCGCCTGAGAACCAACAGCGCAAAGATGACTAGATGGAGAAAAGGCAATCGTAAAACAGCAGCGATCGTCATACTGCGGGTCAGAATCTAGGTCGACACAGCGGATCAAGGGCCATTTCCAGCCTACGAGCTTCTTCCCGCGCGGGATGTGTACTTGTTTCTCGATGGTATATTCCAGGCCGTAGAACCATATCTTGTTGTCGTCGCCGACGGCGGCTAGGATTCGCGAATCGGGGGATATGATGGCGTAGTTCATACATACGGGATGACGGATCGCATGTAGCATTTCCGATTGTGTGAGAGAGTAGATGCTGACCGTGGTGTCATTGTTGCTTTTAACGTAGTTAGACGGGCCAGTTCCGCTGGTTTATTGAGAGGGAACACGCACCTCAGCACAGCGATATCTTCATGAGTAAAGTTCCGATTAATGGCCGGCAGTCTATGTATCGTAATGGAATTCACGATACTGCCTCCAAACTCATGTATTTGCACTTCTGGATGTTGTTGGCGTCTCGCACTAGAGGGTAGACCAAGATCAAGATTAGTTCCCCACTCACCAGGCGCCCAGGGAGACACTCTTCTCGACTCCGGGTCCAAGCCAAGCGGGAGCGGTGTATCTACATCAGCCTCGGGAGGATTCGACCCTGGCACCGGAGAAGAGGAGCAAGCATCTCCAACGTTGACGAAAGCGCAGTCACCATGCTGGGTGCCGCCAATGGCGATCCAGCCCAGGCCGGCCGTTAGACACTTGGGTTCGAAAGTGACGATAGTGACGATCTCGCGTCTGTGGGAGTCGAGGTGGATGGCGTATATAGCTCTTTCAACGGCGACGTAGATACGGCCGGGGTCCGCGGTGCTGATATAATGACGTAGCTGGTGGTGACTGTTCGAGCTGTTAACTGGCTAGCTCCGCACCACAGGAGCTCGAGTAGACTGACGAATTAGGTATTTTGAAGGGAAAGAATTTGCGGTTTGACGGCGAGAGGAGAGCATCAGTAGGTCGGTAGCTGTAGACCACGATTAGCGGCGTAGACCAGAGCTGTAGAGGCCGGGTACACACAGCAATGCGGTGTCAAGCGTCATGCTGGGGGAGGAGGCAGCATGGGCTATGGAGGGGATAACCGCCAGCAGTACTCATGGGCAGGCTTTGAACAATGACAGAGCTGGATAAAGAAGCAGAAGCTATAGCTAGGTAATTATTTTTTAGAAGAAAAGAGGGGACATCAGGGGATACACAGATACCGACACAGCAAGTGGCTGTTGAGGAGACGATCGCTGGCTCGATGACGGAAGGCTTAGCTAAGGCAGATCTAGAGCGGTGCTGGATGGGGATGTGTGTTGCTGCGCTGTAGGAGTAGTAGATTGGTTCAATAGATGCAGAGTACACTCATGGGCTAGCAATTGCATATCTACTCAATATATTTATATAATAATATATAATAATAATATAACAGCCAAACAGACAGCGGGCATTGCCTACTTGGGTATGATGTATGCATCACGTGCCTCTCGAGGGAGAAGAGAGGATCATATGGAGGTGTCTAGAGAACAGCAGCAGAGAGCAGAACATGCCAACTGAGTGCCCTCCCATATACCCATCTGAAATACCAACATATGGTAACTATAATAAGAACTGAAGCAATATGAAGAACTCCTATAGCAGAAAATATACCTATCACGTGACAGCTTCCAGCACCTTCTCCGCGCTAACCCGATCAGGCCCGGAACAACAATATCCCCCTCCCTGCAAAATTTCTTCCTCGTGTCTCCTTCTCTCTCCGTCTCTCTCGACAACAACAGCTTCTTCTCCCCATCTCCATCCCTCTTCACCTGCTTATTCCCCCTTTTCTTCCGCCTGTATATTAGTTTGGCTGCTTCTGCATTGCGTTTCGTTGTCCCTTTGTACCTTCTCAATTCATAATGCTTGCCTCCCGCTTCTCCCGTGCGGTATGTCGACTGCCCTCCCTTTACCCGAGTCATCCCATCTCTGCTCTCGAGGCACTTTCTGACGTGACTTTTTCTTGCTGATAGGTCCCTCGCACTGTATCTTCTTTTTCCCGCTCTTCTGCTTTCAAGATCCCTTCGACCACAGCTCCTTTCCGAAGATGGAACTCGACGGAGGGTGGAGAGGAGAAGGTGAAGGGTGCTGTCATTGGTATCGATCTGGGTACGTACTCTTGCATAATCTGGCCTTGTCTGAGACCTTTTTACTGATACTTCTGTAGGAACGACAAACTCTGCTGTAGCCCTGATGGAAGGCAAGTCACCTCGCATTATTGAAAACGCTGAAGGTAAATACCCGTGACACTCGCATCGCTCTACAACCTCACTCAGTGCTAATACCGAACAGGTGCACGAACCACTCCATCCGTCGTCGCTTTCACCAAGGAAGGCGAGAGACTCGTCGGTATTGCTGCTAAGCGTCAAGCCGTTGTTAACCCCGAAAACACCCTTTTCGCCACGAAACGTCTCATTGGGCGGAAGTTCACCGACCCTGAGTGCCAGCGTGATCTCAAGGAAGTCCCTTACAAGATCGTCCAGCACACCAATGGCGACGCCTGGGTTGAGGCTCGGGGCCAGAAGTACTCCCCTTCGCAAATCGGTGGTTTTGTCCTCCAGAAGATGAAGGAGACCGCTGAGTCTTTCCTTGGCAAACCAGTGAAGAACGGTGTTGTCACTGTCCCTGCTTACTTCAATGACTCTCAGCGTCAGGCGACCAAGGACGCTGGTCAGATTGCTGGTCTCAATGTCCTCCGTGTTGTGAACGAGCCTACTGCCGCTGCTCTTGCCTACGGTCTTGAGAAGGAGCAGGACCGTGTTGTCGCAGTCTATGATCTTGGTGGTGGTACTTTTGATATCTCCATCCTTGAAATCCAGAAGGGTGTGTTCGAGGTCAAGTCCACCAACGGTGACACCCATCTCGGTGGTGAGGATTTTGATATCACTCTCGTCCGTAACATTGTCCAGCAGTTCAAGAAGGAGTCTGGAATTGATCTATCCAATGACCGCATGGCCATCCAGCGTATTCGTGAGGCTGCTGAGAAGGCTAAGATTGAACTTTCTTCTGCCGCCCAGACCGAGATCAACCTTCCTTTCATCACTGCTGATGCCTCTGGTGCCAAGCACATCAACTCTAAGATGACCCGTGCTCAATTGGAGAGCTTGGTTGACCCTCTCATCTCGCGCACTGTTGACCCCGTCCGCAAGGCCCTCAAGGATGCCAACCTGCAGGCCAAGGATATCCAGGACGTTATCCTCGTCGGCGGTATGACGCGTATGCCCAAGGTCACCGAGTCCGTCAAGAGCATCTTCGGTCGTGATCCCGCCAAGTCTGTCAACCCTGATGAAGCTGTTGCTATTGGTGCCGCTATCCAGGGTGCCGTCCTTGCTGGTGAAGTTACCGATGTCCTCCTCCTTGATGTCACTCCTCTTTCCCTCGGTATTGAGACCCTTGGTGGTGTCTTTACCCGCTTGATCAACCGCAACACCACCATCCCCACCAAGAAATCTCAGACCTTCTCCACTGCTGCCGACTTCCAGACCGCTGTTGAGATCAAGGTATACCAGGGTGAGCGTGAGCTCGTCCGCGACAACAAGCTTCTCGGAAACTTCCAGCTTGTCGGAATCCCGCCCGCGCATCGTGGAGTCCCTCAAATCGAAGTCACCTTCGATATTGATGCTGACTCCATTGTCCACGTCCATGCCAAGGACAAGTCCACCAACAAGGACCAGTCCATCACCATTGCCTCCGGGTCCGGGCTTTCCGAGTCTGAGATCCAGGGTATGGTTGATGACGCCGAGAAATACGGCGCCCAAGACAAGGAGCGCAAAGCTGCTATCGAAGCCGCTAACCGCGCCGACTCTGTCCTTAACGATACCGAAAAGGCTCTGAAGGAGTTCGAGGACAAGCTCGACAAGACTGAGGCTGACCAGATTCGCGAGAAGATCTCTTCCCTCAGAGAGTTCGTCGCCAAGAGCCAGAGCGGAGAGGGCACTGCTACAGCTGAGGAGCTGAAGCAGAAGGTTGATGAGCTCCAGACTGCTAGCTTGACCCTGTTCGATAAGATGCACAAGGCTCGTTCTGAGGAGGGTCAGCAGCAGCAGCAGCAACAGGGCGAAGCTAACCAGAGCGGCGAAGGCGAGAAGAAGGAGTAAATTTGAAAATCCGTTTTTTCTCCTTGGTTTATTAACCCTTCGCATTGGTTGGTTTTCTTTCAAAAGCGAAAATTGTGTTTCGATTTTGAACTTATTTTCTTTGTAATATCATCTCCTTTGTTGTCCCGTTTATTTCCCATTTCTCATGTGTGTTTCTAGAGCTCTTTTTTTCTACTTGCATTTTTTTTTGTTCCCTGTACACATAACTGGTCGGGTTTACCCAAATATCTATGGTGGTGTTGGTGTTTTTTTTTTTTCTTCATGATTTCTTATATAGCATTTCCACGATCTGGTTTTGTTCTCAGCACTCCTCAGGCGGATCTGGCAAACAAAAGGGAAAGGGGAGAAAGGAAGGATGGCATTCGCGAATGCGACATGGCGGCCAACACGTGTTGGGCATTCTATGAACCGGTGTCCGTCAGTGTGAGCCGTCGATGTAACTATACGGAGACTCGCTTCAAGTGGCGGGACGAAAAGCATTTGTGGGAGTTGTGTTTTTACTGGCTTTCACGGTTATGCTTTTATATTCTGCTTTCTCCTGCATTTCTCTTAGAAGCGGGTTCTTTTGATTTCTTCTCGAATAGAAATAGGAAATTCTCCTCTCATTTTTTTTTTTTCTTTCTATCTAAAGTTGTTAGGGACCAAGTACTTAGCAACGGCTTTCTGTTCATTAATATATCCATGCTGTGATGGCAGCCAACGGCGCTTTAAATCTCTTTGAATCCAACCTCTGCGGTTCCCCATATTCCCGTATGTTCGGGATGGCGTCTCGTCAAATACTTCTTGTCTGTCCGTTCTTGGGGAGCTTCTCCAGGTCTAGCGTTACCTCAATGCTGTCTCGCCCTCGAGGGGACACTCATGAAAACAATGAGGAATTTTGCCCGTGGTAGAAGCACCATTTTCCAACAGTCCCTCGTCTCTCGAAAGTGTTTTGGTCTCACTTAAGCCTGCTGCTACAAGTGTTATTATCCATTTACCACTTTGCCTTAGCAACTTGTTTTTTTTTTTTTTTTTTTCCCTCTCGCTCAAAGTCAAAAGTCGCCGCCCTCAAGGTCTTCCAATGCCGGGTCGTTCTTGAAACGATCTTTGTCCTCCACCTAATGTTCCTTCACACAACACAACCTCACGGTGACCTTTACTTCCTCATGAACACACAACCTTCATAAACATTTCCCGTGGAATCCCATAAACTCAATCTTGTGTTGTGCAAACCCCCCGCAGGTGAACCTAGAAGGTGTAACAAGTGAGTTTTCCCTTTTCTTTTTCTCTCCCATTTTGCTATAATTCATCTAATACTTACTTACCAAAGGTCTCTGCACAGCATGTCTCCCACTACCGAAGCCCAAGCCCTGCAACAACTAGAACAGCTCAGAAAGGAGGACGATAAGCTGCATCTGAAGCGTCTGGATATCCTAAAGGCTCGTCAAGAGGAGGACCAGGCCCTTGCTTCCAAGCGAGCACGGGAGGACGAAGCATTTGTCGAGGCAGTGAGGAAACTTGATGCTGAGGAAGATGTATGCGTTCTCTATAAATTTTATTGTTTGTTTTTTTACTCCATTTTGGCTAAGGCGTATTATAACTGTCATGACGTCTGCCAGGGGCTTCTCCAAGAGCTTAGGAATTTGTGACGAGCGTCTTTTTGCGTGATGTCTCCGGCCGTCTCTTCGGAGCACGTAGATGGAGATACCTCTCCTATGCAGGACAGTAACCCGTCATCAAATGATCATGGGCCCACGCTTGATGATGCTCAGCAAGTTCGAAACGTGGACATGGATTGCGGCGTGGAATCGGAGCATGCTGATGCTACTGCTCCCGCTCCCGCTCCTAGGAGGATTGAGGTCGCAGAACTCATTAAGACAAACTCGCCTCACAATTCTAGCGATCGCCACAAGTTCTATGGCTTTAGCAAGCGTGGCCGCGCATACTGGGAGCGAGATGGTGAATTGATATATGTCCGCTGTGCGGTAACTGGCTGCAAGAGGAAAAATTTCCTGGGTTTGTCTTCTCTACGGAACCATTTGGAAACAGTGCACGTTTGGGACGGCGACACGTCGAATGAGAATTTGCTGTCTTTGTGCGGCACTTCAGAGGAACCGCCCCTTCTGGTGCCTTGAGAAAAGGGGGGAGCGCTATGTCTCCTTTCTCCGTCAAAATACTGCGTCTGGGCAGCTGGGGCTCACCAGGCGTCTTTCTTCTTGGGGTATGCTGTTCACAGAGCTAGGAGATGCGTGGAAGGTTTTGGCGATAGACTTAATGCGTTAACTTTCTGGATATGAGCTTGATCCAAATTGATTTCTTTTCTCCCCATTTTTGCTTTTGGAGTTATAACCCAGTATCTGAGCACCCGCTGTGACTGGCGTCTTCCAATGGTTAGGATATTCGCCTCAAGTTTGGAGCAACTCTGCGTCTGATGCAATCAATGCCTCCTTGTTGATTCTGCGGATAATCTTGGAACTATATGCTAAATTCTTCTCGTGATTTCCCGCAATTTTTTTCCATCTATTTCATAGCAGCATAATTTTATTGCGCTCTACCTTTCTACCAAGTTGTATCTGATATTTGGCTCCATTTTTTGAGGACTTGACAAGTCTTCTTCTATACAGCAGATCTGTCAAAGCAAAGGCCAGTGTTGTCATTGTTTGCTCGGCGGATGCAGATGCTTGTGGTCGCTCCCCATCTCATCCACACTTGGATATTTTTCCATTTATTCACTTTCTTGTAACTTGCCCCTCCCGTCGCCCTTCACTCCATCACAGTTTTCTACTTCAAATATCGAAACACCGGTCAACTAGAATGTGTCTATTTTAGCCCCCTTTCTGAAATTATTTGGTGCCATAGCAGCTCCCTTGCTTTTGTGCTTATATCCCTTTCCCCCAGACGCGTCGAACAGCCATATTGCTCATCTTTTTGCTGCTTTACATAGTAATTTTTTCTTCGACGATTGCGAGCATCGAGAAGAAACTAAAGGATCTGAAGGAAAGGGAGCTGGCTTTGATTGATAACCACTACATGTTGTTGGACAGGCGTGAGGTGGAGGACAGAAGATGGGCAGAGGAAATATCCAGACGCGAGAACGAAGATGGTGCCTTCCATACTGCTTTGACAGAGATTGAGTTTATACAAGAGGTAATTTAGACCCTCTTTGTTTATATCTCTTAAAATGCATGCTTTTGGGTAGTTAAGCTGGGAAACCAAACTAATATATTCTTTTATCTTTCTAAGGCTCTTGGCCGGGAGCTAACAGATCTCAAAGGCGTTCAATCTTTGAACATAACTTTTCCTCCCCTTGAGCCTGAGCGAGTCTCTGCAACTGCTGTGGGAAGTATCGGTAAGCTGAATATGCCCGGTTTCCGTATGGCAATTTAACGCACACACACACACACATACACATATATGTATACACCAAACTTCTGACCTCTCTGAAGAAAATCCTCCAGAAGAGCCGACAGTGCCACGAGCGGAGCCATCCGGAACGGCATCCGCTTCAAGAGAAACACAGAAAGACTTGGAAATACCGGATTACCGTGTTGGTCCAAACATAGGAGTATACAGACGCGATGATGGTGAAAATGTTCGCCTCGAATGTACATTGTTAAAATGGCAAGAAGCCTACAAGTATTTTGAGAACAGATGCGAGAGAACTTTTTTTAAGACCCTGAAGGAACTCAAAACGCATCTTAGAGAAACCCATGGGTGGAATTGGGACGTGTCCAAGGAAGATCTTTTGAAGGACTTCGGGGTTCCCGTGGTGGAAGGCACCGTGTTAGAGCCATATAATGGAACAACAGCGTTTTGTGCAAATACGCCGAGTTTGCTTTAGAAAAATAAACAGGGATTTTACATGAGGGAGTCTCTATCTGCCTTTAGTCTTCTATTTTTGTTTTTATATCTTTCTTTTGTCTTGCCTCTTCCTTTCCCATTTTCTCCCTCTCTGATGAGTTACTTTCGGGGAAAGAGGCATTTGTTCAATTCAATTGACTACTATCTTCATATATATTTCTTTAACGTCTGCATATGTTTACTTCCCTGAAAGAGCTTGTCCATTCTATATCTTTATAGACTTTTGGATTGTGTCCACAGAGACTATTCCTGAATATCCAAGAGCCATGATTTTCTTCCTACTGTAAATCTTTCTTTCTGGTCACATATTGCACAGGGAGGGATCTATGTCTGCTTGGCGAACCAGCACTAATTCCCAGGCATCACTATTTGGCTAACTGCCTCAAGTACATTTCGAAGAAGATGGAGGAAGTGAATCTCTGGAAGATGGAAATGCGGGTATGGATACGGCTACTATTACTTTACAGCAATCGTTTCAAGAGCCTGCTGCTGCATCCGCTACCGACGCCGAAATGCAACACTGCGCGAATAAAGGAGTAAACAAGGAACAAGAGGTGTTGGGCAACCATATGACTATGACCTAAACGGGAATCCCGTTTCGAAACTAGACAGGCGACTAATGCACCTGCGCTGGTCAATAGCCTGCAGGTGGCGGACGACTGGCGTGCTCGATGTGATGGCTCTGGCTGCTCGAGATGTTACGCACGGTGCGCAACAAGCCCACATATTTATCGCACCTCGCATGTGCTTTGCTCAATGGCTAACAGTTGTGCCAAGAATATGTATTCCTCGGCTGTGCATGGAGCGTATCAACTGCTTGCATATTCCTACTAGTGGTTGATGCGGTCTTGGTGCCATTCAGTGAGTTGCAGAAGAGGGTAAAAAACGGACACAATTGGAGAAGGGGAGGGGGAAGAGGAAATTTTTTGCCATTGATGATGATAGTGGTGGTCGTCATCGTCGTCCTGATCAGTCTAGAGATGGAAATTTATTGATAGCTTCTTGTACAGCTTCTATTAACAAGTTGTATCCCCTAACTAAGGTACCTAATCACAAATACACAACTCATGCAGCAGCAGACAAACCGTCGGTCACTCACCAATAGGATCACCCATTTTCCTCTTTATGTAAGTAAATTGTCGAGGCGTAATTGCTGGTGTCCTTCCACCATCCACGCTTCCAAAGTACATCGTCCATTCCCAGAGTCTCTCCTCCTTGTTGATTTGTCTATACACAATCGCCAAATTCTGTTTGGGAAGGGGTTCGTTCCCGTCGTCCCCAGCGTCCCCTACTCCATCATTATTTGGTCCAGGTATGTTATTGTCATGGTCCTCCGTCATGTCAGGTTCGTCGGACTCGTCATCGGAAAATATGCAGTCGTCGTCTTCGTCTTCATCTTCATCTTCGGAATCAGAATCAGAATCACAATCTTCCGTATTGCAAGCAACCCCAAATCTAGAAACATGCCAAAAATCAATCTCCACCTTAAACTTGCCCAAAATTGTCTGAACATTTGTCTTCAGTCGTCTTATCATAGTTTCCATCCTAGTGGCCTGTTCACCAAACATGTTTGGCGCGTAAATTATTCCAACCGGTTTCCCACCTCCTATTATTCCGTCAGAGCGTGAGTTTGGGATGGCTTTTAATCGCTTTTGGAGACTATTTTTCCCCTTTTCAAGCAACACCTGTCGAGTTTCTCTATAGTGGTTCTCAAATTCATCGTCGGTGCCCAAGATAACCGTCAGCCGATAAAACGGAATAACCCCCCAGTACATACTATTTAGATGTTTTGGGAACACAACTAATAGTTGCAGCCCGTAATTTTCGTTTGGCACGCCGCCTACCAGAACGGTAGGGTATCGTGGGATTCCAGTTCGCACGTTCCAACCATTAGAAGCTATTTCTCCATCTTCTGTTCCTTCAGTGTTGACTGTTATTTTGTCGACTTCATCACGATGCTGGTCGAATAGTGTTTCATCCATGATATTTTGCAGGTTGATATCTCCCCACGCGAGAGCTCGCTTGCTAATAGCAAGTGGAGGGGATGCATGAGTTGGTCGGGTCTGGTATAGAAGAAAGAAGAGTAATATGGATAAAAAGTATAGATGGGATCGAGCAGATGCCATTGTCTTTCGTAAGGGAGCAACAAGATGAGAAACCAAATGAAGAAGTATAAGTATTATGTTCCAAGCAGAAAGTGCGAGGTTTATTTGTTTTTCATTGCCTCCCTGTCGCAATTTATTTAAAATTATTAAAGGTATTTAAAAAAAATTTACCTATTTTTGTAAGAAAATCCTTTAATAAAAAGGAAAAAAACACTCCAGTAACATCCCTGCAGGGACCCCACCAGAATGCATAAAGGGGTTTACTTTGTATGGGGGAAAGAAAGAAACAGATGGCCCACCGGTCCTCACTCATTCTTCGCCTCATCCATTGTTGGAAAGAATACTTACAAGGCCGTATAGAAGTGTTTCTTGTATACGAAGTGAAAGCACTGCGTATATTCTGTGTGTCTTCTGGGCCGTGGAATGTACATGCCAAGCCTAATTTAGTAATAACTAATTGGTAATTTGAGTGGTTTATTATTAGCCCGGGTATTTAACGGAGTTCCTCCAACAACGTGTTAGATTAGTTGGAGGAGCTTGGTTGAGAGCGGAATGCTCGCCCCAAACCTCTCCCGAGACACACCTATTTTTAGCAGATTAATAAGTGTCAGGGTGTCTCCTGTGAAAGAGATTATCTGTGGCTCAATGCGCTCCGGTTGGTTAGGAGTCGAAAATCTCTGCGCCGCGCCCGAGCTCGAAAGACAACAATCAACACACGCAATCCTCCATCCAAGATCCAACACGACTGTCAAACCACCCCACGACTGAGTCTCCGCTGCCACACGAACCTTTTCTGCGTAGTGCGCGGAGAAGCGCTTGGCTTTTGCTGGCCTGTGGGGTAACACTTGCTCCTCTCATCACTTCGATCCCGCAGCTCAATCGTGACAAGCAATTATTAATTTGACTCCAACCGCAGTACCCAGGCAAAATCAGTACATCCTGTCAAATGTGGTGACTCGCGTATATCAGTTGAACAACGGTACACTCTCCAACTCCAAGTTGTGCGTGTGGCATCCTACTTCGCACATGTCTTAGCGTATTTCTGCTGGATCGCGGAGGGGTTGGGATTGAGTTCCCCTGTTCTAAATGGAATTGCAATTACTCTCAATGCTTCAAAACTGTAATAACAAAGTACTCAGCAAATAATTCAGAAACACTAGAGCCGGAACTAAGTAAATAGCAACAAGGGCAAGATGTCTGATAAATTGTTGAAAGTACAAAAGAAAAAAAAGGCGCATATAACGGGGTACTGAAACTCCTTGGCTACTGAAATGTTCGCAGATACTTTAGGAAGCAGGAGAGACCCAGACCCAGTTCCTAGATGATAATCACCAAAAACAAGATCCAGAAAGAACATCAGACGAAATAAACAAGAACAATAGGTAAGAACAAGAAAATAACCCAAGAGGGACAGCCAAAAGAAGAAGCACGTCCATGTCACTCATACAGAGGGATAATGTCGCCTTCCGACGTTACTCTGTAAGTATACCCAACGGCCGCGTCTCGGCACTTGGATATAATCGTTAATACATATATCTTGCACTCCACACGCTGGATCGGCTTGCCATTATCATCTGCTTTGGGTGGATCTTCAGGAACAAATTCCTGCAGGCGACGTATGGCTTGCGCAGTTGTCTCTGATTCCTGCAAGGGGCCCTTATAAATATCACGCCAGAGTTGCTCAAGAATGTTCACAAAGTCCGTCCAGTGCATCACTTTCGTCGCTATCAACTGCGGGTCCTCGATATAGCTTCGGGTGTGGAAGTTAGGCCCAACTGGCCCGTTCTCAAGGCCGAAGGGTTGGAAACATGCATATTGCCCAGAATGTTTACGATACGGCGAGTGATTGTCGGTGAAGTCTAGAAGGAAACAGGATTTGTGCCGATAGATCTCCGAACCCGAACCTGGCATATCATAGTAAATAGTATCATATGGCACCTTCTGGTCACCGATTATCACGTAAGGAGGCTCGGCCATGATAAGTATAGTAGAACTTGGTCTTTTATTAAATATAAAATATGTCGTGCGAATTTCGAAGTTGACAAATAAGTATGGTGATAAGTAGCTTGGACGATACTCGACACAGCTGAGGGGAATCGAGAGCATTTTTAAGTACTTCTTCCTTGAAAAGAATCAACAAAGAGCTGTGGTTGAATGACAAGCGAGCCCCTTGATACTTGACACGAACTACCTAAATAACCATAAAGGTGAAGAACAGCCATATTTCTTTGTTCTTCTCATCTTTTACTCATTCCTTTTCAATCTTTGACCTTTTATCTGATTGGTTTCAGGTGCCGGTTTTCGAGTTTCGTTGCAATGGAGGTTCCGTGTAGTTGGCGAGGGGCTTTCATCGCTTTTGCATAGCCTTGCTTATTGACGCAAGATATCTGCAGCTGAATGAAGACAGCTGACAGCACCCGATGCTTTATGCCAAAATTAGGCAAGCGAACAGTTATCAAGTGTTGATAGAGTGGCAGTTTATTCTTTGCTGCTCAAGATACTATGCTCACATGACCAGACCTCTCACGTGATTTATACCACTTAAACCTCGCAGTATTGCCTTACTAAAAGGAGGTATATAATTCTTTGTTTCGTACCCAAAATCAACAGCTATAGCCTTGGGAGGGACTATTGGTCTCCCTGGTCTTTTTTGTTTTAATATTATTTTAAGCTACAAACAGCTCATTTGCTTCCTACTTGCTTTGCAGGTTCCAAGCTTATGAGCGGAGTAGCTGTTTTTTTATTTTACTACTCTATGGTGAAGCTGCTGCGGCAGACATTGGAATATTGAATCAAAACGCTTTTTTATACGCATTTTCTCTGAAGCCTGTCTCCGGGGGCTTAATTATAAAGTACCAAAGGCTAATCTGCTTGGATTGCGCCCTTCCGCCCACACAAACAAGCTTGTTCTTTGTGCTTCCCTACATTTCGACCTCGACGCAATGGACCCATTAGGATATACAGTCAATCATATTCTACAGCAAGCAAGCAGGCTGTGATCTTTTACATCGCCGATGCTTCCCCCAAGTTCACTTGTTTGATCACTACCAGGAACATATTCTCATGGAGCTGGGCATGCCGAAGCCCTTCTTGCGGTTGCTTTCTCTCTCTAGTTGTTTCTTACAGCTTGTCTAATTTATTTATAATCCCAAACAATATGGGTATCCAGAACAGTCGCCTACAGCCCCTTACTTTGGCCATCTCACACCAGCGGCTATACAAGACCCGCGCAATCAACCATGGGTTGCGGGACCTGAAGGTTCCTATTCTCATCATCCTTTTATGGCTTCTCTTAATTCCAATTACTCCGGGCTTCACGCGTGATCGATATTCCCAGAAACACATTGTCACGGTATTGTTCGCCGTAACTGGTATATTCATTTTCTTTCTGACCCTAGATTCCGCCCTGGCAATGTTGTTGCAAATCTCTCAGGAGACGCATCTTGCTAATTCTTATGATTTTAGATAAGCTTGTATTAAAAATATGGCTCTCCACACCACGGACGAGGCTAGCCTCGCAGACGCCCAAGCCAACATTAGCGAAGATGAGACCCCACGTCCACTGTATGTGGTTATGTTCAAGATGTACGGCCCCAGTTCTCGGCATAAACATTGGTCTCTATTCTTGGCGCAGTCAGAAAAGGAACAAGATACTGGGAACATCTTTTATGTGCGTAATACGAAGGATATGGTGCCCGGAATTTTCCGTCGAGGATCAACTGCACCGCGTTATGAGTTTCGTCACCGTTTTGAGCATCTGCGGCAGGACCGAATACAAGGCGCAGTTTTTGTGACAAACAAAATTTCGGCAAGGCAGCTACGTGACATATGCGCACCAATCAACGACGAGGCTTCGGAAAATGTGGTCAGGGAAGACAAGGAGAATTTTGTAAAATGGGTGTTGGGAAAGCTCCTTGAATGCCGCTACATCACCGAGTTGGATTATTACAACCCAATGCAGGAAGGAGGTGGCCTTGGGCATGTTATCTAGTTGAAGTGAGTCACGAATCACGGGATCACTACGGGTTCTAAGGGATTTTGTTGATGGAGAATCGTCATGGCGTAATGTGCCGCATAATGTGACCAAGAGTTCCCAAGCACCACCCAGGGGCCCCGACATTGTATGGAACTTAGCGAATAAGGATCGCAAGCGATGTTGAGAAGAGAGATTTACTATTGTGAAGTAGACTGTATTGTAGCATCACTCTTTTCTCAACCAGGCTAGACAAGATTTATATACATGCAGATGATGGGAAAACTGCTAGATATACCTTCAAATGTTGGAAATTCAAGTGTCATGTGCTACTAACAATGGTACCCCAAGTCTATTTGGAGCTTGCTATAATGCTCCATTCTGTTTATTTGGCTTGAGACTCTAGTAATCAAGGAATGAAATTCTTCAATCTCCTCAATATTCAAGCTACAAAGATGAGAGTAGGGCAACATATTACATTATGTTAGTTATTTCCCTGTACTTTCTCGACTGTCAAACTATAAGTGGGAGTCTGCGCTATTTCCTGCGAAAAGAAACAAGACATTCATTATTGAGGTGAAGATCGCAACAAAAAATAAGATTGCATATAGACCAGGCTCAGAAGAGGGGCTCTTTATCCAGCTTAACCAAGGGCGTTGAGGAACAATTGCGTTGTCAAGACTCTTACCCATGGCACAATGCAGGCTTTGTTATCTTTATCGAAAGGCGGTTCTTCGCTGCTGTAAGCAAAAAGGCCATTCATTAGATTGATTATCTCGAAGGCTTTTATCCCATAGTTGCGATATCAGATATATATCAGAACATCTCTCAGCCAAGTTTAACTTCAGAGACTCATATTTTTTCACCCGGGCCACTGTTTAATCTTGAGCGAGAGATCAAACTGTTTCCAATTTTAATATACACCAGAAAAACTTCGTAGCAAACGTTGACATTGTTTCGATATTCATTCTCTTCCTGGGATCTTTTCTTTTTTGGGTACGACATCGGCCAATTATACTCAAAACAGCTGTCAATTACTAGGTATCAACATGTTCAAAAAGTTCTGTGACTGGCTGGCGACCAAAGATTTCGATTCCTTGGTAAGAAAACCCTTCTCACATCTACGTGTCCAGGTTCCAAAACGCCCGTCCAGATGCTAATTGAAGGCCAAAAACACTCTCTGAAAACCAAATTCTGACATGAAATTATATATAACAAGCCAATCATCGATGACGCCTACTGCAACCTCACCTTCCCCCTAAATAACCCCCTCCCCCAGGCCCCCTCAGCCATAATGTCCAGAAACACTCTAGCCAACGTGATGACCAAAGACCTTGCAGACGAGCTGAGACTAACTATTCGACCCTGCGAATTTGAAGTGACCTGCAAGACTCCCCATGGTCCCGCCGTACCTGTGGGATATGTTCACGCCACGTATAGATTGGAAGGAGGGTTGATATATAAGGATAGCTTTATCGTGGTGCGAGAGTATCCTTTTGATGTTGTTATTGGGCAGACGGCTCAGATGGTACACCATTTGACGGCTTATTATCAGGCTATGAAGGCGCGCTATGGGCCTGTGAAGCGTGCTAAGTGTATTACCACCTAGAAAGGTAGGTAAGGAGGGATGTGGTGCATTGGCGTTGTTTTTGTATAATTGGCAATCTTGAACATATTGATATTTCCGCAGTGAGTATCCATGGCTTAGGCCCCGGACGCTTCACGAGATACCTATTAGACGGAGGTTCGTCAGCTTGTTTGGTGATAGTATATGTAACCTTATGGAAACCAGATACTTGATCTAAAAACCGCGAGGAGTATCCCGTATTGTCGAATTCGACCCTGTAGAACACCGGAAATTTGCCATTGTTTGGTCTGGTTGACGTAATGTATATGAAACATCGAAATCAGACCATAGCCGACGTGAAACAGTAACAGGAAAAAATAAAAAAAAATAAAAAAAAGGAAAAATTCCAGGGATGGTGAAAGTTAGAGAGCAGGAGTAGGAAATATATGACCGGAAGAGAGGAAGTAAAGATATCTCTATATACAGTTTTCTCACAGAGAAAGGAAAAGAATTGGCCAGAGATAACAATGGAAATGTATGCCGCATGATTGATAGATGAAACAATGTTAAAGAAACGACCCTGAATTCCCATCACCAGAGTCCCCTATTTACCATGACCACTCTTGACGCCGAAAGGAATCAGAAGAGAATGACTGCTGAGTAACTGTAAGAACGAAAGAAAAATGCACGCCGGGTTCCACATTGACTTCATCTATTCGTATGGGTTGCGGAGGATAAGGAAATGAATGAAGGGATGGATGCTAGAGCTTCAGAATTCAACGCACGGGAACAAAAGACAAGACCGGTGGCTCGTAGTAAATCAAGAAATCAAAAAATGGTAGCACGAAAAGAAGCGTGTTCAGATGTTCCTGCCCTAACATTAAAAGCTGAGAAAACACCTTGGGCTGGAGTAAACTCGCTGTACATATAGGTGTCTAGCCTGAAGCTTCTAAATCCTGCGCTGAGTTCGGAGTAACTTCAACTGAGCGAGGTTGTAGCTCTTTCTGGTCGATTGTGTCATCGTGTCGCTTATTATCACTAGAACCGTTCCCTATTCGAAGTTCCGGGGCCTCCTTGGGCGCGAGTTCAGACCCTAATGTTGAACAGGCTTGCTCTACAGGTACAGGTCCTTGCTGCACGGAAGCCCGCGCCTGCGCCTGCGTTGTATGCTCAACGTGTTCAGTAGAATCCTTGTCCTCGTCACCGATAACCTCAGCAAGGCTTCGAAAATTGAACATTGGTTCAGCAGAGCTACCCGCACAACGCGGTGGCGTGCCGTCTCCTATATTTTCCCCAGAGGTTGACTCAATCAACGAAGAGTTCGACGATGATGCGCTTGATGCATGTCGAAGGTGAGATTTCTTCGATGGTTCAGCTTGGCTCGGAGCGAATAGCGGCGACGAAGGTTGTCCATCATCAAGCTTGCCAAGAGAAAGTTTCGGTGGCTCTGACGAACTCGAAGCTGGTGAAGGAGATGAGTCTGCAGGGCGTTCTACTTCCTTTCCTTTGCTAGCCGAAGGCTCCTCCGTAGCAACCGATGACGACCCACTGTCCACTCTTACCGGAGGCGTACGACTGCTTGGCGTATTCAAAGCAACATTGCTGGGGTTATTGCTATAAAGACCGTTCTTCCGAGCGTACTTTTCAGCCTTCTTAGTTTCCTTTTCACGCTTTTTGGCATCTTTCCTGGCCTCTTTCTCTTGCTTTTTCCGCCTCTCTTCCTCAGCTGCTAAGCTCAATCGAATCGCTTCCATCATCATCATATCCTCTAGCTCATCCATCCTGGTCCGTCTTGAACTTGCACGTGGAGGAGCAAGGTTTGTCGCGTCCTCGTCGTTATTGCCGCTATTCTCGCGTTCGAGTTGATTAGCACGTCGATTGTCTCCAGCCGTCTGTAATGTATTGAGATATCCTGGTCTACTGCCGGGACTTTCGGACCCTTGCCCAGCTGCCCTTCGTAGCATAGCACGTCTACTAACCCCACCAAAATTCCTCCCTTCATTACTCGGAGAATTCATCAGATAGGCGGCGGTGTGCAGTGCCGTGGCAGCAGCAGACCGTCTAGCCGCATGCGCCCGCGCAGTGGCTAGTTTATGTGCCCAATCAGGACGAATTTTATCGGTTGTAATGACTCCGGGGGAGTTTGCGGACAGAGAGGTTGCTCGACGTCGAGTCACGCCAGGCTGCGGACTTGCATTTCCTGACACAAGAGAAGAACTGGATGACGCTGGGGATGCTGCGTGAGCAAGGGGGTGGGTGTAGCTGGCTGCGTAAGTCAGGCCTCTACGGAATGGCGGCGACGCATAAGTAACTCCAAATTCAGGCTGGACACAGAATGGACAAGCAGCTGGTTCGGAAACTAACTGGCCCTCTGTCTGATTTGGGTCATTATTCGAGGGCGTTGGGGTACTTCCATCGGGTTGTTCATGTTCCGGAGGGTGAGGATCAGGACGTTTGATCTGGACAAAGCACTCTGAACAGATCGGTTGGTCGCAACATCTGGTCCTGTTAAGGTACGGAGGATAGTAAAGGAAACAAATAGGACATTCGGAGGCGGCTTTATACAAGTATGCTTCGATAGGCTGGCCGTTTACAAAAGGGTCGGGAGGGAGCTGGAACTCTCGGGGAGCCATGTCACTAGAAGACGTTTTTGTCGTGAGGGATGCAAGAGTCTTGGCTCGTCCCCGGAAAAGGTGGGTCGTGGAAGAGCCGGGGGAGCTTGGCGTATGGGGCGGGGGTACAGAGGGGGATTTTGGGCGGGTGGAGGAGGAATCGGAATTGAATGATTGCGATCGAGAGGATATCGGTACGGTTAAGTTATTGAGGTTCTTTTCGGCAGCTGCGCGTTCATCAGGAGACTTTGACGTGATTCTATATTCTAATTCAGGGGGCACTTCGTCCGGAGGCGGAATAGGGAGACCTCGAGCAGCGGCCATCAATTGATGTTCCGCCCAAGAATCTGAAAAATCATTCAACCCTTTCCAGAACGGAGCCAATTTTCGATCGATCTAGGTTTCGGTTAGAACACATAAACAGAGATACATAGAGATAGTTTCTCATACCATCAACTGCCGCACGACCGGTTTGCTAAAATCCTCCGTCCCAACGTACACTCCCTGAGTAACCAAATAGCCTCCATCAACATGTTCTTCTTTCATACTGCGCTCCCGCTCTTTCACTCGCGCCACGCGCTCCTTTTCAAGTTTCCGCGCTTCCCGCTCTTGTCTCGTTTCCCGACGGTGTTCACCCGCTAATCGATCAGTATCAGCACTTGTAAATCCAAGTAATGAGAGGTCCGGCCGATTACCACGTTGCCGTGATGAACCTCCATGATGCGAGCTTTCTGCTCCGTGTTGCTGAGCCTGGTCGCCATTGTTTGAGACATTCGAGGCACCTCGCACGTGCGAATAGCGCGGGGACGGACCGTATGGTCGGGCTTCCTTGGTCGCTGTGTTTCCCATAGTAAAAAATAGGTTGTGTCGTTGTTTATCTTGCTCAATCCGTCGGGCACAGAGCTTGAGGATAAATATCCGCTCCACTAGATAACCAGTCTATATGGCTTTATGGGCGCCGGGGGGAGTCGTCAGAATGTCGTCCAGACAGCTGAACAAAGGGTGTCCATGTGAGCGAGAGTGCGAGCAACGACTATAGAAAGGAAAGCTTCTGTGAGATGAGTCTTGGTTGCAGTGATACAGAATGGCCGGACGGGTCACCATCCAGCTTCACATGAGCACAGACATGGGGTGGAGTCTAGTCGACGATCGAGGGGTCTATGATGATGCGATGTCGGCCAATATGTGCGCTATGCCTGCCACAGCCTGTCAGCCCGCTAAAATAGTCGTTGTATAAAGAGCCCAACCGTAGATGTTCCTTTCTGTATCCTGGAGGAGTGTCGAGTGATGTTGAACCCCAGCTGTGGCGGACTATCCGCTTTGGGCCGCCACGGGACCTGACCGCCCTGGCAGAACGTATTGTCACGGCGTGTATTGCCCGTATTGTCGACGCAGATTTGCTTCGACGCAAAAGCAAGAGCTTTGGTATCTGTGCATACGGGAAGCCCAAGTGGGATCCGGCTCGTTGTCCATATACGCGGGAAGTTCCTGGGCTTACAATGCAGCTGCAATGACAAACAGCTCGACCACTCGTCTCCACATCACGCCTTTCAACCCGGCGCTTCTGGACGCCGTTCTTGGTCCCTCTGTACGTCCTGCCGCAATAGACGTTTCATTCCATACTATTGAGACGTTTCCCGAGAATAATTACGGCTTTGTGACTCTACCGACGGCGGATGCCGAGAAAATCATGAAAAAGCTGAATGGTGCAATCCTGAAAGGCAAGAAATTGAAGGTACAAGAAGCACGCCCGTCTAAGCGCCCATCTACGGAAGAGGACAAAGAATCCTCGAATTCGAGTCTTGTTGAGACAAAGCCAAAGACGGCGTCGAAGAAAAGGAAAGCTACGGAGAATACAGTTGAAGGTTGGGAATTACCGCCGGAGCGAAAGGTTAAGCGTGGCTGGACTGAACCTGCTGCTGCGCAGGATAAACGAAGTCGTAAATCTGATAAGAAAGATAACGATGGGAAGTCCAAGTCTCAGCGTTCGAAATATACGGAGGACTCGGAGTGTCTGTTCCGAACTAATGTACCGCCGAATCGCGCAGGTATAAAGAAACCAGAAAAGAAAAAGAGCAAGGACAGCAAAAAGGGAAAAACGACAGATGGGGTAGTTGTTCACGAGTTTGAGAATACTGTCACACACCCAAGTTTCATAAGATCGGGTGACGGTCTTTCTGCGCCGATGGATACGCAGTTTGTTGAGGGAAAAGGCTGGGTTGACCGTGATGGGAATATAGTGGAGGCTGTCCCCGAGATCAAGAGCACGAAGCGAAAGAGGGAGGTAAATCGTGCCGCTCCATCGGAAAAGACCAGTCACCCTGGAGAGAAGCTTCCGAATTTGGAGAGAAAGCAGACGTCAACTACTACGGAAGCATCCGATTCCGAAAGCGAGTCTACTTCATCCAGTGGGTCCTCCTCTTCAGGCTCTGCTTCTTCAGGAGACGAGGAAATGTCAGACGCATCAGCAAGTGAGAACGAAGATACTACGTCATCAATCTCTTCGAGTGAGGAGAGTTCGTCGTCGGAAGAAGAGAGCGATTCAGAGGAAGAAGGGGATCAAGTCAAGCATCAGCCCAAAGCCAACCTTGTCGTGGAAACACCCAAGAACAAACAATCCGATACCACTAGGAGTGCAATCCAAAAACCATCGCCTAACATCACTATATCCTCGCCCTCACCAGCCGATGTACACCCTCTAGAAGCACTCTTCAAAAGACCCACAAAGCAACAACAACAGGCCACAAGTAAGCCGGCGTTGGAAATCAGCACGCAATTCAGTTTTTTTGGAGGCAATAATGATGATATTGAAGAAGAAAATGATGCCACCAGCAAAGGTGTGCTAGAACCACATACTCCTTTCACGAAACAAGATCTCCAAGCCCGGACTGTGCGGAGCGCGGCTCCTACACCTGACACCGCTGCACCTACGCGGTTTAGGTTTTTTGACGACGCTGGTGACTCGGACGAAGAAGAAGAGGGAGACGAGGGAGACGAGGATAACGAGACTTACAACGACTACAAGGAAAATGGTACACCCGTCAAACCAGTCTCTAAGGCCGCGGACACACCCGAAGACGCTCCCGAGAGCAATTTTTCCAAATGGTTCTGGGAGAATCGGGGAGACAACAATCGGGCTTGGAAACGGAGACGGCGGGAGGCAGCTAAAGAGAAACGACAGCGGGAGAACCGGCAACGTGGTATGAGAGGACGGTGATACTTGGGGTACAACTTTTCCATATAATTTTAATCCGACTTTCTCTATCATATTTTGCCTGTATATAGGAAGGATACCAATAAGTAGATAGCGCGCACCTTGCATTTTAAATTTCCACTTTACGATTCTATATAGCGAGAATATCACTCCTTATGGTCTCCATACAAATCAAGACATCGATTTCCGTGTCGTCCATGTTATCTAAGCAATGCCAAGCGTGAGGTCATCTCGACCGCGAGAAGCTATCACCGACTGACATGAAATATACAGGATACCCAGCGTGCAGCAGTCATGATTTCCCGAAGCGTGTTAATATTACTCCCTCTTCTACTCCTATCTCTCGTTTCTTTTGTATCCGCCTCGTGTGAGTGACTGCATATGCTTATACAGCAGAGAGCGCATGTTGCTAACTCCGCTTTGATACGAAACAGCGCCTACATCATTCTGCAAATGCACCTGTTTCTCCAATAGCACCATAATCCAACTCGGTCCGCCGGACTCGAAATTCTCCTCGTCCTCATCCTCCTCTTCCCACAACTCTCGATCCCCCCTCCTACCCCGAGCAAATGAAACCGGGGATGACGGAAGCAGCAACAATGGTACCAGTAACGGTACATCCTCAGACAAAGGCGACGATAAAGATGACAAGAAATTCCGCACGTTGAACTGTAATGATTGCAATAGGAAGTTCTGCCTGGACTATGGGTTGCCGAAGTGTAAAGGCGCGAAGGAGGATGATGTTTTTACGACTTGTTTTCGTGAGTGTCTGCCTTGTCTATCTGTGCCGGCCGTTCCAGGCAAAGCTGGGAGAGATTCCCCTTTAGACGTGCCCCTTAGTAGAATTATCTACTTACTATGATTACCCTTACGATAGAACGAGACTCGAATAAAGATAAAGCCGTCGTGTTTATATTTATAGTCGCTACTGCGGGACTCTTGCTCTGGGCTGCGATAAGACCATGGGCCGAGAAATGGATTGCGGTGCGTCAAATCTCCCGATTTATTTGTTTCAAGCCAAGCCTTTTCTTTGACCGTGTAATCTGGTATGCATGGACTTGGACTCACCTGCTTTGCTACAGGCTGCGAGGGAACGAAGGTCATATATTCCCGTTTCTGGCGGTGAGGATAGATAGGCAGCGGAGGCTTACAGCGAAGCATGAATTTGTCCAGCGTCAGATCTTCTTTTGGATCCGGGCAGGCGTTATGGGTGCATACCATCTTCTCGCGGCTGTTTGGCGTTATTTTATATATACCTACTTGCGGTACACTTACAACAATTGGATAACATATCGATTCTCCAAGCTGCATTCGTGAACATTGTGGTTCCACTTACACACAGGCAGTTACCCTGTTAAATTTGACTAGTGGGAGATGTCAGAAGGTAAAGAACCAGTCTTCCATCTCCAAACCCTGTCCTCCGTACGTCTCAACACAGACACTCCAGGCTCATAAGCTTGCGTCTGCTTTTTCATCTAGATATTATTCTGCTTGACTGAGCCATTTCACCTCGGCATAACCATAGAGACGCGTCCGCCTCTGACTTCGCTGACTTAGAATCAGCCGCAATCAAGATCTGAATAACGTACCCGTTTCCTCTCTGCCTCCCCTTGCTTTTCTAGCACAACTGGCCGAGATGTCACTACAGACCGCTAAAACGAAGGTCATGGAGCAGTAGCTGCTGCTGATGTTTCTTTTGAGCCTGAAGCTACGTCGCTGGGGCAGGCTTCGACAGTCGACTATGGGACATCCTCTTCAGGTATGGATACGTATTCTGAAATGGCACACCAATGGTTCAATTGACTATGTTGCTTCCTGGTAGAACGTCTCGCGGTGTCTAGCGAACAAAGTTAGTCTCTCGCCGTCCATCTGTTCCTTGATATGTATCCTGAATCTTCGTGTGAGTTCATTGCTAAGATGTGTGATGAATCACTGGATCTGATTTGCATTTTAGGCCTGGAGGAAGCCTTTACTGGACCTTTGTATGATCTTATTTTTCGAACCACTGAGTCCCAATCGGAAGCTTCGCCGACATGCTCGACATGCTCACCGCCAGTGGTGAAACTTCCATCTTCTGGTGCTCCTGGTAAGTTCTTTTTTGCCTTTTGGGGGGGAAATTCTTTCATATCGCCATATCGGAAAGTGCTAATAACATAGCAATAGATGCATCACAGACAGGGCTTCTCAATACATAAACAGCACAGAGGATTGCGTTGGTTGAGTAATTCACCACTTAACCCTGTCCTCGACCTTATTACCAAATCTTCCGTTAAACCTGAGAATATCCTTGTCTTGACGGCATATCACGCGCAGTGGCGTTACTACCCTCAGGGCTGCAGACCGCTGCGCCCGGGATGGACATCCGGAGCTTCACCGGGTAGTAGAATGGCAGAAGATCGATGCAGTTCAGGGTGACGAAGCTGAAGTTGTGATATTCGATCTGACAGTTGAGAGGTCCCTCAATTTCATGAAAGACCCCGGTCGTTTGAACGTTGGGACAAGTCGCGCCAAGTTGGCTCTTTACATTTTTGGCAATAGTAAAGTGCTCTTGGCGAGTAACATTGCGAGCGTTGGAGGAATCAAGAAATTGTGGGAGTATGTAAGCGCAAATTGTTTTATTCCTCTCATTAAGAACGTCCCCGATTGCCAGTACGTCGGCAAAAGGCGGTGGGGGGGACGGGGGCGATGGAGGATCCGACCAAAACAAACGATCCGTGAGAAGCATCCCAGAGCAACAAAGATCGCAGGTGAAACCATCCACAGATAGACAGTCCGGACTCAAACCCTGTGGGAATATAGGGGACTTAGCGTGCACTTTTGTCTTGAAAGAAAACAGGTTTCTATTTAAATGGCTTTGCTTTTTTGATTTGGTTATGCTTCTTTTTGAAATCAACTTGTCTCTGGCTGGCTGGCTGTCTGGATCGCATCGCATCGCATGGTTGGGGAAAATTAGCATGTTGAAATACTGGACTTGGAATCAAAGAAGGGTTTAATGAATGCTGAAGACGTTTTTTTGTCTCATATCACCGCTCCTGCAGAATGACGGGAGGACGAGAACGGGGAAAGTTAGCTGCAATGCTTGGAACCTATCATCGGCAAATTAGACATTTTCATGGGGCTACCCCATGGTGAAGAAGGAAGAACTTCTTAAATATATCCATAAAGACGTAGTTTTCAGATAGTGAACGTGATCCTTTTGCAGCAGTCAACGTGGGCTTCTGGATGTGGCTCATTTTGTAGACAAGTATGGCAAAGACGCAGTAATAATCAACATCCCCGGAACGATCCCAATGGACATGATATACATATTCAATAGAGGAGAACAAATAGCCCAGTTATCTGACTTTCCTTGCGTTCAATAGGTCATTTAACAGATTGCAGCAGAAACACCAGACATGCAAGAGCCACAAATGCAGCTTTTTAACTCCTGTGGCCATGGCTGGTCTCTTGTACTCATCCACATACAGAGGTTGGAGATATCCAAGCAGTGGTGTACGCTTGTACCTCTATTTATTCATTAGTGATGGGCATTCCACGACAAGGACGTTGTTCGTCAGTTTTTGAAACCTACAGCCAGATGTGCAGACTGCATCTATTCCAACGACCATGGAAGAAAAGACAAGAGTACGACAAGATGTGGGCGGTCTTGAGACCGAGATTTGGGGTTCTTGTTTAATCTGATACTATTATTCATGGCGCATGTAGCATCATCGATGCATCGCCTTATTTGTGTAGACGGAGAAAGGGCGAAGGGAGCGGATTTCCTCGATCACTTCTTGCTTTCCCCTTCTGTTTTCGTGCTCGGACCTTGCCGCTTTTTGCTAACTGAGGAGAACTGAACACGCATAAGCGGCGTGATTCGCTCACAGCCAGAGTGCTCCAGGCGCGGCAAAATCAGCGCGAACGCCAAAGGCGGTGTGATTGGAATATATTACTAAATAGCCGCTCTCGCCATCCTCATTGTTCCTTGGACCTCCTGAGTTAAAAAGCTGACGCTGTGACTATTTTGCGGCCTCTGCCTGAGACTCCTACCTGAGTAAGTGATCTACAACTTGTTAGGTTTCCCCAACGTACCCGACAATGAACTTATATAGATAGTTCACTATGACAAGAAAACGTCCACTTCGCGTGCTTGCTATTGTGGCAAACAAGAGTCCAGCATGGAAACAGCCGCCAGAGGACATCGTCCAGCTTGCTATCCAAGTGATCGACGAAAAAAGGCTCTACGATCAGAAAGAAATTACCTTGTCCGATACATCCGATACAAAACTCTTAGCGATCCAACGCTACCTTGTTCGTGAGATGTTTGTGTTCGACATCTCGAATGAAGATTATGATCCCGAAAAGGGGCATTTACCAGAACAGAATCAACTTCCCGTCGTTGTGATTCATCTAAGTGACCGAAAAGTCGCTTCTAAGCCTCACCCGGGAGAATGCGCAAGAATCAATGAAACTATTAGACATCTGCATGATGCAAATGGCTTTGGATCCATCCCGCCTTTCATTGAAAACCACACGTCGGGAACTCCACCTAACTATCCAAACCCACGAAGTCTCCGGCACAGTGGTCCTCCCCACAAAACGCTGTAATCATGTCTATCGTGGCATGTACTTGGCAATTTATCATGGCGGAGTGGGCAAGCTGCAAGTTGCACAACAAGTGTAGATCATGTTTCAAGTTGACGCAGGGTCAAAAACTGAGTAATGCGCTCCGCAGTCATTAGTCCGGAGAGTGGATATTACCAAGTCACAGTGTGCTTCGAAGCATATAGTAACATTCCAAACACACATCTCAGGATGTAGTTAGTGCCAAAGTAATTTCAAAGTTTTAAGGGTGCTTGAACTAACATTGAATTGTAGATGTAATCAAACTTTCAACTTTGACAAAGAGGAATATAGGTAACCTAAAAAGAGTATCAGCATGTAGTGGCTAGAATAGAAAAGATTTACATGTTGACATTAACCAAAAGCCTGGAGTTATTAATCTAAAACCAAACCTTCTGTGTAAATATGTGCTATATGTTATGGGACCACTCAACTGCTAGAAAGTAAGGTGGTATTGAGAACACTTATTGGGCCATTTACAGAAAGTGAGTGCCTCCGTTGCTTCCTCGTACTTGACGCTAATAGGTATATAGCGTTGAATTTATTTGCGAGCATTGCATCGGCCTTTAAAGGCAGGACATGACTGCAACACCAGACTGACAGCAGACTGAAACATGGGGTAGGCACTTTGAACGAACTTTAAGTCCCGTAACTAATGTTGCTCAAGGATGTCATTTTCCTTGACGTGGAGCCTTCTGTAAAGGATCTGGTTGTGATTGCTTTCGGTTTGCAGGGACAATTCCGTACCCAATGGAGGGAATTTATAGCGGTGTATGAGACCAAGGCCACTGCAGCCGTTGAGAAAAGAGGTTGGAACCTGCACATGGGCGAGGCTTGTTATATCCCACTAAAATTAATGGAGTTAAGGCAGATGGTTTTTCAATAATTGTCCTCACTGCAGCGCGCCATGAAAAGGATAAAATGGCAGCTTGTAAAGATGGACCTTAATACAGCTCACGCGGAGAAGGCTGTGTCTGTGTTGTTTCTTTGCTGGGGTTTGCTTGCATATATTAGCGAAATTGCTATTTAAGTGAAGTATGGGCGCAAAAACCTTATCGCGGTTCAAGGATAGGAACTTGTCAAAGCCTGATCATGCAAGTAGAGGCAAAAATCAGCTGGTCTCCCAACCTGACGAGTGTACCTTACTCGTCGCGAACTTTGCTCGGACGCTTGTGAACAGGAGGGCCAGTGTGACAAGGAGGATAAGTAGAAAGTATATAGTAGAATAGCGTTTCCAAATTGTAGACAATAACACGACTTAAAGTGTCGATGTCAACGCTGGAACTCCCCAGGGATCATTAAAGAGTAATAGCGGGAAAGGATGGATAACGTCTTGAATGAGACTGGTGTTGGGAAGCAAGTACCGGCCAACCCAAGAGCCTTTGCAGACCGGTACACCCCATTCTCGGAGATTTAAGAAGTACGCCAAGTAGGATGTCGATGTTGGACTAAACAGCATATCTGTATCAGGTACAGAGTGTTGAGTTGAGTTCCGTAGTTATCCCTCGCGAGCAGAATGGGGTGCGGAGGATGGAAATATCGATGCTGGTGATTGCTGAGACAGATCCACCGTGCGAGGTTCGAGCAACAGCGTTTTCTATCTTCCAATTGGACACAATGAAGGTGGGACGAAGTAAGCAGGCGCATAAACATTTGGAGAGGAACAGACAGAAAAGTGCATTGTGGGGGAATTGCTGGCGGGGAGGAGGGATCTCGATGTTTCTACGGCGTGCAGAACTGTCAGTGGAAGGGAGGTCAGGTGGGATATGTCTCGGGCAGATTCCAGTTGGATCGAAAGTGCTACCACACCGCCTACTGCTTAGGAGCCTATAATAATACCTTCTCTACACTTATCTCTCCGACAGTTTGAGCTCAGCGCTATTACCCCTACAGCTAAACACAACATTAATTTAATTGAGAGAAGCACAGATGGACGGGCGTTGAAATATCCTCATACAATCTAACTAGATACGGACAGACAGGCGGCGTGCAGCAATTCCAATCTAATTGACCAATGATATCTACATCTTCTCCACAAAGTTCGCGCTACAGCGGCCAGTGGCGAAAGTGTCTGTCAAGTTTT
Organism: Spiromastix sp. SCSIO F190; assembly: GCA_014805645.1. Taxonomy (NCBI): domain Eukaryota; kingdom Fungi; phylum Ascomycota; class Eurotiomycetes; order Onygenales; family Spiromastigoidaceae; genus Spiromastigoides; species Spiromastix sp. SCSIO F190. Next base: position 875,787 of record WXTY01000006.1, on the reverse strand, counting down.
TACCTGGATAGTTCTAGTTGAACACCCAGACCACAAACATTTTTCGCCCGCACAGCTATCACACTGCTCCCATGGTACTGGACTGTCTGAATTATTTGGCAGTCTGGCCTGCTGATACTGTGAGAATGGTATACTCCATTCAATTCCATTAACTACTCAACAATCCGTATATACTCAAAATTGAATGCGCAGCTTATCTTCAGGTTGCAGCGTTATCAACCATGGTCCCACCGCAGCTGGGATGGCAGGTACCGGTACCTTTCTACCACCACAGCAACATCCCATGGCCGAGTAGGTTTGCTCGTTCCCAGGTACCAGTACCCCGCTCGCACCTGGGCCCGCCACCAGCCCACATGCCGGATTTTTCGTTCCCTCAGCGGCTGCTCTGTGCGGCCATATCAATCAATATCTTCCTCCTCTCGTCCTGCTTTTTACTCTGGTCTCTGCATACCTCTCTCTCAACGCTCAACACTCGCTTCTTCTGCCTTGGTTGTCGTCGTGTTGTCATTTTGACTTCTTACGCCTGACCAAGCTCGAGTTGACAATTACTCACAGCGTTTGATTTACCTGGTTCTGGTCGAGCAGAAGACCCTGTACGAGGAAGAGCTAGGGATAGGGAAGACAGCAGCAGCTTATATACTTAGTCCAAACAAATACAGCAAGAGACGGGGTTTGAAAGAAACATTACATAGCTGCTGAGGGTGGATTGCCGTAAGAATCATAACAATTTCTACAGATCATGAGATTAACGCGTCAGGCAAGTTACTCTACTCCGGCTCCTCCTCCATCTCATCATCCCTCCGGCGAACCTTTCCCGACGATCCAGCTTTTCATCTTAGGTGAGTATCCTTTACTTTTGGTCTCATTCCAGCTCACCTTGGCCCGGACAAAGGCTAACTGGAACAGCAATATGTCGTCTCGCCGAGCCCATCGCGTTGACCTCCATCTTCCCATACTCATGGGTGATGGTAAGGGATTTCAACATTGGCGATAAGAGCGATGCCTCCTTCTACGCCGGCATCCTGATCTCCGCCTTTGCTCTCTCGGAGAGCTTAACGGGCATGTTCTGGGGCGGCCTCTCCGATCGAGTTGGTCGTAAACCGGTCCTCCTGTTCGGTTGTGCGGGCACAATGCTCTCGCTTCTCATCGTTGGATTCTCGCCGACCTTCTGGGTTGCCCTTCTAGGGAGAATTGTTGGTGGGACGCTTAATGGCAATATTGGTGTTATACAGACTATGGTGGGTGAGCTGGTTAAGAACCCGGCTCATGAGCGTAAGTAGACTATATCTTTTACATGAACTGATTAAACGTTGTAGCTAACGATCGCCACAGCTCGTGCTTATGCCGTTATGCCCTTCGTCTGGTCAATCGGTACAATTATTGGGCCTGGTAAGTATATCCCCTTACGGTAAGCCTCCTCAAACATCATTCGTAGCTAACACACCATTTCCCATTATTGCAGCGATTGGAGGTAGCTTCGCGAAGCCGTCAGAGTCCTTCCCCTCTTTCTTCTCCCCTGATGGTCTCTTTGCCAAGTTTCCCTACTTACTTCCTAACCTTATTTGCGCTGCGCTGCTTTTAATTAGTATCATCGCGGGTTACTTTTGTCTAAATGAGACGCATCCAGAGATGGCGCATGCCTACCAGGCCGTCGGAAACCAGGATCAGTACCAGTACCAACACCATTACGATGAGGACGAGGATATTGGCGCTCCTCTGGCCGCCGTTGCCACCGCGGGATCAACAGCTCATGCAGGAGCGGACCTTAGAGCCAAGTCTTACGGAACTTTCAACGAAGTCGACATGCACGAGGATGAGGAGTGGCACGTCCGCGAGGATGGGAAGCTCTTCCCCCAAGCGAAACCCAAAGTGTTTACGTACCGAGTTACGATGCTTGTTGTCGCTCTGGGTATCTTCACCTACCACTGCATGACCTACGATCACCTCCTCCCTATCTTTTTGCAAGATGAGCGAGGAGGCGATGCATCAATCACAGCGCGCTCCCCCTTGGACGTACCCGGCGGTTTAGGTCTAAGCACCCAAAAGGTTGGCCTAATAATGTCATTCAACGGTTTAATCGCCCTCTTCATCCAAGCGGTCATCTTCCCCATCTTCACGGAATGGTTAGGGGTGTGGTCCGTTTTCGTGCTAGTGACCGTCCTCCACCCGATTGCATACTTCATCGTTCCGTTCCTCGCTTTCTTACCGGATAATATGGTTTACCCAGGTATATACGTCTGCCTGGCGATTCGGAATTTCTTTTCTATCCTCGCCTACCCTGTCCTTCTTATCTTGATCAAGCAAGCTAGCCCCGCCAGCTCCGTCCTAGGAAAGATCAACGGACTCGCTGCCTCCGCAGGCGCGGCATGTCGTACCCTGGCCCCGCCCGTCGCTGGATACTTGTACAGTCGTGGCTCGGAAATTGGGTTCACGGGCCTGGCATGGTGGGGTAGTACGCTTGTTGCGATTGTCGGAGCCCTTCAAATCTTCTTCATGCGTGGCAAGAAGCATACTACTGTTTCGATCCATGGAGCGACCTGCTTCAACCATCACCGTGCTTCTGAGGAGCATACTCCAGATGAAATCGTACATGTCCTCGTTCATGATGAGGCTTAAAACCAGAAAGAAAATAAGCTTGTTATCTGTCTGTGGCGCTCAGCGCGTTTTTGCTTGAATTGCTGTTTCGGCCGTGTTCAGAGCGTAGACAGCGTCGTTTGTTTCGTGAGTTGCTCTGTTTGAGATGGCTTTCCATTTTTCGTCTACTCTTAAAGTATCTTTTCTCTGCGATTTATGTGATTGCTTCGTACTCAACATTACTCACATGATGTGCTGTTTTAGCGTTGTGCGTGTTTTTATGTTTGCTTTTTCAACGCGTTCCATGCAGAGTTTTGTTTCTAGTTGATCTTTGTTTGGCGTACTGGGCTGGGTTTATTTCCGCGAGGTGTTTGGGATTCAGTCAGCGATTGCCTCAAATGGTTCTATATTTGGGGGAGTTAATGTACGGAGTAATATGGCAAAATAAAAAAGAATGGCAAAATATGTTATATCAGCGCTTTTCTGCTTCTTTTCACGAAACACAATCTGATATCAGTGTATATTATCAATCATGTCTACACGACCCAACACCCGATTGCTGCTGGCGTCAAAACATGCTTGTAAGTCACGTGATAGAGACTGTCCGTAACCGGTTTAGCTTTGCTTACGTTGGTTGCTTGGCAAGAAACCCCAAGTATAAACATCCAACTCCAGTAGCATTGCTGTTGTCCGGAAAATAGACCGTTGCGCAAGACTCAATTTTGCACTACTTGGTGTTGGTTTTAGTTTCTTGCGAAAGCCAGTCATTGAGGTATTGAGAGTGTTTATATTCTCCCTTAGTTTAGTGGAGATCCATCGTATGTTAAATGGCTCTTTCTCTACCTGCTGCTTCTCTAACCCCTCTATTTAGACAACGTACGATCGACTTCCACACAATCCATGAGACAAAAGAGTCTACACGATGTCCAGTCCACTAGCTGTTGTCTCGCCGGCACGGCAGAACGCCCGATCTCCCCTACACATACAAGATAGTATCACGCAAACGCCGAAATCTGTTCACGAATACGCCTCTACGACACCACAATCAGAATATGGATACAATGATGAGAACGCATTTATGGGCCTGGAAAATTGTTCCTCGCTTGACGTGGGGGAGCACAGCACTTATGGCGAGGAAAGCAAAGTATCGGAAGTAGATGGACCGCCCAGCTCGCCTTTTCAGACAATGGTGGATATTGAGCAGACGAGGCGGGAGACGCCTGCACCTGAGGATGGGGCTGGGGTACTAGATAGAGCTGAAGCACTCGGAACTGTGAGGAAAGCCGATATGATGGCGGACGACAACAACATTCGTCAAAATGAGGAGCAGAGGGCCGATGAAAACGCAGCTTCGGAGGGTGAAAGTGGCCAGCTATACGAAGATGCCGTATCCGAGAGGCAACCGGATTTAAATACAGATGAGAATGCGACGCGACATGAACCCGAGAAGCGATCTTTTCCAGAGGTGTCGACTATTACGACGGACGACAAGCATAATGAAACCATGAGCACTGTTTACCAGCGAGGTGCAGATGACGAGATGTCGGATGATGATCACAACCATGCTCGGATCGGACACGATCCAATGGACGATACGTGCTTGAGTAATTTCTCCGCCGTGCCGAATGTGGATATGACGCTCTTCTCCAAGTTGAGAGCTGATTCTCCAATGAAGCGCGCGAGGGAGGCTACACTGAGTCCAAGGAAAACACAACGACTTGGTAATTTCCCGTCTATTCCTGAGACACCTGGTACTGCTAAGAGAAGCTCGAGAGCCAGTATGCTGGCTGGGTCAGAGGGTAATACAAGCATGTCACCTACTGGCTCTCCAACACCGCGGAAATATCCTCGTGGTGATGACACTACGAACTTACTTGACTTGACGGATCAGCTCAGCGCATTTTCTCGCGCGTCACACGCTTATGCTACCCAGAATGGTCTATCCTCTCCCTCTCGCCGAAACAATCGCCTCTCCCCTTCAAAGACAGATAGATTTCGCTCCCCTAATAAGCTCTCCCTGTTGGACTTCGATATACCTCCAGCCCCAACCCCACGATCTATACCAACGATTACACCTAGAGAATTGGAGTCGTTGAAGTCGTCTTTCCTGTCTCAGATATCCTCCCTTAAGGCAACTTTGAGCGGGAGAGATGCTGAAGTAGCCAGTCTGAAGGAGGCGGTTTCGGATGCAGAGAGGAGGGTGGGTGAGGCTTGGGAAGAGCTTAGGAACGAAACTGCTAAGAAAGAGGCGCTAGAGCTTGAGCAGGGTGGTTGGGAGAGGAGGGGAAAGGAGATGGAGAGTGTTCTTCGGAAAGTTAAATCTGAGATTGTTGAAGGGGAGCGGGAAAGAGAGCGGTTAACGAAGAGGATCGACGAAGCTGAGAAGTCGAAGGAAGGCCTTGAAAGTAGGATTGTGGAGTTGGAGAATCAGCTGTCTGCAGCGAGAAAGACGAAGAGGCCGTCTACATCCAGCGAAGCCGCTGCTGATCCTGATAACAAGTCTCCTGAGGAGGTGGCGAAAGAGGTTCAGGAAGCTGTTGAGAAGGTTGCTCGGGAGCTGCATACGTTATACAAGGGCAAACATGAGACCAAGGTTGCTGCTCTGAAGAAAAGTTACGAAGCTCGTTGGGAGAAGAGAGTTCGCGAGGCAGAAGCTAAACTCAAGGAGGCTTTGGAAGACAACGAACGATTGAAGACTGAGCGCGACGCGACTATGTCCGGCGTCGTGCCGGGTCATCAACCCCAACAGCAGCAGATGATGGTCGGAGAGGAGACATTCCTCCGCGAGACGGATCAGTTAGAAGCGGAGAAGAAGGTTCTGGAAGCTCGGGTTAAGGGTCTGGAGCAGGAAATGCTTTCTGTAAAGCGGGATAGCGAGTTTCTTCGCTCTGAACTTAAGACTGAGAGAGCGGAGAAGGGTGAGCTTGTTGCTGTTGTGGATGAGTGGTTGGCTATGCAGCAGTTTCAACAACAGCAGCAACAAAGGGAACAACAAAAATCGGTTGAGTCGCCTACCCCTAGGCCACAGGCTCAAAATCAATCCCGTTCTCCTTCAGAGGATACACAGTCTTTCAGATCTGACTCCGTCGAGAAGCAAGATACGACGACCACCATCACGAACGAAAACATCCCTCCTCCGTCGAACATTGGTCGTGGTGCACCTACTCCGGGAGGCGCAGGCAGTACTCGTCTCCGGACTACGGCGGCGGGCCCAACGCCCAGGGTAGCGCGGTTCGGAATTCCGGCATCTCATTCGCGGGGGAACAGTGGGAGTGGGAAAGTGATGGCTCCTCCGTCGGGACTTGCTGTGCCGACTGCAGGGAGGAGCGGGATTATGAGTTCTATTGAGAGGATGGGGAGGGGTGGTGGTGCGTAGATAGATTTCTGGTTTGATGATAAATGAGACGTTGATGCTTTTCTTTCTTTTCCATCTCGCTTTGTCTGGGTTTTTTGCTTTACGGTAGGCTTTTCTGCTTTGCATGTTTTTTTTTTTTTTTTTCCTTGTCTTTGGGAATCAACCGTTTGCTCGTGTACGTGGACATGATTGATGTTGAGAGTACATATGGGCCGTTGTCTATCGAAAGCGAAAGTGTACAACTTGCCGTCTTTTTTGTAGAACTTGTCCAAAATCATGCGTGTCTACCTAGTATGTAGTAACGTACGTAACCCCTACGTTGGTTGGTATGATGCATGAGAGATGCTAAGAGGGTAAAGACTTATTATTATATACATACACATATATGATACTCTACATTCTTCCAAAAAGTGTCACTGCAAATAGCACAAGGTACCATACCTTGATCAGACTTAAGAGGCCAGTACATCCATATCCAATCGCGAAGAGTGGAGGGAGCATAAATTATCCTGCTATGTGCGGCAGCACTCCTCTTACTTCTCTTTTACTTTCTTGCCCAGTGAGCGGTTAACTTCGTCGGCAATGTTATAGTCACTAATGTCTTTGATCCAAGAGGGTGTTGGCAGTAGACCTGTCAGGAACGTAAGCGTGAGCCTTCACGATATTGACCAGATACTAGCTTGGCTATGGCAAAGACAAAACGCAAGAGAGGATCAAGTTTGTTGTACTCACCGATTATGAAAAAAACAAAGTACATCATGAACTCTTGGAAAATATTGAGTACCCCTTTCTTACTTTCCATCCTCCGAGCCCCGTCCAAAATAGCTTTAACGCGCGGTTGTCTGATACTCATGTATTTCTTTGCAACTTGCTTGATAACGTTTTTCTGTACTATGGCCCCAGCGGCAGTCTCTCTTCCACTACCATTGGTGAGCGGGTCCCGATATTCCAAATAGTGAGCCAAGATCATGGAGAAACACTCTATGTCCTCGAGTGCTTGCGATGTTCCCTGGCCTGAGGTAGGAGGCAACGCATGCGCAGCGTCGCCGACAAGCACAACACCATCTCGCCCCCAAGTCGAGAGCTCTGAAACTGTCCAGACTGGATACATGTTTTCGACCTCGACTTTGTCGATGATCTTTTGAATAACCGGGTTCTTCCAGTTCTGGTGCCTTTTGCGTAGGTCGCGTAACACTGCGTCTTTATCTATTGTTTTTGGATCCGGGCATTCGTCGACCTGGTATGTGGACCACCATATTACACTATCTCCATGGCTGCATGTGTTTGCGGATGGATCCGGGCTCTGAGCGTCCCGATCTGCTTCTGAGTAGCAGTAGCCGAAAAACCCGTTTCCGCCGAACACAAGGGACATTGTGTTCTCAGCAATGTCGCCTTCCAGTTCTGCTGCCGGTGTGAATCCGCCAATTCCAACTACACCCCTACAGTAATACGTTAACACCTGTTGACTTTTGTATCTATCAATATCGCTTTCCAACTCACTCATAATGCGGAGGATACGGGTCCTCCTTTGCTTCCGGGAAAAGTGCCCGTCGAGTGGTGCTCTTCAGTCCATCCGCGCCTAGCACAAGGTCCGCCTCAACATCAGGACTGCCATCCTCGAACTTGACAATATTGCGCCCATCAGCATTCGCAACGACCGATTTGACTCTCTTCTTCTGGATAATTCCATCCGGGACATGACGTCTCAGAGCGTACCAGAATGCGTGTCGACTAGCAGAGATAGGTGTCGTGGCAGAATCGCTCGTTTTCGTCTGCATCTGCGCGAGATTCCAGCCGTACGAATTCAAAAAGGCCATTTTAGAGTACGGGTAACCTGAACGTAGAGCATCACGGAACACATCTTCCTCCAGTCTCTTTAGGACGTTAAGCCCATTTGTGCCAACGCCGAGACCACCACCCACAACGAGGCTGGCCGAGTGCGTTTCGCCAGGGGTGTGTATTTTGGCATTTTCGGTTGTGTCGTAGGCTTCATATATTGTGTATTCGTGGTTTGCGGCCCCAGAAACAGGTTTTGGAAGTCGTTTCTTGAGAGAAAGATATGCTGCGCACCCACTGATGCCGGCGCCAATGATGACTATTTTCATCTTGTATTCGCGCTGTGGGGTATATATTCAAGATTTCGGCATTAGATGTTGAATGCTCTTTTCAAAATAACTTTCCCCTTGCTCGAGCAATTGAGGAGATTGCTATTTTTTGACTTGATTCCAGGACAATATTGTTGCCTGAGATGGTGTCGCTTGGACCTGGGCACAATCTCAGATGGACGTTATTGTGGCTAAGATACTGATAACGCATACGAGCTTCTCAGTTGGCGTTGAACTGCGTGGCGTTCTCCCGGCATCAGAAACGAGGTCAATGGCGTTGGTAACTGACCCTTGCTGTTGGAAAAGAAAGTTTGATATACCTCCTTTCATTCGCCCCCAGCTCCGAAGTGATCATGTTGTCGGCCTAGCGTTACTTTCGTTCTTTCTCGTATTCAACTTGCCAGTCTCAACTTTCTTCCAGGCAGAACCATTTTTCTCCAAGAGGTAGCAAAACGCGTTGTCCAGGACAACACGTATTCATACTTCACGATATTGCCCGTCACCTTCAAGTAGCCTCTGCTATGACGTGGTGATAGTGGTTGGTCGTGAGTGTATTCGCTTCGACGCGTTGTAGTCAAGTCCGAGTCTTCAGATTTTGGTCGTTGCCAAAGCCAAGTTCGGCCAATATCAGCTAAGAGACCTGCCTTACAAGGCCATTTTGACCTCAAACAAAGTACAACCAATGGCGATGAGCTTTCTCCAATGATGACACTCTTGACGGATAGTAAGACCCACCAAAGTACACCGTTCCCTCGCTACCACCCGCTCCTTAAGCACGGACGCATCCCAGGCGAGTATTATAAATCAAGTTCAGCACTACTGCGGCACTACGATATCCTTCAATTTCAAAATTGAGAATATATTATGCAGATCAAGCGTAAATCGCTGGTTCTGACTCACATTCGATTCACAGGTGACACAATCTCAAGAACGCTGCCCAGTCGGCCATCAAGCCCGGCAAATAATACAGCACTTGATGCGCAGCTCTAGATCCTAGTTGTGCGATGGCGTGCTGCTTCTACGACAGCTGCTGAGAAATGAATATGCTATTTGCAACGTGTCTGTTTTGAAGGAATCAGAGAATTGAACTATATATGAGAGAGGTTCGCTGTTTAACTTGGTCATATACTTATTGGCTAGTATCTTTCTCCTCAAAGAAAGCACGGTGCTGAGTAGAATCGATTGGTTTGCAGCAAGCAGAGGAATATAAGATTTCTCGGTCTTTCTATCTCTCTTAAAAGTCTAGCCCACCATGGTGCAGCCTTTCAAAATCTCCATTCCCGATTCTCGCATCGAGGATCTAAAATCGCGACTCGCGCTTGCCAAGTTCCCATCAGAGCTTGACGAAGCGGCCTGGGATTACGGTGTTCCATTGGAGGATGTAAAGCGCCTGACGAACTACTGGCGCAATGAGCATGACTGGCGCAAGGCCGAGCAACATCTCAACGACACTTTACCGCAGTTCACGACAGACGTTGAGGTCGACAATGGATTTGGGAAGCTGAACGTGCATTTTGTGCACATGCGGAGTCAGGTCAAGGGGGCTCTGCCACTGCTTTTCTGCCATGGATGTAGGTCATTCTCCTTATTCAGCGTGTGGCATATTTTTCTAAAGGATGAAGCCCTGGAAGATTCCTCTACGATTCTTTCGAAACCTTGAATATCTTTAGGCTAATAAACCTGGAAATTCAGGGCCAGGAAGCTTCATAGAGGTGTCAAAGATCATTAATGATCTAGTCAAAGGCAGCGATGATTCTCCTGCTTTTCACGTCGTCGCAATATCCATGCCAAATTACGGCTTCTCTGAGGGGTTCAAGAAAAAGGGCGCCGCGTGGACACAGTATGGAGAAGTTGCACATAAGGTTATGTTGCAGCTTGGTTACAATGAATATGGTATGTTTAATCTGAGTCGTTGTGAACACATACCTACTGTCTTTTTTACAACATCTTTCTGTGCTAACAGCTGAAATACAGTTTTCCAAGGCGGGGATTGGGGATGGAGCGTTGGCCGCGTGGTAGCCCGCGACTATCCTCAGCATTGCAAAGCCACTCATTTCAACACAGACTCGGCACTGAAGCCAAAGTGGTTGAAGAATCCTATCCTGTCACTACAACACGCCTTGACACCATATTCAAAGAGGGAAAAAGACGGCATGGCTCGCACACGCTGGTTTATTGAAAAAGGCAGTGGGTATTTCAAAGAGCATTCAACCAAGCCCCAAACTATTGGGTACGCCCTTGAAGACAGCCCCGTTGCACTCCTGGCTTGGATATACGAGAAATTGCACGACTGGACCGACGGTTACCCCTGGACAGAGGAAGAAGTATGCACTTGGGTGTCAATATATTGGTTTTCCACAGCCGGAGCCGCAGCGAGCGTACGATTATATTATGAAAGCCAGCGTACTAGTAATTACGAGTCGATTTTTCGATGGATTCCGGATGTGAAGGTGGGAGTGTCACATTTTCCGCAGGATTTGCGGGTGGTGCCGAGAAGTTGGACCAGGACCCTCGGGCCGGTGGTATTCAATGAGTATTACCCGTCAGGAGGGCATTTTGCGGCTTGGGAGCGGCCCGAGGTCATCGTGGGGGATATGCGCAAGATGTTCGGCAAAAGCGGAGGGGCGTATAATGTTGTCAATGGGAAAGATGGCTACTCCAAGTAGGCGTGGCGGGACGGCTCTCTCTCCGTTTGCCAATTACTTGATATATTTACTTGGCCCTACTTCTATTCTCCAGCTTAGTTGCTGCCCAGGATGGTTTCTATCTTTAGGCAATTTGCATTGGATAAATATTTCATATTAATTCCAGAGTCACAATACCAATTTAATGACAGGAGATCCCGATATCTAAATCTATCCAAAAAGTAGATAATTCATTGCAAGAAGCAGCAAGATATTGATCATTATATTAAAAATGCCAGCGCTCTCTCCCCGTACCGAGATATCACCAGTTCTCACTATAAATAAGATTGTAAATGTCTAATTTAAATTCAACCTCTCTTTGAAGCTCCCCATTGCTACCGCAATCCATAAAGGAACTCTTTTGTCTCTAAATACTTCTCCTATCATTTTCTATCCAACCAATGACCTCTAGTCGGCAGACCTGGTGTTGTTAGCAAAAACACATGAGACAACTTTACTTATAATTCTTCGGAAATTCGGTCAAATGGTTCACCAATGATGTGAAACCGGAATCGCCGAACTGGTGTGCAAGAAGCTCAAAAATCCCGCTTTTTTTGCCTAGCGTATTCGGAACTTTTGCTGGGGACTGGGATGAGATTGTTCGATCATAATAAGAACAACTTCGGATCCGATCTATATAATACAAAGTCGGAAAATTTAGGGTCTTGGTTTAGATCGGCCTCCAAAAAGCCAAATGGCTGTTGTTCAAGTCCAACACAGCAACTTGTTCCTTTCCCCTTGATTTGGATCGTTTTGAAAGACTGTCAACTCCTGAACGAGATCCGTGACCTCCGCGCGAGAACCGGTTTCGAAATTAAGACAATCGTGGCTTGCTTGAGAAGTCTTGCTAGTTCCCATAGTTGGTTCAGAGGAGAAAGTTTGAAAACTGGCGAGCAAATTCTAGCTCTTCTTCAGCCTTCTCCAAACTAACGGGAAATATTATCCGACTGGTGGGAGGCCTTTTATAATAGTAAGCTGTGCAGCGGTATTATAGCATACCATACAGTTCGCTCAATTTATATTTGGAGAGATTTGGACAGCAAATGACAGAGGCGCATCATTTCTGACGACCTGTGAACATTTTTTCCTTGTGAGCGATTGGTAACACGATTTCCTCGATTAAATTCCATCTTTGGTGATACTCTAGCAGTTCTATTCAACGATTGACAGAATGTTGAGACAAAATTCTGCCCCGCGTTTTGACCCCTCCACCACCTCACGAACATTCGATACTATTACGTCGTGAGTTGGAGGTGTATTCTCGCATGGCCAGCTATTTGGCCAGTCGCGTGCGCAAGGAGGATCTCCGAAGACAGTTAGCCCCATTGAATCAGGTTCTCGTGCCTTTCCAGATCTGCAGGCTTGTCTACGGTGACCGGGCAATTTCTCGAACAGGGGGTTTCGCCGCCTCTCCTTCTCGAACAACCTTCGAGAACTTAACCAAGTAATAGAATAAAAACTTTGAACCGAGCATATAGAGCTCATTAACACACTGTACGGCTGGTCACTGGAGATCCAACTTCTTGGGCAAGCGGCGTTGGGAAGTTGGATATCCAACACAATAACACATCAACCGTCGAGTCTCGATCTCAAAAACCACCCTCCAAACCATACATGCAGGGAATCATCAGACCCGACACGGATATCCCCGGAGGCATTCCTTCACACCAAACCTGACGGTACCTCGTGCAAATTGAGCAAGACGACAGCGCCCTGTTACATATCACGGCCGAGTACACCTTACATTGTATTTAGCATTGACCGCAAGTCTCAATAATATCGTTTAATGATCTCTTAATGGCGAGAAATATCCGTACACAGTACAGAAACCCCACGAAAGCGTGTGTGCGGCTGTGCTCCGCTAAAGATGAGCTCACTGTGGATTTTAGCTCTCGCCCTCGGCCATCGACCGATTCTTCGCGCTCAACGCCAACACCACCACACTCCTGCTAAATTAGTGTGCGCTATCCTATCCTAACTCAGAACGTGGCCGCTGGTGCATGTCTAGCTTGGAAAGCTATCCCTGTCCCTTGCGGACTTTCTGTGCGCAATTGCCAGATTTAGCAGACGTAGAAGCTCGAGCCCTGCCAAAACCCCAATTTGCTGACTCATTTCCGTCGGATCAAAAGTCCACTTCTCATGTGCCGATATCCGATGGAAACCAAGTATTTAAAGTTCGTGGCCAGGTTTGCCATTCGAAGGCAAGGCACGCCTTTTCCGCCGACCGCTCATGCGGTGCCACCGGCACGTATGTGCGATTGTATACAACCTGCAGTGGCACGGTCAATCAAGACATGCCAATGATTAGTCCTATCTTCATTGAGAGTATGAAGTCCCCAAGAAGTGCGAACCTTTGAAAGCTGGGACACGAGTTAAGTAGCTGTGGTGCTGGGGAGGGTTATACTACTAGCGGAACATCACAGGCTGCCCGTTCTCCTCCGGCTCAAAAGCTCGGCACATAGACCCCAGTTGGCAAATTACACCCGCAAACTTTGTGGCCCCTGTCTGAATCAAGCAGGTCGATGTCTGCTGGTCTCAACCCACCAAAACTGGGGTACTTCACCCGTCCTATACTTCATGTGGAACTGTGCCGAAGGTTCGTCTTTCCTAACAACGCCGTGATTGGCTGCACAAGCATTTCGGGCGACAGGAACACTCATGCAACTCCTGTGGCTCGTTGTGGATTTCCAGAAGATGGCACCTGGAGAACCCTCGGTCCTGTGCTTAGGTACCTATTACAGTCGGGCAAACTCATATCCTCAGCAAAATACTTCGTAATAATGTGCGACTACCATTTTCCAGAAACGCAAAATTCCCCACAATCGACATCGAATCCATGAGGTATGCCGCCAAGATGCGGTCTGGGGAAGGCAAGAATGGCGAACAGCCCCAGTATGGGTACATCACAAGCAAGAGCATAAGCTCCTTGTCGTCAGCTGGCGCTGCTTCATCCGTTAAAAAGCTCCGTCCCGCTTTTTATATATCTCCTTGAACTCGCCTTGGTTTTTTTTTGTTTTTTTTAAAGGAGCTTTTGGACAACTTTATTCCCAGTCGATATATGTGTACAACAGTTCCCCCTCTCCACTTTCAAAAATTGTCCGAGAGAAGACAGTCAGGCCAGCGTTCTTTAACATCATCTGACCTATCTGTCGCTTGGCCGACTAATTAGTTTACAACCTTTGCTAAATTGACTGTTCGAGGTCTATATATGGTTTCGGCGTTGGTCGCGTGAGGTTGATTCGCTATGGCGGCCCCCGACAAACAACCGCAAAATAAGCGGAAGGCAAATACATCTAAAATTTCTGGTGCAAACCGCCCCGTCAAGAGGAGAGCTTCGAAGGCATGTTGTTGCTGCCGATCTCGCAAAGTCCGGTGTGATGTGGTAGAAAGTGGTGCGCCTTGTACAAACTGCCGACTAGACGAAGTGGAATGCGTGGTGACGGAAAGTAAACGGCGAAAGTTAGTTTCCAATTAAATCTCGCGCAACATGTAGAAAGCTATATGGCGAGATTAGAATTTAAAAGTTGGGAGATTATGTGATAGCTAACCGATGCTCTGGATTTAGGAAAACGCGGACTGAGGGAGAACTCGCCCATCCCTCCCCCGAAAATTCCGCAGATGCTTCAGACGACTCTGGCCCACGTTTTAACACGAGAGGTGATCTGTTTGCTCCTTTATCGCCATCTCAACAGTCCGTAGATATGGAACATGCCCATGTTCCGCATCTTCTTTGTGCGTGCTCGGTTGGCTTGATGCGGAATATAACCACGTCTTGCTGACATTTTTTCTTTAGACCAAAGCGAAAGCCAGCGCATCAGGCATGGACACAATCAGCGACGAATGTCAAGCGTTGCAGGAGTCTCGGCCTCTTACCCCCTATCCAACCTCACCCACACTGCGCAGCAACTCCTAGGCCCAACCATGGGGCAACCAATTCCGTCTCCTGTCTCCAGTTCTTCCCGGAATACGCTCCCTAATTACATCCGTCCTCTCCCGGCAAAATTTATGTCTGAAGATATTGACTACCTGCGAGCTAAGGGCGCCCTAACCATTCCTGAGCCTGAGCTGCGGAATGAATTGATGAAGAGCTACGTGCTATACGTCCATACGTACATGCCTTTGTTGGAATTGGACGAGTTTCTTCGAACTATCGTGCGGAATGATAGCGCGCATCAATTGAGTCTTCTACTGTTTCAATCGGTGATGTTTGCTGGTACTGCTTTTATCCCAATGCGCTACCTACAAGCCGCTGGCTTCGAAAGTAGAAAAGCGGCTCGAAAGATTTTTTTTCAGAGAGCAAGGGTGCGTATAGCCTAAGTGATACGCAAATACATTTTTCGAGGCATACTAACATGAATTTTTTAAGCTTCTATACGATTTCGACTACGAGGTCGATCGGATAGCTTTAGTGCAGTCACTTCTTCTCATGACGCATTGGTATGAGATGCCAGATGATCAGAAAGATACGTGGCATTGGATGGGAGTGAGCCTGTCTTTGGCTCACACAATTGGTCTTCATCGCGACCCCTCGAACTCAAATATGCACCCTCGAAGGCAAAGGATGTGGAAGCGGATCTGGTGGAGCACTTATACACGGGACCGCCTCATTGCGCTTGGAATGCGAAGGCCCACCAGGGTAAAAGATGAGGATTGTGATGTCCCTATGCTTACAGTGGACGACTTTGATATCCGACCCTTCTCCTCAGATGCATTGCAGATTATTGGAAGCTGCCCTGTTGTGCATAACCTGAACCAGCAGAGAGATCTTGCGCTCATGTTTATTGAAAAATCGAAGTTGTGTCTATGCATTAGTCGGGTGCTTTCGGCACAATACTCGGTTCTCAGCCACAAATTTGGAGGTACCACGGAAACAACGATGATGCTTGTGCCTAAGAAAGCAACCGCGGAATCCTGCGAAGTTAGCAATTGTGATCAGGAGCTCGAGCGTTGGATGAACAACCTGCCTGAGGAAACCAAGTATCGAACGCCGACGTCACAGACTTTGCAAAACGGAGAGGACGTACTACATCTTCACCGGGCCCTGCTGAAAATGGAGTATCTTACCACCTCCAGCGCACTACATCGGCCTCAAGTGCTGCCAGCAACTCCGTACCCTACCGTCGAAGCTGAAATACAAGAGCTCTCCCGCACGAAAGTTCGACATGCTGCTATAGAGATTACAAGCATTGCGCAAGATCTGCATAGCTTTGATCTAACTCGCTACCTTCCAACTACTGGAGTGACTGTTATACTTCCGGCGGTAATAATTCATTTACTCGACGTCAAGTCGAATGATCCTACCGTCCGATCCGCGAGCTTGAATCGGTTCTATCAGTGCATGCAGATCATGCAGAGGCTGCGCGAAGTATATGCTTCCGCGGACTTTGCGACCTCCTTCCTCGAAGCCGCCATTCGCAAGGCTGGTATCCAGATATCAACGCAGGCCCCTCAGAACAATACGCAAAGCAAGCCAAACGTCTCCAATATTGCGAAGGCGCGCGCAAATGCCCTAACTCCACCTCCGGACAGCGGCGAGAAGATTCCAGAATTTACATATCCCAATCCCACAGTTTCATCCCCCTCCATTACTCTATCCAGAGGTGAAAACCCAGATCTCCTATTCGCCTCGACACCACCCGATTCAGCTAGCAGTGAGAATGGCAGCACTGCAAACTGCAATATGTTCAACACAGACATATTTTCTGACAGCACTGGAAACGCCGATCCAAGCTTAAAGCAGTTTATGAACATGGCCCATGATGCAGACATAACTCAGAACGATCTGGATGCTTTAATCAACTTCGACGATGCGGGTGCCGACCTCTTTGCGACCGAGGGAGGATTCGGACTTGACGTCGACATGGACAATTTGGGTAATGTTAATAACGAGGTCAACGAAACGACGCCGGACTGGATGCAAGCTTTCAGTGCTAATAACAACAACAAGGTTGATGGAGATGGAAATAATAAAATTGATCTAGACGGTGCATCATTGAAATTTGGGATTGGACAAGTGCAACCGGCACCGAGTGATGACCTCGAAAAAGCGCTTGAAAGCCCTCGCCTTGCTTCCCATTCATTGGACATGCCGAAGCCCAGGGGTATTAGCATTACCGGCGATCTTGACGCTGATATGGGGCTTTGATTTTACAATCTTTACTTCTTTTTTCACTGGCTTTTATATGAGATATCATACTGTTCTGTTGGATTGTTGCTCTGGTCAAAAGTTATATAGGCCTGGTGTTTACTACATAGGGGTAAAGAATTTGGGAGCTTCGTTTATACGAGGCAGGGCGTTTTTTGATTCATTTCTGACTGCTTGTTACTTATTACATTTTCTTCCTCTGCAATGAGGGTTGCACATATCTTTGCTAGGTTGATGCTCAAGATTGATAACATTGTATATAGAAGACGCATGGACCCGAAACTGAGGGAATTGCTATATTGCTTCTTGCACATTTCAATGTTAAGACACTGCCCTACGTGATAATATTTTCATCTAAACCGTCGGAAATCCGACCTCAACAACAATTTCCTATAGTATGTATGTGGTCATCCCATTATTGAGCTGGAACTGTGTTAACAAATTACCAGTGTAGATTAGTTTATTACTTAGGCTCAGGGGTTTTAAATACCACTTCTATATATAGATCACTAGGTTTATAGGTCTATTAAATCCCGGAGGATTATAATATAATTATACTATCGGATTCTTACAGAATGTAGATAAGTATTTTGCAATGAGTACATATATTAGGATGCTTCTGCCAGTAGTGAAATCCACATTTTGTAAAATCCTTCAGGTGGTTCTGTGATCAAATATATACTACTCTGTCACCTTAATTGGCACATACTAGCCATCTTGCTCCAGTCTTATTCCAAACTCCAAATAAGTGGAAAATTTCATTATTGTATCTAAGATACTCGTAAAATTTCTTTTAATATCCGAGGGCTTTCAATGAAGCTCATTATAGGCGGTTTTTCCTGGTAAAGATTTGGGAATTAACAACCATGGAGACGTCGATCTTGTTATATATCTCCCCAGACTAGCCTATTGCTATACAGCTTGACCGCTGCATGACATAGACAACACCTGCGGGCGCCATACCGAAGGTCCATAAACGTACCCGATAAACCTTGCTCTACACTCTTTGGGACTATCTATCCTGTTTCTTTTGAAGGTTTGGACTTTTGCCTCACAATTCTGCATCTCTTATAAAACATTCTGTTTGGCAACTCCTGGACAACGCAGCCCTGTTTCAGCCATGAGTACCTTGTCTCCTCCCACTCCGCCATCAAGGGCCTTAAAAGATGGTGAACGGCGGTTCAAAGCTATTACATTACCTTGTGAGTGGGTGGAAGATTACCGCCCAGGTGGTTATCACCCAGTCGTTCTCGGCGACGTCTTCAACCACCAGTACAAGGTCATCCGGAAACTCGGCGAGGGCTCCTACTCAACTGTTTGGCTCGCCCGTGACCAGAAGTAAGTTCATCTTTGGCATTTTCTACCCACGATGCTATAGACTATCATTACTCATTTTCTTTAAGAAACACTGGATATGTTGCCCTGAAAATCCTTGTGTCAGAAATCTCGGGATCGACAACCGAGCTTCGAACCTTACGCCACATCATTGAAGTTGCACCAGTAGAATGGACTCGATATATCACTCGACTGCTAGACGAGTTCGAACACCGCGGGCCAAATGGTATCCACAAGTGCCTGGTATTTGAGCCCATGGGTCCCAGTGTGAATAGCATGGTCGAGGAGCTGCCGCAGTTCAAACCTCGTAGGCGAGAAATGAATATTCGATATCCGCTTTGGATGGCAAAGAGCATCCTCAAGCAATCCTTGCAGGCCCTTGTATTTCTCCACGAAAATGGTATCGCCCATGGAGACTTCCAGCCGGGGAACATACTCTTTACTCTTAACGATGTCGACTCGACGCCCGAGGAGTTACTCCGGCAAGAGGAAGATGTGGAAGTCGGGTCGATCTCACCCCCGGTACAGAGGCTAGACGGTAAACAAGATAAATGGGCTCCTCAATATCTTTGTGTTGCCCAGCCACTCGTGCCCTTTACCTATTATACCGAAGGGTTTAAGGTCAAATTATCCGACATGGGCGGTGGTTAGTCTCCTGTTTCAATTATCTGCCCCTTTGTCTTGATGAATATCTATATTCATACCTGACAGTCCTGAATAGCATATTTCTTTACGAACCCTCCAACAAAGTCCGTTACTCCACTCGGTCTTCGAGCTCCCGAGTTAATTCTTACTGGAGCCATCAATAATACCGTTGATGTCTGGAGTTTCGGTTGCCTTATCTTTGAGCTTATCACCGGACAGCCACTCTTCTGTATACCATTCTCCAAGATGGAAGATGACGATTATCTTCTTTCCCTCACCGCCCAGCTCGGCGCCCTTCCCGACGAGTTGTACAAACATTGGACGACCTCGTCGCTCTACTTTACGCCAGAGAGGAAGCTCTTTAATTGCCAGCTAGGAGGAGTCGCTCCGGGGGAGGAACCACTTATGCTGGAGCAGACCTCCATGGAAGAGTCATTCGATCGGGCAGGCCCGGATCTTGGTGAGGAGGAAGCCCACAAAGTGAAAACGCTCATTCGATGGATTTTGCAATATGATCCCGCGAAGAGACCTTTGCCTGCAGAAATCTTAGCTGATCCATGGTTCTGCGAGATTGACGTTGGGAGCGACTCGTCCAAGGTATCTATAGTCTAGTATCTTGCACGGTCGTTGTCATACTCCAGGTATTGGTACTCCCCTTATGGTGTTGTTTCTGGCTTCAGAGCAATATCCAAATCACGATAAGGAGCACCTCAGTTAAGTAGCCAATCAATATCATGGTGGCATAAGAAAGTAGAATTGGAGGACCAATGTTGCCTCGCATCTTTTGATATTGTATGCAGCCTTTGTGGCTTTAGATTGGGTTTTCCAAAAACAAAGAAGGAAATTTCCCGCCCACAACTTCTCGCTCATGGGTCCTCTTCTGTAGGCTCCAGTTCAAGTCTCCATACTACCATCCTTCAACAACCCCACGGCACACTTCCCCATGACGCGCACGCACACAAGAAAGCGACATTGCCTAGCTCCAAAAATGAGCTCAAAAGCCGTATTCGTATCAAGCGCTCCGAGTACGCAACGATCGCTTCAACAAGGTTCCCTGTAAAGCTTCGGCCTACCTTTAACGCTCGAACTATAAAAAGATAGGGATAAAAGTACCTTGTTAGCTTGGACGGAAGCCAGCAGTGCAGGACTCCAGGAGTGAGCCTCGGTATGTTTGCTGCACGTCAGTTAAACAGCAAACTGCTAAAACGCAAATGCCCATGATTCGCGCGCACGGCTTTCGGTGCCACGGACAAAACCAAGATCTGCAACCCGAAACGGTCCACGGTCCATGCCGACGAAATCACCGAGTAACTTTTGGATGCGAGCAATGATTAATAAACTCAATTAGCCTAGACACGTAGAATATTTCCCCTTACATCGTCATACTGCTAAAATATCTTCTGTCTTCCCCCAACTTTAGCATCGAAAAGCCGCAATAAAACATCCCTCGTGGCAGGAGCTGATTTTGGTCACGTGATGTTAACCGAGGTATACGGACAAAGGTTTATCCATTTCTTCCGAAGTCGGCTGATTACCAAGTCGATCTTAGCCCCTTTTTTTTCGATCAACCAGTTCCCATGGATTGCAATATTTCAGATCCATTCCGCGTCGTCGAAAAGCAATAATACGGAGATTAAAGTTGTCCCTGGGGGCTGATCACTGGCGTCATGGATTAGATTGCCCTCTGATTTTGATCTCTACGGAGTTGGTCTTCTTGCACGGGTGGCCGTACGAGCCATATCTGTTAAGATCTGTAGCAAATTGACCCAGCCGCCCCTGAACCTGCCTATTAGTCGGGGTTCTTGTTTAAGCAAGCTCGACGTGAGTCTTCATGATGATATCGCACCAAGATTGATTGGTTTTTCGCTGTTATCCAGGCTAAAAGCATCACCCATGATAAGAACAATAGAGTATGTCTGGATAGCCAATTTCTTGGGGTTCCCTTCTCTAGCATAACTGCTGGATACATCATCCCGGAAGGCAAGCAATGCGCTGGCAAAATAGATGAGGAAGGCAAAGTGTTCATTGGAGTTACCCCCATGGCAGAATAGACAAGGGAGGAATAATTGCTGCAGTAGGGTATCAACGCGGAAGAGATTATGAACTCCAGATGTTCTGTACCGCTAACTGGGCGCATGTTGTTGGGTCTGCGGAAGCGCCACTGCGAGTCAATTAGAATCTGCTGTTCAAAAGCAGACAAGACTGTGTTGCTGACTGTTGGGCCCGGTCCTAATGACTTGTTCCTTTCCCCTATTGTGCCAGATGACTGCGACCTTGAGATAGTTCTCACACTGTTAGTCTATATTAACATTGGTCTAATTTGGAGGGGCACTGCCTAGGAGAATGTTTGCTGATGAACCTCTTAGTATCCATGAATTGTTGTCATATTCTTCCTCTCTTATAGCCCCTTTAGCCCTCGTGGTATTGGTGAGAATAGTAGATTATAGACACAACGGCGGGGACGCTATCATTTTCCATAGATCAAGTATCGAAGATGGTATCCTGCAAATGCTACAATGGCAAGTATACATGCTGGTTAGGCCTCTAGCTCCTGTGAACCCTGAGATTTAATTGTAGCGCATTATCGAAACGGTATAGACTATAGTGGTCTGTCTTCGTCTCTGTGAGAGTGTAGAGACATGTCTGCCAGTCTCTTTGGTATTGACGGCTGCACGCCCATCATTCGTTTCTTTATCAAGGGAGCCAGAGAAAACGAAATCTACAGCTCGCATCTTTTACTTGTCCGTCGTCGGAGTAGCAAGGATGAAAGCTGCTTCTCTTCTCGATGCCGCGTTAGCAAGCTGCAAATGAGCCCGCTTCTTTCTATATTCTGACTGGATCGCAGCAATCTCTATTATTATGATGCTGTTGCCATTTGGTCCTCACTCTTTGGTTGGCCTCACATAGTACAGCCTTATTTGCTGTAGCTGCGCCGGCAAGCTCACAATTACCTGCTCGATACGCTATTGAATTTTACGATGCTGCATCCGAGCCGGATAAGATTCAATACACCAAGAATCTGGAACAAGAGATCTCCCAGGAGGATATGGATATTCTCACCGCCCATAATGAAATTTTTTTGGTTTTTGCCAAGTTGACATCCGACCAATTGGAAGATTGGCACACGGATATCGTCAGTTGATAACCATTCCCTTCTCAATACACGCGCTGACTTCCTGTCTGTTTCTGTGGCCATAGGTCAGAAGTATCCGCCCCGTCGAAACAAGAAGCCGCGTCAAGAGGGACTATGAACGGTCTCCAGATATCTCTCCGGCAGACTCATTCGAATCTCCCGATATTGACCCAGATTTCAATATAAGCAAACGCGACAGCGGAACATTAGAGAGGCAGTCCAATCCTCTCCCTAACTCAGAAGTGAGATTCGTTTCCCAGCCTAAAGGTGTCCCATTATCAACGACGGTTGATTTCGCCTACAGAAGTGAGGCTGGTTCTGGTGTACGGGTCTACATCCATGACGGCGGTGTCAATTTCAACCACAAAGAGTTTACATGGAAAGGTTTCAAGCCGCACGAACTCCCCAATGGCGTGAAAAAAGGAGCACGCGACTGGCTCTATCCGAAGATTGGGAAAAAACAGCCGAAACCGACCCACGACCCCGATGGTCACGGCACCTGCGTAGCGGATAAAGTGGTCGGGGTCCGCTTTGGAATAGCCAAGGGCGCCGACCTTACAATCGTGCCGACTCATGATGATTCCGATGAATGGATGTGGGCAGGCTGGATAGCCATAGCGGAGGACATTGAACGGCGACAGAAAGATGACCCGAATTTCTTTCCGGTGATTGTGATGCCTTACGAGTTGCCGTATTTAGGCCCTGACCCGCTCAGGAAGTATAATCGTTTATTTAAAAAGGTGTGCCTTTGTTTCACCGACTCTACAGCGATCTCCTACTGATAGTAACTAACATTCCATGGGCAGCTGGTGAAACTCGATGCAGTCATTGTGCCAACCGGAGGCAACGTCGAGGAGGATGAAACTGAGATCGACTACCCTGCACGATTCGTCAAGTACTACCCCAACATCATCCCCGTTGCAGGCCTTACTGATTACGGGCGATTGCATCCAGGATCGAAATACAGCCCACTTTACAAGGTTGGGGCGCCACATTTTGTGCAATGTGCTAGACATGACAGCAACTATTTAAAAATTAAGAAGCGTGGGACCTCTTACGCAGCTCCAGCTGTTGGAGCTCTTGGCGCGTACCTGATTTCTGTCTTTGAAGAACTTCGAACCAGGGGCACGGTGGCTCAGAAAGTGGCCGAGAAAATATGGAATGAAGCTTCTTACGAACGAGCCCCTGGAAGTCCTAAAAGTTTGCGGGGAGTATGGAACCTGGAAGAATCCAACGTGGAGTGTGCATGGGGAATATAGAGGAGACAGCAAGGCCCATAGAACCAAATACTTGATTCGTACACAATCTCCAGATAAATGCTGGATAGTTTAGCCTTGTCTTCAAATGGCATTTTCTGGAAGCCTTTTTTTCTTGTATGAAATAATACCTTTCTCTCCATATAAAAATATGAAAGAAGCACATTGACCCGCATGGAATGACGGGCTATTTGCTCCAGAGGACTCACAGATACTACGTGACTGTAGGAAGCCCAGAGAACCAACGCCAATGAGTAGATTGAGCCGACAGAGGAAGAGGAAATGGGAGAAGGGCCCATTGGCAACTGACCTCAGAGCGCGATTGATATCTGCGGCTAAACAAACATCTGTCCTGGAACGAGTTGTTTGAAGTTGCTGGCAAGTAAGCTCACTGTTTCGTCTCTTCCTATATTGGTTGTAAATCGTTGAATGCATACAATAATTGTCTAAAGTGTTTCCATTCTCATTTCCCCTAATACATGCTCTACAACTTTCAAATGCAATACACTTGGTATGCTTAGCGTCTAAAAGACCGCGTTGGAGATGCAAGTATGGCTATTTCAAAAAGATAAGGATAGCATTTCCACGGAGCATTCTCGCTCGCTCTCTCCACTTGTCAACGCACTTGTCTTTTTTCCTTCTATCCATCTCCCCCTTTCCCTTTTCGCTCCCACAGGTGCCTGCACATTGGCTTTCAGCCTAACGCACTGCCCCTTTTATTTCCCCTGAGATTGCTGTTTCATTTGACGCGAAGTTTGTTCCAGCTCGAGCTGGCTGCAATATTACAATTAGTAGGAGTATAGAGAAAAATCGCTGTCTTGTAGTGTCTCCACTGAAAAACACTTTCTCGTATCTTTAGCGGGTGGAGCTTATCCTTTGGATTTGAAGGTTTGCTAAACAAGAGCCACGTGAAGCCGCTAGGTTTTATAAGAAGAGCATGAGAGAAGTGATGTGGACCGCGACATGCACTGCTGTTGACTGCTGCTTCCCGGGGGCTGCATTTTGCCGGAATCCCCGTGACAA
The DNA here is from genome assembly GCA_014805645.1 of Spiromastix sp. SCSIO F190. Taxonomy (NCBI): domain Eukaryota; kingdom Fungi; phylum Ascomycota; class Eurotiomycetes; order Onygenales; family Spiromastigoidaceae; genus Spiromastigoides; species Spiromastix sp. SCSIO F190. The sequence continues at coordinate 851,532 of WXTY01000006.1, read as the reverse complement.
TTTACTCTTCAAGGGCTTTTTTATAGATTCCCTCAAAGGACCTTTATGAACATTTTGGCGACACGCAAAGATGCCTTTCAAAAAACAAGTCTACATCAACCTTCCCTCCAACGATATAGAGGCTACCAAGCGCTTCTGTAGAGGGCTCGGCCTCACATCGCCTGACAGACCATGCAAGGAAGGCGAGGTCATGTTCTCTTATGGCGACGGGACCGTTCTCTTCTACCACACGCCAGAAATCTATACCGCCTGGCTACCCACGGACCGAAATATTCCTGATGCGAAACTGACCACGCAGGTCATGGTGAGCTTCTTTGCAGAGACTCGCGAGGAAGTGGATAGGATGACCAACGGCGCGCTTGAGGCGGGTGGGAAGCTGGGGCCTACGAAGGAGAACGAACAAGGACTGTATGTGACGACGGTTGAGGATTTCGATGGGCATGTTTATGAAATTGTATACATTGGGAAGTCAGCCACGTAATGAGGTTGGCTATCTCGGATTGTGCACATCGACCAAGGGCCCGCTATTTCTCCGCAAAGGCATTAGCGATAACGTTCAGGGACCCCTATTGGGATATGTCGGTTGTGATTTAGCCAGGCTGCAAATTGTCGTTTGGTCGCTGAATATTATATCCAGAATGAAGATAATCGTGTGATCCCCGGATGATTAATTAAACTTTAACCCGTCCGAACAAGAACAAAGTTTCTATAGAATATTTCAAACCAAAACCGTCCGCTCTGGCCTGAGCCCACTGATATCCCACGTTTGTGGTGCTGCCAGATCCATCCTCTTTTTCCAGTCACAGGTCACATTATCAGCAAACCTCATCATCTGCGAATACTCCCAGTATTCTGGATACCGCGATGCAAACTCCCAGCCGAGGATACTCGTGATATTGTAGTTCCCATCGACCATGATGTTTATTGGTGCCATGCCTCCATGAGTAAAAACCGAGTCGGTAAGTAAGTAAGGCACATTATGCTCGTACCGACGGCCATTGAAGTGGAGATACCACCCATAGTACGTGCTCGCAATACTTGGTCTGGACGCAGAGGTGGACGTCGTGATTGAGAGAGGTCCTCGAGAAGCGGATCCGTTGAAGGTGAACCGTCGGCAAGGCACTGCAATAGGCCTTCGCACCTCAATTGGCCCGGGGATGTTCCGCGGTTGGGCAAGCAGATTTCAAATTTCATGGGCTAACCTCATCTCATCTAAACTCGCCCACGATTGATTTAGGGGCGCGCCAGGAATGACTGTTAATCCCAATTTGGCCGCAGCCCTTCTTGAATTAAAAATTGATAATCCTCAGAACTGGCACAGTTGTGTGCTGCAACACAAGATTCATGGATTTGCGAATTGCAGAGCGAATCTCGCTCCACCGCCACGCTTCCCATTTGCTTGCTTGGGAGGTAGATCTGTTCAGCATTCTCAGGCACATCCTTGTCGGCAAAATAAGAGAGCTGAAATAAAGACTATCCAGCTTCCATGTACCACCTATTCGCATGGAGGTTGGGGGCGCCCCATCAAGAGTTGTAACTATGAGAGGATTCAAGTTCAGTGGCAGTGTCCGGGGATGTAGAGACAAGCGCCATAAAGACTGTGACACGACATCGACAACGGCCGTGTCGATTGTATTAAATATGATCGAGAAACGAGAGTTGACGTTGTTATTGTCACGGTTGTTATATAACATCAAGCAGGCTGTCGGAACCTTCCAAGGCCACGTATTGCGATAACCAGCTCCTTCACGCCGTCTGCTACTGTTGTAACGAACCGACTAAGCAATTCCGCTGATACCTGAAAAGGAATCCTGGGAATCCTAGATTGCAAGCAGAACTGAGTTTATACATAAGCGGGAAAGAGGATTACTCTTAAGGTCTTACAAGCTTCAGGTTCTTATTCAGGGTTCCCGGGTGGGTCTTTGGGCCGCATTGTGATGGTTTTGATGCCGTGAGACATGGAAATGTACTGCTATTGGTTATGGTATCTGTTGCACTGTCCATCGCCATGCGACTGATTGGTAGTGTTACCTTTCTGTCGGGTTTGCTATACCATAGTGTCGGTGCCAACAGCAGTTTTTCCTTTTTCGCCAAGCTGATATACATACGCATGCTTCCTCGCCAATATTTTCCTAATGGGTATCAACAAAAATAGCAACAACAGCAGATGAATGATCTAGCATTTTGACAGCAGTTCTCAGGCGCCAAGTTTTTGCAGTATTCGGATATAGACAATTCGTGTACAAACCGCCGCACACCATTTGAAAGCACATAGTTCGGTATTCGAGGCTTGCCTGCAAGACATCGTATAATTTGCAATATTTCCACCTATAAACCGACCAGCTTTCACATTCAAAATAACAAAACATATTTTTCAGGCCATTACAACCACATCCTCGGAAAACGAGAAGTACGGCCGGGTAAGAACATACTCCTCATCTCTACACTGGCCGAAAGGAACCTTTGCATGGGGGGATGGTGAAGCACGGACGGGGCCGCTTCGCCAGCTCACGCTCAAATTAGCATATAATTAAGCACGACGAGTAACATGCTCGATTCCAGTGTTCTATATGGAAGATCTCATGACTCGCACTAAATTCGTGGCTTGGGACGGAGGGCGGCCTGGCTTCCACATGCACGTCGATTGACGACCTTCCCGACCAAGCAAGTGTACCCACGCGGGAGTTACCTTGTTCGTGGTCAGCCATCGTTAGTGAAGATGAACACCGATATATGAGTCGGCAAGTGCAGTAGCGTTGACAAGCTACATACAGAAACGCCGTTTGGCATAGAAGGGATTTCAAACGTGTGTTGGGGTGTTATTTTGCCCAGGCAGAGTATGTCAGTAAAACACAGATCTCATATCCCACAGATTTTGGAAATGTCTTCTGCGTCTCGTCCAAACCAAAATTATGATCATGGGTGGGACGTGCGTTGCATCTGGAGCCAAGATACGGTTTTTCGAAGGAGAATCTGCTTTAAGACATTGCTCGCCCACCAATCAGGGCCATCCAAGGCAGTGAAAGTTCAGAGTTCGGCTTGCCCGTGTCATAATGTAAAGGCGGAGAATACTGTGTCTTCCTTGCGTTCCGCAAGCCACGACCCGCCAGTCACCAGCGAACTCGGAGCTAGCATACTCGAGAATCACCCTTTGGCGCAAGATGAATTCGACGCCAATTTTAACTGCGCGTAAGCTACATCATTCACCGTCGATGTGACGTGTCCTCATGAGGGTGGCTTGTCTCCCTTCCCCTCGTCTTCCCCTCTTCTCTTGCCCAGCTCCCTGGGGAAAAAAGGCAATAGGAGAGCCGTACTGCAGCGAATTGATCTGCCCCGCGAAGATCGTGGGCTGACATAATCTGCCCAACCTCATCGGGCAGTTGAAAACAAAACAATACTTAGGTACTTCGGTACCTCCACAACAATGTGGGCATGCGAGTCAGATGCAGGCGGACATGAGCAAGAAATGGAAGTTCAAGGCTGCTTCCATATTTAAGCCGGCCTATTCTCAGTGGGACAAAGCCCTTCAGTTTTAAATGTGTTAGCCGAGAGCATTTGGCGTTCTGTAAGCAGTAACATCTTGCAAGAAAAATTCATCTCAAACGGCTTTCGCTACAAAGGAGTAGCACTTGGAACTTTCCGAAAACAGCAAATACATACCCTGGTATTGCGACCAGCTGGCCAGGATGGCTAGCCGCGACAGGTATATAAGGCCTGCTAGATTGGCGTGGGATCCTGGTTTTAATTTCCCGAGACGCATGAAGGCCATCTGTCTCGCGATTTGCTGGATAGACGGGCCGGGCTGATCTCGACTCAGATCTTTATATATCACTCGCCGTCTGGAGAGAAGTGAACTGCGGGAGAAGCTTACCATCTTTACTTTAAGCTTTCGATACTCGATCTCGTTCTGAGCACCATGGCTATCGTCTCAGTCTTCGAGTCTCTCGCTGTTTCCACTTATTCCACTACATTTCTCTTGGGAGTTTGCGCGTCCTCGTTTTTTACATATCTGGTTCTTCTTGGTTTCTACCGGTTATACCTGAGCCCACTCGCCAAGTTTCCAGGCCCAAAATTGGCAGCTTTGACTGGATGGGTCGAAACATATCATGAAATATTCAATGGGAATGGAGGGCAATTTGTGTTCGAATACCGAAAATGGCACGAGAAATATGGTACGTAACTGGCGCGTTCTAATATTTGACACTTCGTTCTTCTAACGTTAATAGGACCTGTTGTTCGAATCAGCCCTACAGAGATTCATGTCCAAGATTCGTCTTTCTACGAGACACTTTATTTCTCAACACGATCTTTGAACAAGCTCCAAGCTCTCGAGCCCCGCTTCGGAAATCCAGGGGCGACCTTTGCGACAGCTGACCATAGCTTACATCGATTGCGACGCTCCGCCCTGAACCCTTTCTTCTCGAAGCGCAAGGTCTCCGAGCACGCCCCTCAAATTCAACAGATGATGAATAGGGTATGCGAACGGTTGTCAAAGGAATATCTCGGAACCGGCAAAGTGTTGACCTTGAACAAGATGTGGGGAAGCATATCTGCGGATTCCATTGTCAATTATTCTTTCGAACGACGTTACGACTTTATTGACGAGCCTGATTTTGATGCACCCTTTACGACCGCTCTGGTGGACTTGCTGGATCCAGTTCATTTTATAATGCAGTTCCCATGGCTGAACTCTTTTCTGAACGCTCTTCCTGATTCTGTAATAAACGTCCTAATTCCTAGGAAAGCTACTGTCAATGCGTTCAACGAGGTAAGGTTATTCTTATCTACCTAAGATAATTAGGTCTGGCTAACAATTAGACAGGAACTGATGAGGCAAATCACTTCTACCCTTAAGGACCATGAGACATACGATGAAGAAAAGAAATCGAAACCGAGCACTCTGTTCAGAGCGATACTGGCGTCCAACCTTCCTAAAGAGCAGTTAACAGCGACTCGCTTACAACACGAAGCTGTCAGCATCATTGCTGGCGGCGCTGAAAGCACAATGCGTTGCTGGACCGTTGCTTGTGTGCATCTCCTGCTAAATCCCTCAATTCTGCGGCGTTTACGCGAAGAGCTGATGGAAGCCATTCCTAATCCGTCGGAACCGCCTTCTTGGGATGAACTCTCAAAGTTGCCATACCTAACAGCGTGTATCGAAGAATGTGAGCCTTTTTTTTTTTTTTTTTTTTTTCCTCCCCTCAATTGTGCTTTTGAGCGTTCATTTCTTGAGTACAACTACATGCTGACTTGATATGGGCTCAGCTCTCCGCCTAGCCTACGGGACAGGTGGCCGTCTCACTCGCGTCATCACAGATACACCTCTCAAATGCGGGTCCTATGTGATCCCGACGGGCGTGGCCGTTAGCATGGACAATTACGACGTGGCTCACGACGAGCATATTTTCCCAGATAGCTACTCCTTCAAGCCAGAGCGATTTCTAAACAACCCACGAGCTCCAGACGGCAAGCAACTGTCTCGCTACATGATCTCCTTCAGCAAGGGATCGCGGGCCTGCGTCGGTATGCAACTCGCGTACGCCGAGCTGTATATCGGCCTCGCGACTGTCATCCGCAGGTTCGATTTTGAGCTCTACAAGACAGATCGGTCCGATGTGGATATGCATATGGATCGGTTTGTGCCCCGTCCTGTACCGAGCAGTAAAGGGGCTCGCGTGTTGGTGACGAAAGAGATACCTTGAGGTTATGATTTGGTTACTCTTCTCTTACTGTCGCTCTTTTACTGCATGTTCATTGGCATTCATAGATATCCTCCTGGTTGTGTTTCTGCGTCTTGCATACTTCCTCTCCTATCTTGTCACGACTTCATTACCCATCTCAAATGTCTCCTTTATCTGCACATCATGTACTGGCGTTGTCTTTGGCTGGAATATATTGGTTCCCCTAATCAATCGATTGGCGAAACATGACGATCTGGAAGTAATGCACGGATAACTGAATATGACTACTTGCCACCACGGCACCTCACGAGTCGTTTCCTGCCCCAAAGTAGAAAGGGAAATTCCGATGCATAGTATTTCGTACAAAGGGTTACACTAATAACATGCCACAAAATTAAGGGCGTTCTGTGTAACTTTCGTAAGCCGCAAAAGCTGCCGTTGCCGTCACCAGATATTTTATTCGCGTGCTGTAATCCCGAGGTAGTGGTTGAGCTTTTCGATATTGGTAGCCAATAACATCCTTACTTTAGCAGTGAAGAAGAAGAAGCAATATACGCTCGTATATGGTGCTGGATTTTGAAGATCTAACTTGAGGAAATGATATGCATGAGGAGTTCTGCAAGTCATCGGTCATATGTGCAGTGAGTCTATTGAAGACGTGCAGAACAATATGGAAGGTATTTGAGATAATGATGCAGCCACAACAAGTTCACGTGGAGCCTGAGAGAACTTTTTTCTTGCTGTTTCAGGATGTTTTTCATTTGCTGTTTATGGTAAAGATATGTTGTTTTGCTATCTATATAAATTAGGCTTATATGTCATGAAGCTTGTCCGGGTAGTTGTTGATAAAGCGCAGCTTTTGAAATAAACCTACCTTCATCGCATGTTAGCTAGGTAGATAAAGGCGAGGGTGGTTAGAAACTTGTGGACCAAGAATGCCAGCCACAGTCACCCTGGAGAAGATGCAAACACTAAAGCATCGATATATATATCCCACTGGAAACTTCTTTGAAGGAGAGGAGAAAAGACAGACTGAAACACGTGTCTAATTTCCTTTCATATAGATGCCACTTGCTGACTTGCCACTGCGATGATGCTCTGGGTCCACCATGTTACATAGGTAGGAGTTCGCGGTTTGTAGTTTTATTGAAGTAAGTATTCTCCTTTTCCAAGAGACGGATATAACGGACTTCTTTCTCAATATTAGTTATATGTGTATCGCGATTGATCCTGGGCTGGAGACACAAGACTTAGGGACGCCATTGTGCTTTTCGGGGATTATTAAAGTAAGTGAGACTGGAGGAAGGGATTAAAGTTTTCAAGCATTAAGGCGTCTTGAGGGGCGTAATGTTTGGATGAGCATAGTATATACTAAGCTCGGTTACACCCGTAAGTTTCCTTGTGAGTTCCAGGCGCATTATGTGGCAGGGACTTCGAGTGTAAGAAGGACATGACAAAGAAAAAATGGGGGAGACATTAGGTAGGACATAAGCAAAATAGAGAGTATGGTGATAACAGAGTAAGGATCGGGTTAATAATCTCTGTTCTCATTATTACAAGAAGTTATGTGCACCTCTCCGTCCTCACATCTTTACATTGCATTGTATGTCCCACCCCAGTGTTACCAAGCTTCCGACGACACTTTGCTTCTTAAACACCGCCATCCACCACCTTGCGATACGTCATGCCCCTCCATCCAGCTTACACAATACCCTCCACTAGACCATTTGCGGCTGCGATGATGCTGTATGTTCTCAAAGCAGTCCATGCCCGTGGTATATCACCTTGCCCAGCAGACCAAGATCTTCCCCATCGCCCAATATGATTAGAAACATGTAGAGTGTAAAGAAGAACAAGGCGCGAAAATAAAGGAAGAACATCAACTACCAGCAACGAAAAGATATCTGAACCGAGTTTCCCGCAGAACCATGGAAGCAAAAAAGCAGAATGAGTAAAGAAAACAGACGCGTAGAAAATGCAGAACATTCGAAGGGAAAAAACCCCTTAAGACTAAGCTAGGAGCATTTTTCACGACGCCTTCTCCGCATTGGGGTTCTGCGGACGATCGTCCAGCACCGCCGTTGGAGCGACATCTTCGACTGTCTCGTCGGAGAATTTCAGATCCTCCTCAATGTCGATAGTCTCCTTGATCTTGAAGAAGATTAAAGGGGTGGCGATGACTAAACTGCCGGCAAGCAAGCCCCAGCTAACGGCGAATTGGGTTACGTAGTCAACCTCGTGGAAATCGATGCTAGAGATGCATTGTTAGTCAATCGTTCAGATTTGAAAGGCCGTATATGGGGCATTTTGTGGGCAATCGGAGCTAAATGGAGGTTTGAGGGGGGGAAGAAGGGACGACTTACGCCCAGGTGATGGCGCCACCGGCAGATTGGATGCCCTTGTAGAAACCGGCGAAATTGGCGAGTTTTCGGCTGTTGTTGGATAGTGCGCCCATGGTCCTATTTCAAACAGAGGACATGGTTAGTATGCTATGTTATCTAGGACTTTCATGTGGCATAGCTTGATTGTGGTTGAAAAAGTGGATCCCAACATACCAGTAAACAAAGGTCTGGAAGCAAGCATCGTAGAAGCCGTAGAACATGTAGAGGAACATTGGCCCGATGTATGCACCATCGTCGAAGTCTATACGAGGCGAGGTCTCGGTGATATCGGAGCGGTTGTAGTCTTTCTGGAAAGCCCAGCCTCCGCCCCAAATGGCCATGGTGAGAACGAAAATAACAACCCATCCGGCGCGGGCACGCGTGCTACGACGGAAGTATTTGATATCCAGGAGGAAACCGAAGAAAAGAGCACCGACCATTTGCATGAGCCAGTACAAGGTGTTATTCAAACCACGGGTCCGAATGTCGAACTTGGCGTAATTGAAGCCGTTGAATTGATATGTGTAGAACCAATTGGAGGCGATGAACATGGGGAAAAGAATGACAATGTAGAAGTCTGATCGTAGGACCTCAAGTAGACCGAGGAACTCTGATTTCCAGGACGGATTCTTCATGACGATGACGTGGGAGCCGTCGTCACGTCGGACGTATTTCGACTCGAGCAATCCGAATGACAGAAGGAAGCCAACAAACATAAGAACCATGAACGCGATATACGTCCCGTCCTCAACGGAATTCTTTTCAGAGTGGAGGTTTTGGAAAAGCGGGATCTGCGCAAACACACAAGTTAGAATTGTAAAATCCACGGAAACAATACATAAAATCCAAGGGAAATAACCCACCATGCTACCAATGACACCGCCAAGGTTGAAGATGATCCAGAACCAAGAGATATATCGACCCTTGTTCTCCTCACTAGGGTAACTCATCATCACCGCACCCTGCGCACACCAAAGACATCCAGCACAAGCACCAAGCAGTGCGCCAGAAAAGATCAAAAAGCCAGAATTGAAAGTGTGGTTGTAGCACAACAGGGCAGCAACGTAGAGGAAATAGCCGAAGCCACCGAAGAACAGAGTAAAGCGCAACCCGATGACATTAGCAATGGATCCAGCGAAGAACCCAACGACTGCAAATGTACTGTACAGAGCCGTGTTTGCTTTGCTGACATCGTTGGTGGTGAGTTGACCGGCACCACCCAGACCGGTAACGGCGTTGTACATGCCCGGGCACAAGAAGCAGACAAACGCGACCAAGAGAAGCTGCGCAAGCGGTGACGCGTACCAGAGTCTACCGATACCGAAATTGACGGATTTGTACATCCATGGCTTCCCCGTCACGCTCTGAGCTGGATGCTGTGCTGTCTCCTCGTCGACTCCCTTCTCCACGGATGGGGGCCTATTCTCCGACTCCGCCATTATTGACGTGAACCAAGGCCCTCTAAGACACTTTATTAATGTAAACGCGAGCTGGAGGAGTTGGTCAGCTATAAATGTTTGGATATTCGTGGAACGTCAGGACGCGTCGAGGAAACAAGTTCGAAAACACAGAACGAGTCAACACAACAAAAAAGTGAGAGAATCCTGTATAGTAGATACGAGGATTGTCACATGCAATTGCTAGACCCAGTGAATGACAGCAGGGCAATTAATAGTCGAGTCACTGGTCGACGGTGAAGGAGAATGGAGAGTAGTGTCAAAAGGTAGGCAGTGAGGGCAAAGGGGGGTCTGGAACAGAGGGACGTCTTTATGAACCTTTTATCAACAAAGCAGCACAGTGTCCAACCGTTGGGTTTGGGAAATGCAAGCTCCGCAAGCGGGAATGAACAGGGCAGCGTCACTAGTGTTGGGCGGACGATGCTCTAGTTGCAGGCCAACTCGTCGCGTGAGAGAAGAAAGCAGCGCGATGGCTGGAGGTTGCAGTGTGAGTGAAAGGCCGAGGAGGAAAGATAGGAGGAGCCGGTGGTGAAGAAGGGGAGAGATAGCATAGATAGGAGCAGTGGCAGCTAGCTTACTTTTCCCGGCTGCACCAATTGTCGCTGACAGAAGAAAAAATAGTCAAGTCACTTGCCCAATGCTTCAGCGGCAGCTCGAATCGTCTAGACAGACAAGGCCCCGGCTAGCAGAGTAGCTTGAACCAGTCCCTGTCGCGCGTGCTGCTGAAAGATCCGGGGGAGGCTTGATTTGATGGCTTGGGCAGCGCGGAGTGTGGAGAGCACGAGGTGGCAGAGGCCGAAAGCAACAGCAAAGCAACAGTGACAGCAAGATACTTACTTGACCTGCGGGAGCTCGGGGGATGGCTGCGATTTCCTAATGGGCAGCGACCGTGGTATGCGATGGCGTTTTTGGCGGATGGAACAGTGTCAAGAGAGCGCGGGAATGATGAATGGTTCACGCATGTGCTTCTGGGTGGCTTTTAATCATAGTTTTTCTGGAATAACCTCTTTCGCCTACTCTTCGAACGGCTACTGAGCAGAACAGAGAGGAATAATAATAATAATGGAGAGAGCGACAAGATACAGACACGCAGGCAAAGATTTCGTGTCCGTCTCCGCACAACTCGACATGCGCTAAGCTTAAATACATCTCAAGGCCAGGGTCGCGGCAGGGATGGCCTGTGATGGCCTGTGATGGCCTGGAGCGGCTGATTGCAGCTGTGGCATTACTGGAAACGCTGAAGAAAGAAATCACTCGTGGCTCGTTATATCAAGCAATTCTAGTGGTTGCCGTAGCCCTGTAGCCCTGCCAGGATGTTTTTTTAGGGGTCGAGTCTCACTGTCGCGTGTTACTTTTCACTGTGAACGCCGTTTGGCATCATCGCACATCGCTAGCGAGCACTTGTTTTGGCGCTGCTGATCTCTCCACCCTTCCCTGCCGAAAAAAGCAGTCTGTTATCTCAAGCTTCAGTCTCGCCTCAATCTATCTGAGACATATCCTCAGCAACCAACGCGACAAGGCAATGCAGAATGCGAATAACAAGTTGCGAGTGGCCATTATGCGCCGCTCGCTGACTGCGATTGTCCGGCCAGCTGCTGCGACACAGATGCTAAATCCGTCGAGCGACTGTGTCAAAGCGATATCACAAGCTTCTAATTTTGCCCTGATACCGATCGCGATTCTCTGCCCAAGCTCCCAAAGCTAAACAATGCTCCGTATACTATTTGTCGGATCCCTAACCTTTGAACTCGTAAATATCCTTCATGATAAACAGCGTTGCAATGGGCGTGTGTGGTTACAATCCAGCACCAGCCAGAGTACGTCCCAGGTACATGGGAACTTGCTAGCGACATCCAGTAATTTATGCTCTATCGGCCAATCGCAATTCGTGCTGGCGGATGCAACCGTCCCTCAGACGTGGTATCCATGGCTGTCTCTCCCATTCAAACACTCAGCCCTGGTCCCTATGCGTCAAATGACCGTCCAAAAATTACTCCCCAACCAGCGTCTCCTCTCTTGTTATCTTGCTCCAACGACGTGACATCGCCATACACATTCCTCGCTGTTGGAGTGTATTATCGTACGGTATGGTCAGCACGTATCAATACGAGCAGCTGTGACGATACATACCATACATAAGATACATACAGAACACGGCAATACCAGACAATACCATACTGTCGCATTGCTGCTGATGTCATCTCTCGGAGCTGCAACCACCATCATCTCCTCCATAGTATACTCCATACTCCATACTGCTACTCGACATCTACTTCCTCCACCGTTCTCCATCTCCATCCCTCTCTGTCGCTGCTATAGCTTCATCCGCGCGCTTCTCGGTCGCTCCTCGCAGAAAGGATAATCTGCAGAACAATGGCCCTGGAGACCGGAGCGGGGACTCCCAGATTGCGTGGCAAATTTCCAAGCAGCAAGTCGCGAATTGGATAGTAGAACTTAATTAAGTGCTGGAGAAGCAGCAGGTAGACAGACAGACCATAGAGAGGAGCCCTATAGACCAGAAAATTCCAATGCCTACTTGTGGATTCTTTTTGCTTCGACCTTCTGTTTGTTAACAGTGTTGTTATCTCAACCCCGCTGTTGTCCCTGGGATGCTTGACTTGTTTTTGTTGACATCATTCCTCAAGACTTTGTTGTCTTCATTTTTGAACCATCCTTCTTCCTTCACGCAGCCAGACTTGGAACTTCACCAGTTAATATCTCGTTCCTATAGCTACAGAGGAGACTAGTCTCTGCTCATAGTGTTGCAGGTTGAATATCTGTCCAAGAGCCTAGTTACTCTTCACAGTCCTGTGTCAACCTGTGAAAGCAGCCCTGAAGTGTCTTAGGGTGGGCCAGAGGCGACACTCCCACTTTGACCTCTCCAAACAAGACTGTTGTTCGCACTATCAAAGGATTGGATAGCACTCACGACGACACACAACATCTATCAAGATGCCTGTGGCCATTGATGACCTGCATACCCGTCGCATCGTCAAGTTTACCAACTGTCGAATCCCCTGGGAGGGCAAGTTAGTCGAGAAAGACCTATGGATTGACTCGGTGTCTGGAAAGATTCTGCGCGACCAGCAGGCATTCTACGAACTCCATGCATCCCCAGACCAAGTCATCGACCTGGGAGGACGCATCCTAGCCCCCGGCTTCATCGACGTTCAGCTAAACGGTGCTTATGGATTCGACTTTTCAGTCCCTCAGGCGTCAAAGAAGGAGTTCGACAATGGCTTTGCTGAGGTTAATCGTGGTCTTGTGAAGACTGGTGTGACATCTTACCTGCCTACCGTTACTAGTCAGCGCAAAGAGGTCTATGAGAAGGTAGGACACTTCTCAAAAATTTTCTACTTAAGCTTCTTGCAGAGCAATGTCGAGTAACACTATTATCTGATAGGTTCTACCATCCCTTGGCCCATCAGGAGCTTCTCGTCGCCCTGGGAATGGTGCAGAGTCGCTTGGCGCACATGTTGAAGGCCCTTTTCTGTCCCCGGGACGAAACGGTGTCCATAGCCTCGATGTCCTTCTCTCAGCAGACAAAGGCCTAGAAGATCTAATCGATTGCTACGGAGCTGAGAACTTCCCAGAAGACGAGTCATCCTCGACCCAAGGCCCGATCAAGATGATCACCGCGGCTCCTGAAGTCGGCTGCATGAAGTCGCTGATCCCATCGATCCTGAAGCGCAACATCATATACTCAATTGGTCACTCGGACGCAACTTACGAGGAAGCACTCGATGCCGTCTCAGCAGGCGCGAACATGGTTACCCACCTCTTCAACGCGATGCGCGCATTCTCACACCGCAAGCCAGGTATTTTCGGTCTTTTAGGCCAATCCGAACAGCGTCGCCCTTTCTACGGTCTCATCGCAGACGGAATCCACCTTCACTCGGCCACCATTCGAATCGCCTACAACGCCCACCCTCAAGGAATGATCCTCGTCACAGACGCCATGAAGCTCTGCGGCCTGCCTGACGGCGTCTACGATTGGACCAATGGCGAACAAATCGTCAAAGTCGGCGCGCGTCTGACCCTCCGCGGAACGGATCGTATCGCAGGTAGCTCGGCGACGCTTATCGAGTGCGTGAACAATTTCCGTCGTTGGGCTGATGCTGATACAGTCGATGCTATTGCTGCTGTTACTGAGACACCGGCAAGGATGTTGGGGTTGTTGGGTGTGAAGGGGACTTTGGCACCGGGCTCTGATGCTGATTTGGTTGTGTTGAGTGAGAAGGAGGTTGAGCCTAAGGAAGGGGAGAGGTTGGGTTCCCGTCGTACGAATTTGTGTGTTGATCAGGTTTGGAAGTTTGGGGTGAAGGTTACCGATAACTTGAAGGAGTGAGGAAGAGTTGCAGGTAGAAGGATGCCTTGTGTTCCATGAAAGGAACGGCGATTTTCTTCTCGCACTTTTCTTGTCCTTACTTACCACCATTCGACGGATACTCCCTTTTTCAGATTGTGTTTTACCTCTTATCATCTATTGGGTGGTCTACCTTGGCCCGAGAGCCACGGCTTGGATTCCGACAGCGAAGCGACATATCTTCAGCGACGAGTCAAGATTTTACGACGGGATCTCATAATGACGCCATTTTCATACTGTTGTTGATTCTCATAATCAGGAAAAATCTCCACACAACGAACCATTTCTTGTCCCCTTTTTTGCATCATGGGTTTCTGTTCCGCATATCTGGTTTAGGCATTTTCTTTCTACTAGTTTCTTCTTTGGTCAGCATGCAACGAACCTTGGTGCTGTCATTTCCACCTCTCAACACAGGGGAAATGATTGCGCTAGGCTTAGTTAACCGCGCCCTAAGGCGTTGCTACTTCTGGCCTGTTCTTTAATGCTTTTGCTACATTTCCTGCTCTGCCTTACTACTATCAGCATAGGAGTTTCTTTCCGAGTGGCGTATCTGCTTGTTTTTATCTAGCACAGATTGATAGATAGAGAAAGAGAGAGAGAAGACAGAGCAGAGACCATACAAAAATCATGCATAGGGAGTTTCCAAGAAATAGATAGCTTGAATGTTTCAATGATATGAATAATGATATTTGAAGAATGTGCTGTTAGTGTTTGATGTATCCCTCGTGTCTTGTGTGTGTCGTTGACTACAGAAGGACTGAAGCTAGTTTTGTAGAAAAACCGTTATACGGCCCGGCTTCTGTTGACGCCCACAATACTTTGTTAGCAATTACGAATTACGATTTATCTTGAACAAGAGTCACTCAAAAGTATATTCCATTCCCACCTACCCGTATGCTATATAAACCCTTCAGAAACAGGGCGAAAAGAAAAGGTAGTCACAATATTGCAGCAACGCCACCACTTCCACTTGCTCAGAGTAAAGATATCATATCGCCAAAAGGGGGTTCAGTAGAAGTAGAAGAATTAAAAGAAAAATGATTGTCCACATAATAATGCAGCCACGGCATCAGAAGCCATTTCTGCTAAGAAGAAGAAGAAGAAGAAGAAGAAGAAGAATAGTAAGACAAGGGAAAGGAAGCGTTGAGCAAATGTGCCACCTTTTTCGGATGCAAAGTGGATCATGCAGTGGGAATGCAATAAAATCTTTTGAAGAACCAATGAGAAGGGCATCACTGTTAGGAGGTTTGTAAGAAAAAAAAGTATGTATTAATATTAAAACACGTATGTCGAAGTGAAGATTAATAGTTCATAGTGGGTTTTTGTTCCTCCCAGTGCTTTTTTTTTACCAGCATCCCATTCGGTTTTGGGGCGCGTGCGAGGCAGGGTAAGAAAAGGACTGGAGAGATAATAAGAAAGAAATGATGCAGAGAGCGTTGGCAAGAAAGACCGGGAGCTAAGTATCTTTTGGCCTTTTCTTGCGCTGCCCATTCCCATTTCCGTCCCTGGCGATCCTTGGACTTGCCCTCCACTTGCTCGACGCCCGGACCCAGCCTCTTATTTAGAGTTGGATGGGGATCATGACACAACCAAGCGAAATAAGACCGCTCTGTTGGAAAGAGAGTAAAGCGGAATAAAAGTCAGTCATCGTCCGCACTGGAAGAGTTCTGTCCTCAAGGAAGGCGGAAAAAATGAACTTACGAAGTTGTTGTCATTGCAGCAAGCAGTCTGACCCTTGCAACCGTCCAGAGCGCTGACACCGACGAGATCACCACTGACGGGCTTGCCTGTTTATTGAGACAAAAGAAAACAAACGTTAGCCCCTTATTCTCAACCCAGACTAGTCAGCGGTAAAAACACTCACAGTCAGTTCCAACATCGCCGTCCTCGCCGGGGTCCACATTTAGGGTCTTGAGCATGTACGCAGTGCTCTCATCCTTCGGCGAGGAGAAGGTAGAGCAGCATTGCGGGGTGCTATTGCACTCCTCGCCGCGGACGGTGAGGACTGGGCGGCGGTGTGGCTCGGCCTGGGGAACGGCGGCGGCGCTGACGAGGGCGGCGAAGAAGCCGGCAACGACGATTTGGAGCTGCATTTTTGCTGAGAAGGGCTTTTCTTTTTGAATTAAGAAGAAGAAATTTTTCAAAAGAGTGTGTGGTTTGTTGAGTAAAGAGTGAATTGCTTTGCGAGTGATGGAGAAAAGACCGTGTTTTCGAGAGAGATCTTGACGGGTTTATATAACTTTCTGGACAAGCATCGTTCAGGGAAGAATCTCCTGGTGATCGAATAGATAATCTCAATAGAGGCGCAAGTTTCTTCGAGTAGGCGTCAGGAGTTCATGTGCAACATGGCGATGGACATATTCTATCAAAACAACAAACACTGGAAGTGTCACCAGGATAAAAAAGGTACTACCACCCAAACATGTGGCTTTGCATAGGGCATCTGTCCTTCCCTCGGGAATATGAATATGGGATCCGATTTGACAACATCCCAAAGAAGTTAAAGGCCAGTATGCTATCGTTATTCAACTCCTTTTTCTGTGTGCCCCTTGAAGCTTTTGACGGATCTGTGCCTTACCCCCTTTTTATCAGCGCGTTAATCACCCAGGCAATCGGTAGTTTAATTTGTTAATTTAAACGCTCACCCGCTTGTTTCAAGCGGGTAGGCGGGGACGTTTGGTCTGGACCCAAAAACCAAAAAGAAGCTTAATGGAATTGCTGGAACGGTTTGATGCTATTTTTTGCTCATGCTGGGACATGGAGTTCGGAATCAGACTGAGGCGACGGCCGTCCTGTGCGTGTTTGCGTGCTGTACGCGTTGGGTAGGCATCTTCCATGGAATCGCCCCCGGAGCCGTGCATATACGCATGCACAAGGTTTAATCGGCATCGCCATTACTCATTCAGCTGGGACAGTGCGACGAAGTATTCCGCGAGAGCTTGCGGGGTGGGTAGGAGATGGGATGAGGTGTGGTTGTATAGGGCGACCCAGAAGGGAAGCTTAGAGTTGCGCTTGTCTTACGGAACCGAGACGAGCATGCAAGGGGCATTACCACTACAACAACTTGCAGAAAGATCACGCTAGTACTGACAGGTGACATGCGCTTTTAAGCATGAGGCTAAGTTGTACAAATCGGAAGCTAGATGCATACAAAATATGCGAATTCATACATGGCAATTTTACGTGGGCCTCACAAGAGAGAATGAGTTGTCCATGCGTCCTACACACCGTTTTTTGCCATGGCCATAGGGAAAGAATATGGGTGCCCACCTGATTGAAATGCATTTGAGACTGCGGTAATATGAATCAAATATGGTATAGCAATTTTACCAGTCATACAAATCTTTATTTGCTATGGTAGTATGGTGCAACCGTATATACAAGTTTTTATTCACTCGGACACTAAGATATCCAAGATGTGGTATCAAAATCTGACACACGTGTATACCAAAAAGCCTGCTCTTTGAAAAATGATCGAAGATGAACGCGAAAAGTTTCCTTCCCAAAGGGGCGAAAATGGATACGGAAGTGAATCAAGCTCAGGGGAAGATGGCAACCCCATTAGAGTCTGGCCGCCTCCCTTGTCCAGCCAGCTTCTTCAGCAATCAGCTCTGCGGCACGTTCACCGATGCTCAAGACAGTCAACATCGGGTTGATACTAGGCATGACAGGGAAGACACCTGCGTCGGCAATACGGACACCTTTCAAACCCCTGATTTTCAGCTGAGGATCCACCACGGCCAAGGGGTCATTCTGCACATCGCCCATCTTCGTGGTTCCCGCTGGGTGATAGACGGTGTGCGCAGCACGGCGGCCATACTCGCTCAGGGCTTCGTCAGAGGTTACGTTTGGCCCAGGGGCGACTTCTCGCTTGATCCAATCCTTGAATGGCGCTTGCTGGGCGACCTTGCGAGCTGCTTTGAATCCTGCGACGATGGTGGCGGCATCGTAGCCCTCTGGGTCCGTGAAGTAGCGGAAGTCTAGAGCGGGCTTGACGTTGGGGTCGTTAGAGGTTAGGTACAGGCGTCCTCGGGAACGTGGGCGAGGGATGTTCGGCGTCATGCAGAAGGCGTCAACCGGCGTGTCGTAACCCAGTCGTGCGGTGTTGTGGCAGAACGGGATCTGGTAGCAGTGCATCATGACATCTGCAGCATCTCCATCAAAGCCAGCTGCATTGGGTGCTTCGCGTCGGAGGAAGATACCCGCGTCTGAGTCCATGGTTGTCTGCTTGGGTGGAACGGGTCTGTTGAGCTCCCAAATAATTATTGTCTCTGGGTGGTCGACAAGGTTCTCACCAACGCCAGGCAGGTCTTTCACTACTGGGATGGAGAGTGAAGATAGCTGCTCTCGTGGGCCAAGACCAGAAAGGAGAAGCAATCGTGGAGTGTCCACTGCTCCAGCGCAAAGAATGGTTTCCCTCTTTGCTCGCAAAGTCAACTTCGTACCCGATTGAAGGCTGAGGTTTACACCTGTGACGGTGTTTCCATCGACATTGACATGAGAGACCCAGGCGTTGGTCAAGATGGTTAAGTTGGGCCTTTTCTCTTCGCCTCGCAGAATGGGATGGATATAGGCGACACTGGCACTGCTCCTACGTCCATCGTCCGGGTTATAGGACACAGAGAAGAATCCAACTCCTTCAGTCAGTTTTCCCTTGGAACGTATGTCCTTGTTGAAGTCGTCTATGACGGGAATATCCAGGGCCGAGGAGCAAGAATCCACCCAGTCCTTGCAGAGTTGGTTCCGGTGGCGGTCATGCACAGGCTGCACGGTATTGCGGAGGTTATCCAAGACGCGGGTGAAGGTGTCAAAGGACCAGCCTTTGCATCCCAAGCTCTCCCATACTTGGCAATCATACTCGAAGGGCCGGAAGGAGATTAAAGTGTTGTGGCTGGAGCATCCGCCGAGAACTTTAGCCCGCGAGTGACGGATATGGCTATTCCCTACAAGACAAGAAACAGGTTGTGTGAGTCCTAGTTGAATTGTCGCATTGGGCAGATGTTTGGCTTAAGGGCCGGCATATGCTGCATTTGGGCAAACAGGTGATTCCTCGCTGTAACGAACAGACGCATGCATCAAAGCGGGTTTAGAGCAAGAGCAGTGCTACGAGGTTAGCAGCTCGCTGATAGACGGGGCAAACTCACCCATAGGCTGTTCAGTAGTGGGATAATCATAGTCCAGGTCCCCACCAAGTAGACTAAGCCAGTCCTTTAGCAGGAGCACACGGTCATCCATATAGTCGCTAGGGCCAGCTTCGATCAAGAGGATCCTCATGCGCGGCAAGTACTGCGCCAACCTGCTGGCGATAACGCAGCCAGCGGTGCCGCCACCAACGATGATATAGTCATAGCTATTCACGTCCTCTGCGGGAAGATGCGTAGTGGTTGCCATGTTTGATATTTCTCGAGTTGAACGTGGGTATTTGTTATGAGATTCTGACC
This sequence comes from Spiromastix sp. SCSIO F190, assembly GCA_014805645.1. Classification (NCBI taxonomy): domain Eukaryota; kingdom Fungi; phylum Ascomycota; class Eurotiomycetes; order Onygenales; family Spiromastigoidaceae; genus Spiromastigoides; species Spiromastix sp. SCSIO F190. The sequence goes on along the minus strand of WXTY01000006.1, from coordinate 832,206 downwards.
TTGTTAACGACCAGAATCTCAACAACTCGTTCCAGATAGATTTTTAAGAAGGTATTTAATAATATATAACCAATAAATAGGATTAGACACAAATACAAGATCGGTTCTCGTATCTGAGCTCCCTCTCCGTGTTCTGATCTGAGGGTCGTGACAGAGACAGCGACGTCGGTAAAAAACACAACGCAGCCGCTTGCTTCCGAAAAGCTTTAACCCGCTGCCTAACAGATAATATGGGAACAAAGAAAGCAAAAGAGACAAGAGGCCGATATAACAATCGTAGTGTCTTAAAGGCGAAAAAGAATCCGAGGAAAAAACATTTTTCCTCCGGATCCCGAGAGTCTGTCTCTGAGCGGTGGAGGCGCTGCGTTAAAATTCACGGCTAGCTGCGTTTCAAAGAGATTGCAGCCAATAGTAATGCTTAAAATTTCAGCTGACTCAACTTTTGTCTTCGTTTTAGTACCAACCCTAAGCCCTAAGAGGCAAAAAGGCCCGCCCGGCTGTCCAGGCAGACTGGCGGTGGGCAGGTGTGCTTGACGGCTGGGCGTGGTGCAGTATGCGGTGTGCTGTGCTCTTTGACGGTGCTTTGTATGCCAGCATCCAACAGACGTACGATGCACGAAAGACGTAAAATTAGAGTATTTGTAACTAAAGGCTCGCCAACTAGCTGTTCTCTCCAATGACCGTTTTCGTCTAAAATAAGCGCCCCGCGGCTATTCTGTCCGTGGTACGTCATGTCACGTGACTTGTTTTTTTTTATCAGATCTGGAGAGGAGCTTCTAACATGAGCATTGAGCTCTGAATCGTACTCTCTCACTGAAGCAAATAGGTAATTAAGCGCTAGAGAGTATATATACTGCCAAAATGTCCGCCACATATTCATCGCAACGCCTCTATTACAACGGAAAGCCTCAGCCCTCCACCTCCAGCAAAACATTCCAGACAATCGACCCCTCGAATGCTTCTGTTCTGGCCGATGTTGAAGCTTCGTCAAACCAAGATATCGATGCGGCTATTGCTTCTGCACGCGATGCATTCCCTGGGTGGTCAAAGACTTCGCCAGCTAGTCGGGCGAGAGTCTTACTAAAGGCCGCTCTTTTGCTCCGAGAGCGCAACGATGAAATTGCCAAAATCGAGACGCAAGATACAGGAAAGCCTTTTACGGAGACGAGTACGGTAGATGTTGTAACGGGGGCGGACGTGCTTGAGTATTATGCAAATTTGGTAGGAGGTGGTGGTTTGAATGGCGAGACTGCGCAACTCCGGGAGGATGCTTGGGTATACACAAAGAATGAACCTTTGGGTGTTTGCGGTGGTATTGGAGCGTGGAATTACCCCATTCAAATGTAAGCTGTTGGGTTGGAAGCTATAGAAGTCAAGAGTATATAGCTAACTGTCTTAGAGCCCTGTGGAAATCAGCACCGTGCTTAGCAGCTGGCAATACAATGGTCTATAAGCCAAGCGAATTTACACCGCTTCACGGCCTTGTTCTCGCGCAGATATACAGTGAAGCTGGTCTTCCAGCTGGCGTCTTCAATGTTATCTACGGAGCCGGCGATGTAGGAGCGTACCTAACATCTCACCCTGCAGTCGCGAAAGTATCGTTCACCGGTCAAGTTTCCACAGGAAAGAAAGTCGCAGGCTCCGCAGCAGGGAATATGAAATACGTGACTATGGAGCTTGGAGGGAAGAGTCCGCTTGTTGTTCTACCGGATGCTAATTTGGAGAATGCTGTAGATGGAGCAATGGTCGCCAATTTCTTCAGTACCGGTCAGGTGTGCACCAACGGAACCAGGGTATTTGTTCCAGCCAGTATGAAATCGGTCTTTGAAACTCGTCTTTTGGAAAAGATGCAGTATATTAGACCAGGTCCTGTGATGGACGCTTCAACCAACTACGGCCCTCTCGTTTCAAAGACCCATTACGAGAAAGTCACCAATTACATTCGCCATGGGATCGAACAAGACAAGGCGAAACTCCTATACGGCGGCCTCGAGCCCCCAAAGGTCGAGTCCAATCTCCGTTCTGGCTATTGGGTCGCACCCACGATATTCACAGACTGCAACGACAGCATGAAGATCGTGAAAGAAGAGATCTTTGGCCCTGTCATGTCAATTCTCTATTACGATACTGTCGAGGAAGCCGTGAAGAGAGCAAACGATACGCCTCTAGGTCTAGCTGCTGGAGTCTTCACGCAGGACCTCAATTTGGCGCACAAGGTCGTCGATCAGCTGGAGGCGGGCATAACCTGGATTAATACCTGGGGAGAAAGCCCGGCTGAGATGAGTGTGGGTGGTTGGAAGCAGAGCGGTGTGGGCGTTGAGAATGGTCGTAAGGGGATCGAGGCGTGGACGAGGAATAAGAGTACGTTGGTTGATATGTGTGGCTCTGTGGCTACTGTTTATACGAAGCTATGATGGATAAATATAGACCTGCGTTTTGGGCAAGCTAAATTCTAGCTCCCGAATGAAAAGAAGTGATTATTTATATATAAATACACGCCAGGTCTCCGTCAAGATATGACATCAAAGGACCAATCTGCTATATTGGGCTCGTGGTTTTAAACACCGAGCAAATCAATAAGGGACACCTCTTCGCCATTTTCTAATAATAGTATCTATGGCACTGACTGTGTACAAAAAGCATGGCAGAGAAGCGCTGATCTTGCAAAGTGGAAATTTGCTCCGTTGTTAATCTCCCAGCTCCACATCCACAAGCAACATCTTTGGAGAGCTTGTTAGCATGTTGATGTCGTAAATATTAGTATTTAAATGCCATCAGTATGGTCAGACCGCGTCACTGAGGAATTTAGTAAATTGGCGAAGGGGACCGTCATTATCCCACAGGGCTATGATATCAAGGACTCCTCTTTCAAAAAATGGTGAGGCTCATCGTTGATCGCCCCAGTGTATTTCTGATTCAAGGGGCTTTGCTCAAGCAGTCTAGCCTCGCCCTATGCTATTGATAGAACATCTCTTCTCCGCCAACATGCAATTTTTTACGAACAAGCCAATCACCGCTCACCTCCAAGGATTGGCTGGTTGAGCTTAATTGCTCTCCAGATACCATGGTTGATTGAAATTCGACTCCCTTCGCTTTGAACATTGTCCGCTCCCGCCTTCTCATAAGAACAGCCACATTGGCCAGGCGGGTCAACGCGAGAATAATCCACTCTTTCTTTCCCTTGATTGCAGGGCGTCTTGCAAAATGAACGAGCGCACCAATGAGCTGCCTTCGGCATTGCGATTCTGTATTGCTTAGTTCTCCGGATCGTTGACAGCTGCGTGATGGCTTTTATATCTTCCCACCCTGTTTACCCCTGGCGGTGCAGGTCCGCTAAATATAGAACAGCTGCTCTTCTGTTCCTGAAGCTGGTCATGGCTATTTAACCTATGGCTTCGCCTTCTTCTGGCTGACTTTTAATTCTGGGCTTCAATTTCCTAAGGATACTTCCGCTTCTTTGAATATATTACGGCATTCCATTCTCTTACCTTGGTTTAAAAATCTTCAATACTTCAGCTAGCTCAGAGGGCTTCTCATTCTTTTTCAATTCTTGTGTCCCTCCATTATAATCACCATGGTCGCATCTGACCCTTACGTGATAAGGCTCCTCAGCGAGTTCCAGCTACAAAGTTGCCACCCATATGTCGAGGGTGTCGGCACAGGCTATGGCTATGTCCCATCATTAGCTGCCGGTGTTCTATTCTGCGTTTTGTTCGGTCTCTCTTTCATCGCTCATATAGTACAATTCTCGTGGAAGCGAGTATGGTGGGCTTCCCTCTTCGCTATTGGCTGTGCTAGTAAGTGTCATCCAAATCAACGGATTTTTGATGAAGCGTCGACTGACATGGAGTGTTTTTTTGTTTAGCTGAAATTCTGGGATGGGGTGCTCGGACATGGTCCGCCCAGTGCCCGTATAATCCAAATGCATTCCTTATGCAAATTAGTACCCTCATTATTGGTAAGTGTTACACCAAATCTTCAAAATGCAAACATGGGTTACTGACAACATTCTTTTGGATCAGCCCCAGTATTCTTCACAGCCGGGATATACGTCGTGCTCGGCCGTTTAATTCACATTGCCGGTCCCAAATCCTCAGTCCTCACCCCAGCGCAATACCTCTGGATATTCTGCACATGTGACATCATTTCCCTCGTTGTCCAAGCTATCGGTGGAGGCATGGCATCTTCAGAATCTAGCAACGGAAACGATACAAGCACCGGCACCAACATCATGGTGGCTGGTATTGTTTTCCAGATGGCCTCGATTACTGTCTTCGTAGCATGCGCAGCCGACTTCCTCCGCCGAGTGGGAAGCCAGAAGGCGATGATGACTGTGAGGCAGGACATGATGCCTTTAGTATATGTTACCACCCTTTCTGTTGTTTGCATTTACATCCGTAGCATCTACAGGACTATTGAGTTGGTTCAGGGTTGGGATGGATATCTCATCACCACCGAGCGGTTCTTCATTGCGCTGGATGGGGCCATGATGGTTATTGCTGTTGGCGTCTACAACATCGTTCACCCCGGCTGGTTCATGCCCAGCAAGTACGATACTGTGCGCGCTGTGTTGTCGACTTCTCAAGTATGACGATTGTGACGGTTTCTAGACTTGTTTTGCATATAGATATTCTCCATATATTTTGGAAAGCCTATTATTATTTGCTTCCCTGTCCGTCGGTGAATTTGTTCTTTCCTTTTCGATTGTAATTGAGTAGTTACAAAACAATACTTTTTGCTGCCGCTCTTGCCCGTGCGAATAACAGAAGATGGAAGTGATCGATAGTGCTTTACACATACCTAAGCAAAGTTTAACACCGCTTTCTTGCTTGTAATTGAGTTACTTATTGAAATAAAGAAGCTCCTGCTATTTTTTAGATATACTCGGCGAACCTGATTAAGAATTGGAGTAGCCAGAACAACCTTGCCATAGTAATAACGTTCTTCGTTCCAAAAATGTTAAATATAGAAATCAGCTGCATCATCACGACATAAAAACCAAAGCTTTAATCTCAAACTCGCACCCTATCTAGCCAGCAAAAGGCGCACGTTTGGGCTGTCATAGATCAGCTCCATCCATGGCCCTGTCGTAAAAACGAGCTTAAGGAACAGCATATCCCGCCTTCGAGTATGATCTCCAGCTGCTGACTCGTCGGAAAGAGGGTGCTAAAGTGAAACCCTTGTTCTCACTCAGTTAGGGCTTCAGTCGCCTAATGTCCGCTTATTTTTCAAAGAAACTCCTCCACCACAATCAGCACCCACACTTTCTACGCAAATCGAAAGGTATTATTTTTATCATTTAGAGGGTCTATTACATACAGGCTCAGAATTCCAGAAAATTATAATACACTTGTTCAGTTATTCTTTGCTTATCCACAAAAAAAAAAAAAAAAAAAAAAAGCTTGTCAAATGGCTAATGAAACAAAAAGAACATCGCAATATATGATTGAAAAAAATAACAAGATCTCAGAAGCTAAGCTAAGTGAATGAACCATGCAGAGCACCCAAACTTGCAAAAGCCGATAAATCTAGAAATGCGTATATACCGAACCTAAAACGAGCGCTTGGAAGAACATGAATCAATGGCAAAAGAAAAAATCGTTCTAAATCAGTCTTGACAAATGCAAAAATGAAAGCGCCAACAACAACAGGTTGCTTGGAGGCACATAAACCTGTCGGAGTGACTAACTTCCCCTTCCCTAGAAACGCCCCCGCACTTTATGCAGTGCCGCCAATTCTCGACCCCATACGGTCAAACATCAGATCTCCCATCATCATCCTCTCGTCAAGCCCTGCCACCGCAGAATCTACTATACGGGAGGACATGCTGTCTGGCGTGAGCTCGTCAGGCTCAGTGTTTTCCCGCTGGAGATTGGTATCGATCTTCAACTCCTGCTTCACGGGGGTCAAATCTCCATCCCCCGGCGGCGTGATGGGGTTATATGGTCTAACTCGATGGACCAGTGGCGGCCCCTGAGTTCGGGCATCTGTGCCAGATAGCTCAATGCTTTCGAAATACTGATGCAAGATTGTTAGAGGATGTCGGCTCTTTTCACACAGGTGAAGTTCTGAAAGCTCACCTTGACGGTCTTTACTTTAAGCTCCAAAGTTGCGTCTTGATCTGCGACGACCAATGGATGCGGATGAAGCTGCAGGGCAGACATTGTCCACATATGATTTACGCCTCCTTCGAGACCCATCATCAGTGCCGTCGCCTTGTGTGCACCAGTTACGACAATGACCACTTCTCGCGAATCCATGATAGTCTGTATGCCCACTGTCAATGCAGTCCGCGGAACCTTCGACAAATCATTGTCGAAGAAACGCGAGTTGGCCAAAATTGTATCATAGGCGAGCGTCTTGACACGCGTGCGTGAAGTCAGACTTGAGCCAGGCTCGTTGAACGCGATGTGGCCGTCTGGCCCGACGCCGCCGAGGAATAGCTCTATGCCTCCTAGGCGAACGATCTTCTCTTCGTAGTCGGCGCATTCCTGGGCTAGGTCTGGCGCATTGCCGTTCAGGATGTTGACGTTGGCTGGCTGGATGTCGACTTGCGAGAAGAAGTGCTTGTACATGAAACTATGATAACTCTCTGGGTGGTCCCTCGGGATGCCGACATATTCGTCCTGGAGTGGTAGAGTTAACTTTCTGCTTTTTTTCTTGTATGTTCGGGATTTGAATCTGCTCCCGGCTGGCAACTAATGATCGCAGGAATGGGAGCTCTACCATATTGAAGGTTACGACATGTTTGAATGATATGTCACCAGCCTTATGCCGCTGGACCAAGATACGGTAAATGATCTCTGGACTACTTCCAGTTGGCAAACCCAGAACGAAGGGTTTCTCCGCGGTTGGTGCGAATGTGTTGATACGGCCTACACAGATAGAAGATACGAGTCAAAATGATGATCTTGGAACTCATGCACGGCACGAAAACATATGGAACTTGATGGATGAACTTGACAAAGCCGAGAATGAACATTTGAAATAAAACGAATATGGATATGAATGGGCTGCGTATAACAGTGGGATACAAAAAGTAGGTATACGACATGAAATTGGACGTACTGATGATGTAGTCCGCGATGTACTCAGATACAGCTTGAGGATCTTTCCTGATAATAACCCTCCTTAATAACGAACTCAGGTTAGCAGCCTACTACAAGTCATGACAAAGCAGACGAAGCATAGAAAGGCAACAGGAGGCATCTTACATTGTGACTGGAGACAGCCAGGGACCGTGACGCAAACTGAAGCTGGTATGAACTGATATGGCTGGCGGATATACGACCGGACCTGGGATGAGGAAGGACTATAACGTTGGAATGAGTCTAGATGAGAAAATGCATGAAAGTGGCAGAAAAGTAGAAAAAGCACAAGATCCAGGCCCTTAAATTTCAGCTTTTAAGGTAAAAGAGCTTTACTATAAGCGAATTAAGAGAAATGTAACAAATAGGAAAGATTGCAAATCAATGATAATAATAGTTAGAATCGTTAAGTTTCGCATTCGTCAGCAATATAATCAAAGATCACGGTACTTTGTCTCTCTACGCAACTTTTCATGGCATTCCCCTTCTTTGCCATGAAACGACATCATCAGACCCAGATATGGGCTCTGGAGTAGCCAACTTAACAGAGCCATCGGCGCCTTGATTGGCTCCGACAAGCTTCTTTAGGTAACAAGTACCCTGCATGTAACGGTTGGTCCGGGCTTTTGGGCCCTTTCTACGACGTACATGGGGAATGTACGGCGCTTATGTGTTGGTGGAGTACGTCACGGTAGTAGAAGAAGATATGATGTTTCTGGAAGGGGTGGACGAAGCTACGGTGGAAGGGCAGGATTACAGTTTCATTCCCGAGAACATATTGTCCATTCCACGTGGGACCTTGCATATTTTTACCTCCGTATTTCGAGGGATATGGAGATCATAGCAAACGATTGGAGTATCTCCAACGCCGGAGGGTTTGCGGAGGAGAGAATGGAATGTTGAGCAAGCATGGAGATAGGCTCCCCACCCTTCCCGAATGCCGGAATCAGGGCTGAGATGCTTGTAACTTTAATGTACCTCTCAAACTGGGTGTATGTAATATTTCAGTGGAATTTCCAGCTTCCCCGACCAGTAATTTATCTTTGGGGTAACGTTGCATCGCTCGGAGATCAGGTGTTCGCCAGAGTTTTGTAAAGAAAATGGCTTCGAGGGTGTCGTATGCAAGGCAGATACTTGGACAAAGGAGTAATAGCAGCGATTATGCTTGGTATTAAGACGAGAAGCTCAAAATGCGTGTCTATCATATCATCTCAACTCATTTATAACGGACATCGCAAGTACAGAGAACATACAACACACTTTCAGGCCGAGAGTTTTCGGCTCATGACTAATCTCTCTGCTTGATGCCACGTGACATGGGGTCCCGCGATAGACTCGGCTGGGGATTGGGATACTGCGAACGATGGTTGTACTCGGTTGGGCATCTCCAAGCAGTCTCATAGCTGAGGATTGGCTATGTTATGCCCTGGAAGCACTGTGGTTTGCGTGTTGCCGTTAGCTGCCAGCAAACTCCGCATATCCTTGTCGCCGATCCGTTACAACCGCTAGCCCCGTTTTCCATCGTCTCCAGCCACTGCAACTTCAAGTGCAACTCGACTGTGACCGTGACAACGTGCTTCATTTTTGGATTTTCCAAGCTTCACATTGGCCCCAGTGGCCTCCTGTCATCCAGGCTTTCTCGATACGCCGTCAACGGGGCTTCTCGATGCCAATTTCCCGTTTTGGGCGTCACGTTGCCTGGTGACTTCGTCCCCATCAGCTCGCGTCTCATCGCTACTCTTGCGCGATTGTGACGGAGCGATCGCGCCAGGGCGAAGCCCGTCGCTATCATGAATGCCAAGGATATGGAGGGTATGGAGCTCCCCTCCGAGTGGGAGGCCCTTGACAGGTAGGATGCCACCTTTCGTAGCCCACATTCTTCATTCCACTCTCCTTCACGTATCTTTCCCACACATCTACACTTGCATACTTCTACTACTCCCGTGTTTATTTCATTTCACCGTCCAATTGTTGTATACCAACCATGTAAACATTGATTTACGCCACTACCATGGGGCACCAATCCCACTCTATCATCCTTCCGAAAACCCAACGTCACACCCGTCTTTGTAACCCCCTTGATTTCTGTCTCAGCTCTTTCTCACAGAGTTTCAGCGCAAAACCGAACAAAAATTGGAAAGGAGCGATTTGGCTGACAGATACGCCTGGGCCACTATGCGTGATTTTGACTATAGGCAGATGGGCCAGCTCTTTGTAATGGGCTTCGATGGCACTACTGTCAACCCGCAGATCCGGCGTCTTATTGAGGACCACCATCTTGGTTCTATAATATTGACTGCCAAGAATTTAAAATGTGCTTGATCCCCTCCCCTTTGTTTTTGCTATTTTATACATTGGCATGTTGCACGTGTCTCACCAACATTTGTAATTGTTGTACTTTTCGATATGCTTTTGCCTTGGTCTCTGGGTCTAGTGCATCTCGATCGATTAAAACCCCCTTTTGTCTACTTATGTTGACCACACGTGCAATCAATCCGTATCGGAACAAATGAAGCTGATGGTTCGTTCTACACAGCGGCAGAGGAGACAACGAAGCTAGTTCTTGAACTACAGACCATTGCGCGAAATGCTGGACATACCGTGCCTTTATTAATTGTTCTCGACCAGGAAAATGGAGGTGTCAATAGCCTTTTCGACGAAATATATATTCGTCAATTCCCCAGTGCCATGGGCATCGCTGCTACTGGGTCGAAGACTCTGGCCAGGGAGGTAGCCAAAGCCACTGCACAGGAGCTTGGTGCAATCGGTGTAAATTGCATTTTAGGTCCCGTCCTGGATGTATTAACCAATGCACGAAATCAGCCCCTGGGTGTCCGTAGCGTTGGCGATGACCCTGAAGAAGTATCGGCCTATGGTGTCGAATTCATGAAAGGCTATCAAGAAGCCGGCTTGGTAACGTGCGGGAAGCACTTCCCGTCGTACGGCAATTTAGAATTTCTCGGCTCCCAAACAGACGTTCCTATCATTACCGACTCGCTTGAGCAGCTAAGTCTAAGTGCTCTCGTCCCTTTTCGGAACGCTATTAAACAAGGTATCGATTCAATGATGGTGGGCGGTTGTGCAATGTCTTCTGCAGGGATGAATGTAATGCATGCATGTCTTTCTGAGCAAGTGGTAGATGACCTTCTTCGCAAAGATCTTGGCTTCAAAGGTGTCGTCATTTCAGAATGCCTCGAGATGGAGGCGCTCAGCCACAATATAGGTGTGGGCGGTGGCACTGTGATGGCTATGAAAGCTGGCTGTGATCTTATCCTCCTTTGCCGGTCTTTTACTGTCCAGCAAGAAGCTATCAATAGCTTGAAACTGGGCGTCGAAAATGGGATGATCAGTAGAGAACGCATCCGTCGGTCACTGCAGCGTGTACTCGATATGAAGGCCAAATGCACATCGTGGGAAAAGGCTCTGAACCCGCCAGGCCTTAGTTCGTTAACACAAATGCAGCCATCCCATACCACCCTTTCTACCCAGGCCTACAGTAGCTCTATCACGATCGTCCGAGATAATAGTGGCCTCATTCCTCTATCAAAACTCATTGAACCAGATGAGGAACTTCTACTACTTACTCCACTTGTCAGACCTCTGCCAGCTTCAGCTGTATCAATGTCTATTATCGAAAACCTGAACCGGGGTGCCGCAGCTACTGATGCGAGTAATTTGGAGCGCAGCGCATCTGTTATGAGCGGGGAAAGTGTTTTTAGAGAGTTTGGCCGGTCGCTTGCAAGACAAAGAAACGGACGAGTGCTGCACACCTCCTACACAGCCAACGGCGTCCGACCAGTACACGAGAACTTGATCAACAGGGCAGGTGCTGTTATTGTAGTAACAGCGGACGCCAACCGGAATCGCTACCAGATCGGCTTTACGAAACATGTATCTCTAATCTGCAATTCGCAATTCTCTCCGAGCGGTGAGCGGAGAGCAAAGCCCTTGCTCGTTGTGGCTGTGAGTTCGCCATATGACTTCGCAACCGATCAATCTGTGGGAACGTATGTTTGCACCTATGACTTTACGGAAACAGCTCTTCAAGCATGCGTGAAAGTGCTTCATGGCGAGTTGACCCCTGATGCCTCCTTGCCCGGCAGCCTGAGTCATAGCCAAAAATCCAACTCGTCAGGAGAACATTGGCTCGTCGAGACCTGGAATCCAGATCGTGATAGTGCGAGTCTATTAGATGGACTCGTGGTCACCGTGCGAGAAGATGGGACTCCTAATCAGCGGAGTGAACTCGCGGGTGTCACATCAAACACCTTTTTCTTACGGCACCCTGACATCGAAGAGGCTCACTTTGCCGTTCGAAATACGACCACTCGGGATCTGTATGGGTTCTGCTCTACCTACTACTTTAAATCAACCGGGACTGGCGTTATTGGATCGCTGTTAGTAGACCCCGCGCGGCGAAAGTTGAACATTGGCCAGTCACTCCATGCCCGTGCTATTCGCTGTCTTATGCAGCTGCCCGAAGTCCGCAGGTTCCAACTTGGCTCTCGATTACCAGGAGTGTATCTCGGTATACCGACCAGCAACCCCATGGAGCGCAAGCGACTTCGGCAGTGGTTCGCAAATCTAGGTTGGAATACGGCTCTCTCGAGACCAGTATGTAGCATGGTACTACGGAACTTGGATATGTGGAACCCACCTGACGGATTAGCGCAAAGCCTCCAGAGCGTGGATGTCGTTTATGACCTTGTGGTCGGGAGGGAGCACGCAGAGCCGGTGCTAGACCACGTCAAGACGAATTCGCGCCAGGGAGTGATGGACATCTACAAGCTGGGCTTGCGAGGTGAGGCAGGCTGTGCCATTATTCGTGCGAAGAGGAAAGAAGACGATGCCATATTAGGGAGTTTGGTGGTGTATAATAGTTCTACGTCACTGGGGGAGTTTGTCCCCGCGCTGCGAGAAGTACATACGATGGCTGGCGGCCTTTCGTCTCCTGTGATATCTCCGTCTGTAGGAGAATATGCGACCTTGATGCAGGGATTGATATTGTTGGGTATCAAGCAGCTTCGACGGCAGAATGCTAAAGCCGTTGTTCTGGACTGTGTAAGAATTTTAACTCCCTTCTGTTTTTTGTTGTCTTGTCTCGTTCGAGTTTCGCTGACAACGTCCCTCTATTGACAGGTTGATGGGGATGGCAACTTTGACAGCCTGACAGCAATGGGCTTCTCGGTTCTGCATAGCTTCGAGGAAGTTAGTTGCGATGCCGCCACTTGGAGTATGATTCCGGCAACCTGAGCCCTCTATTTTTGGCTACCCATTCTATTTCATTAGTCTGCATTTTCTTCAACTGGGGCGTACACAGTACATACTTTCGGAAATCGCGCAATCAGCGCTTTATGGTCTTGTGCGGTTTCCAGTTTCTGTCCGTGCCTATGTCATCATTGTTGCTGCTTTACTGGCCTTGTTTATGATACCTTTGGGCACTCTTGATCGTTTTGTTGGTTACACCATCGTTACTTTTCACAATAATTTGGTGGACATACAATGAGAGATTTTCTGACTCTCGGCCGCCTCGATTCTAGCATCATTTCTTGCAGTAGGGTGTGTTCGATTGGATCGTTTGATGGCAAACATACGCTTTACGATATCCACGGAGTAGACGTTAGTTAGCCTTGGTTGATCCCAGTTGATTTCGCCAGTCAATCCCTATTGGCGGCATCTCGCATCAAGAGGCGGCGGAATCTGCAATCTGATAACTTCATGTACATGAACAATGCCTTTGAGAGTCACATATGGAACCGAGCTTTGTCAACGGTTCAATTGACAACAGTCTCGTTAATCTCGCATCCTATGATTTGTGTGCTTGCCTCCCCACCCTGTATAAATCCCGCATTTTTTTAAAAACTAGTCTTGTAAGTGAGCAAAGTGAGGTCATGTTAAACCACTCGATGGAATAACTCTCGCGGTTATCGCGGTCTCATCCTGATCTTTTCTCTGTCTAAATATGAGTGGCGGTATGTCTCTCACCGCAAAAGAAAAAAATCTCTTCGATCAGCGGTCACAGGAGGAAAAAAGCAATCGTTCATCAAACTAGTGATAAGGGATTATTCCGTATGCAGCGGCTCCAGCTTAACGCCTCGGCTGTTTTCTGCTTATGGACGTCCTTGTGGTTTGTATCTCCAAGGTATCCTGTAAGTATAGTATTCTAATATGTTCCTTTGCCTACCCCGTTTTGGCGGGCTAAAGATAATGAGCGGCCTTTTCAGAAAGAGACTAATGTCAGGTTAAATACACTCAAATGAACTACATTAAGCAGGGTTCTGAAAGTGGAATCATAGCGAGCATCTTATTGTGGTCCCCCACCGCTTTATGGATTTTAGTTGAGAAGCATATACGACGATCAGTAGGCAGTTGACAAAGTGTATTCTCGTAGCCAGTTTCACAACGTCAAGCTCATGTACACCCTTTTCTCAAAGTCGAGTCAAAAGGACACATCTTTGCTTGTCACAAACTAAGGTTCCCACACCCAGTGCTCTTCCTCCTCCCGAAGTTTAGGTGGGTTCTTTTCGTTTCCCAATATGAATTCTTCCTAGGCTAGAAGCGAAAGGCACAAATTGGAAGAACAAGACAAAGATTGTCACAGATGCGGCATAGAAAGCACATTTCCATAGGTTATAGCAGCTTAACCAAACAAGAATCCTCTCTGTCAGCGTGAACTGCTCCTCAAAGCTTAGCTGTCCAAACCAGCCTGCGATGAATTTGCGGTGTGAATGAAAGACTGAATAAAAGGCTCGTGGGATACTGGTGGCATTGGTGGTGGAAGATACTTTTTGGCCCATTTGGTAGAGGGTGTCCAGTCACACTGCATATAATACCCTCCTTTTTTGAGGTGATCGTTCATGTCATTTAGGTTTGTGTAGTAGGCATGATATTCTTCTTCTAAGAGCTCACTCATGTCAAAATCAGAAATCTTAACTCCTTGTTTAGGGTAGATCAAGTTGTCAAGCTTTAAGTCTGAATTAACAATATTATGCAAAGCAATCTTCTGCACTGCTTGACAAGCACTATCAACAATTGCCTTTTTCATTTCTGAAAAAGATTCTTGGAGACTGCATAGTTTTATTCCCTCTAAACGCTTGAGGATTATGCCCTGGTCACGCACAATGCCACTACAATCAACCCATAAAGCTTCGCAATAACAGCGAGGGATATAATGTGGCTGCAACTGTTTATACATCCGCAGTTTGTGGTGCCGGTCCGGATGGCACCTTGAAGATGAACTGCTGTGGCACACGGTGGTTTGAGGAAACCTGCTCCAACCGGTAGACATAATCGTTGAATTGTTGGACAAGTCTAGTTGGAATATTGGTGCTATCAACAAGCTGGATATTGTTGTGCATTTTATCTTCATCTTTGGTCGGTTCGTCTTCGGTCAGCGTATCTGGACGGGAGTCAGTCGAAGAGCGAGAGGAATGAACACAAAATCTGATAGTTGGTCCTCCAATATTCTGTCCATTTGCACCATGCTGTTCACTCCCACTCTTCTCACCTGGCGTCTTGGTGCCGCTAATTATGCTATTGCAAATCACGGGAAATCTATACTGAAAATTGAGGACAATGTGATTTCTGAACAGATTGGTGGAAGCATTTGCCGATAATTATAGACAGAGAGAGACTGTTTAATCAATTTTCTTAGATGGTTTGTGGCACTTTCCAAGCATAAAACAGCTTTGCACCTGGCCTTTGTAGCTCCGACCGAGTTCTTCAAACACTCAGCATCTTTTAAAGTTGTTCTTTGTAGGCACACCTTGGTATTCTTTTGGAAGCGACCTTAGCAATACACTTGTGGAGGGTCTTTCTCCTTCATTATTTCCAACTGTGGAGGAGATTCCAGAACTTCCATTTCGCGCCTCAAAAGTCTGTGCACGTGATGTCAGGTATATGTGGTGCTGCTTTCTAAATTTATACTCATTATCCAAATATCGCGCAAAACGCGATGACTGGTAGTTTGGGGTTTGATCTCGAAACATGATTGATTACCCAGGAAATCCTGGACGGATGAATGTATTGCTTGCTGGTGCTCGCGGTTTACATCTTACGGCATCAATTTTGACCCGAATATCTGACAAACAGGCGAGGGTTCAAAAATTGAGCTCAGCTAACTCCCTGCTGTACTTGCCTAATTTAGATATCAACGGCCATAGCATTCTGGGATCTCAAGCTCCTGAAACAATAATGTCCGATAAGTGACCACTGAGCCCGCCATAGCCTGATGATTCGCCGAGTAAACGGTTGAATGATCAACCCCTATGATAGTGAAGGGACGAAGAAGCTTTTGTAGTTGTTTCGGGTGACAGAGTCGCGGAACGTCGCCTTTTGCTTCAAAACTTACTTGTATACGTGGAGAAGCGCGGGTCCGCAGTTCATACTCAAGTGGTTCGTTTCAAAGTTGGGAGGAGAAGCTGGAGAGCGAGCCTTGGAAAGAATGGAGAGCAGAAATTATTATTGAAAAGCATGTGAGACACCGAACATTCAAATTGGAGTATTTCGCGGTGTGAGATCAGAACCGTTCTTCAAGGCGGAGCTCGCCGCTTTTTATCAACACCCATGTCGAGACCACAGATTGATCGTGGTTAGCGGCAGTCTAGCAAAAGCCAACCCAAGCTGCTTTGGGGGCTGCATGGCAAGGGTCCCCTACAAGAGGGATTTGCAGAGGGTCCGGCTCATCTTTCGCATGGCGGGAGCCCGTCGCTAAAACCTCGTATAAGCAAGTCAAGGAGACGGATCCGAGAAAATCTGACACGGGATTGCGCATGGATGTCCTCGGTTAACCCCGGCCGTCCATCGTTCTTTTTTGTCTTCATATCATCATTTCGGCTTAAAGCTGAAGGGGTTCTTAGTTACTCCGGAGGAAACAATCTCCCTAGCATTGGTAAGGGTTCAGCATTGATATGTAGGGCAACGATATGGTCCATGGTTCGAGAACAATTCTTCCGGAAATTTAACGTGGAGAAAGCCCAGATTGAGAAGACCCTGGTAATAATAACGATGTGGTTGGTCTATGGAGTGTGCCGGCGGTTCTTCCCAGGGCCAAAAGTGTAACAGGGGAGAAATGATTGCTTTTTTTTGCCCTTCGCTGCATTTGCTATTTTGGGGCTGTCAAGCGGCAAAATACTGGCATCCCACATGGCTAGCAGGAGATGCTGATCCACATTGAAATCGCAATAGTGCCTAGGCATTTTCAAACAAATTATATCAGTGCGTTATTTTACACAGTCGATGGACATGTGAAAGTGAACTGAAGCAAGGGCCTCCTGATAATAATATTACAGCTGACCATTATTATTATTATTATTGGCAGCGAAACGGGCTTTGAAAATCTGTTGATCACATCTCGTATCCGTAAGCTTTCTTCTTGCTGGCTTCTGGAACAAATTTTAAATATTATACAAAGTTGCAGCTAGCAAGACGGGATGATTTACCTACGCGTGCATAACATTTCTTCGGATCTCTCACACATACATATTCCCGCTTCGAGTTATTCTACACTCTTGTGGCCTAGAAGGAGTTGTAAATGTCATGTCGACCATTGTAGATAATTTCGGGATTTCCGCTGCAGTTACCACTTCTTGCCCTGGCGACGACAGGCCAACACTGATATGATGGGCCCTCTACTATTTACTGATTCTTTTTTGCGGACCCAATCTCCTTAATCAAACACTTTATCTGTCCCCAAGGGATCCTGCTCCCGCCAACTTATTGTTCCCATTTCCACTGGCACCCTTATATACAGATCCGCATACAAATCTGCAAACATCATTATATCATTTGAAGAAACTTCTGAATGGTATCCAATGCCAGTGATCACTTTCTTTGTTGTATTCTTATCCAAGATAGTAAAAGTTGAATCAGCAAAGTTAGGATTGGGACTGATATATCTCTCCGTCCAGGCACGAAGCTCTTTGTCAGTCTTTCCCAGGAATGAGGACTTGAAATCCGCCGGAGCATGGGCTTTCGGGAACCGTGGATGATTGAGTTCAGGTCTGTGCTTTGAAGAAGGGATTTTCGCGGCACAGAAGACGGGGTACAGCAAGGTACCTTCAGAGACTCGACCTTCTCTTGAACTGGTCTTCTGTTCCTCTTGCTTCTTTCTGTTTTTTCTCAGGATGGTTCTCCTGCTCCTGTTCCTGCTGCCGCCCGCGTTTCTTCCATTTCTTCCTTGGCGGCATGGTGTCGACAAACCCTAGTGTGGGTGTTTGAGAAAGTGGAATATATTGATTTACTCAACGTAAGACGGTTGTAAAAAGTAGTTCATCTGTTGTCAGATAGATCCAATGTGTCCCACTCACCTTACATAGATGACGTCGGCTGACTAAATATAATTGAATGTTGAATAGATCAAACAACGGAGAAAAGTCTTTTGCTTTGGAAATGGGAAGTAATATGGACAGCACAGAGCTATTCCATGTAGTCTGCTCCTCTCCGAAAAGCAATTATGTGGTGGCATACCGCCTTCCGTGGATAGAGCATCCGGTTATGATTATTGTCGAATACCTCAACTAGTAAGGTCTGATCGTGGTACAGACCAGACCACGAGGTAAGATTGGAGTCTGGAAAAGGCAAAGACACCGATGCTGCTGCAACAAAAGGGCGTGAAGAGTCAGCCGCTCACGCAGCTGGCCAACCTAATATGTGCGTCGTTAAGAAGCACAGCATCCTCCCCATATCATTGGATATCTCTCGGCCTTTGGCGAGCCCCCCGGATGATCCTGTTTTCGGCTTGCCCTGATCGTTCGAACCACACTTTCTCGCTGGGTTTTTGACTTTCTGACGATCCCCACGCCTCGATCGGCTCTCCTCGCGATGGTCTCAGAAAGTTACTTTTTTTAAAAACTTGCTTCGCTGTTCGCTGGTTGGCAAACGCCAAAGTTTCCGGCCCCCAGATCTTCTCGTTTCTTTTTCATGTATGTTTTACCCTTCCAGATCATTCTTTCGCTGTTGTTTGGTGCGGTTCTAGCTGATCCCTGCAGATAAGCGGCTTACGGATATTTCTGCGCAAAACATCAGCTTTCCTCGATGGTTCAAGGCAGCCCCTGCTCGGGAAGGGTCCACAGAAACTCCTGTCGATGAGCCATTGAGAGATGAAAAGTTCTCATGCCCACATTTAGCGAAGCCAGTCTCGAAAGCCCCTAGCACTGAACACTAACAAAGACCGGCGCAACAGGAGTCAGTTCGCGGAGATGTCCTGGGATCTCCACTTCTTAACCTGTGCTGGTGCCAGAGGAATTGCCAGAGAAGAATGGAGAATATCCGGCAAAAGTGGCGAGCTCTTGTACTTGATTCGACGATAGACCACACCCTTGAGGCTTTGAATTCAGGAGCCGTCCTGCTGGTTTCCTTTCTCCGAGCCGAGTCGTCTCAAGAGCCAGTATCCCGTTTTTCATAAACAGGCAGTCCAGATGTTGATATCATGATGGAGTGGCCACAGCTTGCTCTTGGAGGGAGGCAGACGAGATAGGACCAAGTAATCGTACAGTACCAGCAATTAATGAACCAGCAATAGCATTAATACCCGTAGGATCAAGGCACAGAATGATGCATGCCGACCCCTTTGTTGCGCACTAGAACTGGCTATTCTTCTTCCATACATCGCCCAAGCCATGCCTGTCCTGTATCTCCCCCACCGTCATCTTAATCTGGCCGCATATCAGCATCCTCGCTCTTAGCACGCCGAGCACCTCGCCCCGGCTGCTGCCAACTCCTCTCTTTTCCTTCTGTCGTTTCTCTATCACTACTGTGCTACTCGCTATCTCCTTGTTTTTCTCTTCCGCCCGCACGTATCGTCTGTTGAACCGTATCTTGCTATCTACGCAGTTGATGGATCACGGCAGGATCACACGGAGAGTGCGCATACTGACCGATATATATTCCCCCGTGCCCATCTGACGCCGGCCCTATTCCTTGCCTACGGCTTCTGCATATCCTGCGCTGTTGACCTGTCTGCCCGTGACCTTGGGAGCATTCTGCGGTCTTTCGCCATATCCCCCACGTCATCTTTGCGCCGGCCTTTCCTCTCACACTCGTAGACCATTATCTTCGACCGATCGCAACAGCAATAACTGTCGCACGCATGCGGTAGAAGAGAAGGAATATTTAAAAAGAGTTAGAAGAGACTTGATTTCCACGCTGTTGTTGGCTTTAACGCCCGCTCTCCGCGCTTCCTCTCGCCACATCAACTATATATATAAACACCCCTACGCATAGATATCCTGGTCCCCATCCCGCCCGGCCATCGAAGCCGGCAATTCGCCCATAGTGCCGTTATATAACCCTTCGTCTCCGTCTTCCTGCTCTTCACAATGGAGGGTTTCGATACGTTATCCATGCCGTACATCCCAGGCCAGCTCCCCATAACGGACATGCAAAACCCCGACTTCTTGAATGCCATGTCCCCTCTGGATATGAGAGAGCATCATCCTGTATATGATAACGAGACGTTCATAAGGTATGCGTGTTCAATTAGTCTTTCTTAGCTCCCAGTCTCGTTTCGTTCTGTTTTTGCACGGCTTTCGCTGATAGGTTCTCTCTCCAAAGCAGCGATGATATGAGCTTTGCACAACACCCGATGTCCGCTGGGCCCATGCGACGCTTCTCGAACGCACCTTTTGAGGAGCCTTTTCCCGATATGGGAATTCCATTCGAAAATGCGCCGCCTCCAGAGCAGCCTCCGGCCGATTCGTCCATAGACCAGAACCATAAGCTACTGAGCTTCTCTATGCCTGCCTACAATTTTACGCTGCTGGATTACTCACTACGACGGACGCATCTTACGATGGCGGCTCAGCTTCATGGAATGTTCTTCCTCGCGCAACCACAATATACAACGTCGCCGACTAGTGAAGTGAATGTGCCACCTCCAATGGCAGAGTTGACTTGCTACCGGCGGAATCTCTTCCAGATCACAGGTTCTGTTACCCTACCACGAACGTTACGGTATATCATGACGGATCAAGGAGACCGCATTCCAGTCCTAGCTCAAGAATTGACTGTTTCCGCAACGGAGTCAGTTGAAGGAAACTCCGTAAAGATCATCTCGGTTCCCTGGAAGACGCCAGCTGCCAATGCCACGGGCCAACCGGAAGACAAAACAGAGAAGGAACCTCCGTCAATCCCGCTTGACACCATGAGCGGCCAGGACGTTGATTCTGATTATGCTACATTCTCGATTGCGTGGAAGCGCTTGCAGTTCCGCATTGCTACCGCTAACAACGGCCGGCGCAAGGAGCTGCAACAGCATTTCGTCTTAAGATTGAAACTTATGGCTACCTTATCTACTGGTGCAAAGATCCCGATCTGCGAGGCTCATTCAGCACCCATTATTGTACGAGGACGAAGTCCCAGAAACTTCCAGTCACGAAAGGATCTCCCGCTCAGCGGAAGTGCTGCTGCTTCGAGGAAGAATGCACAGGCCAATAATAACTCACTGAACCGAACGACGACCAACGAAAGCGCTACATCGAAGCAGGCCAAGTCGCCTCAGGAGCCTAATTCGGCGACAGTTGCTGCACAATCAGAGCATGACTTTAGACAGCAACAACCGCAGCAGAGGCAGCCCTCTGTATCCCATCCGGATTGGACGCTAGATCAGCCACCCCATTCAACTGCTGTACCTAATTCGACATTTACGTTCGAAAATATGGGATCATCATATGCCCAGTCGAGCCCTGATGCATCAAAACACCGCGAGAAACGACGGCGCACGAGTGGCTCGGGTACCGCGGTAAGTCTTTCGCTGCTGGATGACGAGCCCGGCCAACAAGGCTCCGGCCCCCTACAAGCGAAAGCTGCCAACCAAGGCGGCTCTGCATCACGTCCAGCAAAAGCCGGCTCGGTCCATAATCGAACGGGTGACACAGAGAGCGCCCGGCCCGCAAAATCGCAGAAGAAGTCACCCACATCGTCTTCTCGACAACCATTGGGGCACCAGCGCAATACATCCGGAAACGGTTCCCTATTTGCTCACAACGTCAACCTCTCCCCAGCATTAACATCTCCGTTGATAGTAAACGGGAGTGATGCTGCGGATCTGCTATATGAGTACTTTCCGCTCGAACTGGAAGACTGGCAGGCACCCGTTGATGCTGTTTATCGACCTCACGTGGTACATCACACGAATATGCCAGAGGATCCAAAGGCTTTGGCGCCGCGAAGTCGGAGCAAACGGTACTTTGCTGGGGAGACTTAAGTCCGGCGGGAGGTATGGAACGCGCGAGAAGACAAAAAGTTTTTCTACCTTTCGTTTGGAAATATTTTTAATCTGTTGCCATTCCTGTATCTACTAGGGATATGTGCTGATGAGGGGTTTTGATAAGGCGTTGTACTGGGTGAGGGGACTTCGCTCTCTTATTCCTGTTGATACTTGCCTTCTGTTCAGGATTTTACGGTTGCTTTGGATACATTTTGCACATGGGCTGGGGCATCGGGGAGGCCAAAGGGGTTTATTTCATTCTATTCATACCCTCTTTTGGTTGTGTTGCATATGTTTTTGTTGGGTTGGTAATACCATTTTGTTGCTTGGAATGCGTCACGGGTGATTCTTCCCATTCTCTATATTTTGGTGGGCTGATACCTTCTCGCCCTCTGTTGGTTCACCTGAGACCTTCATGCTTGTTTGGTACCTTTACCATGCCACGTCTTCATGCATGCATGAATATATACGTGATCTATGCTGCAAGGGAAGGAGTAATATATACATTTGTTGCGTGTAATGTTATCCACTGATCCAACTCAGTATATTTAGGGGAACTTATCTATGACCTTTATCACCATAGTGGCTCTTAAGTCGTGCTCTATGTTGGACACGCCGATAGACCGAGATTTTAAGGTAAAAATCAAGAGCATGATAGATGATATAGTTAGAGCATATGCATAGCCGTCATGAGAACCAACATCTCAGAAGCTGAACCTGACTAATCTTACCATGTCAGCTTAAGGGAAGACACTTGTTTTACATCTCGCCAACGATCAACGAATCAAGGAAGCGGAAACAAAGGGGACAAAGAGGGGGCCACCGGAGGCGGTTGATCTACAAGATATGCAATGGCTTATAGAGCTAGGAGTTGTCAAAAAGACCTTTGCCCTCCGCCTTCCGAAAATTATTGCTCGCCACTAAGGTACTATATGAATGACAACGCTGCAGAGGGATCCCGCGCGTGATCCACCAAACCACCAAATTCAACTCGATTTCTGTGAACCCTGTTGTTGACTCTTTTCTGCCATGGAGAAAGATGAGTGTGACCAGAAAGCCGCACTTATTGTGCTGTACCATAGTTGGCAGAAGCCTTCTGCACAATGGCAGACCGAGTCTGATGATGACATTTGTGCACATTTATCAGCTGGGCGTTTTGACAAATAGGAGGGTGGGACACCATGTGAAGAAACAAGGCCAGCTATTTAGGCCTGGGAGTAAGAGGAGGGGGGGTGGAAGGTTAATAAAACAAAAATAAATGATAAAATTTAACAATTATATGCCGGAGACAGCTACAATCAGATGCAGCGCCTATACGCAAAGAATGATGGAGGCATCCTTCAGGTCTGGCTTTTCTTGACCTCTCACAATCGACTGACAGCTGGTCCTCCGCAACGTGCCATATGATATCATTGTTTATGGCCGCCCCGGCAGCATGTTTTTCGGGCTCTTCCCGACGCGAATCCGAGCATGCGCGGGTTGGATATGTGTAACCGAGAGACGTGGATGGTCAAGAGACATATCCAATTATCTTTTCGGGCGCTTGAGCTGGACATTCATTCTGTGTTACACAGTCTGTGGTGGGCTGGCTTGAGGGTATATTAATACAGGCTTGATGCTAAGAACATCGATAATAGCAACTCTCCGGGGATCTGATCCCATGGTAGAGTTGCTAGTTTCTGCATCCCGCATTCTGCCTTGAACAATCCTGCATTGCAGCTGGCATAAGTCGCCGGGCATACGGGATATTAGCACGTGCGTTATTCCGGACCAACTTTCTTAATTGGTGTATAATAAGATGCCGTACATATTGGGACTATAAATGTTATAGTTCTCAGCATATCCTGGTGAAGGCTTTTAGGACCTCAAGGGGAGAAAAGAGAAAGGACTGTCCAGCGTCCAGCCCCGGATGACGAGTTGATGACTGTCCATTTGTAAAGCCTTAGTCAGCGCTAGCTTCAAACGATGTTTTCCTGCAAATACATACAATTCAACTTAAATTAAATGAATAGTGCCTTCTACTACTAATTGCCTTGCCCAAAAGCGTGCAAATTCCGAAAAGGCCACGGAGAAAGTCTCTCCGTTTTGAGGGGAAATTCACTGCTTCTATATTACTAACCGTTCAAGCGGTCGCCGAGATACTTCAAGGCTACCGTGGTTACGAATAGAATGTCATTACATTTCTGAGAGCAGGTATACCTTATTGCACCCTCCTTACAAACATATTGCAAGATCGGTGTATCTTCTGTTTTCACGACTGCCCACGAGCCCGCAATCGTGTTGCTTCTTCTTCTTCTTCTTCTTCTTCTTCTTCAGTGTCAGGACTTCCATTATGCCTTCGATTCTTCCACATGGTAGCTTCATCCGGCGTGATGACTCCGGGACGCTGCCTTGTGCCGTAGCCTCTATCCCTTTTGCTGGCCGCATTGGAGCGAATCAAGAATTTTCTATCGACAAAGATAATCAAGCAGGCATTGATATACTAGAAAAAATCCCCGATGCAGCGCCATGGATGACATGGCGAGACTCGTTCTCACTAGGCCAGTTTCTACAAATTGAGATCTGGAGAGCTGCCGTCATTGAGGGTGTAGGTATGTTGCAATGACAGCTGTGGCCCTCAGCACAGCAGCCCATAGGAGGGTTAGTTACGGTAACTATACTAATTCGCTCACAGCAAGTTGCCTGTTGGTGTATCTCACCACTTACATATCCATTGGTTTAGGTGGTCTGGTGAAGTCAGGATATCTTCATTTTTCGAAATGCTCCCAGCAGATCTATACTAAAAAATAGGTCTATAGTGCGTTCTCATCAGGACCGCTTGTACCAAGCCTTATAGGAGGCTTGTTCGCACTTTTAACTCTGCCTCTTTTTATATTCGCAGCCGGGCCTGTTTCAGGTGGCCAGATCAACCCCACTATCACAATGGCCACCTTCTTTGCGCGCCTGTCCACGTTTCCCAGAAGTCTCATTTACATCGCATTCCAGACGTTTGGTGGAGCTATTGCGGGTTGGCTGCTACGAGCCAGTCTCGATACCCGTTCTGTGAGCGACAGCTCTCTTTTATCAATCCATTTGTTGACCCAAACATTACCTAGGTTCTCGACACTGACCAATCCTTCCAGTTTCTGGTTCCTGGGTGCAACTTCGACACCTCGCAAGTGTCAGTTGGCAGCGCCTTCGTCGTTGAATTTACTACTGATCTCACTTTGATATTTTTATCGTTCGGCGTCGGACTCGATCCACGTCAGAAAGTTGTCTTTGGCGCCTCTCTAGGACCCATTTTTGTCGGTGTTGCTTTGGGAATATGCACTCTTGGGACAGGCTTCAGTCGTCCTGGGTATTCGGGGTTCTGTATGTATCAGGCCTCTGCCACAGATTACGAAGAATATACTGACAACTTTGATAGCTGGGAACCCTGCTAGATGTTTCGGTGCCATGGTTGGATCGCACTTCGTGGGATACCATTGGGTCCATTGGGTAGGGCCATTTACAGCCGCATTCGCTAATGGTCTTTTGTACCATTTCTTCCCGCCATACTGCCGGAAGTGATTGACTGGGTGAACTCCAATTACCTCACCACAAGTTCAAGGTCACCATGACTATTATTCCTTCCTAGTAACTAGATTTGTAAGTTGTTTTCCAACTAAGCATTTGTGTGCAATATGCTAAAGAGGAACCAGAAGTTGATCAATCATTGTCATGTTTTTTCAAGGGAAGTCCTCTCGGGCTATTGACTCTGATAAGACGGTCCATAGCGTGCTCCTGCGCTTTAGTTTTTTGACACTAAATATTGCTCTGGAAATTAATTCGAGCCGTTTCCCTTCCTCGTTGCAGACTTTGTGAGAGCAAGCTAGGTGGTTGGGGCAGGGATTAAGGAGTGGGAAAAGATGGACGTCGTTTAAGAAAACTGTTTCACTGCGCTGCATAGTTAGGCTGAGACTGGGTCGCCAGAGGAGTATATACACCAAGCTTGTACTGGGAAGATGGCCAGTTATGTGTACTTGAGCGGTTGTTGTTGAAGAAAGATCGTTGATATGGCGAGAGATACAGGTATCTTTAGTCAGCGCAGATATATGTCAACATTAGATACTCTCCTTAAGAGTTGTTATTAAGCTTGCATCTGGAAGCAATACTCATGAAAGTCCCCATTGCTTCCTCTAAAGAGCTTCAATGGCTGCTTTATGATCGGCGTCTCAGGGGAGCAACTGAATTCCGAGGAGGCGTGAAGTTCAAGGGGAGATGAAGACATTAATCACAACTCAACAGGTGAATTGCCAAGATCTTGGGAGATATTTTGCTTTAAGTGCCGAGGAATGGAGAGCTCCGATAGCGCCAATGTTGCGGTACGCTTCCTCTTCAAGTTACCAAGAGGGCCAAAATGGGGTAATATAAAACCAGGTGGACTATCATTATTGAGGATTCAAGATTCTGCTTTATCAATTACTTGAGCTGATGAAAACCCATTATTTTGTACAATGAGCTGGCAAGATATCTGCAAGGCCAAACTTGTCGCGCGAGACACCCAAATACCATTGGATTGGCGGCTCTCTCCTGCAGACCTACCAAGGCAAATTTGCTTAGTCGACTTTTGTGGCCTGTTCAATCCCCGAGAGATAGAGACCACCACGAAGAACGATGCGGTTGACCTGGTGGAAAGGATCGGAAGTGGAAGCTATAGTTGTGGAAAGGTTACCAGAGCATTTTTGCAAATATGCCGTCATTGCTCACTCTTTGGTATGCACATTAACAAAAGTATAACCCTTGCAGTACGAAAGGTGAATCGTATCTTGATGAATGGTCTGATTGAAGTCTTTTTTGATGAAGCTATGCAAAGAGCCATTGCGTTGGACAAGGGAGAGGGTTGCAGAGCCACTAAAACCACTAATTCCTTTCCATGGCTTGCCAATATCCCTGAAAGATAGCTTCAACATTATAGGGAAAACTATTGGCATGTTTTGTTAAGACAGCTATTTTAAACGGGGCTATGGTCGAGAACCTCTTATCTTTAGGCGCAGTTATTTACTCTAAAACAAATGTCCTCCAGAGACCATGATGACAGCCGGTTCAGGTAACAACATTTGGGGCCAGACTCTCAACCGTATCAACACCAGCCTCAAGCTCATCATAAGGAGAAGGCTCTCTCATGGCCCTTCGAGGAAGCGTTCTGGTGATTGGCACGGATATAGCAGGGAGTATACGCATCCATAGTCTCTGCAATGGCGTCTACGGTTTCAAGCCCAGCACTGGGGTTACTCCTTACGTCGGATAGCAGAGCTGTTATACCAGTTGGTAGTGTTGATGGTACAAATTCAAAGGACAACAAGTTCGGATATGGAAATCTGGATAAGGAACTCTACGAACTGTGTGAGTGTTTATTTACTCTTTCCAGGTGTTTTCATGGCATATCTAATCTTGAAACACAGATACCGGACCAGTGGACTGCAAGTAAGGGCCAACTGCTGTGCTGCTAGCGGTGTTTAGGCAGCACGACGAGGATCTAGTGAAGATGGAGAAAGTTGATAAGATTCTCAAACCTCAGATGGCCTGGATCTGCAACTATATCTGTGGCATTCTATACATATCCCGTTTTCGATTAGATAAATGTATCCGAAAAGAGTGGTTTAGACGTTAGCTACCTGCAATACATTTCTTGGATAATTCTAACCTACATGATAGCTGTTTCGGGCAAAAATATCACCACAATAGCATAGTACCTTCAATCAAGTATGTTATACTCTGATCAATATGCCTTTTAATAACAGCAGCTCGACCCTTGCCGCCCTCCATGAATGATTCCTCCTCGGAAATCACATCAGTGAATACGTCTATAGACTACATCGTGAGATGGAGCCCGGATCAAACGCAGGAAATAAGATAAGGAGGCCACATGGAGGCTCGCCTCCCACTCAGTAATCGGTATAGAGAGAAGCACAGCTAACAGCTCTAGCATGAAGTGTTTAGTGGCAACGAGAGTTGAAGGTATAGCGGTGCGGACCATGAACTGAAATTTGCTCCGTTATTTTTGGCCACATAGTGGCATTATTATGCCTGTGATAGACTGTAACCCAGTTATATGCCTTAACAAAGGCTTATTTGAATAAACGTCAAAACAGAACCACGTATGCACGGATAACTCAATTATCCGTAGACAACAGGCCTACCCTGTGATGGAAAAGACATAGTCTATGTATTTCCAGTCCTCTGCACCTGCTATAGTTATTATATATATATAGAAATGCACATAGCAGGATCATGAAGGCATAATAGTCCCAAATCGAGGAGCAACAGTTCCTGCCGCTTGGATACCAACACACGATAAACCGAAATGCGCTGCATAGGTAAAAGAGTAGCTGCAAATAGCAGAACTACTAACAGTTGCCATTTATTTATAGTGCTTCTATTGCTGACAAGTGCATCAACATAGAAGAGTTATTCCACCAGCAGCGATTAATCATCCCAACATGTGCTGTTATATACTGTTATATAAAATGTCTGAGCTAACGTAAACCACGCACAGTATTCAGAATGGTCCCACAATGCACGGTCTTCAGCTTTGGGCACCAGGGTACAGATGTTGGAGCGAAAGCCTTTGATAGTCTGGTAAGCGACAGCCGATAACTTAATAAGACAACAATAAGCGCTAAAGACGCACGCCTTTGCTTGCCACAGTCGCAAGCTCACATCGCCAAAAAAGACCCAAAACTGAGAGAATATCCATGGGTGGTCCGTGAGCTGGAGAATGTTTCGTATTTGGTTTCAGCAAGGGCCCGCCCAACAGATCTCACGCATGGCTGATCGGCCCATCTGATCAGGGTTGCAGCGGACGGCAAGGTTACATTGCTACCGAAGCGAAGGTCACACTGGGCGGCGAATTGCGTGTCGCTCTGCAGCCAAGGGTTGATTGTCCTTTCTCCAACACAGGATGTTCTTTCGGGGTTCCTTTCTGTTTTGCGGAACGACGAAATGGCAGCAGAATACGGGGTTACCAAGCGTTACCACCCGTATTCTGCGCTGGAACCCCCATACCGTAAATAACACCGTAAAGACACGTCCTGCACTCATACGGTACCGTAACCCTGTATCTCTCTGCAGAACATATCATACGCAAGTACCTCGCCAGCCATCGACCGCAGGGATGTACCTCCGCCCGATCATCAGGTACTGCCCTGCAGCTTGCCCCGAGTGTCTTGCTGCTTTGCTCCGGATTTCACGGTCTATTTTCACTTTGACGACTGCGCGACTGTCGCTTGTGTTGGTCGTTAACAATTAATAATAATAGCAATGCACATGAAAGAGACTTCGCCTCTGATTGCTGCTGCAGCCTGTTCCTCGTTCCACCCCCGATGCTACCTTGACTGAGGCATCTGTCCATCCAACCTCCACCGTCTCGTCTTCCTCGAGCATGTCAAGCTGCCTCCGGATTCTGCACCATCAAAGCCACAGTTGGCTCCTGCACCGACACCGGATGCGCAGCCTGGCTTTAGCGAGCCTGTCACTTGAAGTTTTCTGGAGGCCAGACCTGAGCTTCCGCTGCTGCTAATTTCAACTACCTGCACTCGACACCGTCTATTTTTTCCACTGGCAGGGGTACCTTTGTTCCTCGACGCTGGCAGATATCACTCTATCTTTGGGTGTCTCTGCTACCCTAGCTGGCGTCTCGACCCCATTGCAATTTGTCCTCCTTATTTTTCCCTTATTTTTCTTGGCCACACCGTGCAGCGTTCCAATCTCAGGTACCACCGATCTTAATTATTGTTGTTGTCCAAGACCTGACCAGCACGCGTGTTCCAAGCTCCCATATCCTCCCCGTCAACTAGCACCAGAGCTACCACTCTAAACTCTTCGATTTCCTGGGGGGATCCATAACTCAATCCCACTGTATCCCTTCTCCTGGCTGTTGTCTTAGATTGTGTTCCTCACTCCTGGGCATTATTATTATTTGCGGACAGCCACCACGCAGCGGAAAGGCCAGGGCAGCCTAGGATTCCCCCCTCCAACACCACCAGGGAGATCCTTCATTCCTGTCCGCTACTACCTTGTCTTGGAGTTCCGTTGGTGCCGCTTCACGTACAAGAGGTCGTTGATACCGTTCTCACGGCCAAACTTGCTTTTTCGAACTGGATGTCAATTTAGTCTTTTCAGCATTGGCCCTGTGGTTCTGGGGTAGACTTGCCCTCTGCACGTGTACTGTGTACGCTTTCCTGTGCAACTGAATACTACCGCTACGTGGTACTTCTACAAATTCTGACAGTTTACGCACGTCCCGGCTCCATCAGATATCACATTTACTCCACAGTGCAACCTTCTTTATGGAGTGTGCAGTCGCTGGCAGCTCATAATACCCCCCTCCACTAACCTCTTCCTCCTTCCCTCACATACGACAACATCGCTGCCTCGCCGCGCTTATATTACCTTCCGTTGCTACTGTACTCTGTGGACTTTTCCTCAGCGCACACTCACCCACCATCTTGACCATTCACTGCCAACCAATTCGCGTCTATTCACGAGCAGCTCGTGACGCGTCTAAAAAGGATATTTTAAGCTTGGGCCCATGCTGCTAGATCGCTCGCTCTCCAGTTTCTGACAAAATTGCCTCAGGCCCGGTGCTATCTTCTCCTCTCTCGTTCAACAAGTGGGCCCAAAAACATTCGTTACCAGCTGCACCACCTTTGCTTATACGTATATAAGCCCTCGCTATGGGGGATTCCTCTCTCAGTAAGGCGGCTCAACGCTTGCGCGCATTGTTTCGGCGTCTTGTTGTTATCCTAGAGCGGTGGTTAGACCCGTCCAGATCCCGCTCAAAACAGCGGATATTCGGCCGTGAAAAATGGCGACTACGGCCTTTGGAAGAGATGTCGGTGGAGGTGGAGAGGCTACTTACTGGCCATCTTACGACAACAAATATGCTAGGCATGTCGCATGGAATTCGAGCACAGCTCAAATCATGCGCGAAGAACAACCCTTACTGCATGCTTCCTTCGTTTAATCGCGCTCTCCCATCTGGAGATGAAGTGGGAGCCTTTCTTGCTTTGGATGTAGGAGGTTCGACTTTCAGAGTAGCTTTGGTGGAGCTGGCAGGGCGGAGTGGGGGGATGAGAATTATTCGGATGAAGTCATCTACCATCGATGAATCTGTGAAGCTACTGGAGGGGAAAGCTTTCTTTGCCTGGATGGGAGATCGGATCAAGGAGATGCTTGACGCCGGAGAGGAGAAGTACGGATATGACTCTGCTCCCTTGCCAATGGGTTTGTCATGGTCGTTTCCGATTGATCAAACGTCTGTCCGGAGCGGACGCGTGATTAAAATGGGCAAAGGATTTCTATGCTCAAATGGAACTGAAGGGGAAGATCTGGGTGACCTCATCATGGAGGCCTGTGGGAAGCGGAACCTCAATGTACGCATGGATGCTATGGTCAATGATAGCTCTGCTGCGCTACTATCCCGCGCATATACCGTCCCGTCAACAAGGATGTCTCTAATTCTGGGGACCGGAACGAACTCCGCCATTCACTTCCCTATCCACGCAATTGGCCTAGAAAAATTCGGAGATCGACACCCAAGTTGGTTCACACAAGCTACACACGTCATTGTGAACACGGAGCTGAGCATGTTTGGGGGTGGGAATGTCCTACCACGAACTCGGTGGGACGAGGTGTTGAATCGAAGTCACATCAAACCCGATTACCAGCCTTTGGAGTACATGAGCACCGGCCGTTATCTGGGGGAGATCATACGGCTAATTCTCGTGGAGGCTGTCAAGACAGCTGGGTTATTTGGAGGTGAATTGCCATACTGTTTGCGGGAGCCGTACATGTTCGACACCTCCATCGCCGCCTTTATTGAACAAGATGCATCTTCTTCCCTCTCTTCCTCTTCCAGCTATCTCCAAAAGGAACACGACTTCCACTTCACCCCATCACCCGAGGACCTCGCCTTCATGAAACGCGTCTGCGTCGCCGTCTCCAAGCGAGCCGCCGCCTACCTTGCAGTGGCAATTCACAGCCTTTGGTGTCTCCGCAACGAGACAGAGTTACCTCTTATCGCAACTACAACCGTATCACCCACTAGCTCAACATCCACCGAGGACCTCCACGACCCCAACGAAATTTCCTCCATTCCCCAAGACCTCACCATAGCCTGCGACGGCACAGTCATCAACAAGTACCCCGGGTTCCGTCCTCAATGCCAACGGTATCTCAACAAGCTAACTTTATCGGCTACATCTACATCCTCGGAGCCAGCGGCAGACGCTCTTGAAGCACTACAGTCGAAACAAGTCGTCACATCTGTAACGGAGACGCCATCTATTTTATTAGACCCAGCACCTGAAAGCGCCATTTTCGGAGCCGCCGTCGCCGTCGCCGTTGCTGGAGCTGAGTCCCGGCTAAGCGGAGGTACTCCTGCGTAAGGCTGCGCTTTTTCCCTGCTCCTTTGGACACCAGGGGCCTATCATTAGATACAATGCACCTTGTACTCGGCCGCTCGAAACGAAGTCACTGCGACACCAAATTCATAATATCCGGGAGTCAGGTCTGATCGACCTACCGTCTTGCTCTCTTATACTACCCTTCGATCTTCTCGGGGAGTTTATGATACATTTACTCTTTTTGAACCTTCTTATTCTTTCTTTTCAATGCTGCATATCTATTACATAGACATTACGCGGCGTCTTGTGTCAACCGGTGGTTACTCTAATGAGTTTGGAAAAGGGGATAATCGGTGTTCTTTTATACTTTTCCGTATATGGGCATTGTTTCTGTTGCTTTATCTACTAAAGACACTTTTCTCGTCTTTCCTTGATCACGTTTCGTTAGACCGTCCGACCTTATATTACTAGTGGAGTTCGCGTCTAATTTTTTCTGTTTCTGTTTGCCCGCTGGGGAATGTCTATGTTTTTCTCATTATACTACTCTGCATTTATACGGCGTTTATTTGTTTACTTTTTCTTTTCGATTTTGATTTTTGAATTTTTTTTTTCTCCTTTATTTCCTTGTGCTATACGCGGGGTCTCATTTATATTCAGGGTAGCTGAGGTTTTGCACTAACGTCCTTCCTCTGATTAGGAGGAAAACTGATAGGAAATGAAAAAGGAAATAAATATGAAGTCTGATTTGGCTCCCTAACTTTTCGAAGGTAGTGGCGGTATAGCTTTGAGAATCTAGCCTAGCAGGTCACCGATAAGAATTGAACAGATGTATGATTTTACATTATTGTAATCCGTTATCTGCCATATTACAAATCAAGTGGTTAAAATATGTCCAAATGTTGAAGGGGAAAAAAGCATAACGGCAATCATGTACAGCAGAAGCGTCACATATATACGGGGGCCAGAAAAGAGCAAAAGCCAACGAGCAGACCGTCACCGTCACGTATGTATACAAGGTGCCTATCATAAAACAAAAGCATTCGACAGGAGTAAAAAGTCATGAAAACGTTAAAAAGGGCGGTCATTATCTCGAAAGTGCAACTTTTGTGCCGTTTCCGCTTGCGCAGGTCAGGGTGAGCAGTTCACTCCACGGCTCTGGATCGCGCGATTTTATAGAGCGGAATTCTTGCATGAGGCGGATAGTTGTATACGAAGCTTCTGTAAGGGCGAATTGTTCTGCAACGAAGTTGGATGTTAGTTCATTCATTTAGACTTAAAAAGAACACATGCCCGAGGTTGATGAAACTAGAGTGCAAACTTACGTCCAAGGCATATCCTGGGTCCACCATTAAACGGCAGATATTCCCATCCTGGTCTAAGTTTCTCCCATCTCTCTGGTTTGAATTCAGCAGCGTCGGGTCCGTAAATGTCTTCCCGGCGCTGCATTGTATAGGTTGAATACGCTAATACCGTTCCCTTCGGCACGAAGATGGGGGACTTGCCATCGGGCCCACCACCACGGGGCAGGACGGTGTCGCGAATTGCGCTGCGAGAATTTGCTGGGACGACGGGGTAGAGGCGTAGAGCTGCTAAAATAAGTATGTTGCCACTTTTAACCATACACCTGGGTACAAATGTTCGTAGGACTCACATTCATTCAGACAATAGCGAAGATACTTCATATCCTTAATTTCTTCAAAAGTCGGCTGCCGTCCATCAAGCTGGTCGACTTCAGCCTGTAGCTTTCCCCACACATCCGGCCGCTGCGACAGGATCAACCAAAGATCAGCAAGCAAACTGGCCGTCGTATCACGGCCAGCAAGCAAGATGTTCAGAGACTCCGAGCGGAGTGTCGTAGGATCCTGCGTTTGCTTGACCAATTCTTTTAGAAACACGTATCGACTATTCTCCTTTACGGGGAGTTTGCCGCTTTTCTCCGCATAGTATTCATCCAGCGCTCTGCGCACGTATCGATCAACGAATTCGTGGACAATCTTCAGCCCCTTCTCGTTCCGCTTGTCTATAGACAATGATTTTGTAAGTCCGGAGCGGAGAATCGTGCCGACTTTTTCAGTGCAGTATGTGAACACTTCGCTGAAGCTTTCTTCAGTTTTGGGTCCCGAGCTCAAAGTATTGGCAGATTCCCCAAAGAGGAACTCCGTCGATGAATCCACTGTCAGGTCGAAGAATAGGGATTGGAGATCAACTGTAGAGCCGTCCCTGGGAATGGCGTTAATCAAATGATTAACATGGGTTTCGAACGTAGCGAAATCGCCCACTTGGGATCGAGTAAAGTTGGGCCGTAACATCGACCTAGAGTGTGCCCAATGCTCGCCATTTGTTGTGAATATGCCTTTTCCAAATATGGGCTGGAACCCCTTCTGCCTTCGAGCAGGAATCTCGAAGTCATTGAACTAAACGAGGTCGTCAGAATCATAGAAAAATCAGTGGATTCTGAGGCTCTTTACCTTGATGGATAGGACATTTTTGACATTCTCGGGCTCACACGTAGTGATAGCTGTTGATGTGTAAGTTTGGGTTGTTTCTTAAGACGACGTAGGAAGACGGGGATAACTGACTTTTGAGACCCAGGGAGTTTACCATGTATGTATTCCCATACTTCTGGAACCGCTTCTGGCTCTCCTGTAAGACCGTTCGCGTCTTTGTGAACTGATAGAGCATGTACGCAAAATCTATGCCGAAGATAGGATCGCGGTGAGGATAGATTGGGATCGGCTTGCATCCATACTCCTTGATTATCTTGCGTCGTGCGGCGCCCACTGTGAGGTAGAAGTAGATTTGGTACAAGACAAAAAAGCCCAGTCCCGCACCAATCAGGTGCAGGGGCTCGAGATTCTGTATATTGGACAACATCTTCCTTCAATCGCGTATAAAAATGGTGTCGTGGCAAAGACGAAAAGTCCCAACTGGAGGATTATACCGCATATATATACCAGTGTCAACAAAAGCGCTAAGGGATGCTGGAGCCGAATGATCTCAAGCGTCGGACGTCGCATCCATGTCCTTTTTCGTAGGAGCAAAAGGCCGGAGCCGGACACAGCACCTATATAGGAAGCCTGCCGACGTCAACAGCCTGAGTCGGGACGTTTAATCGCGCGAACTGCTCGTCTTGTGTACGTGATCTCAGAAACAACCGAAGCGGTAATTATGTGAAACCAAGCAAAACCCGTCCAAGGAGCTTCAATAAATATTGCCCCATGATTAGAAAAACCCGCAGCATGAGCGGCGCCTCCGGGCAATGTCAAGAAGGATTTCAGAACGACCTCCGTCCCCTTCGGCATCGCCGTGTTTCGATCGACGAGGTGGAGTAGCCGCTTCGGCGAACAATTATGTCATTGCCGCAGTCGTTTTGCCTAGGTTCCCCTATTCGAGCAACTCACATTCGCCCGACGGCCCTTCTGCCACGAATCTTTCCGCTTGCAGGAGTGAAACCATGCCGACCGTTCCACTGCTCTCCTCTATTCTGTGTGTATCTGGCTGTTTACTCCATATTTTATGCAGATTCATTGAGGGTGGTGGTCGCCGGCACTGCCGGTTGCACCACACACATGCTTTCGATCTCGGTGGAGCTTTCTTGCACCTCACCAGCGAAGTGTCTGGCACAGTGTTGTTTGTACGAATACGAAGGTCCAGATATCATCGGAAGGAGCCTTTAGTTCGTACTACTGTCAACGTCGTCCCGCTTCTCGTCCCGCTTGATCACGTCGGGAAGTCCCCATTCGGCGGGGCTTTCAAAATTGATCTCCTCCGCAGGTTGGGAGCATCAAACGCGGAGCGCGTGTGGAAAGAGATGTTCGAGAAGAAAGCCAAAGTCACGGTTCTTTGACCTTTAGCTCGTAAAACTAATAATATTTGGCTACAACAAAGCGTGTTCAAAAGTTCAATTCTAACTGCGTACGATGTTTGAGATTCCTTCTTCCGCCCAACCCCAACCCCTCTGCTCAAACTCTCGACAACACGGGTGATGATCGTACGGCTATGTCCACGTATGATATGTTTCAACTGTTCAATCACACGTCTATACATCTTTTTTAAAAGAAGGTTCACGGTGCTTAGCAAATAACACGGCGCCTCAAAGCCTCGGTTCACATCTCACACAAATGACTTTTCTCGCCCTACGTCGGCCATCATCATGGCTTTCACAGCTTCAGTTGACAAAGCACTTGTAAGGCCAAATATGCTGAGCACACATTTGCAACAACCGTGCAATTTATATCCACCATACAGCGAGATCAAAACAAAACTACGGCACTGCCGAGGCCTTTTTCTGGAGTGTGGCTGCGGGGTTTGTAAAGCCGAATGCTGGTACGATGCAGCTGGAGTACCCTGGTATGGTATTGGACATATGTCTCCAATGAGGAAAAACGTGTCAAGTGTGGTTCTGGATACTTTGAGGGAGAATGTTCTATTTTTGATCCTTCATCCATAGAACTATGGTATGCTGCAGCCATCACCCAAATTCAAGCCTATGGTTCTCCGTCCATTAGGGCCCGTGCATTTGATTTTACTGACATATACTACGCAATACCCCATATATGCTGCCTCCTGCAGTCCCCATCGCCTGTAGCGCAACGGTTGCCCTTCACGTAAATGGAAACCCAGTTAGCTATCGATTGATTTGTGTAGTTTTGATCAGCTGCGCACTGGCCGGGTTAATCATTTGACATTTGGTGAAAGTCGAAATTGAGACGTCTTCAAAGCAGTACATATCATTTCCCGCGTACTCTGTGCGATGCCCGCCCCGCAAACCCAAGTACAGCGTTCCAGGCTTACGATTATTCCCATCCAGAACGGGCAGTCTTTTACTAATTAATGTACCACGACATCCCAGTCAGTCGATGTAATTGGCCCACTCATAATCCATCGTCGATCTTGAGCGGCGACCTCCCAAGTTCTAGATGCTTTCGAAGAATGATATCACCTGGTTCTGGGAAAGCAGTAGGAACGAGAACAGGATCGCTGGAGCAACCCGAGTGACCGAACCTCACTGAACCATAATACCAAAAATCTCATATTCATATGAGAATAGCAAATTATCTATCCAAACAGGAACCGAATCGAACCGCCAAAACTGTCAAGATACGCCAAGATGACACCGACCATGGGAATCTCTCTTGGCAACACAACCTCTCGTGACATTGGATATCCCTCTGCAGAAACCGTGTAACGGCAAGTGGCTGAGGGATTCCTCATGAAACTTTCCAGACAACCGGGTTCTTTCCGAAGCCCGTAGCCCTGGGCCACGCCCAAACCTCCGTATCTGAGCATCTGATCTGGTACCCCAGGGGGAAGGGTGGCCATCGCAATGATTGGCTTATGCTTGTCAGTTTGGAAAAAGATACGGATGCATTTGTCATGAGTTGTATATTTGCTAACATGGTACCAGTAGGATAGTAGTGTGAGGGGAATGGAATAGTCTTGAGTCTGGAATAGGATCGTTTGCTAACATACAGCCGATGCAGGGAATTGTGGCGTGAGCTATACCCCGCAAAACCTTAAGTTGCAAGGTCGGGGTCATCAACGTCATTTTCCCTGCGTGTGTGTGCGCATGCTGTGCAGGGTTCAGTTGTCAGGAATCAAGGGTCAATCGTATTCGTAGATTATCTCCTAGCTAGGTGTTGAGTAGTGTACACGGTCACATTGAGAACGTAACGATACGGGAGAAGCCAGCGTTGTGAGGATGGGGCTACTTATGGGGAAAGATAACAAGGAGCAAGACATAACGTCTCGTTTTTGATTTCGGTTGCAATGCTTAGTTCGTTCGAGCATGAGGTAGTGAATATATGCCCTGCCCAGGCAGGGTATAACATAAGCTGATGCGATATCCAATTAAGGAGATCCCTGAAATCAAAACATGAAAGAAAATAGAGTATCGTAGACGTGTCGTAACGAAGGGACCAACTAGGCCTCTTTGCGAAGCAAGACCACCAAGGTATCGAAGAAAAAGAAACATATAGAATCGTCAAGTTTTCGTCTGTCCGCCAGTAAAATTCGCTTTTGTAAACCAAGAAACGCTCTCAATAAAAGGCCGCGGGTCATCATTAAATGGAGGTAGGTATTAATTATCGCGAGATTTTCACGGGTGAAGCCTGGTGCTGACTCTCACGGGGTTCGAATGGCTTTTTGCCGCATAAGAACGAACTATAGGCAGCCGTTAGCAAGAACAATCAGCGAAACAATTATATATAAATGGAAAGGGTAAGAACGAACAAGTGAGTGTATATATGCATCTTATTACCCCGAATTTCACGTTTCACCCCCTCCAGAAGCGTGCGCATATCGTCCTCTTTCCATCCGCCAGCTCGGGTAAATAGAGCCGGTGTGTAGCTATCCAGAGCGAGATCAAGGACCTGCAGCACGAAATACCGCCCCCGCTGTTTAAGTCTCCTGTCTTTGGGCCATGTTCCGACAGGGACGACTTTCTGGACTTCTTCAACTTCGGTGAAACCAGCTTGTTCAACCCAGCCTCTGTAGCTAGGGAAAGGATCGAAGTTCGTTTTGCAGAGGGCAGATGTTCGGCGGAACTCATCCTAATTCAAATACAACGTTAGTTGGTTTAAATTGTGGACTTTGCAAGGAACTTTACCATCCACCGCCTTGTACAAGAGTCCTCTGGAATCGTGCCATCATCACAGCAAAATTGGGACCTTGCTTCGGAGATTTCAATCTGGCCACCAGGTTTCAGCACCCTAAAGCGGGTATTAGCATTGCTTTAGACCTCATCGACTGCGGAAATCTACCTTAAACATTGACCCATCAGCCATGGCCAGTCTGGTATGCTGCCTCCTAGTGCCCGAATGTGTACGAAATCAAACGACGCCTCGGGGAAAGTCCAGTCTTGCAATGCGTCATCTACGATGAATTCGACATTGGGCGGCGTCCTACTGGAAGTGTCAGCAAAATGAAACGGAAATAAACTAGCCTACCGACAAACTGGGACATTGCGAAGTAACTCACCCACTGGGCTGGATAGGTGACAGGTCCGTACCGATCACCTCGGCACCAGGAAACTCATCCGCAACTATCTCATTGTTAATCAACACCATTTGCATCATCCAGTACGAAGGCTTCAAACTTGCTTTCCATAGCCCATATACCTAGCGAACGATGTCAGTCACACAGGATAATATATCACGGGACTGGGCAAGATATCACGTACCAGTCCCTGTTCCCACGTCCAATATTTTTTGAGGATTATCTAGAGATGTATAGCATAAGTCGCCATCGAGGGTTAAACGGAATACATGGTGGAGGAAATCGAGACGTTCTTGTTCTCGTTCATCGTTGGGGAGAAGCTGCAACCAATCCATTATTAGCCGGAATGATCATATATATCAAAAGCGTACTCATGATTATTCAAGGTAGAACACACATATTGATCGCCATGATAAGAATGATATCGTCGACCATTCTCGTATATGTAATTCGGTATCGTGGAAGCTATCGAAGCATAATCTGCCCCTAAACTGTCGGTCTCTGACGAGCCTACTTCAAGCTGCGGGCGTCTCGTCAGCACCACCTCATTCCACCGAGTAGAAGATAGGCTAGGGGTAGCCATGACGATGTCAGAGGCGTCGTCACTGACATCGGGCTCAATTGCACGCGAAGCTCTTCCAAAACCCATATCTGCGATTGCGTCTAGGAAGAGCTTCTTATAAACAATATAAAGGTGATATTGACTGGTTACTCGCCAAGAAGACGACCCAGCAACTCCAGCTCAAAAATAACGCCCAGAACAACTTTTCAACGGTCGAAACGTGGAGGAACGGAGGGGGCTTTTATTTATTCCCACGGTTGGTGTACCGAAACGATGAACGATCGCCCATGTGCCACCCACAGTTGACAACCCAGAACCTCGAGCAATCCGCGGGGGTTTTCTGGCATGATCCGTGGTTACAATGGGGGGACGAAGCGTATAGAAAGTTTACCCAAAGAAAAAAAGTTCAAGGAAACAGAGTTTACCAGCAAATAACAGAGCGTAAACTGACGGCCGAAAGTCGTTATCATGAGGAGAGAGAAGAAAGGTTAAAAACGAATTTGGGGGCAGGCCTGCAGGGAATTGACCCAACTCCTAACAAGCCCGCCCTAGGCGCTGGGTGTCGCTCAACCAATCCCTTTTGGCAGACCCCCCGGCCGCCACTGCTAGTGTGCAAGACCAGCAAAATCCCAGCCTGTTGAAGGGCCCCTTATTGGACGCTCTGGTCTGTTGGAACTGCTAGTTTCTGTCCGTCATTCTCCACCGCCGACGCCATTTGCATTTTCCGGCCCGAGTCGATGGTTGGTCCCATTATCCTGGGTCCAATTGCTTTTGCTGCAGAGTTGTGTGAGAATTTGTGTGTGTGGTGGGTAGCCAAAATCCATCTCATCGACAATAATGACCGTCTGTTGTGTGACGATGGAAGCTATTTTGGATGACATCAACTGCATCAGTCGATTTGTGTTTTTGGGCCCCATAGTTAGTCTGCAGAATTGAGCACCTTTTCGAATGTGCCGCGCCTAGAATCATTTGTCCTGTAGCATGCAGACATCAGGCAAAAGTAGCCTTCTGACATCCCGAAGCTGTCAAATTGGAGGGCGAGTCTATAATCACAGAAAACCTAGCTTTGGATAAGTTCGTTTAAACTTTCCGAAAACACAGTCTTACTTCATCGAAGAGCCTTATTAGTGAGAGATCTCAAACTTACCAGAAGGTGCGCTTTGTATACTGCAGTGTCACCTTGCTAACAATACCTGGAGATTCCGCCGTGTTGGTTGTTGGAGCATGTGCTTCGGCAAGAAAGTTACTCGTCAACCAGACCGTTGGGACCCAGGTGCGAAACTAAACTTTCTTCTTCCCACTGTCCAGGGACCACCTCGCCGTCGACTTAGGCAATTAATATCATATATCCTATATGTATGCTATGAAGTACCTGTGTCTCTGGACAACCGGTGAAGGAAACATATGAAATCTACCAAACGCAGTAGACAAATTACCCCTTAACCCGCAGATTTCGACCTCTGGTAATTCGACATCAGTTGAAGCAGAAAACATGGAAAGAGAAAAGCCAACGATGGATCCATGGATCTCTTCCCCTACTACGCTACAGTGGTGTGGAAAGCATTATTGGTTGATTCTGGACATCGACCGAGGTCTTGACTCTGGTTAGCTTGAGACTGTTATGATTACTATTACGTTGGCTCACAGTCAAGAGTCCTTATACGACCCACCCTTATATGGAAGAATCCGTACAGGTGGGAAAAGGGCTCTTGTATAAGTTATTGTTATCAAAGCAGAAGCGGTCAGGAAGATGACAAATTCGTGACTCTGTGAAACGATGGTGGTAAAGGCATGTGGGATACAGAGTACTAGACTTCGCTGATCTAGCCAAGGAGCGTGGCTTGGTCGATGATAACATTTGAGCCTGAGCGGGGGTTGAGCTGCATTCAATTTTTACAACTGCTGCCGTGTTCATGCCTGACGCGTGGCTCGCGTGAACATACTTTATATTTCGTTTCCTCTTTGAACTGCCTGTTTTGGGGTGTTGAAAGACCATGAAGACCTTGAAATGATGTCGATGAGATTGATGTTGGGCCGCTAACACCGTCAGCACCAAGACAGAAGTAAGCCCCAAAAAAAATTGCTCATAAAGTAAATGCATATATAGAGAAGAAGGGAGCAATATATATGATGACAGATTAGGAAAACAGTATGTATACACGACGTCCGGGAAGTCTAACCGAAGGGAGGAACACTTTTCCAGTGCCCGGAAATGGAAACTGATATACCAAGGCGCACGACGATAATAAGACATGTCCGATCACATCACTGGCATATCGTGAGTCTGAGTTTTCGCAGATAGAGGGGAGATATCTATCGGCCGGTTATCCAACTCTTCCAGCTGCGTTTTGATTCGCTGGACACTGATCCCGCACCGCTTGTAGTCTGGTCCGACGGTTGGCCGTGGAATACATTCGGCTCCTCCGCCCTCTTCGCATTGACAGCTTCCAATACGTTCTGCTTCCCATTAACCGGCTCATTGAATTCGAACGACGGAACATCCGCCGAACCAGTATCCGCAGCTTCCTCGTTCTTCATCCCACCAAACACAAATTGCTTGGTCTTATACCACATAGTTTGCTTCTTCAATTCTTCCCTCCTCTTGGCTTCCTCATCACCGGCCTTTTCCTTCCGTAATAATTCCAATTGCTCTTCTGTTGCTGTTCCAGCAATGTATGCTTTCCTCGCGTCGTACAGCTTTTGCAATTCCCTATCGATCCATAATGCCCTTTGCCGCTTGTTGTGGTTTACAAGTGAGAAGAAGGAGTAAACTATGACGCATCCACCAACAGCTGTTTTCCATCACGACATAAGTCAGCACCATCTCGAATACTTGATGAAGTAAAGCAGTCGGTTTCAAGGATATAGCTATGAACCATACCTGACAAACCAAGTATTGAATAAGCGAAAAGCACATGTGCTGTATCAGCCCATACTCGGCCCCGTAGCATAATCCGGTCCATCAGAGTGTAGGAGTTGGCATATCGGGCAGCGCGGGCCTGTGCACGTAGCCGCTCAACCTTCTGTCTGGGAGTTTCTTGTCCTCCTGCTCCTCCAGACTGCTGTGACGGTCGCGACGACTGTGTCTGCTTGGACGCTGCAACAGGCCATCTCGTGCTCGTCCCTTGAGCTGCTGCAGGAATGTTGTAGGCATGGGGCCCCGTTGCCGTGAACCGGGTTGCATCTGCTGCGGACCGGGGCATTTTGGGACCACGTCGATTTCCCCCCGAATCACCGCCCTCTTGTAAGGTTTGAGATTTCAAACAATGCCAATGGGTCCAGGAAATAAATATACTCAGGGTAGATGTCCGTTATCTTTTAGATTGACGTTGGTTGACTGCTTGGTTTGACAATGAGTACGGCTGTCGTTAATTTTTTCGGAAAGAAACGCATGTCGGCGCCAAGACCGCATTCTGCCCATCGAACCATCACCGCCTTGGATATCAACCCGAGTCAAAGAAAGAAACGAACTCGTATAGTATATATTTTGGAATTCAACACAACAATGGATTGTCCACGATAACGTACGGGCTAGAGCTGAGGTCTGAAGCATGTCCTCTAACTCGGTCCCAGATCTGGCCTCAGTCCTACAGACGCTCTCAACCTACATCCCTTCCAATACCACTTCAGGAGATCCCAACAGTTACGGATTAGCTGCATCGACTCCGTCTCAATCTCACTACCCGCAGCCGCAACAGTATGATCCTGCTACGCTATCGACGACGGGCATAGACTCGTCCGCGGCCAAGCAAGACGACCTGCCCAATCCATCAACCATTACAACATGGCCGCCTGCTCTGAGGTACATTATGAAGACGGTAGCACAGAATGAATCCATCCTGGCGAGAATTAATCGTTTGATCCGTACGCAACACGATCACGAGAAGCAGTGGTGGGAAGGGCGGAAGGCTTTGCTAGCAAAGCAGGGGTCAAGAGCGGAGAAGAAGAAGAAATTGGACGAGGTCTTGTAAGCCAGAAGATGCTGCAAGTGTTATCTGACCTTGGTTGCTGCTGAAGCTGATAAACATGGTTCACTCTCAGGCGGTCTGTTGGCGGAACAGTTATGCCAGCTGCAGACATCCCAGTACGCACTCCCACTCTATAGCTTTGTTTTAATTTAACTCGTCGTTTCGAGCGATTAAGGATACTGCTCTTTCCAGAACATTACTGACACTCGACTAGACGCCTGAAGATGATCTAGCTGAAATCAAAAATTACGATTTGAAAGTATACAAAGCATCTTCCGACATGGCTACGGCTTTAAACTCCGAACTTCGCGGTCTTGGCATCCCCTTTTTTGCTATCCAGAATGCTCTAGTTTGCCACGATTCTACTTCAAACAATGCAGTCGACAGGACCAGTTCGACCGCTTCTGATACAACTCAAACGGAAACCGTCACGCCTGAACAGCTTACTTCGCTTAAGCTACGCATGCTTCAACTTCTTGAGGATCTTTGCAAGGAGTAGTGGTATGCTTTTGGATATATTTCTGAATTGGACTATGAGTTTTGGACTCGTGACCTCTGAACCATAATTACGAGAATATAATGACAGCAATGATGACGTTAATCTTGCATATCAGCGCTGGACTAAACCGCTCTAAAAATATTTATATTATATCCAGTTATAGGTCCCAGAACAGCACCAGTATTCATCTCAGATTGGACCTTGGACATTTCAATAAGATCCTTTGTACTCATCTTGCAAGGAAGTTAGCAGTTTGCTCAGCCCGGACGGTTAACAGAACGTTACCTATACTCTAGCGGCGAACCGCCAACACCTCTATGCGGCGATTCTTTCCTGGTGCCCATAGACAGTGTCTGCCTGCATAGTACCATCCAATGCCGAAGACAGACGCCAGGGTTGTGTACTTGAGTGTACATAAGGAATAGATCCCCAAGACCGCCGAAAATACGCGCCTAACACTGTAAATAGCAACAAGTTGCCCCCAAACATGCTTACTCTTTTCTAAAAAAATTAATTGGCTGCATAGGCACTGGAACACGCTGCGTTACTTACCTCCTATAAGGTAACAGATGTTCCAGATTAGACACCAACTGTAGACCTTTTATCGGGTCCTTAAAGCATCCTCCAAGCTGTTCAGTAGTTGACATATGCAGTCCACAACCCTTTATATAGTGAACTTGTTGTATGCCACGCTTTCAAATTCAGGATGCCATAGGCTAACTCCCAGACGTGCCGCCATCCATAGCCGAATAAACGCCCGCACTTGACTTGGATCATCACTTGGTGAAGGAACGGCAATTCTTAACCAGACCCGTCACAGAATCTTGCCCTAATGGCGCTACAGATTCCTACACCATGAAGACAACAGTCTCCCACACACATTGCAATCCTTTAACAAGAAATGTCCATCATACAACAGTATATCGAATCGCCTTTATTGAATCCGTACTGCTCTTCCGGGGAATACAGCGAGAAACACCAATCATCATTACCTAAACTTCCTTCAAAGCCCCAATTTGGCAAACTTT
Source organism: Spiromastix sp. SCSIO F190 (assembly GCA_014805645.1). Taxonomy (NCBI): domain Eukaryota; kingdom Fungi; phylum Ascomycota; class Eurotiomycetes; order Onygenales; family Spiromastigoidaceae; genus Spiromastigoides; species Spiromastix sp. SCSIO F190. The sequence continues at coordinate 787,492 of WXTY01000006.1, read as the reverse complement.
TTAGTATGACCAAGACAGCTTTTTAGGACCTTGCTTGTTGCCACCATAAATACCCTGTAAAGCCCAAGGATTACAGGAGACTTATGTGTCAAACTGCGTTTTTTAAGCCAAAAAGAACTTTCCGCTGTCACTGTGCTTACAATAGCCCGCAATGCGTCAGCCGAAGATCCCTAATTCCACTATTCAGCAATTTGAAACTCTGTCAGTTTAGCTGTTGATGGAATAATGGCTGCCGTATTGTCGTACTCTTCAGTCTTTGGAAGAACCTTTCTCTTTTTATTGGTGAATGTCAAGGGGTTCTGATATTGTTCACAGAGCTGATTAACGCAGGTAGCATAGATTCTTCTGATTACCATAGAGTTCATTCGAACGTGCTCCGTTGAGCTCCCTGTCTCCGTTGAGCCGTTGGTACATCATGCCAATAATCTCAGACGCCTCGCGCGAGTCATGCCTGATGCTGTCTTTCGGAGGATAGAGCAGAGCCACCGTAACGATTGCCATAAGGTTCGACTAATCTATGTGACTGTTTCTGACAATTGAAGTCCCTTCTGAATTCGCCGTATAGGTCGGTGATTTTTGGCTTCTAGTCCCTGATTGAGTGCTTGACGTCGATATAATTTGGCTTCGTCACCTTGGAAATTAAGCATTAGTTTTTGATACCATGCACGTCCGATTTTATCAATTTGGATCGTCGCTTTGTGAATGGGAGTAGATGCATTATCGAGAGGGAGTGTCTTTGAGCTTGAAGCACAAGGCACAACTTGCGTGGTTCGGCATTGGCAACATAGTAGTTGATTATTAGTGACTTATTTGTCGAGAATTCTAGGTCTCTTTCCGTCAGCGTCGTCAATGAATTCAAGAGTCTGTCTGCTTTACCTGCAACAACATCTACGTCTTTGTTTGGTCTCAATGTGTCCATCGGGCAGCGGATTGCACACTTCCCCAGAACCAAGGCCGTTTTTATGTGATGCCTGAGAAGCAAGTCTTTCGTTCCTAAAAGGTCTCGGCAAAAGCCATCTCGATGTTCCAATTCTGTCAAACGGATTTCTGGATAAACCATAATAAACCACTAAAGTGGCCACATTTTTCGAGTCCAGCCGACTAAATCTGTGCATTTGACAGTCTATGAAGATCGGTCCGCGGCGGCCATGTCCCAAAGAAGTTTTTTCGGGGCCCATTATAATCGTTGAGGAGCGTGAGGTTATGGCAGCGGCCGTCACTCTCTTAGAAATTGAGATTAACACAATTAATAAAGATGTTGGTAGCTGTTGAAAGCTGTGTGTGTGCAGGGTGTTTGTAACAAAGGACCTAGTAGTATTGGAGTAACTGCAGGAAGAAGGAAGAACTTCATAACATTTCCTACTGACTGTATACTCTTCCCCTGGAAAACTGTTAGAAGGTGCCACTCTAGGTAAAACAACAAGGGCTCTAGGACTCCCTTACTTTTGGAAAACACAAACTTGAGATTGCTCTTATAGAATAAGTCTCCAGGATTGAACAGGTTTTTATTCTCTTCTTTGTTAAAATTGTTATGGCGGCTGTTATTATTGTTAGAGTCATTATTGGGAGATACATAATCAAGCATCTGAGCATTGCCTAGGATATTGGTTAGCTATACATCCACAAAAAATATTTCCAGGATGTTTCCCAGGGACCAGGTACTCTTACAGCTTTGGATATCTGGAAGGGGGACTTACCTGGAGGAACTCTTTCTCTTTGTTTAGACTTGTTTGGGGTAGTGTCTTTGCAGGAGGACTTAACACAACAAGTATAGACCGGCAGGGACAAACAATGCTTGAGTACAGTGGCTCCAGGGCTTGTTTTCAGTGGGGTTACAGATATAAGGATATTTGGGAGTTCCTAGTGTATTGGTTAGCCTGCTTGTATTTCTCTGCTATTCTGCTTGAGTTTTGTGATGCTTCTATAATCCTGCAGACTGGTCTTTGGCACTGTTTTCCTGGTAATGGTGCTTCCTACTTACTGGAACCCTGTGATAGACCACCGACAAGAGGTTTTGTTGGAGTCTTAGATAGGGAGGCTATAATTCTACTAATGGTTAGCTATGTATTCAAGGGTCTGTTAGTTTGGCAAAGCTAGGAATTTACCTGTTTGAAGAGCAGTGTAAAGGGATTTAGGCAAGTTTACAAAGAGCAGATCTGGGGTTATAAAGAAAAGAAGCTTGGGATTCAGCAAGATTACAAAGGGCCTTTTCAAGATTCCAAAGGGACAGGAAGAAACCAGTAAGAGACTATATTGGGACATTCAAGGAGCAGAATTGAAAGAATTGAGCCAGTCAGATTAAGTACTTAAGAGGTTGTAGAAGGAAGAAGAGAAGGACTTGATGACAGAAGGTAAGGTCTCAGCAAGCACGTCGCAAACTGACAACAACAACAACAACATTGCATTGCTAGGCTATAACCTTTCCTGTTTGCCGCGAAGACATCGAAGGAATGGATCCAAAGTTGGGAGACGACCCAGGTTAATAGGAAATTTTAGGGTATCATGGACATAGGCATGAGACAGAATTCTGAAGACCAATGGATCACTATGTGTCTCAGTGCCCATAATCTCACTTGGATTCTGCCATATCAGCTTTATTAGGCCATTTTGGACCCCTGAACAAACGCATGTGTTTGGCTGGGGTTAATCAAGAGCAAAATGATTGAGGTTTATGGACAGTACGTGCGACGGGTTTTCTTCCCCGTTATATAGGCCAGTACTTTGTGTGTCGTATCTTGATTTAGAAGCTGCAAGGGACAGCTCTGGCTGGCATAGATAGTTTCTGGGGTCAGTAGGTAGTCTTGATAAATCGGTCAAGCATGAGAAGTTGTAAAGTGAAAGAAAGCTGGTTTCCAACAGTCTTCGATGTCTGTCTGGTTTAGCTGATATTCACATAATGCGCAGTGAACAGGAATTCAAATTCATCCGTTGAGCAATTCAACAACTTGGGATTTCTTCACTGTGTAGGTAACGTGCTCAGTAGTTGATGTTCAAGGCAAGTACTCGGTCCAAGGTTCTCTCTCCCAGCATCATGTATTCTCGAAAAGTGGGACACCCTCGTTCCTGTTTTGGCTATATAATGAAAAAGTGTATGATCATGGTATTCAAGGGACCCTAGATAACGTTGAATGTAAGACATTAGCGCGGGACAAAAGAGTGCAGCGATGGAGACCAGAACGACCCCCGTGAGAACTTGTCTATAAAGCGAACCTCAAATACAAAATAGGAGAAACAAAATTCAGTTCTAAGAGTATCACATCAGAATCGCAAATAAAAGAGCAAGACATTTTCTGCCTCTCTCTTTCCCCGCCAGTCAACATTGCCCAAGGCAAGTGTGAAGTGGCGCGTTGATATATCATCAAAATCCGCATCGGAGATTTTTTGGGGTCAGAAGCAAAAAGAAAAGGAAACTCATATCCATCAATTCCCCCGCTTTATCGAACTCCAGAAAAAAGCAATCAAGAAAAGCCGTAAGATTGTCGCCACAAAAAAGGCGGATCTACTGCGAAGTCCCATTCGTACCAGCATTCGCGCGCACGCTTCTCCGCACTCTCACCGCATCGGCCAACTGCTCCAACACCTCCACGGTACTCTCCCAATCAATACAAGCATCCGTGATGCTGACCCCCTTCTTCAACCCAGAGACTCCCTCGGGGGGCACCTTCTGATTCCCTTCATTAATATTACTCTCAATCATAACGCCAATAATCCCATCCTGGCCCTTACGCAGCTGATCGCCCACAGTTTGTGCGACGAGAGGTTGGTTCCGGTGGTTCTTCTTCGAGTTCCCGTGCGAGCAGTCCACCATGACTATTTCGCGCTGTTTCTTCGAACGCAGGTCTGCGCAGGCAGCATTTATGGATTCCTCGTCGTAATTCGTGCCGCGGGAGCCGCCTCGTAGGATGACGAAGCCGTGCTCGTTCCCACTTGTCTTTGTGATTGCCGCAAGACCCTGTTTCGTCACGCCGAGGAAATGGTGTGGGTTTGCGGCGGCGCCAATTGCGTCGATGGCGACGGTGAGGTTGCCGTCTGTGCCGTTCTTGTAGCCTATGGGGAAACTGAGGCCTGAGGCGAGTTCCCTATGCAGCTGGGACTCGGTTGTGCGGGCACCGATTGCGCCGAGAGAGATGAGATCGGCTAGGTACTGCGGGGAGATAGTATCCAGCATCTCACTAGCAATGGGCATGCCCATGCCAGTCAAATCAGCGTATAGCTTCCGCGAGATACGTAGGCCCTTATTGATATTGTAGGATTCGTCGATGTCCGGGTCGTTGATCAGACCTTTCCAGCCGACTGTGGTACGGGGCTTCTCTAGGTATGCACGCATGATGACGCAGAGGTCAGGTTTGAGCTTTTCAGCTAGATCCTTCAGGCGCTGGGCGTATTCAAGGGCAGTTTCGGGGTCGTGGATGGAGCAGGGCCCGCAGATGACCAGGAGACGGTCATCGCGCTGTTCAATGATTTCCACGGCTTGGTTACGGCCTGACTGAACTGTTTCGACCGCAAGTTTGGGCTATTTGGATGCATCAGCATCGTTTTCTGTAGAAGCAGGATTGAGGGGTATGACTCACAGCGCGGATCTCATTCTGGAGGAACTGGGGAGAGAGAAGGGGGTCGTAGCCCAGGACTGTGAAAAATAACTAGTGAGCCTCAATTGACAAGGAGGCGAGTCTATAGGATACGACGTACCTCTGGTGTCCTCATTGACATCGGCAACAGCTTTGACGAGCGGCATGGTTGCAGGAGGGGCAGTCAAAGCTTTGGTGGGGAAGGCGATAAAAGAAGTAGTAAGAGGCCGTAGAAGTAGATAGATGCTGGAGATAAAGTGTCTGGAGGCAGATGCAAACTAGCAAAAGAGGGAATGTACAGCAAGCAACAAGCCTAAGCTAAAGAATGGCAGAGCAGTTCTTATATACGAGCAGCATCCAGTGAAGCCAGCTCCGACCGTTGTCGCAAAGAGGAGTCTCGCAAAAAACAATTGTGGGTAGCGTCACGTGGCTGTCGAGAAAGGTGGCTCTCTCGCGCAAACTGATTGGGCTGCTGGGATTTAAATTTCTAAGATGATGTCCTTGACCCAGCATTTGAAATACTGCGCTGCGGGGATTCGAGATGATCCAGAGTCAGTTGCACATGTGTTGCTGTGTACTAGACAGAGGAGTTGCTGGTCGATCATACGCACAGGCCGTTGAGTTTGCTGCGAGCACTGTCTGAAACTGATCGAGTGTTGGATCGTCTGTAGAATCAGTGTGCTCTTGTGTCAGGACTAAGCAATCTGGCGTCAGTCAGGCCTAATTGACCCAGGAATCGGCTCGTGCCGTTTGTGCACAGAACAAGCTGCTGCATCCAGAGAATAATGGGGATGCACTGGGGATGTAATGGGTGCAGATAGTCGCCGGTCCTCCGTTTGGCTATGATTATGTACAGGTGGACTAACCGGACCCTGACATACCGCTCTGCCTTGCATGATGGAAGAGAGCCAACACCCAGTGTCGTATCTACGCGGGCAGTCTCTGTGGTCTGCAGTCGCGATGGAACAGACACAGGCTATACTACTCCAGAGCACAGAGTCCACCCCTTCACGCTTCCCGAAACGGATAGTGGACCGTTAATAATCCGCTCTGAGGATAAGGTTTGCGCTACCTGATGAGGAACACCCCACCGCGGATGACAAAGCAATTATCTGCTTTTGGGATTGGCTGGTTGGCAAGCCTTGCAAAATAAAGCCATGATTGGTTTTCGCAAGGAACAGTCCATGTTGTCCCACGGATGCTGTAAGGCTGGAGGAAAGCTAATGCCTCCCAGCACCCTTTGACGCCAGAGTCTTAAAAAATGATCACGGAGCCATGGCGCCATCGCCGATTACTGAGGATTACAACATGATTCTGGAAGTGGATCAAACTGCCTCGCTTTTACAGATCGTTTCCTCTTACAGGCGGCTGGCGTTGAAGCTCCACCCAGACCGAAACGCTAGGCACGACGCTACTGAAGCTTTTCAGCGTGTATGTGACTGATTTTATTGTCTATAATGAAGTCAAATATTAACAATAATATCAAAAGCTTGGCCTGGCCTATGAGACATTGAAGGACGAAAGTAAACGCCGAGCTTATGACCTTATCTACCCCTCTCTAATGCGGAATCGCCCATCTCAAGACAGACAAAAGCCACGTCCGTCTCATGCTTCGGCACCACAACCAGAATCACTTAGAGAGGCGGCGCAAATCGCTGCGATCCAGAAGTTGAAGGATGAACGTAGTGCGCGGTGGCATATTCAGAAAAATGGATTTGATTCGTCAATCTTCGAGCTGCAGAGGGGTATTCGAAGGTTAGAGCAAGAAATCAAAAACCTAGATAGTATTATAGCCGCCGAGGCGGCGGCAGAGGCCCAGAAGAATAGTTGGACAACATGGTTGTTGTCACCATTATACAAGAAGAGGGAAGAGAGTGAGGAGGAGAAGTCCCGCAGGGATAGAGAGAGGCAGGAAAGAAAAATTGAGAAAGATATGAAGGAGCGCCGGCTGGAGTCTACGAAGCTGAACTTAAAGACAAAGGAAGACATGTTAAGAAAGGCGAAAGAGGAGGTCGATGCCGCGGACGCGAGTGATGACAGGAAGATACGGGTGATTCGAGAAAGGCGGTTGGCGAGAGAAAGGATGGAGCAAGAGCGATTAGCAAAGATTCGGCGACAGCAGCAAGAGGAACGAGAGAAACAGGCACGGGAAGCAGCTGAGGCGCTGAGGAAACAACGAGCAGAGGAGCTAGCTGCAGAACAGAAACGACGTGATGAAGAAATAAGGAAGGCGCAGCAGATTTTCGAGGATGAGATGGCGAGATATCGCGAGAAGTACAACACGTATTCTAACTTCACCGCTGAGGGGAGAAGCACTGGCACTCGCACTCACCAGAGTTGTACTTCAAGCTGCCGTCACGACGGTTGGTGGTCAAAAGTACACGGCCGTGCCCAGTGCCCGAACTGCTATGACAGCTGGACCTATCTCCTGCAGTGCCCCGGCTGTAGCATCAAGGCATGTCCGAAATGTCAAGCTGTGATACGACCGAGGAGACCGCGTAATCGGGCGAGGCCATATGGAAGAGCACCTCCACGGGTGAGGACGCCGAGCCCGAATTGGAATTACGACTTCGACTTTGATTAGTAGCATTACACAGGCTTGGGCATGGGATATCTGGTTGGGGAATTTGTTGGTTTATGTTAGGAATTTCGAGGCTCATGAAGTCGATATGACGATTTATGTGATGATTTATGATCGTGTAATTACTTGGTTAGCGATGACCTACACCTGGAAACCTCCAGGAAATCAGTTCCTTCGGTGGATGCTACCTTGATACAGATGCCAAGACGGGAAATCCTCGTTCAAACTCTCAGCTCACGCTAGCCCAGATTGGGGGACTGTAAACCACGCTAACCATATCTGGTGAAACTCCACGGTGGCTGACAGAGCTGATTTCTGTCTTCTGATTGGATGGAATATTACTCGGCTCCTTCCTAATCCCGTTAGCCCCAGTGTATCACATAGATGAGCGACGGAGAGGCCCCTGCTGGATACTGATTCCATCCGCCCACGATGTGACTGATGGGCGTCTCGCCTGGATGCTCTCTCACGGCTGCTTTATGCCGTATTTGATCTTGTACATTTGTTGTCCTTCTGCTTGTTTTTCACCACTGATGCATCACCTTCATATCCATGCGCTTGCAAATCGTCATCACCCTTCTCACTTGAGCGTGTATATACAACTACAACAGTAGTGGCCATGGCAACTCTAGCCACCAAGCGGCGGAGAGATGAGGACCAAGATGAGCAGGATTTGGCCGGGCTAGGGGAAAGAAAGGTGTGTGATGGCATATCCTTTTTCAGTTGGAAATTCACATCATACCAAGAGAGCTATAGATGACGGCCGCTTCAAACAGCTCCGGCTAACACTCTATGAACAATTCTAGAAACCACGGCAACTTCCCTTCCGCATATCCCCTACTACTAAACATGCCAACCTCCCCTCCCATGCTCACCACCAGTTCTCGCCCGCATTCGATCCTGCGCTTGCCATAACCCCCGCCGAATCCTCCTCTTCCGACGATGACAATGCCATGTCCCACGACGAATCCCTCTCATCATCACCTCGGAACCAACGACTGAGGAGGAGCGATCTCCCTTCCCTTGCTCTCCGCATCCATCCCGCCTCAGACGCAGACTCAGATCTCGAAATGACGGATACGCAATCTGCCTCCACGAACGCGAACATGAACTTGCATTCCCAGTGGTTAGCGGGAGCAGCGTTGAATCCAATACAGAACAGAGTTAATTCGCCCATTCCCCCGCATTTGGTCACGGATTCTTTGAATATATCTGGTGGGAGGACGGGCACACCTATACATAGCCATTTTACCGCAAACATGAAACCAGATGCTATGATACATGGTTCAACCACTCCGCACAATCCGTCGGGAGAAGCAAATCGCGAAAGTGCGCCATTCCAAGCAGACTGTGAGACCTGGTGGCGGCGTAGACGTCTCCCTAGTCCCATTAGCGAGGATGAGATTTCACCCACGACGACTATCAGGCTGCCTGGCCTTGATAGTCAATACCTACAGCCTCCCCCATTTAATACAGAGCTATATAGGCGTCCGGATGAGCGACTCTCTATATCCCTAAACCGCGAGACCCAAGCCCAAGCTCAAGTTCAAGCTCCAACTCACCAAATCCACCAAGCTCAATGGACGGACAATTGGGGTAACGAGCCTGAACAGATACCTACTTCTACATGCGTCGAGAACAACACCTTACCTGGACGAGGCGGCCGCCCCAAAGTTACGATAGCTATGGGATTCCGCGCCGATTGTGAGAAGTGCCAGCAGCGTGTTCCCGGACATTATAGCCACATTATCCGCCTTTGACGGATATTCTTCTTTTATTTTCTTGCTTTGTTGTTTCTGAATGGGAAAGTAATGGTTACGACATACTCTAGAATTAGCGGGTTTATATACGGTACGGATCGGGACTGGCGTTTGCTTGGAGTTACACTGCTGTCTACTTTGGGCAGTTTACTTATGTTGCCTCTTTATTACGGGTTGGTTTCCTGCTTGTTTCCTTTTCTTTTGCTTATGCTTATGCTTATGCTTGATACCATGACATGTAACTCCTACCATGACAATACATCCATTATCCATTATCCATTCCCTCTTTCTAGTTATTCTCGCAAGTCCGGATATACATTCTCCCGCCCGAGGGTATCTCTGTCCACGTGACACTCGGTTTGCCGGTAATACCGTACAATACGTAAGGTTCCTTCCGACGCCAGCAGCCGAGACACTCGCCTTCTCCGCAACGGGGATGGACTGTCGGCAGGGCGTGGTTAATTCATAGATGGAGGCGGGTTGGGGCATGTTTTTTTTTTCTTTGATTGTCCTTTTGACATGATACTCCTTTCGTTATATGAGCTGTGACTCGTTTACTTATTTGGAGATCTGGCCTGGTTTTGTTCTGCACAGCTCGGCTATAAGAAAGGTGGACATCAACAGAGAGCTCGGTAAGGATCGCCGGGCAAGATAGTGGCAGGTTTGAAAAGAAAGCTGTTTCCGTGAGTTACTGTTGTCATCTGCTATCTAGTATATACTTTCAATGTGTCTGACGATGGCTACAGATCTATTATCCTGAACCTCCTCATACCCAACCAACACATAAAAATTCCACCATGTCCGGCCCAGCCCCGCGCGGTTTGAAGCAAATCCTCCAAAAATCTCCCTCAGACGTCGTGATCCTCTCCTCCCTCCGCACACCCATAACGCGCGCCAAAAAGGGCGGTTTCAAAGACGCCTATCCCGAGGAACTCCTCGCCCATGTCCTCCGCGCCACCTTGGCCGCAAACCCAAACCTTGACCCCCGTCTGATCGAAGATGTCTCCATAGGTAGCGTCCTCCAAGAACTGGGTGGTGCGAAGGCGGGGAGAATGGCGCAGATCCATGCCGGGTTCCCGCACACTGTGCCCTTTAATACGGTCAATAGGCAGTGTAGTTCCGGTCTCGCGGCTATAACGTCCGTCGCGCATTCGATTACGGCGGGAGCGATCTCGGTCGGTGTTGGCGGTGGAATGGAGAGTATGACAAGGAATTATGGCTCGAGGGCTATCCCGACAGTCCTGTGGCCGGAGCTCCGTGACTCGCCGGATCATGATGCGAGGGATTGTATTATGCCTATGGGCATCACGTCGGAGAATGTAGCAAAGCGGTATGGCATTTCGAGAGCCGATCAGGATGTCTTTGCGGCGGGGAGTCATAAGAAGGCCGCGAAGGCGCAGGCCGAGGGCTGGTTTGATAAGGAGATTTTTCCTGTGTCGACCATGAGGTTTCCGGATGGAGCGGACCCGGGGACAGCGGTGGCGGAGCAGGTTACTGTGACCAAGGATGATGGTGTTCGCGCGAATGTGTCGGTTGAGAAGCTTGCGGGTTTGAAACCTGCGTTCGCGGAGGATGGGTCTAGTACTGCAGGTAATAGTTCACAGGTATCTGACGGTGCAGCCGCGACGCTCCTTATGCGCCGCTCCACGGCTACTGAGCTGGGTCTCGCGAGCGCCATAACGGGGAAGTGGGTCGCGACGCAAGTCGCTGGCTGCGCACCGGATGAAATGGGCGTGGGTCCCGCCGTTGCTATCCCCCGTCTCTTGTCGCATACAGGTCTTAACATCTCAGATGTTGGGGTTTGGGAGATCAACGAGGCATTTGCGAGTCAAGCGTTGTACTGTGTGAGGAAATTGGGGATTGAGGAGGAGAAGGTTAATCCCAAGGGAGGGGCGATTGCGTTGGGCCATCCATTGGGGGCGACGGGGGCACGGCAGTTGGCGGGGCTGATGCCGGAGTTGGAGAGGCAGGGGGAGCAGTTGGGTGTTGTGAGTATGTGTATTGGCACGGGAATGGGGATGGCTGGGTTGTTTGTGAGGGAGTAGATTAGGAGAAGGGAAAAGTGGATAGGATGATAGGATTGATTCGTTTCCCTATAGATAGTATGTTTTGGTATATCCTGAATCATTGTTGATTTTGAGAGTGCATTTTGTTATAGTTAAAGCCATGCATAGAGAGAGGTTTTCAACTGTGGATATTGTTTACCCGGTATCTTTGTCGACTGCAAATATACTATAGTATCTCTCCCCAATGTGATGCTTTAATTGTTCTGTGTTTGCGTATCATCACTCCCAGGGGGGTACTCTCCTCCCTCCTGCATCAGAGCTATGAGAGCTGAAGAACGGTTTCCGACCAAGATTGTTTCTGGAGCCCAACACTTTGGGTCCGTTTCCGGGCAGCTTTGGTAGAATTCGGTCTCATTTCGGAGGCAATGAAAGATCTGGACTGTCTAATCAGAGCTTTGAGTGGTGGGTTTATGCCAAATTAGTCCACGGCTCAACAGGGAGTCTTCTGAATGCAGAACACTTATATCAAACAGAGCCTAACAGGGAAAGGAAGTTCATTCTGAGATAGGATGCTGCAAGGCTTGTCAACTTCCAGTTCTGTTGTAATTTTCATAATAGCTTCAGGTGCCTTACTTCTTCTTCTTTTTCTTCTCCTTGAACATGCAAACACGCCTAGCTGCGTATTCAATTCGCTCTAGGATTGCATTTCCTGTCCCAGATAGACACTCTTTCCAGGGGTAGAAGCTCCCCAGGCCGTATAGAGTAGCCAACTCAGCTGAAAACATAGCTAGTAAAAAGAGCCACGCAATGAATAAAATAGAGAAGATTACAAGTAACATTATTATCATCATATAACAAAAAGATATATAGAAATGTCTCCATCTCCCTCGACACCCTGAAGTCGTCTTACTAAGGAATCTATTCCACGTGACCTGTCCTGCTGTTCTGCTTATTTTATTGGAAGCTTCGGCGCATCAAAAATCTTTGCTTTAAGGGCAGCAATTTCAACCGCAACAATGCCACCCTCGACACGCCTGCTGGGGCCTCTGGAGACAGCATCCTCCCAGGCCTCGGGTGCCCTATACGTCTGCTCAACATGTAGACGCCAATTCCGCCCTCAATGCTTGCGGCTCGCGAACCCGCAATTCCGCCGACACCAGTCCAACAAGGGCGATATACCGTTTACTGAGAAGATCCGTCGGAAGATATGGGGCACTGATAACCCGCCCGGTCTGAAGGATCCGTACGGTGGTGAGGGGAAAATTGAGAAGGCGTGGCGTGAGAGGATGGGGGGAAAGCCCAAGCGTCAGGAGCCGGAGAAGACGCCTGAAGAGCAGTCTCAGCTTTTTCATGTGGAGAAGGAACCGGCAAAGGAGTATGAGCCTGCGAAGACGTGGGACGGTTTGGAGCATGTTGGTACGTTGGGGAAATGGGACGATGCGCCAGCTACTGAGCAGGATGAGTTTACGGGGTATGTTTCCCTAGGGTTCAAACAAGGATATTTTCTATCCCGTTCCTATCCACCTCCTGGAGACTAATTGATATATCTGTAAAGATTCATGGCTCGCGATATGCTCACTTCGCGCGACGACATCGTTACCGCTCTGCACCAGGTAACGGTCGAACTATTAACCATGAAGGAAGTCGACCGCCCACTTGACACCATCTGCTGTATCCCCACACATGAGGCGAGCATTCTCATGCATCTCAACCAGACAGGCATTAAGCCATCAGAGGACTCAACTACTGGCGTCCTCACTTACCCTAGCGAGGAGGCCAAGGAAGAGCTCCTCGAGTTCTTCAGGTCCATTGAAGCGGAATCTGCCGAGGGAGAAGGACAGAACGACGCTGAAGCGGAAGCAGAAACAGCCGCTGAAGCGGAGGAGGAGTATGCTGACGAGGATGGCGTTGATCAGTCTACTGTGGAGATCAACGTGCCAACGAATTTGGACTTCTTGTGTATTTCTCTCCAGGATCCTGAGTTCAAGTTTGCTGTAAGCAAAATATATCCCCCGATGTTAGAGTCTCCATTTGCCACGATTATGTCTCTTAACTCTCTTCTAGTTCCTCAAACGCACCGCCCAGATAACAGGCCACCGCATCCTTGACCCCGAAATCCACAGAATGACCCACCTCTCCAATCTATACCGGTACCTGCTCGAAGCGTCGAAACCCAAACCAGCAAAGCTAGCTGAGCGTCTCGTTGAAGATGGGCGTCTGCTGGGCCTGCCCAACGTCAAGTTGTACAATAGGAGACAGACGCCTATTGATAAGGAGAAGGAAGTTGGGCGCTGGAAGGTAATTGAAGAGGAGCTTGTGGCGAGGGGATTGCCGGTTACGGGACATACTCTTCCTAGAAGTGAGTGAGCATTTGTCTTTTGCGGAGACTAGAGATAATACGTTTTGGCCGCCATCAGCGCAAACCCTTCCCCCGGTTGGCAAATTTTATCGTGTAAAGTAGACTTGATGTTTTCATTATATATCTTCTATCTCTTTTTTTTCTTTTGCATTGTTCTTTTCCTACACTTTTGTATAAATGTAATTTTCTATGCAAGTCACGTATCTTCTCATATAGAATTCAAGCGCACTATACTCTGACCAGCTCTTTTACTGTTCCCTTTGTAAAATACTCGTGGTGCCGAATCTCCTTGCGCAAATAAAATTTTTTTCTGTAAACGGCATGGGGGATAAAAAGTGTGTTGTCAATTTTCTGCGGGCTGCAAGCGAGCTAGGGAAGATATTTAACAAAGCAGCGTCTAAATGAGAATGAAAGAAAGAGGTAAACACAATTTAATTAATATTGTATTGTGAAAAGGGCTAATAAGGATGAACAGCATACAATAACACAGCCGTTTCACGGAAAGGATGTGGAGATATCCCTGGAAATCCAAAAAAAAAAAAAAAAAAAAAAAAAAAAAAAAAAAAAAAAAAAGAAGAGAGAGAGAGAGAGAGAGAGAGAGACAATCACTACTCCAGCCACAGAACAAAGCATTTTGACACGGTCTTTTCCATCGCAGAAAAAGAGATCAACGCCCCATCCCCAATTTCAAGCCAGTTGTAGAAGTTCGCATAGACGAAGCATAGTCCTGTTCCAAAATTATTGCCTCAAACTCTCTGATAAGCAATTAAAACACATCCACTTATAGTCTTTTAACCTTCTCCGGCCGCTTCGGTCGCACCATTCATATGGGTTGGATTTCTGTTCCATGCACTCGTATACGCCGACCCGTTCATCGTGTCCGCAGGAGCATTTCCTGTAATTGTAGCCGCACATAATTAGGCGCAAGTCCCTTGGTGTCTGGATGGAGGGAAATTCTTTTGCATAAAGAATGGCGGGTCTGAGGGTAAGTTGGGGCTGAAGTCTTTCTGCGAGCACTTGTGAATTGGTAATGAGTTTTGGGAGGTCGATGAATGGGCTCGAGCACAAGTAGTAACGCTGTTGATAGTTCTGAGAGATGATAGGACTGTGTGGATAGAAGTTGGAAGGACCAAAAATCGAATGTGAAAGATGGCCCTTTTCAATCCCTTTTAAGTCACAGTGGATAGGAATACCTCCGGATTGGTAGTAAGAGTGAAAGTGGAAAACGCATCGAATCGCACCATAATAACAGCGGAAAAATGCAATCAATGTGTTTATGGCAATGATACAGCCGTTTGCAGGGAAACTGGCGGAAGAAACTCTAATTTAGAAGCCATTCAAAGCGTAACATAATGCGGCTTCATCCCAGAATTGCAGAATACAATTGGAATTGAAGAAAATAGTCGGCTCCGGCCGTGATATTTATGTAGCGTCCGTTGACTCGACACCGGGATATCCCGCGCATCCAAAAAACATTGCCATGTTTAGTGGAGAGAGTAGCACGGCATTTTGATAGACGCACCGTCAATTGACAGTGTACTGTGTATAGGCAAGTCGACAACAATCCAACCCATGACGCATCCTGGTGATCCAGTAACTAGCTATCACGTGCTTTGGGGATAAGCACGAAGGCGGGACGAAGGCACATTTCATCCTAGACAAGGTTGCCGTCAGGAGGCTGTCATAGTCGACCTTCGAAACGCTGATACCAATCTTTCACTGTACGCCGCAAAGGTTAATCTTACAGGCGATAACCAATGGGCTCAGCATATCATTGGTAGAACGACATCCAAATATCAATCATCTCCTCCCGTTCGTGGGAATGGAAAATCCTCTCGTCATGAAATCGCCATCTTTAACGCCCTTTCCTTTCTTGTCCGAAGTAAACAGGCCCTGCAGGTTCTCGTTCGCGCCCATCATCTTTCGACGCTTCTTCTTTTCATTTTCCTCCTCAAGAACTCGAGCGGTAAGAGAAGCGGTAGCAGCGTTCTTGATTCCATTTGGTTTCGGTGTCGATGTTCTGCTCTCAGCTCTGCTGTTATTAGCAGACAGAGACGGGAAGTCCTTTGACGTAGACTCAGTAGGAGTGGCAGGCACTACAGCGGTCGTTACTGATTCGGAATGTTCGGTTGCAGCTCCGTTTTTCTTCCTCTTCTTTCCTGAACCAGGCAGTTTCTTCAACGAGTGAGTTAAGCCCCGCTCGTTTAGCTCTTGAATGCGAGATACTAATCGTGCTTTTTCAGCCTCCTTCGCGGGAAGAATCGGAATAACATTCTCAGGTACATAGGGCTCGTTGCACTGTAAATCAATTGTTAGTGTCCGTGAGATTCCTGCTGCATCAAACCGAATCAGATACTAACCTGTAAACATTTATCTCCCTTCATTTCGCGAATAGCCTCTTCAGAAAAAGCATGGCCGCAGGGAACTATATAAACGGACTTGACGTTCGGCCCAAGTTCCTTCTGTGTAATGGGGCATACCCAGTGTTGCGTCTTTTTATCCCCCACCTTCCCCTTATCATGATCTATCTCAAATTTAACCTCCACGACATCACGAAGGTTTTTAACTCGTCCTCCCAGAAATTCCTCGCAGTCAGCCTTGGAGCTGATACCTTCTGCGTCATCACCTGGCAGCAAAAACTTCAGCACTGCGTCTTTGTTGTAGAGATTGCCCGCCGAGTCTGAGACTATCGGAAGCAATAGTTCCTTGTGTGATAACGGACATGTCGACCAGTAGTGTTCTAAGTGTTCTTTGATAGCTTCCTTGACCTGAGACGAGCTTGGGTTGCGGGCGGCTTCTTTGACCAGCTCGCGGCGAGTGGGAATACTAGAACCATCAGCGAAAAGTGTACAGTAACATGCACATATGGTAGCTCACCTTCCACCGTCATTACCCATGATGTACAATCCAATATACCGTCATTAAAAGTAAAAAGTCCTTACCTGTATGCGCTTTCTTTTCATGCGGCGAGATCATGTGACCGAAAATGACTGACTAATGTTATGCACGTGATTTTAACGTCAAGCCTGCTCTGTCTGATTGGCTGGAATGTTGTAGCCACATGGAATCAAGCTGCGGAGAGGTGAAGGAGTAATTCAATATCAGCATTCGCAGCAGCGTGGAACGTTGAAGAACCCAATGCAGCCACAATGACATTGTATAATGGATTGGCCGCTTTTCTGGGCGTAGCGGCATGCTCAGGCCTTTGCGCTGCGGGCGGTGATGGGACATCTCGGCCTAGGGGCGTCTCTCCAGAGTGTAAGTGAGCTTTATACCGAGCTATGAATGATCACTTTATTTTAGACTGATGAGTGGTATTCTCTATTGGGGTTACCATTTGTTTGTTAAGGCTGTATCAGTTTTACTGACTGTTCAATGGCTCAATAGTCGCCAAATATTACAAAGATCCGTCGACCTTTACCTGCATCTCTAATCCCTCGATCAAGATACCATTCTCGGCTGTAAATGACGACTACTGCGACTGTTCCGATGGTAGCGATGAGCCCGGTACCTCAGCATGTGCCTACGTATCACGATTCTCCCCTTCGATCCTACCAGAGCAAGAAGGGGTGGAGGTCAACCGGACTCCTGCTCTTCCTGGGTTCTACTGCATAAATAAGGGACACAAGCCAACTTACGTTCCGTTTATACGCGTCAATGACGGTGTTTGTGATTACGATGTATGCTGCGATGGTAGTGACGAGTGGGCGCGTGTCGGCGGTACGAAGTGTGAAAACAGATGCAAGGAAATCGGGAAAGAATGGAAAAAGCAGGAGGATATAAGACAGAAGTCCATGACTGCAGCTGGAAAGAAAAGGAAAGAACTTGCTGATACTGCTGCACAGTTGAGAAAGGAAGTAGAAGCTCGAATCGTCGAGCTTGAGGTAGAATTACAGGCTTCGGAGTTGAAGGTGAAGAGCCTACAGAATGAGCTTGAGGAAATTCGAGCGCAGGAGAGAGGAAAGGTTGTAAAAGGAAAGAAGAAAGGGAAGGTAAATGTGCTTGCCGGTCTGGCAAAGGATCGGGTAGAAGAGCTGCGGACGGCCCTCAGTGAAGTGAGGCGTGAGAGGGACGACAGCCGTGCTCGCGTGGCTGAATTGGAAGGAATTCTCTCGAAATTCAAGGAAGAATATAACCCTAACTTTAATGACGAAGGAGTTAAGCGCGCTGTCCGTAGCTGGGAGGATTACGCTGCCCGGGAAGATACTGCCGAGAAGGGTGACGAGGCTCGGGATCGTGATCTTGACGAGATATCCAAGCCGGACGGCGAGGAATCGGGTATTAATTTCGAACATTGGGAGAATGAGGTGGACGGCGAAACGGAGATTGATCTCAGTAAGTTTTTGCGGAACTCGTTCTTAGAGTGCATGGAGAGATTAACATCTGTTACAGTTTACAAAGTCGCGGCTTATTTCCCTGATTCTCTTGTCAATTTCATCGAAAATAAGATCCTAGCTCTAAGATCGTTCTTAATTTCTAATGGTGTCCTTGTTGATTCCAAGCAGGATGGCGATTCAGGTGAACCCAAAGCAGTGACAGACGCCCGGAACCGTCTTAACGACGAGGAATCGTCACTGAAGCGGATCCAATCGCAAATTAAAGACCACCAGAAAGATCTTGAAACAGACTACGGAAAGGACTCCGTATTCCGCCCCATGAAAGGCAACTGCATCTCGCGGGACTCGGGCGAATATACCTACGAGCTTTGCTGGTTGGACAAGACGAAGCAGAAATCCAAGAAAGGTGGTGCCCACACTACGATGGGCAACTTTGTCGGCTTCAGCACAACTACGGTAGATGAACTGACTGCCTCGGGGGACATCGTCCCAAGGGAGAAAGTTGCGTTGGACTTTGCCAACGGATCCGGGTGCTGGAATGGGCCCGCGAGATCTACCAAGGTTGTCCTGGAATGTGGGGAGAATGATGAGATTTTGAAGGTTGCGGAGGATGAGAAGTGTGTTTACTCTATGCATGTCACGACTCCTGCTGTTTGCGAGACGTCGGCAAAGGGGAAAGGCAACAAGGATGAGCTGTGAGGTCAGACATTTTGCGTGGCTCCTGGTTTTCTAGATGTTGGATCTGGTGTGCAATTCCGATAGCTTTAAGAGCTATTTGCATGATGTCCTTTTTCACAAGGCTTTTTCAGTTTCTATGGCCGTTCTCATCATTCTTGTGCTGGTTTTTAGAAGAAAGCGTATTGCAATCTGTTTGGCAATTTCTTGATCCTATTTTATACACCTTTGGCGGGAATTTTTTTTTTTCGCTTGCATTTTCCTCGTGCATTGTATATTGACTCTTACTCTCGCGGAGGAATAAGTCCAGTACACCACACCCATTGGGATGTCACAAATGAACGCAAAGTCATATTTACGCCCGGATTTTGAAATGGAGATATACATTTCTTCCCCTGACCCTGGCTTTACCCAGTTGGGGGGTGCTGCCTATTACGTTGAGCCTTGCCCTTTCTTTCCTTACTGCGATCAATCAAGAAACATAGCACAGAGGTTCAGCAATTAGGCTAATGTGTCTCTGACTTCTCACATTGAAACCCAGACCAAGACATGTGTGTTGCATGCCATCCCGAGCTAGGCAATAACAGGAAGTGCCGTTAGCCAGGGATGTTTCATTGCTTCGTGTATGCAGCAGTGGTTGTGTTCGTGATAAAATTTGCTAATACATAGAATCGGCAGGGCCTATAAAAAGCAATTCCGTGGGTGCATGGGGTTCATTTGTCATGGGAAATAGCAAGGGGGGTTGGGTTCAGCATCTTGACAAGGGGCATTGCTGTGCTGTTAGACAGAACCGGTTATCTCTGGAACGGTGTCATTTGTCCATGTCCGCTTAGATCATAAACATGACTCGAGTGCTCATGAAATAGCAGCATACGATTGGCAAGCAGCTGCATCACACAGTCTGGCCGCCTTATCCAACGCACCATCTCATTCCAAGACCCTTTTCATGGTCTAACCCCCACGACGAGGCTTTCTCTGAGCATCGATCCATTCGGGATGCCACGTTGCACCACTTGGCGTATCCATTAAACAGGTTCTCGGCCAAGTTAGATATGGAAGCCCTGTCAGCCTCTGGGCTCAAAGTAACATGGAGATCCAGAAAGGAAATAACAAAACTTTCATATTTTCGAGATTAACATAGTCATACGGGTCTTTGGGAGGTCTGGGATCTGCACTTGTTACGGAGAGTGGGTGCTTTGGGCTTCAACCCTTCTTCGCCTGAAGCCTGCCTTGTGACCATCTACATCATAGGTGGGTTGTTTACAATCCCTAAATATGCAGCTAAACGGGCTCGGTGGAATCGAGCTTGTCGCTTTCTCTTCTTTTGTTCATGGCCCCTTTTCATACTCATTCTCTTTTAATTCCCGCATGCCGTGGGTTGAGCGCGTGCCACCTTTACCCTCAAGCCCCGCCCTACGGTTGTCAATGAAGGCGTCTCTGGGTATTCACCGTATTATGATGCATACACAGATCCCTGTGGAGCCATGTTGATTGAAGCTGCATGCTGCCTAGCTCCATTCGGTTTATCGACGAGTTGATACGGAACTCGTGTTCCCGATATGCAGCCTGATATGATTACATGCATGCGGGCATGCATGTGGGTTGAGAGAAGAGGGGCCATCTTGAAATCCGTACCTGCTCTCCATGGAACGGAATAAGCTATGTGTTGTGTTCAATTTTGCGTCTTGACCTTCGTTATCAACACAAAAGGAACGGTAATGCGAAGTTTATGGGACCATAAGCGTTTAGATTTGTATGTTTAAAGAATAAATCACATTCGAAGCCACCACCAACCATGCTGCTAGCTCTCCCTCGAATCAGATCAACCACATGCGAATTGCAGAAGTAAATAAACCATGGTCACCCGGAGCCGAGTGGCGTCATTCCCCATTCAGAACATTGTCGTAATCCCCAAATCTCATAATCGACGTTCCATAGCTCTCGAACAATAAAAATGAGCCATCTGGAGATCTGTAGCGGCGTCGTGGAAAGGGTATTAAGAAATAGAGGATCCCGGGGAGGGAACAAGCAGGCTCGTCGGGAGGCGTTTAGTGCTGCTCGGTGTGAAAGGAAAATACATTAGGATGTGACCAACAGTGATTAATAGGGAATGTACGGGAGATTTTATAATGAACTTACCTTGCAGGACGAGCACTGGCAGTTAGCAGCGCACTCGGCGCCGGCACAGCAGTTGCATCCACAGGAAGGCATGTTGATTGGTTTGGGGGAATTTTATATGTATAAAATCCGATAGATAGGCGGTAGTTGTTTGGATTTGGTAGCTTTAGAGATTCTTCAACGACGGTGAACAGGGAAATAGAAGCACGACCGGAGAGGACCAGGAGCTCTATTTATGTTGTTTTTGGAGGGGCATTTCTATCCCACGCATTACCCCTCCTCATGCCCCTCCCAACTGTGCTCACTGGACCATCGCCAAATCCCACGCGAACTGCTCAGATTCGCCAAGGGGAATAGAAGTGTGGAGAGAGAATTATTGGCATCACAAGTCTTTCTTTGCTTTTGGACGCTCAAGCCCCCAGAATGAGGCGTGGGTGTACCAATCAAAGCCTTCGCGCACAACGCGCTATCCCAGTCGCGAAACAGGGTGTGGGAGAATGAGTCGTGGATGGCTGGATACCGAGAAGATTCTTGACCCCATGTGTCGCAAATTTCTCGCTCTGTTTCCAGTCTTAAACAGCCGACCAGGTATTTGGTTGGCTGAAGGCGTTCGCTCTCTGTTACATTTTTAGTGTCAAATCCCGGTGTGAAGCAGCTGATGCCAGTGGCATTATTTGTAGATGGTGATTTGTTTTTCTCATCTGTAACAACAAGAGGAGCTTAGGCTCCACGGAAGCATCCTGCCCGACGTCCGCCACTCCGGCTTTTTTGGGGGGGAAACGCCGAGGGAGATGGCACCCATCGAATGAGGACCAAGCGGCTACAGGAGGATAGTTGGAAGCAAAAGCTTTCTTTATCCACCGATGACAGAAGGCGGTTGGCTTGCTTGATATCCATCCAATTGAATACTGTAGCTGCAAAAAGCCAGAGGTGACGTATGTGAACCTTCTTGAATATGTAAGTTTGAGTTACAGGCCCGAGGATGGCTGAGGTATTTTGTAGCATATCAAAGTGCCACCGAAATCGGAGATGCCCGAATTAAGCTCCGCTCTAGAAAAGAGACGAGTAGGGATACTGCGCAAGAGGATACTGTGTAGTATTATTAGGAGCGTGGAAGGTCGAGACCCAGCAATTACGTAGTTTGATATCAGCTCAAAGCAAGTGACTGTTTTGATAACGCCAACCTTATGTACGATATGTCAAGGCAAGAAGCTGAGCGGGACCGGTTCAGTTGTGTTGGTTTTAAGCATCAAGGTCTAGACTTAGACGGACGTGGGTTTTCCAGTAGAAATTCAAAAAACCATGGATACCCGGCTTAATATATAGACCAAAGCACACAGGAATGGAATCAAGACGGTCTTAAGGCGGGGATAAATTGAAAGAAAACAGAAATAGAGAACAACCCCCCAAGTGGGAGTGGCATCTGTCAGGAGATATCAACCCACCAAATAGACAGAACCATAGGTGATTGAAGGAATGCCCTTTTCTTTTTTCATCCAGCTCAGTGGTTTAGTCTTGTAACAATATCAGATAATATCTCAATCGAGGAGCCCTGGCACCTAATATCCCCCTAAAGAATAAGTCGCTTTTGAACAATATCTCGTAGGCTATTCAAGCAAAGGGAGCTTTTTCCACCATTTCCAAATATCTACTCAAGTATCTTGCCGCAGGAAAAAGCATTCAAGAATGTCAAGGGGTAATTTGAAAGTAGAATGCGTACTCTAATACCTCCCAATGCTGACCGCTCGTCCTGGAGAGCCTTCGACAAAGAGGCTGAACATGTATGTTCTTTCTTCTTCAACACTAATTTTTGCGATTATGAGAGCTAATTGTGTTAAATGAAATAAAGGGGTAAATGTGGCCTTCACAGTTCTATTGCATAGGACTATGGAGCGATGTACACTTGAAGCCAGGTCGTAATGAGTGTATGGTGATTGACGCCGTGATAAGTCACAGCAGTTCAATACACC
Organism: Spiromastix sp. SCSIO F190; assembly: GCA_014805645.1. Lineage (NCBI taxonomy): Eukaryota > Fungi > Ascomycota > Eurotiomycetes > Onygenales > Spiromastigoidaceae > Spiromastigoides > Spiromastix sp. SCSIO F190. The sequence goes on along the minus strand of WXTY01000006.1, from coordinate 765,118 downwards.
AATGAACGAACCGAAACCGTCTCAGGAATCAATCAAAAGAAACGCAATACCAACATCTACCACTCGGCATGAAAGGTTTTCTCATTTCAAGTTGACGAAAAAAAGAGTCAAGAAGACAATTGCATCCGCATCTGCTTTGGAAAAACACCGACAAAACCCACACCCGCCACCGAACAGAATTGTCCTTTTCCGCTAGATATTCACATGTTGACGTCGACCACAGCTAGGCTGTCATGGCATTCAGAATGCTTGATGTCGAGCGGTAGGGCTTCGTACCTTCGATCACCGGGAACGGTCGAAGGAATGGAATATCCGGTGGAGAGACGCCGCAAAGGTTTTACTTCTATGGGAACGTCAGGATGGAGATTTGGATTGGAACAGCCGCCGACTTACGCAGTTGCAGTTGCCAGAAGGGCACGCACAGCTAGAGCCGCAGCTGCATCCACAGTCACCTATTCGACCATATTGATATTAGAATTGCCCTGGTAAATTTTTTGGGAAACAAGACTGGCGGTATGCGCCGAAGGGGACGTACCCATGATGGATATGTTAAGATTGAATTAAGCCTAGGCTTCTGAAGAAAAATTCAGCGGAGTGTGTGATCTCTTGGTAGTCGATATTCTGGAGCTTTGAATAAGAAGGGATCATGAAATAATGGGCTATGGCGGGGTTTATATATCTTTGTTTGCTGATACACGCCAGAGTTCAGAGGAGGGGTCGCTCCACATCGGATCGTAACACCACCGCACTACACAGTACACAATTACCATAAGCCTGCTGCCCACGGTCACCAATCCGTGGAAAACATTCGCGCCGAACCCAAAGAGTGCCTACAACGCAAATGCCGTGACAGGGTTACTCCTGACACGAAACTCTTGGTCACATACCGAGCTCGTATCTGCCTTGTTTAACTGGCCTATCTTGCTGGATAACCCTGCCGGTGTGCCCCGTCGGGACTCTGGAGGAGAAGGGAAGGATGAGAAGAATAAGCAATTGTGGCTATCTGCAATGTCTATAGGTCATTTGTTACCATGCTTCTGATGCTCCCTCGCTTGCAGTTTGTAGCCTTCCACAGGCCACTAGTCATGCGTCGTCTTACCCCAGGCTTGCAACCCTTGCGCCAAAGACTGGATGAGCGTTTGATCCGGCGCTTCTTCCACGAAGCTAATACGCCCAACTTCCCATTCAAGGTACTCTTCTGCCCTTGCGCCGCTGTCAGCGCGCAGAAGCCCCGCGCTCACATCAACCACCCCGGGTCTAGCATCACAGTGCCAGAAGACCGTCGCTCCACATACGTTGCAGAACTCCCGATACACTGCAGGAGAACTCTCATACCTCTGCATGGTGCGCAGGTCATATGAGAGGGGTGACCCATCGGATCTGAAAATGTTCGATTTAGGCACAAAAGCCCAGCTTTGTATCGGAAAGCCAGCTGCCAATCGGCAGGAATCACAGGTGCACAGTCCTGCCAGGTATTTGGTTTCTCCCGCTCTGAGCCACCACTTGGTATCGTCCGGGTTGTCGGGCGACCGCAGATGAAAAGGCACAATGAGGTCAGGCCACCATGAAGATGCGTCCTTCGATGCTTCGTCCGGCGGGGTGATGTAATATCGAATGCCACCACAATGACACCCCGCGTTCAATTGGCCTTGTGAACCCGACAAGACGGAACCTTCTGTGATTGGATTTCGATTGACATGCGTTGTTCCAGTGAAACAGACAGATACATCCTCGGCTGCTTCTTGTGGGAGAAAAGCACTTAATCCGCGGTCGGCAGCGTTGTGCGCGCAAAGCTGCTTAGTGGATTTCGTCGCAAAATCTTTAGTTTCTAACAACCCCCTGGCGACGAAGAATCTGTCCGAATTTTTGACGTGGATGAACGCATGAGCGCCACATGTCTCGCAGAACCAGCGGCTGCTGTTTTCGGTCTCTTTGTATTCAGCTAGCCCATCGAATGAAGTTGGTCTGGCATCAAGTGCTAGATAGGACGTGCATAGCATTCCGCTTGTCCAGCGACATGCTTCGCAGTGACAGAGGGTTACAGTAGACTGGTCGTCAGATGTATTGTCCAACACTACCGCCTGCACAGCCTGGCGGCACAGGCATGATATTTTTGCTTCCATTTGATTCCAAATTAGGAAGTTCGATAGACAGTGTGTCTTGTTTAACGCACGCCAAAAGTACTCCGGGAGTAGTCGCGGGATCATTCACCGAGCCTTGTGCAGTTTAGACATGCTTTTTCTTGTAGAACTAGTCCGATCATAAGTAGTCCCTGCAAAAGGCTCTAGTATATGGAAAGGGATCCAAGTACTTACTCACGCTTAATTATTTTCCTTTTTGTCTGCTCGCCACTGAAGAAGAGTGCATCTAAAAAAACGAACTTAGCAGACGGCCGGAACACGTAGGTAATAATGTATGAATGGTTCTCAAATATCCCACCACATAGACATCCCTAAACTGATTACGCATTACCCCGCCGAAGCCAAATCCATAGTCTCGTATATGGTCGGATCAAATTCCCTAGTTTCCTTTGCATTATCTCCTCGTGAAGGGAGATTGGCTTCGAGAAGGGTGACCACGGATTAGTAGCTTGCTTACTAGACTGCCTTTCGACCTCTCTATCCGCAAACTTCGGCGTTGAGAAAGGCAGGCCAAGTAGTTGCCCACCATCCCTCCAAAGATCTTTCCATTTAAACACTCGGCTTGAGATGTGCACTGCGAAGGCGCTTTCTGTGATCTTGGTTAACGAAACTATACGGAGTAGCATGTCAGGACTTCCTGCCAGAGTGGACCGTATTGTAGTCTCCAGGTCAGACCGGATGTCTGATGGACCTGGAGTTCGACGTCTTTACCTCACTAACAAGGAGTGATACATTGTCCCCAAAAGGTACGTTCGGCAGAAAGCACAAAGACAGAAAAGAGTGGTAGTATAAATTTCAAATACATTCATTATGTTATGTCTAATATTAAAAAAGGTAATCGTCAACGTACATACTGACATAAACAGGGTACTCGGACAGATATAGCAACAGCATGGGGTATCATGTCACTAATAAAAACGCCAAAGAAACGGATAATAGTTATCTGAAATGCATGAACAGCAATCCACAGACGTGCAGTTGGTAGATATAAAGATGACATGTCCCTTCAGAGTCGTCGTATGCGCAGTGGCAGGCATCAGACAGCGCTGGTGGCATTGGGGAAGCAAAACGTCCCAGAGGTGGTAGGCCCTTTCGCTGGCAGCACTTGGACTAGACGGCCACCAGGTCGCTCATGGTTGGGGTTGGTAAGATTGGTAAGATGGTTGTTGGTACGGTTGCTGCTGGTAGGGTTGTTGCTGCTGGTAGGGTTGTTGCTGCTGATAGGGTTGTTGCTGCTGATAGGGCTGCGCTTGGTACGACTGTGGATGTGGGACATTGCCATAGTCATATTGTGTGGTTTGAGAATGCTCTATCGGCATCGCAGGTTGACCCGCATCAAGCGAGTTCTCGGACGTCACGAGGTAAAGTGCGCTGACGAAGGCCACAGCGTAGAAAAAGTATTGAAGGAAATTCTGTGCCAAGAATGAGCTTTGTCGAGTTCCCTTGCCGTAGAGATTCTTGTATGCCAAGTCGATGTAGCCTCCGAGGTCGAGAAGTGTCATTCCAAGTGCGGCAATGACGAGGAGTGGAGCCCATATTCTCGCGGACTGTGATAGTTGAAAGGCACGGTTAGTAAACGCGAGCAAATACGATCAAGTTTCAAGTGAGGTTCAGCCGAAAACTTACACCAACAAGCACCCGAGTTTTCTGAGTGAGTCCTCCGACGAGGATTTGGGATGAAGCCATGAGTATGCCAATGACGGTAAACACATAGTAGGCCGTCCATAACCCTCTGCCATGGATGGCTAAATCTGCCACAGTGTAGTAGTCGGTATAACCATCTCCCACGTTTACTCGCGTAGCAACGGCGAGCGCTGAAATGAGCAAAACAGCTAGCAGGCCCAGGAACACCCAATGCCAGGTCCCGACCATTTTCGAAGCGTATCCATTAGGTCCCAGAATATGTTTGCAGACGGGAACCATGATGATCGCGATCAATATGTATTCGGCTACAGAAACCAGCCAGTCCGTAGCGATGGACATGGCGCCCACGCTTTGACTGCCCAGGCTTCCGCATTCTTGAAGACTAGTTGAGATGATGGCGAGAACGATCGCACTAAATATTCAGTTAGCTAGGGGCAAATAAATCTTGCTTTCCCGTCCTCCTTTCGCGTGGAAAAACGTACATGATGTAGAAAAGGATTGAAGCAACAAAAGGACCAGATTTGGACAACGGCAAGCCCCGTCGCTTGTGGCGCGAAGAGTTAAGGTACGAGAGGGCGAGGAAAACGACTAGATAAAGGCCATGGAATGCAATAAGCACTTTGGAAAAGCTTGATGCAAAGGCGTCGCTGTCGCAGCTGATGCTTGAGCTTGAACCACTGCTCCCACCGCGGCCTCTCGCCATTGTTGTTATTACTGAGGGTATGAAAGTGGCGACCGGCGAAAGAGATAAAGCACAAATTCTCGATGAACGCAGAGTATCCCCCAAGAAAGACTTGCGGCAACGTGCAAGCTCTTGAAGGAAAAGCCATCCTTCTTATACCAGTGTATCTGTCCGCACCCCAAACCTCCATGACTCTTTGTTGATCTCTCGCACCTCAAAATACGAGAGGTGGAGTCTTTTGACAACAGTGGAACTAAATAGCTGCCATGAGGCTCTCATGGTGCCTCGCTTGGGCGGATGTTCACCAATAATAGCGCAGCGTCTCAAGCTAGCAGGAGAGTCGAGATGGTGATCAGAGCCCCAGCACAGCCCCTGAACAACAAAGCCTTGCGCTACTGTCGTGGGTGTTGGAGTTTTCCCCCCCTGACCCTTGGCAGCTTTGATGTGTTGGTGACAGATCCCATCAGAGCAAAATGGAGAGGAATGAGGGAATTCCTGGCTGTGCTGGAGATCTCCTCCTGAAGACCCTGTCAGAATCTCCTTTTCCCACTTCAATTGCTCCAAAGTGTGGCTCATCAGGTGATGATTGGCGAGAGAGAACAGATAAACCCGGAACTGCAAGGCTCTGCTGCGTGTATCATCATTCTTCTGCTTGTCGCCACGTGCAAGGACCGTTAACTCAGTCTTCAGCGTTCGATTCATAGGTCCTGACCTCCCACAGCCACGGAATGGCTTCTGTTCAAGAACCCCTAGGTTCCAAGTGCTCCTCGCTGATTTTCAAACGTTGGCTTTAGCCGGGAATACATTTCAAACAAAAGCGATAACTGCTGAACGGACCAGTGACATCCTATCACTCAACTATGACCACCGGCGAATAAACAAGACAAGCGCGGCAGGCAAGATGTCAGACAGAAATGCTCACCATGGCGTACTAACTGCACTTGGAATTAAGTTCTCAGCCGTGATTCAATATTATAGGCCTGTTCTACTGCCAGCAATAGCAGCTTCACCAAGATTTACTACAGGTGTTACAGTCCAAAGTCTTTAAAAAGAGTGTTATCAAGTCGGCCACAAGGTTTAGCAGGAGAACTCTCCTAGCCACACCGGTACAACAGCTTACTTGAATGGCTGCTTCATCTGGACTTGCGGGTTCACTGTCTTTAGCCAGTATGCCTCGCTTATTATACGTTTGCACGTCCTGGCCAAGCAATACAACCACCTTGACCCTATTGCTGCCGTGACTTTGTCCATGAAGAAGGGTTTGTTCCGGTATATTCCAACACACTTGACGATACTCTCCTACACTTTGCTCTGCCAAGTCTGCAGGTAATGTCTGCTTTCGTCAAGATTCCGATCAAAAGCGGCTATTCGAATTCCATGGCGCTCGATTTCGTGGCACGATAATGAATTCGCAGAGTGACAAAATCTATCTACAAACTCCCAGGTGTATGGGTGGCAAGATTCGAAGTACATTGAGGTAACAATTGAATCATAGAATATATAACTTTACTCCCTCTCCCAGTGGTGCAGTTCACCAAACGCAGGAGTCAGGCAGCGCAGGCCAGGATCCTCTGCACTGTGGTTAGGGTCGGGGCCCCGCATCTGGCTCTCAGGATGACGATACTATTGTCTAATTGTGTCAGGTTCATTTATAGAGATTGGATAAACGGAGGACTGAATGTAACTTCCACATCAGTTGTACCAGGGTGGACCATTGTCAGAGTCAATTACGGCCCGGCGTAATCCCAATGTTTGTTCACCGTGGGCGCTGTGGGCGTTGTGAACTCACCTTGTGCAACTTTCACACGGACACGCTGCCGGAAGTGTTTTTCTCAAAATGCATCTATAAAGCGGGGTGTGCCTTTTTGTGACATGCCCAATTTCCTCGTACAAGCACTTCCTTCAGGTTGTTGCGTTAAGAGTCCATTGATTCTCCATTTTATTGCTTTAAACACGGACTTTTGATTTTGGGTTTATCGCTAGTATTACTTATGGCGTCTTCTAGTGATCTGAAGCTCCTTCCGATATGCAAGACGCTGGGGCGTGTCGTTAATCTTGACCCAGAAAGTATGGCATAATCCGTACATATTGTTCCTTCAGTACTTCCTTTCCTGCAAACTTACCAATTCGAAACCAGGTGCCGATGTTTTTGATTGGCGTGCAGTTCTAGACAGCAGCTAAAAGGCTGTTGTTGTCAATATGGCGTCGGAGGGAAATCCATTCAAACCTCCAGAGACAAGCACAGATTACCTTCTTCCTGGCAATGTTGACACAACCGATATTGGCACCCAGTCGATTACCCACGACCTAGAATGTGAAACAGGCTCCGAGATGGCCAAGAAGTTCGAGTTCAATACAAGTGCCAGTGTTTAATTTTGCAGGCGTGTCAGCATCAGCATCGTCGTAGAACAGCTATCAGTCATCGCTGAAGATGAATAACATGTATGGAGTATACAGTTTTGATCAGCAGGTTTATTCCGTCTACCTGAAGGACGGCAAATTCGACTACATAAACGAAAAAAAGGTCGAGGATATTAACAAGCTTCCCGACTGGGACCAGTCCAACAAGGCGACCTACCAGACATATGATAACTTCTTCAAGAAATAGGGCACTCGTAAAGAACGAAAGGTCTTGGTGTCCCCGACATGAAGAGGGTTGCGCAGGCAGAACAAGGTCTCGATACAGTCCTCGCTGTTTATGACAACATCTTGGCCAAGCAGAGATATATTGCTGGAGATCAATTGACCTTGGCTGATCTGTTTCACTTGCCTAATGGAGCCGCTTTGAGAGCGGGTAAATGGAAAGAGGTGTTCGAGAAGTATCCGAACGTGGACAAGTGGTTCAGGGAGCTGCAACAGAGAGACACTTGGGCAAAGGCTGCTGCAGAGGCGGGGACTATACCATGAGATATGGCGCGCACTTTCAGGTATCAGAGTTATATCCATATTCCGGCAACAGCCCTTAGGCAGGACTTCTCTCTGCTACAGCGCTATAGTTGTCTTTCGCGCGGAAACGATAACAAATTTGCAAAGTCCATAGCCATAATTAGATTATTATTGCTCAATGATTGAGAGAATTGTAAATATTAAAATTCATACCTTCTATCCAAACACTTTCCGGCCGTCATTTTCCTCAATGACAGAGTAGTTGCTTCGGAAAGACTTCTGAATCAGCTTTCGGAGGCCGTTTCGACCACCCTCTCCTTAGTTCTACAGCAATTGAAAACCGAAAGCCCTCGGCCAAATCCAAAGAAACAGAAGCAAGACGAGACCTTCCCGATACGCAACTTCCAGAAAAGGAATTGGTGTGTTCGACTCTCCAGGTTTGCAAGAAGGAAAAGTGGATAGCCCCATATAACCCCAGAGGTTATCCCCCAGGATTTCTCCCCGCAACTTCTAGGCACGTATTCGGCCGTGAATATCGGCATTCCAGAGGGTCTGTCAGTGATTGTCGTCTTCTGTGAAAAGGATGTATAAAAGCTTCCGTCGGGGCTATGGCTGTTTCACTACACATATTACTCCCTCAACCCTATCTTCAGGGTTGTGTTTCTGTTTTTGCTCACGATGGCCGAGCCAAAGGCCAATATCAACAATGTGGAAGAGGCGGTTATGACCAAATATTCTTCGAGTGCAGAACTCGAACCCAACGAAGAATCACGTCGCCTTGACCGCCAGACTCTCTTGAGGCTTGATCTACTGTTGATGCCGATGACGCTTATGTTGTATCTACTGGCCTGGTTGGATCGCGCAAACGTGGGGAACGCACGAGTGGTACGGTAAGCATGTCTTGACATTTATGGGAATAGATTGCTGATATCAACATTCGACAGGCTGGGCTGGAAAAAGACCTCAACTTGACAGATTATCAGTATAAAGTCGGTAGGTACAGATTCGGATGTCGCCAGCGCAAGGGCACTGCTGAATGTTTCAACAGCCATCACCGTGACCTACGTGCCATATATCATCTCCGAGCTCCCATCCAACCTTATATTGAAGAATATCGGACCCCGAGTCCTTCTCCCAACTCTGTGCACAGTTTGGGGCCTGATAACGACATTACAATCTCAGTCTTCGAACTTCGGAGGGTTCGTGGCTTGTCGTTTCTTTCTTGGACTGTTCGAAGGAGGACTATTCCCCGGTATTGTCCTCTATCTTTCCGGCTTTTACCGTCGACATGAATTGCAAGTTCGAATCGCCCTGTTCTTCTCCGCTGCATCATTGAGCGGTGCCTTCTCCGGTCTTCTTGCAGCCGCAATCCAACAGATGGACGGTCTTCAAGGAATACGGGGCTGGCAATGGATATTCTTGCTCGAGGGCCTGTTCACGGTCTGTTTTGGTCTTGTGTCTTTCTTCGTGCTTCCGAATGGTCCCGAAAGAGTCCTCACTTTCCGCCCAGAACATGCTGAGCAGTGTTTTGCTCGCCTGCAATCCGACAAGAATCTCTTTCGGGAGGAGAAAGTTTCTTTCAAAAAGGTCGCATCCGTTCTCCGAGACCTTCATGTCTGGGTTGCGTGCGCCGTGCTGTTCTGCAGTGGCTGCTGTCTCTTTGGACTTGCCTACTTCTCGCCCTCAATTGTTAAAGCATTGGGATACAATAATACCAAAACACAGCTTATGACGGTCCCTCCGTATGCCTGTGGCTTTGTGGTCACGATGATCGCAGCATATCTAGCGGACCATTATCAACAGCGAGGTGTATGTGCGTTTTTAACGAGCGGAATGGCACTTATTGGCGGAGCGCTTTCGATCAACGGCCGCAGCGTCAGCGTTAGATACGCTGCCTTGGTGCTCTTGGTGACGGGGGTTTACTCCTGTGCACCTTGCCTCATTAGTTGGGTACCGAACAACACCGCGGGACACACTCGACGTGCGACCGCTGTAGCTATGGCATTTATTGCTACGAACTCTGGTGGCACACTCAGTACCTGGATGTATCCCGAGAGCTCGGCACCATACTTTGGACTGGGCTCAAGGTTTAATCTGTCGATGATTGCCATTGGGATGGTGTTGGTCGTTGTTCAAGTCCTGCTTTTGCGCTTCATGAATAGTAGGAAGGAGGATAATCAAGACATCATCCTAAGGGGTTTGGAAGGTCTCACATTTGAGGAACAATATGAGAAGTTGGGTGATGGCCATCCAAGCTATAGATACACGTATTAACTGGGTTGATATGCTACCGCACCGCACCGCACCGCACCGGGGAAAAGCGGCTTTAGCAATAGTTAGGAATAGTCTTCAAGATGTGTATCCTTTGTCGCCAGCCCACTATATAGCAAGCTTCATAGTTTTACATGAAAATATCTCTAATTCATTTCGAGATTGTTTCGTACATCCTTATCTGGGTTTGGTACAAAGAAAGGGCCCAGGTTCCACCATGTTTTATAGCGGCAGGAAATGCAAGGCACGCAGCCCACAAGAATTCTTTGGTGTCTTGAGGGTAGTCTTGTATGTCAGCTCCATTGTAGCTCATCCGGTTGATATAATGGTGGGAGTAGGGTCTCTACCAGTTTCCCCGGGGTCTGGCAGACGATTTTCAGATACTTCACTAGAGCGTGGACTGCAATATTCTGTGTGAAGACAGTAACCACGAGTAGAAAGACTGGGATTATAGCCACTTCGTAGGCTTTGAATAAGACATATTCGAGCCTATGCTATAGCCGTAGCGCATACTTTGCCATGACTTCGGAAGGCTTTTAGACTGTCATATTCCACCAAAACTATCAATTCACGCAAATTGAATCAGCGGAACAATATTTCTTAACAAAAGCATGGAAAAGCAGAAGTCATAATTCTACCATAGCATGAGCCATAGCCCAGACGATTCCTGACAGGTAGCATTAGCCTTGGGCATGTCACGGACTAGGCATTTAAGCACATTTACGAGGCCCTAATAGCATATTAGTAGACTATAACTAGACTGATAATCCAATATAGAGAGTAGAAGTAGGATAAACAATCCCGAATCCAGAAAGCAAAGAAAAACAAGGGTATTGTTGTGGGTTGATATGCAGCGAAACGGCAGTATCCTCGAGTACCTCACCGCCTTCCTTTTTGGAAAATTTGCGACAACCAGCAACACTTTCTTTCGACAACGACACCGCAGTTTGATTCTCGGCCCTCTCTACCATATATGCTACTGCTGAACGGAGTGTCACCGTTATTGACGCATTACCGCGAGTATGCCACGGCCGTACAAATTCCGTGGCGGCAAGCAGAATGGCAAGTCTGAGCCACAACATGAATTCACTTTCCGTTCTCGCTTTCCAAAGACCTCTGCCCGTCCTCTGCTGACGTCAAAGAGGGAGACGACACCAGAATATATGGGCGCCTCAGAGGAGAATGGGTATCAGCCAAAGAAATTCATGGATGTCGAGGTGATGACAGACAGCGACGAAGCGGAAATGGACGTGTCGTCAGCCGACGAAGGAGATTTGGAGCCTCCCCGGAAGAAGCAGGCCACCGAGTCAGGCCCGGCTGCTGCTCCAGCGGCGCCGAAGTGGTCGAACCCTGATCCGTACACTGTCCTCCCTCCACCAGACGAGAGCCAGGCGAAAAAGAGGGACGTGGTAAAAATGATTCGCAAGGCAAGGATACAACAACAGACTGCTGAGTCCAAGCCGGAAGAGAACAACGCTGTGGTGTCTAACGAAGATTTCATTTCGTTCGGGTCGGAGGGGCTCGGGCTAGGGTCTCCTCCCCCAGAGGACGCGCCCCGAGGTCCTCGGGCACTGCGGGATCAAGACGGTGATCCTGCATTGGGAAACCGCAAAAGAACCCACGATGATGAAATAACAGGACCATCCAGCCTTCCCAAAAAGCCATCAAAGCCAGAGAAATTTAGCTCTGATGGCTCACCTCTTTTGAGGTGGCGTTCCCTTCCGGGCCAAAATCCCACGCCTTGGTTAGATTCAACCATGTCGATGAACGTACATCCCGGTTCTAAGTGAGTTCTCCAATGCTGTTTTTGGACCTTTTCTTTCGCAATAACTGACGCTTGTAGATTACACTGTGAAATTCTCGATTTCTATGACTGGGTAAAGCCCAAGGCGTTCGAGAACGTAATACGCAACGACTTGGTTTCCCGCCTCCAGTCGCTCTTTGAGAAGAGACATTTTGGCTCTCAGGTTCATGCATTTGGATCATTTGCGTCGGGCCTTTACTTGCCCGTTGCCGATATGGATCTTGTACTTTTGTCACGCAACTTTGTACGCCAAGGGAAAAAAACTCTTTGCCAACGCCCAAGAGAGATATTCTCTTTTGCTCGTTTTTTGAAGGATGCTGATGTTGCAGCTCCCGGGTCAATTGAGACTATTGCCCATGCTCGTGTGCCCATCATCAAGTTTGTTGACAGGCTTACTGGATTAAGGGTGGATTTATCTTTCGATAATACCAGCGGCATTGCGGCAAACACGACCTTCCAGGTTTGGAAAACTCAGTTTCCTGCGATGCCCGTTATTGTCTCGATAGTAAAACAATTTCTTTTGCTCAGAGGTCTCAATGAGGTGCCAAGTGGAGGACTGGGTGGCTTTTCGATCATTTGTCTCGTCACAAGCTTGCTACAGCACCTTCCCAATAGTGGCTCATCGCCTAATCTTGCGAGTCTCCTGATGGATTTCTTTGATCTATACGGTAATAAGTTTGACATTCCAACGGTGGGAATCCAATTTGATCCGCCAGGCTATTTTGACAAGGTGAGTATTATGCCTTCAAATTCTGCTCAGTACTAGATATCTGACTTTCCTCTTAGCGACTATTCGGTGTTTATCACGCGAACCAAGCGAAAAGATTGTCAATAATTGACCCCAACAAAGCTGACAATGATATTTCCGGAGGGACGAAGGAGATTGCGTTGATATTCCGCTGTTTTGCTGATGCTTATCGGACTCTCAAGGACTGTCTCGTGTCTGCAGCTTATGATTCAAAAGGAAGCCTCGATAGCTTTTTAGGGACGATAATTGGCGGGAATTACGAGTCGTATGACTTTCAGCGCGAACATTTGCTTGATCTTTTCGACAATGACCCTAGATTTGCATCATACCACCCCCCTCCCCCTCCTCCGCCTGAAAGCCCGCCTCCAGAGCTTCCATCAGCACCCCTGCCGCCTGCTCCAAAGCCGCAAGCGTCGAAGAAATCAAAGGCAAAGTCAAAAAATACTGCAGATAGCGAAGCTGATGACACCAAGCTCACTAAGAAAGCACAAGCAGCGTTTGACCGTGCAAATCGCTTGAGAACCCTTCGACCAGACTTGGAAGTTCCAAAGTTTGTGAGCGTGGAAAGCGGTATAAAAATCGGAGGCTACTCTAGCCTGTCGGAGTATGACCGCGATCTTAACCAACGAGAGAAAGCTCTTTTGTCAGTGGCTGCTCCAACCTGAGTCTTGTCCTCGAGTTGCCCAACGTCTCTGGATTTAATTTCGGTAATATGTTTGTGAGCAAAACCCTTCCCTAAGTGGGATGACCGGTTTGCTTCGAACCCTATAGGCTTTCCAGACGACGACATACGTTTTACCTGCCCATGCGATTGTCTCCGAAGATATTTTTTCCGGCGTCTCTCTTCTCTTTGTTGTTTTATATGCATATTTTCTAACCTTGATGATACCCAATGGATATACTGGAGAGGCGCTGTGGGGGTGGGCGGTTTGCAATCCTAAGACACTTCGGTTCTTTTCTCTTCGACCCATTTGACAGTATAGCACACTGGGCGGTGACCCATGAGTTGTCATTAATGAATATTACCCATTTCTTTGCTCCCTACCTTTTCATTCCTTCTTTTTTTTCACTTTACCGGGGGGGCTATCCTCACAGTTTTTCCGGGGAGCTTTAATGGAACAATACTGACAGACACCAGGCATTATTACCCTTTCACCTCTGTGAACTTGCCACTACGCGGAATTCCTTTTGAATATATTACACTAACGTTCCCTTGTCAGCCAAGCATATCGGATCCAATATTTCGACGGTCATGAAGCATGATCACTCTGAGGTAATACATACGGCAATATTCTTGCTCTGCTGTGTCGATTTTTCTCTACTTGGGAGCATTCACGCTCTTCACTCCTTTTCTCATCATTAGGACGCTATATGTGTGCTTATGAAGAGAATGAGTTTGACAACGAGAAATGATCCCAGATCTAGGCTAGTACGAAGTTCTACAGAGGATGAAGACGGAAAGAATTTTGTCACATCTTTTTCCCTTCTATCGATCCTGCTAGTTTAAGCAGACAGAAATTGTTTTGGCAGCAAGGCAGCAAAGTACATTCCCTTGTCGTAATTTCATCATCAAACATTGGTACGAGGGCCCCAAAAAGCTCCGCCATGTTTATTGTCATTCATTCTCTTCCACAACTTTCCCATCTTCTCAAATTGATAATATCGTAGGAGCAAATTAAGAACAAAGAAAAGCCCCGGATGCACACGGCACCGAGACTCTGATGCTGAACTCTGGATAGCTTCCCAGGCCGCATCTATTCATCATTTCCATACACATTTGGTGCCCTATTGTTTCGGTACGAAACACGACCAAAAGTATTAGTTAATTTGGTCTTAGCAGCTCGTATGCATTGGAAGGAATGGCGAAAAGGTTCTCGAGGTTTGGCTACTTACAACATAGCTGCACCAACATGGGTCGGGACACTCCGAGCTCTGAGAGCATTTAATTAATTTGTCATTGCACTCTTTCCCCCTTTTGAACTGTAGGTTGCAAGGATTGGTCATGGTTAGAAAGGGTTCAAAAACAGAAGTGTCAATTTTCGGGAGGGTAGACTGGGCTAAGATTAGGACTTACCATGTTCATATGCCTGGGTACTGGACTCGTGTTTTCGATGTCTACGGGTTTTGCTGCCGCTAGAGAGAAAAACAGGGCGGAGACAAGGTAGGCGAGCTTCATTGCGTTATATCGTCCGTCTGTTGTTACTATTATAAGCTATTAGTAGCTGCTATATAAAAAGAGAAAAGAGGGGCAAGAGAATCCTAATAACCATCGAAGAACCACATACCCAAGATTTATTGCCCTGAATCTGAACAATCGTTGATTGCTGAGCAGAATGAGGAGCTAGAGTGGGATGACAGAGGAGCCTTACTTATATTTATCTCGCAAGTGTACTCCAGCTCTCAGAAGCACATACCATCATAACCACCATTAATATCAGTGGTTCCTCCAGGGACCGGGCCTTTCGTGAAACATGAGAATCGATCTTGTGGCTGTCAAACTCTGTTCCTTTTCCCGCCACATCTATGTATGACATTACCCCTTTCGGCCAGTCCACGGCGAGTAAAAAAGTTGGAACAGCGAAGCACCCGAACCTGAATGCTCAGATATAGCTTCTTGCTTTTATAAACAACCAGGGTTGAAGGAACCGATGCAGTCAGAACTGGAATTTTCTTTTGTTTGCTTTAGCCAATGGATTTTCAGAGCCATTGTTCCATCTGTGTTGGGATTATGAGGAGTGTATTCAGTAATGCACGGTTGAAAAGGCTCACGCATGAACTCGGGAGACATCCGATCGACTAGCGTGATCTCAAACAAAGGAAATGTTTCATGTCGGCCTCTGTGAAGATCGTGTTACTTCACAAACCGTTGGTTTTGTCCCGCCCGTAACCACGAGGAATTTCAATTGCGGGGGAGAAAAGGGGATCTACGCTCTGTGCGTCATGATCCATGGAAAAAGCAAATATGCAGAGGAACTATTGAAGAGTATTGGCGGACGATCCCATGCACATAGTTGGAATCTGCAGTCCGCTTGCATCATATATAGAGGATATTCAAGCCCCAGATGTCATATTCTTGCGAGAATGGATCAGTGCTTCAGGGGAATCTTTCCTTCAAGGGTTCAAAATAACAAGGGTCATTTAGTTAGATTATCGAATTGATTTCGATTTGTTATACATACTTTTTATATTCACCCCAGATGCCATAATTTCGCTGGCGTGAGGTCTGTTGGTGAGCTGCGTATAAGGTGTTGCATAGTCTGCATCCATATGCGGTTCAACGACCGAAGTACCTGCAAACATGCACTGCAACTATCCTAATGCGAACATAACAGACAAAGTTCTCCATTCATTGGGTACTCTGTTGGATATCTGCACCCAGACTGCCCAGCATTATGTCAAGCGTACGACGATTTTCAAGCTGATGCCGAATTATCTGTTGCTTAGGACCAGAGGCACTTTGTCGTGTGAGCCGTGCACCTGCGAGGGTTTTTTTTTTTTTTTTTTTTTGAGTTCCCAACAAAGTGACAGGCTCAACGGCGGAGCTGGAATTATTTGCCTGCTGAGTATTCTGTATTGAAGCTTTCCGCTGCTGGGTTGCTAGGAGTAGAGCTCTTGATTGCCTTGATAGTCGTCTCATCGGCCCTGACGAATGACCTGGGACTCAGCAATGCCTGATGTAGCAAAATTGAAGTCATTTGAAATGTCGTCGTAATATCGATAATCGAAAACAAATGCTTAAGCTTAAAGGCGTATCGCTCCAATATATTGTCCTCTTTCGAACCAATTTGCTCGAGCCTGAAGATCGGCCGTTGAGTTTAGTTCGACGGAATTGTTCCCCGCAAAGTCCTCCTGGATGCTGTCGTGGTTTTTGGTATTATTTATAGCAGCAGGCCGCTACCACGGTGGACCCATGCTTAACATCTCCAAGGCTGCTATCCCCGCAGTTCATATTCAGATACTTTAGCAGCCTGACGAGAGCGTCAGCTTTACGCTACCTGCGCTCCTTCAACAATTAACACTCATGCAGCATGCCGTATCCTCATGCGAGTCGGGACTTGAAATTCGACATCGCCGCGCCTCCATTCTGGTCATATGCCGCCGGCGACAGTATCATCGGCAACGTTGTGCGGCATACGCCAATCGTCACTCCCGAAGCAACACTGGAACTGGCGCTGACAGGGCGCATAAAAGTCAAAATCAACGAGGACAATAGGTCTGATTTTGATGCGTACCGTGATGAATACCGCCTTTTGAGTGGTCGACCGCAGGTTCTTTTCCGGGGCCCATTACATCTTCCGGAGGGCAGCTGTGAGCCTCTCAGTTGGCCATTTGAGCTGAAGATACCAGAAAAGCCGCTTGAAACGGCTAGGAAAGGGCATCAGCAGACTGCCAGCTTTTTGCCGCTGGACAAGTGGCACCCCGCTCATGATGTTTTGCCGGGGTCATTTTCATCATCTCACGATGGATTTACTTGCAGCTCGCAATGCAAAATTGAATATAGCCTCAAAGCCACTCTACGATATCATTTTGAGGGCTACAAAACTCGTGAGACGACATGGTATGTCACCATGCGACATCCCACAATGGAAACGGACTTTTCACCTTGCGAGCTGAAGAAACTATCAGTCCAGAGACGGATCCAGAGCCAGCGGTTGCTCCCCGGCATGGAAAACGCGGACCTGTCATTCAAGCAGAAGACGTTGAAGCTCTTCGGCTCATCCAAGGTGCCTGAGATGTTCTATAAGATCGAGCTCACAGTACCCACTGTGATACATCTGGACGATACACAGCCTCTACCAATTACATTGAACATTCTACCCCTGCTAGACAAGACCAGCGACTCCATCAAAGACGTCCCTCGTGAATTCCAGATAAACTGGGTTAGGCTGCTCATCAGGACGACAACCAACGTTCGCGCTCCGGGCAATTTCCAAACTCACTACCCCCACACCGATCAGCATACAGACACCATCGACCTGCATTTGGAACGTGTCTTCAAAGATCTGGAGTCTCCTCTAGTGATATCCACGCGTAAAGCGAACGAGCCTATCCACATTGGCAACATGTTTCAGATCGTTCTTCGTTGGAACGGTCTGAAAGCTGGAAATCGGGAAGTTCGGCCCAGCAATCGCCTCTACCCCGATTTCACCACTTATAATATCAAGCACAGTCATTCACAGGAGTGGCGGGTCTCTATAACTACCGCTGGAGAGACTCAAGAACATAAACTTACCTACATGTTTCCGGAATCCTTGAAGCTTATAGGAGCGCCTTGAGAAAAAAGGTCATAAGAGTGTGGGTTCAGCAGCTGCTCTACATACAATCTTCTCATAATAAGAAACTGTCAAGAGCTTCCCAAAGTAGGCACCCAGAACCAGATCAAGATATCCCATACGTGTCAGTAGGGCGATCTAGGACGAAGGTTGGCTTCCGTCCTGGAAAGAGGAGTGTCTAAACCGATCGAAGGGGTGGTTCATAGATGGAAAAGAAGTATCAATTGGGGTTGGGTTTGCACTTTCCCCTATGATAGGTTAACGTCACAGCGGTGAGGGCCCATTGATAGAAGACCCGTCATTGAAAAAAGACAAGGTCCGCATGTGAGCTGAAAAATGAGTGGCAATCTAGAGGACCTTGGAGATAACGAGTGGGAGGACTGAGAGTTTCAATTGATTTCAGAGCACCTGGCGATGGAGGTTGTTTATTCTGGTGAGATGATCTGATATCCAAATGGAAGGCGAGGGTGGTCAGGTACGAGTCCATGTCTGGCGCTTTTTGCTTTATCAGGGAGGAGAAATATGGGAATCATCTACGGCTATTCGGTTGAAATATTACTTTCCTCCTTTGGAGACTTTTGAAGGATTCTGTCTGAACTGTTTGGTTGTCAAGACAAGCAAATGACGATGATGGTGCATGTACATGTATACCCTGCTAGGAAAATAAGCCAAGTCATATAGCCGATATATGCGTTTTCATTGACACAAAGACTGATAGTTTGCGTGTTCCAGCACGTAAAATAGGATATAGGATATCATCACAAGCAAAAGTAAACAAAAAGCCCTCAAAAATCCACAGCGTCCAACGGCGGTGTTAAAAGAGCATCATTAGCTTCTCCAATGCCCGTGGCCTCTTTTTCTGGCACTTCAACGTGTTTTGGAGTAATGTTGACGAATCCCTCTTCCGGGCTCGACCATGTATAGTTCACCCAGTCAGGACCCAGGATGTCCCGTATGGCGCTGGCTAGATTTAGGATGCGCTTTCGGCGTAGATACGACCATTGGCGATCTGATATGCCGCCGCACGGTGTAAGGGTGCTGGGTTTTTGTGATATACCATCCCCAGAGTGCAGTGCACTATGCCCATCGGGTGCGCCGTCAATATATGCACCAGCCACGTGGGGAAGTGATACATCATCATCCCTATTCTCCAAGCCATCAATAATACTCGACCAGACCCTCAACGTCTCATTTAACTCTTCCAAATTGCTAACGCCCATGACACTAACCCCCAACCTTTCTCCTACACCTAGGCTCTTAGCAGACAAGAACCCCGGATCCGCATCCATAGAGGCCGCGAGTGGAGGTCCCAATGCACCTACGCTCGAGCCTTCACGTAGCCAGGACTCCAGCGCGTAGCGGATCGCTATGACTTCAAGCTTCTCACCTTCGCTATCGGCGAAGTTAGATGCGGAGTGGGTAACAGATCTTAACCCATTAGGAGCAGGGTGAAAGTCACCCATGCTGCCTATAGGCACGCCGTCACGTCTCAGGAGGCCCATTCCTAATGGCGAAGCGTTGGGGACCACATCAACTCCTGCTGCCAAGAGACGGGGGAGTCCTTCTGTAGCCAGTTTGGTGTTTTGTAGGGTATAGTTTGCGTAGGACATTACTGCGTCCAACGGCTCACCTGTCTCGCGAAGGACAAGTTCCGCCAATGAACATAATACGTCCACGGGATACCCCGATATGCCAATATAATGTATGCTCCCTTCCTCATCACGTATCCGTCTCAACTCCCTCACCGCGCCCAGGACCTCCTCGGCGCTCACAAACTCCACATCATGGCAATACACTACATCGAGATACGGCGTATCAAGTCTGGATAAGCTCCGCCGCACACTCTTCCTAATCCAAGTAGGCGAGTAATCAAACGACGAGGAAGCAATGCGCCCAACCTTCGTGAGCAGGCGGTATGTGTATCGAGGGAAGTTGGACCGGACGAAGGGTGTGGAAAGAGCGCGGCCTAGTAATTCTTCCGCGGGGCCGTAGTAGGGTGACGTATCAAAGGCGCGGATGCCAGCGTTCAGGGCGCGGTGAACTATCGCTGTTGTAGGGAGGGAGTGCGGGTCTGGGTTGTACTGGGAGTTGAAGGTTGCGGTCCCTAAGATGAGAGGGGGGAGGTCCTTTGACAGTGGAATTGAGGGTTTGCCCATGGCTGCTATAAGCCTCTAATGGGCCAAAGGGGGTGTATAGCAGGCTTGCGGGGGGAAATTTGACTTGGGAAATCCGAGATTGATAAAGAAATCGAGGGGCGAGCGAGGTATCTCCGATAAGGCCGCAGGGGGTGAAAGAAATCCCTACACTTTAATTACGGCACCGGGAAGGACGAGAGATCAGCTGCAGACAAGAGAGAAGAGACAGGAGATATAGAGACCGCCATTTTAGAGGGTAGTTGTTTGATCCCAGGCCCTTGAGTCCGTGATATATGGGGAAAGTGGAAGTCGTGGAGGTGGACAGATTTTGCCGAGCGGGATTGCGCCATGGGAGAGCATTCTGTCGCTTGGAGAGAGAGGTCCACAAAAGAGGCCTGGATACTGTATATTATAGTGTTCTGACATAGCACCTCTTATAACGGATGTTCAGTTGAGATACATTGCAATCGCTTCGACTGCTCCGGTATATGCGGAGTTTTGCTGAGATGTCGTCCAGATGTGCAGAGAAGCAGGGAAGCACACCACCTCCACATGGCTGGCACGTAGAGGTTGGTATCCTAGCAACAGACAAAAATGAAGAACTAATAACAGTACAAGAAATTCTATTGGGCTGAACGAGGACCTGGCTGACCTTGCCTCGTTCTATAACACCGTCAAGAATTATTTCCCGCGGCGAGAGATGACTGTAATACTTGGTGTTCTATTGTCTAAATTAAATGTAAATCACACATCGCTATCAACGTAGAGTTCATCACATCCATTGATGCGAAAAAGGAATTGCTAATAAAGCAATGATGTAAAAGAGAGGAGATCACACAACGGTAGATGAGGGACGGCTCCCCATCTCCGCTTCCATATACAGGCCCATCTATCACACTTCCCCATGCGGGCTTGGGGTATGAAATATGCGTAGTGTACAAGAGACATAGGAAAGAAAACCCATAAATAACAACAATAAAAAATTCGATCCAAGATTTCGCGAGAAACTGACCGGGGAGGGCGTACGGATACGGCTTCGGCCAGTTTAAGTCTCTCCATCAGACGGGACGAGATGCGAGGCAGGAAAGTGTAATACACGAGGAGAAACGTAAAAATCAGATCTCGCTGACCTGCAAAAAACTTAGACCCCAGAACGCCGGTGCTATGCATAAAAAATGGAGAGTGGCGCCTATACGGAAGGCGATGGGAGACGCATTTTATATCGATGGAGCGGTAATAGCTCCTTTGTCGGTTGGATCAGGGGTAATGCGGAAGTGATACTTCTGCTGGAAGACGAGAACGGGTCATTGATCCTTATACACCTTCGGCTTCCATCCCTCCTTAATCTCCTTCTCCATCTTCGCGTTCCGTGCCGAATCCCTCACCTCCGCCTCAATCCTCTCTCTCGCCCTCAGGATCTTACTCTGTAGGTAAAAGCTTCCCCCCTTCTTCGGATCATTAATATCAAACAGTTTCTTAAACCTCTCCGAGACATTCTCCAGGTTCGCCTGGCCACCGGACGGAGGTTTGACGTTGAGGATCTTGCACGCTTCTTCGAGGGATAGGCCTGAAGAGGCGTAATTTGTCGCAGCGGAGGGATTCCCCTTTTGTGCCTCAGAGGCGTATTTCGAGGCTGCGGAGGCTTGTTTGTAGGCTTCTGCGAAGGCGCGGCCGAAGACACGGCCGCTGGTCAGCACTATTTGGGCGAGGATGCGGTGCGCCTGGATGTATAGTATTAGTATTCAAGGGTTAAGAAAAAATGCTATGAAGCTATGAGATGCGACATACCATGCTGAGCTGCAGAAAATAAAAGAACGCAGATATAACAATATAAACCCCCTTCTGCTCCTGTTGCTTCATCACTTCCGCTCGGAGGAAAAGATGAGTGTCATGTGATCTCAGAATTTGCTGGCCGAATCGGGATTAGCGTGGGAAGAAGACTGCAGCCAATCAGAGGCCAGCAGATATGCCGAGGCTGAAGGAAAAAGAAAAAAGAGAGAGAGAGAGAGAGAACTAAACAACTAGACACTGCGTATTTATATTATCAAATATGAGAGACTCCTCAGGAGTATTAGAGCATAAACAAGCTTCTTTCTCAAAAGAAACGTCTAAAAAATAGCTACTAGAATCGTAAAAGTAACACTGACTCAGCGACCGCATTTCGTCACATGCCCCACGTGATAGCTCTGAGCTCTCCGCCGCAAACAAGAACAATCCCGCGCTGACGCTGCCATTCGGTGGTTGCGCAATCCATATATTACAGCAAGCCAACAGGTCTCTGTCTCCCCTGTCTACCCGAGGACCAGTATACCCCCTCCCTCAGAATGGTCCTGTCTGCGTTGGTTCATGGCCGCATCCGCGTTGTATGGCAGCTCTCGGTACGACCCTGCCTCTCTGGAGAAATCCTCTCGGTCGGTTGCTTCTAACATGGTATATCCGAGCAGACACACCGTGGTTAGATTCCATGTCCCCTACTCCGCTGGGCCAAGATGATGGTGCAGCCGCCAGCGCTGCCCATGACCCGACTCCGCCCACCTACGCCGCCTTCTCTCCCACAAACATCTCCGGCTCTTCTCTCACCTCTAGGCAGCGCTCTACTATAATCGTCCATAGGAAGTCTCCTCTCCTGGTAGCCACTCCGCCGGCTGTTACCCGTGCTTTGGCATATTCTCACCCCTTTTTGCTGCCGCTGAATAGGCTTGCCGGGTTGCTATCATGGACTAGCGGAGACCCGTGGGAGAGTTTCTTACTGGTTGCGGGATTCTGGGCTATTGTTCTCTATGGGAATTATATTATTCTCTGGGCAGGACCAATCCTGGTGGTTATTGGGTTGATACTGGGCATGTACTCGAGGCGCTTTTCACCTCTCTCGTCGACTGGATTGACAGGCGAAAAGCACCATACGCGAAATGTGTCATCGTCGACAGACACTCCTGAGCAACACCATAAGAGCTTGGATGAGATTGTGGAGACGTTAAGAGCGTTTACGACTAGATGTAATATTCTGCTGGAGCCTCTTCTGGAGCTTACGGACTTTTTGTCGACACAAAGGACAGCAACATCAGCCACCACGAAACCTGCCTTGACTGCTTTACTGGGCCGCATAGTCTTAGTAACTCCTGTATGGATCTTACTAACCCTTCCTCCTTTTCGCATCGTCACAATTCGTCGTGTCATCCTCATCGTGGGCACAATTATCCTGACATGGCATTCGAAGCCGTGCCGAATCTCACGTGTCATTCTTTGGCGCTCCCTCACAGTCCGCCGGATATGCTCTGCCATAACAGGCCTTCGCTTCTCTTCGACTCCTTATTCCGATAGTAACACTTCAAATAGCTCATCTCAGTCATCGTTTTTCTCTCTACGCCCCTTCCGCCGAAAGGTAACCAGCAACCACGCAACTGACATTGCTAGGAAGAGAAGTGCAGACTCTTCAGGTGTCCGGTTCACGTTTATCCTATATGAGAACCAACGCCGGTGGCTTGGTATCGGTTGGACTTATTCTCTTTTTGCGTATGAAAGAGCTGCGTGGACTGATGAGCATCTTAATGCCGCACCGTCAAAGGATGAATTCGAACTCCCCGACGTCCCGGGTGGGAATGCCAAGTGGCGGTGGGTAGCTGGGAGCGAATGGCGGGTGGATGGCGTATCCGCTGAAGCTTCTAAAAAGAGCGGGAGATCCAATCAAACTGACAACGGCAAAGCTGTTGATGATGGCGGTTGGATCTATTATGATAATAAAGTGAGTGACTATCGCCTTAAATTCTACTCTGTGTCCATTACTTTAGGTCTCTGTCTTGGTGAAGCCGTTCCTTATACTAATCCATATTCCAGTGGAACGATGGCCGCCGCGGTCAAGACGGCTGGGGCCGATATACTCGACGCCGAAAATGGTGTCGGGACGCAGAGCTAATTGAAGTATCACCCCCCACAGAGCCAACACAACCACCTGCAGTCCCGGATAACATATCAACGGTCTCTCTACCGGAAGACACGACATTGAAAAACAATGAAAGCTTAAAGCTAGATAATGACGGCAAAAGCTCCATATCATCCGCTGCATCTAAAAACAAGAAAAAGCGCTGGTTCGGCGGTAGCAGCGACCTCACGAAGGCTTTTGCAGCAAATACCCATCCCTCAGCCACAGCAACCACTTCTTCCTCTCCAGCACCTACTACCACCACGTCAGCGAACAGTGAGTCAAATACAACAATCAACACAACATCTCCCGGGCCAACAACAACAAGTTTCCCCCAGCCCTCTTCCAGCCTCCCCAACCCCATCTTACGCAGTACCTCTTATAACGACTCTCTACAACAGCCTCGCAGTCTTGATAGCAGCGCCAGTAGCGCGCGGAACAGTATCCGCAGTGGTGGTGGTGGTGGGCCGCGACGGCGGCGCGGCAGTAGTCGGAGCCATGGCAGTAATAAGGCCGGGAGCTGGAAGGGGAGTATGGGTGATGGTACGGATCGGGAGAGCGCCAGGGAGAGAGAGATCGAGGAGGGACAGGAGATGATTGATAAATGGGGTGGGAGACCTGGGGGTGTGACGGAGAGGGCGGAGAGGGGGTGGGGGTTGAGTGATGATGCGCATATGGGGTTGAGTTGATACCAGGCTTTATTCACTGCTGCCGCTGCTGGCTTTGGCTCCGATGCTTGAAATATTATAGCTCTTTATTTCGTTTTTATGTCTCGGGATATATGATTCTAATGAATGTTCAATATGAGTGAGCGAATAGGCATACCATAGAATGGGAAGGAAATTCGACCAATTGAAGGGTTTTGCGTTCCTTCAGGACTATTTTCTCCTGTCTGTCTGCCTTGCATTTCTGGTTTCTTCCTCGGCCACCTTTGCAAAGACCGTGTATACGATACAGTTCTTCTCTCCTTTGCGTACGGTACCTGAGTACTCCGCTGCAAGGCATGAGCCGTAGGGCTAAACAGGCGAGAGGCAAATAAGCATACAAATGGATGACAGAATTTGGATGTTGCCGTATACAGAGAGAAGCTATGAGCGCGAATATATGCAGGGGAACTAACTTAGAATAAGCGGCACGACAATGTGTGGTGATGTATCTGGCATGAGACAACCAAAACGGCTCATGTTCAATAGCTAGCTCACCTGATAAATAGCCTGGAGGCTTTGAATGTAGATGCTGTTGTCAACCCCGAAGCCACATTGTTCAAAGAGTCTTTTTTCGCTGGTTATTTAGATTGCATAGATGCTGGCGCGAGAAGTGGTAACTATTAAATAAATATGGATTATCATTATGCTGGAACCCCCCATATAGTTGAAGGCCAAACCAATCAGACGCATACCGCAAGACCGAAATACAATATATTCAAGCAGCGGACTTTCTAGTCCATGACATCCCCTTAACAACATACACAGGGAAAGGTGCGACGCCCCTACTTCCCACCTGCAAATCTATCTACCATACCCTGCACATCTTCTCCCTCAATAGCATCCACCTTATCCCTCACCACCCTCTCAACAGCCTGATCAACCGGCTCCTCCCCACCAAGCAAATCAATCCAACCCCTCGTATCCTCCCTCGCCAACAACCTATCGGCAACAACAGCCACATCCTCTCTCGGCACACTACCCGTATCCACAACTTTGCCCAAGGCCACCTTCCCCGTCCCCGGCGAGTCTGATAACGCACCAGGCCGGAGCAAAATGCCCTGGAACACTTTATCCCCTTGCTCCTCGGCGCGCTTCTTCGCCATCGCGGTGAAGAATTCGTCTGCTTCGAGCTTCGCGCGGTGGTAGTCTGGGAGCACGTTCAACCTGGTGTTTTCTGAACGCTCCCAGAGGGCGTCGGACATCCAGGCACCGCGGTTCCGACGGCTGCCTAGGTGGGAGATTAGGAGGAATTTGGTGACCGATGGGGTTGAGAAGGCCGTGGAGATGAAGTGTTTTGCGGCTTCTTGGTCAATGGCGTAGGTACGTGATGGGCCACCTTTACCGCCGGCTCCTATTTTATTGGAAATGTTGGTTAACTCAAATTTCTCTGGTATCATATATATTCTTCGCTTCCTTAAGATAGGTAAAGCATGATCCCTCTTCTTCTTCCACAAAACTCACCTGCCGCCCAGACAACATAATTAGGCTTCACTCTATCAAGAATAGATCGTGCATCTGCATCACTTTTCACCTCGTCCAGACTCGAGACAAGAACATTAAGCTTCTCATTCTTCCCCGCCGCGGCATTGACGATATCCTGCTCATGCGCTGGGTTCCGGATGACACTAGTTACGGCCCAGTTGCGAGCGAGAAGCAGCGGAGTGAGATATAGAGCTATCTTCCCATGGCCTCCTAAGAGCAGGACATTAGGAGTTGTCATCCTTGTTGTTTGTTTCGGCAGTCTGAGTGTACAAAGTTGTCCAATTGATTGTATTCAGCGCAGGGGGTGAGCGAAGTAACATGTACCAGAAAGGCGCTTAGGAGTAACAGCTGTCCTCGTCAATTGATGGAGATTCTTCAATATGTTGTTCTCAAGTGGACATCCAGCAGCCCCGCGTCATTTGCAAACCAGCGGGTATGGCGTCATGGCACAGGCGGGATTAGTAATCCGATTGGGGCAGGAAGAAGCAACATCGAGGGAAAGAGAGGAGTTGTCGATAGAAAATTCATGTTATTGCGTATCTTATGCTGCGGACTATGGACCGGTGGTAGCAGGCGTCCATCCACCATTGACATACACTACTGTGTATAACTATTCATGTGTGCGGCGTCCAAACATGTAGCTCCGCTGGCAGCGCATTCCAGGCAAAGATAATAATCACCATCATAGCAGGTTGGACAGCGGAAGTACGTATCATAGCGGGAACGTGGTGTTTTACAACTGTTACACCCTTGATAGAAGGACACGCGCCCGTTACCCGAAGATTGCTCCTCTATGCTCTTCATATCCACGGTAGCCTCTGACGGTGATTTTAATAACTGCCAGATTGATTGCAGCTTATTATCACCGGAAGCAAGAGCAAGGTCTTTCTTATCCTCTGCGAAAGATAGTGGCGTGCGTCCTGCTGAGGTAGACATCTGTATTGCAGAGCTGCCACGGCTCAAAAGAATGCGCACTATATCCTCGTACCCATAGAAGGTTGCGAGGAAAAGTGGTGTCCTGTTGAACCGATCTGGGGTGTCTATGTGCCGACCGCGCCCTGAACGGATATGTAGTCCTGACGGACATACATCGCTTGCCTTATCTAGTATTTCGTGATGCCGACCACTCCACGACTCCGGGTCCGTGCCATCGTCGAGTAGGGCTAGAACTACTTGAGATTTGCCCATTTGGATCGCATTGCTTAGCACGGTGTAGCCATCCTCATCCACGGCGTCTGGGTTAGCACCGTTCTCCAAGAGAAGCTTGACTATTCCGTCATAGCCGTGTGTAGAAGCTAGGAATATTGGAGGTCGCGGGAAGTCTTCATTCTCTAAGTTGGGATTCGCACCCTTTTGCAAAAGGAGCCTAACCACATCCTCGTGGCCGCAAACTGTAGCAACCTGTAACGGCGTGTCTCCATGTTCACAAGTCTTTTCCACGCAGGCTCCATTTTCCAATAGAACCTGCACAGCTCTCGCGTTCCCAAGCTTGGCTGCCCTGAATAGAGGGGCCTCCCCCGTTTCCGCACCGGCGTCCACATCAGCCCCGGCTTCAAGCAGGAGCCTGGCAATTGCGTCTTGGTCATATGAGGCAGCGGATCCTAACGCCGTCTCGTTATCTCTGTCACGCATATTCACATCAGCCCCAGCTTCAAGCAATTGCTTGACTATATCATAGTCGCCTCGTGCTGCCCATTGCAGAGCAGTTAAGCCATATCGATCATCTACTTCGTCAATGGGGACATCATGCGCCAGTAGTACCCTAACGGTTTCTGAATAGCCGTGTTCTGCTGCCCAAGACAATGGAGGTCTTCGGTCCTGCATTAGCAGATCTGGAGAAGCGCCTGCGTCGAGCAGAAGAGCTGCTACGCCTGTGGCGTTCTCATGAACAGCCCATGACAAGGCTGTGTAGTTACTACCATCCCTTGTGTGCATATTAGCACCTGCCTCTATCAACAAGCTCGCAATCTCTGGGCGGTTTGTTCTCGCCGCCCACATCAAGGGGGTAAGTCCAGAATCAATATCTTTCAAATCCATGGTAGACGTCCTTTCTAGGAAGAGTTTCACCGTCCCTACATGGCCATGCTCTATGGCATACGACAAGGGAAATTGGCCGTTGAGACACGCAAGGTCTGCGTTAGCACGATTCTCGAGTAGAAAAGCGACCACGCTCTCTTGTCCCAGTGCCGACGCCCTCAATAGTGGAGAAACGCCATGGAAGTTAAACGCATCAATAATTGCACCTTTCTCCAACAAGAATCGGATAATTGATACATGGCCTTCCACTGCTGCGCAGAACAGCGGTGTTTGTCCATCCTCATCCGTCGCGTTGGGTGAGACACCATTCTCCAAAAGGAGCTTCACCATTCCTTTTCGTCCACACCGTGCCGCCAGACAGATAGGGAAACAAGGGCTCTCCTCCGGCGGATTGAATCCCTGGTCCAGCAATTTCTGCATCGTGGGTTCTGGCCCATGTTCAGCCACCCATTTCCCCACCTCCACACTGTCGCATACCACAGCATAGCGGTAGAGACTTGTGTTAAAATTATCGTACAACCGCTGACATGTTTGCACAAATGCGTTCATGTCACGTTTCGACTCGAAAACGTCCCATATGCATTGGAGAAGCTCGTTGGGTAAGTCGAGGAGCGGCATGGGTGTCAATTATTCTGAGACAACTGCTTGGGTAAACACGGGTATGTTTGCTGCAAACCACAGCAAGAAAGACTCTAACCCATCCAAATTAGTATCTTGTTAGAGAATGGAGGATACCCAGCGACATCGCTGGTTTTACGATCTGCTTAAAAGAAGGTGTGTGTTGAGCAAGAGCAGGCAATCTGGTGTCGCCCAAGATTGGCCTTCGGCCATACGTGGGGCGCGCTTGGCTTTCGCCCTCCAGTATCTTGCTGTCTGGTCGCGAATTTGAGCTTTCGTATACGCCTACGAATTATATAAAGTCGCCGACCTACACGATAATTTTATTCTGCCTTGAAAATCTGCGACTTATTGCCTCACGCTAGGACGGAATAGCATGCTTTGCCGGCCTAATCCACCCTGGGCAGCCATGCGAAGCAATCTATCCCACTTGGGAGGCGAGGTATTAGGGATGATGGCTTATTATTTTGAGTGAGCGGTTTATCGAGAGCTGTATAGGATGGGAGTTGAGTACCCGTCGGTGAGAGGTATAAAAAGTACCATGGTTCTCCCGAATTTTATCATGTCAAGCATCCAAGGATTGTCCTTTAAAGCCCTATTCAGTTACTCCAAGGGTTGTTGCCAGTCATGTACCAATGCATCCTTGTCCTTGTGCTCGCCTGGGCATTTCTGGCAATTTCCAAACCCCTCACAACTACACTGTCACGTCGAGACCCCTGTGACGGGGTAGACGCCAGCCCCATCCTCTATCATGAGTATCGCGAAGACGAATGCCCTCCCATCCATGAATTGGACACGATCTTCGACCCCGGAACATGTCTCGGGATGAGCCACATTAAGAACGATTGTACGTCGTTCTGTCAAATTCGGACGAATTTCTACTATGGAAGAGAGAAACCGTTTCCTAACGCCTATTGCCGAGGCCCTCTGTCTTGTTCTATCTCTCAAAGCCACTCCATATCGATGTCGATCAATGTCGGTCTGAGCTATAAAGTAGGAAAAGCCATGAAATTAGGGATATCAGGGTCCTGGAGTGATAGTGTGTCAGACGCTTATGCACGGAGCTACAGTATTAATCTACCGTCAGGATCCTGTGGCTACTTTACATTTGTCCCCGTCCTGAAAGAGAGTTGGTGAGTGGAGTGGGCTTCTGCTTTTCACATATAATCTATATTATCCGCAGAACGGAATGAGCAAATAAAAGCTAACAACACCCAAACAAAACCACAGCGGAACACTGTCCGAGAGTTTTAACTACATACGGTACTGTGGCAAAGAGGTCAAAAACACCCCCAACTTTTGCGTAGAGCAATTCAAGAAGAATTCGGAGGGCGATGTGGACGGGGAGACCATTTTCGTCCGAACTGACTGCGTTACGAGGGAGCCGTTAGACCATGATCAGGATCCAATCTATGACAAACCACGTGTTGCACTCCCTCGAAATATATACAATGTGTATGCGGAGGCATGGGGGAACGATGATATTATGAAGACCTCATCAGACGACGACAACATCAAGTGCGATATGGTGTCGGCAGATACCCCAAAAAAGAAGGATTGCATACATGCTCTCGGTCAATCAGCCGAGTTCGCTAATCATACCTTTGACTTCAGTGATTATAAAGATAAAGAATATTGGCCAGCAGTAAGTTACCTGACATTTAATTTCTATCCCCCTGTCACCTAATATGTAGGAGACCTTGTGTATCGGTTCCAGGATCTTTATCAAGAAATTAACAGCTGACGCTCGCTTTGTTTGTTCAGTACGTTCTTACCTGCTCTGTCGTTGTTAAGTGGGAAAATGAGGAAGAGGATTGCACGACAAGTCTCGCTGAAGTGGCAGTCGCTGCGTACGATATTCTCGATAAATGTACTACCAAGGACCAAGCTGCGGGCATGCGGCCCTTCAAGTCTGGCAAGTGCAAGAGTACCATTGCGCTTATGAATACCATGCATGAGAAGAAGCCATTTGATTGAGGGAGTATTCTGGAGGTTGGCCTGTCTTGTTTGTTGCCTGGGACTATGCTATATAGATAGAGAGGTTTAGATAAAAGTTCACCGCATCTAGAATATCTGCCCAATTTTTTTGCTACAGAATCTTACATGTCATTGAAGACCTACAGTTAATTTAGCCAAGCCGGTACCGCACGATGCCATAAGTTTAGAGATCATTTTGATACTTTTGAAAGCAAATTGTCTATGCTGATGATTATCTATGTAGTAATAAAGGCTATATGTTTTGAGCATTTCATATGCGTACTTGACGCCGCGATCAACACTGCTTTCCCTCCGTCATATAAAGTCAGTGCGATATGACAGTACTTAGGTGACAAATTCAAAAATGCGAGCAAGCGACAGTAACTATCCTATGCCATCAGTTACGTATATCATCGCTTAAGCGGTTGTTTGAAGTCGAAGAGCCAGATACCGCGATGGCTGTTTCCAATGCTCGCTCACAACATCATGGATATCTCTTGAGAATGCATGTACGCTTAGGCCTCCGAGGCCATAAGAGATATCTTTTCTAGATATCTGACATCACGTTCCGCTCTGAGCTATAAAGGAGGAGCAGATACTAGAGCTCGTACGCGGATGGTCCAGTGTAGACAAAAGGAAATTAGAGATTAGACCACATTTTTGGTTGGGTATAATAATGCTATGTAGAAGAACTCCGCTAGCCATCCTTCCAACTTCACGAGAACAGATTGACTCCATATAGGGGTTTTATGTACCGTGTAACAGAGCACAGAACATGGGAGCCAATCGGAGGATTTTGAACATGAACAGGGGAACTGGACAATAGTAAATTTTCCAAAGAAGATTGTAGCTCCCTAGCGTGACCAGCTAAGTCTGGACTGGGACTGGGACTGGGACTGGTGCTTGTATCGAGATCCATGGAACGCTAGCAGTATCATGCTTTCAGTCCAGGTTCTTCTCATGAAGACCTAGAATCATTGTCTTTGTTGTTTCGCCCTGGCGGTCAGGGTAAAGTTGGGTGGACGATTGGTGCTTGACCACTCCGAGCGGATGACTGGTTGTAAAAAAAAAAAAAAAAAAAAAAAAAAAAAAAAGCATGGAAGCAGGAAAGAAAGACAGCTTCATAGACCGCTAGAAAAAAAAAAAAAATGCTCGTTTCTCATCAATGTAGCCATATTTAAAGGTGACAGGGTTCCCAAATATCAGCGAAAGCAGGAGCCATCGAATGGAGTATCAGGCTCATTCGAGTCAACTGTTTTCGTAAATGGGTTCTAAAGTCTGTTCTTAGCTAGCCGGAGGGAGATTCACATGGCGACGATGGACCCATTTTTGGTATCGAGCAGGCGAGGATGGAATTATTTTGACAACGATATTCATGTCTGAGTTGGGTGCGAGCAGGGTTATTATTTGCTCGTTTGTAGCAGTGCCACCATAGCGCCTCTTACCATTCGATGAAGCTTTCAAACCCATCGTAACACAGACACAGGAAACGTGGATATGTCTCGAAATGCGGAGATGCCGTATTTTGTTACCATCGCACCATTGTTATTATTAATTCAACTTCCCAACCAAGAAACGCGAAAAAGACGCGAGATAGACGCGACATCTTGATAAATTTGGAGAAGTACCAAGTAGGTAACGACTCCATCCGGATTCCAGATACGAAAGGAGCTTTCGCGGCGTATTGTATATTTCAGACACATTTTCGAATGCTCCGGAGAGCCCGTGGTTATCGAATTGACGTTTGATCAACCACGGAGTGCATAGCCGGACTGCATCAGATCCCATAGCCAGCCATGGCCTCGGGACACGCGGGCTCTCTCCACTACTCCAATCTCTGTGCGATTGGCGATGAAAAAATGTTTATGTACGTCACTACTTTGTGCAAAAAATTCTGGAACAGCAGCTTTGCTTCATTCCAGAAGAAGGGAGAAAAAGAGGGTATCTCATCTCGTTACGATTAAAGCAGGGTTGTCACATTTTCCGCAAGGTTTTGACGAGATTTCAGCTCATAACATTACCATTAAGGCCAGGGATTTGAATCGGTTAAACCCAGGGTCTTTGCTCGAACCGGCCAATCTGATGATATGTTGGGATTTCGAGAGACGGAAATCTGAAACGACGGGGCATCGCGATCGCCGCCGTCAGTTGGGGGTGGTTGCTCACCAACTGAGGAGGGATTGCAATAATGAAGGGACGATAACATCAGTTTGGTCTTTCTCATCTCCAGAACCCTCGGTTGCTTTTTGAACTCTCTTTTGTCGCGTTGTACACTTTTCCAGTAATAAATCCAGGGGTGTAATTTGAGGACAGGGACGCGAAGATACTAGCTTGTCCGTCTCGACGGGACCTGGCCACAGTGGGCTGTTTGCGGGCTAGTCAGGGGAATCGTCGTTTTGAGTGGAGACGATATTTCAGGCACACACGATAAATGAGCTTGCATTTGGATGAAAAGGGTCTCTGAATCCGTGGTTGACAGCTCCAATAGTGAGGCCAAGTACTGAGACCGGCGCGGGAACCAGCTGCTGGCATGCCCCCGAAATGAAGGGAGAAAGTCCAGGCCTGGATACTCCTCCCAGAGCAACAGGAAACCTTATTCTTGGATCGCGGGAAATTGCTTCTGCTGTACATGTCGTTGACTCGCTTCTCTGCGTCATTTGCATCTTTCAAGTTATGCATTCCTCGGCATGGACATGCGAGTGACGGCTGCAACTTGCTGCGCAGTGGTACTATTAATATACCAGCTTTCTGCCATCGTTGAGGTAACTGTGCATGTACAAAATCTCCATAAAACACGCCGCTCAGTCCTATTTGTTGTTGTTGGTTCTTTGTGGGCCATGGTGTTGTCCTGTGTATTGGGATTACAGTCCCCGAATGTACTTTTTTCTGGTTTATATGGACAACATTTACGTAGGGCGTGGTAGGAAGCGTTTTGGAATGATTGTCTTCTTAATGATGTCTCGGAGCTGCTCCGGTCGATTAATTGATTCTTCACAGTACTGCTTCGTTTGTATCAAACAGACTCTTCCTGCTGGAAGAATTGGTAAAATTAACATCGATCATCTCACGCGCAGGTGGAGAAAGAAAACAGGCAGAGGAGACAGGGACCCGCGATGGTAATTTTTTTTCGATCAGACGGGAAAACAGCAAGAAATCAGACAGACAAGCAGCCGCGAGAGTGATCACTATTACGGGTCCCTGGGAGTCTCGCTTCGGCTCCTCCATCCAACACGGGCGCGCAGGGGAAAAAAAGCCCGGACGATCGCTCGAGGCTAGTCGAGAGCCTTTTCCCACGCCTTGGGGATTCTTCAGAGTCTTCGATCCGCTTCTGACTTACTGACCGACCGATCAACCGATAGATTCTCTTCCTCTCTCTCTGTCTACCTTTTCTTCTTTCATTTTTCAGCGGTGTCAACCGGGCGTTTCTCTTCCCTTCAGCTCTCCCTCTTCCGCTCATTTTATACGCCCCAGTCTGTCGTTTCGAAGAGCGCCTGCAAAATTTCAATATCGACGGTCCTTTTATTTCTGTTCCTGCAGCTCTTGGGAATCCTTTGTGCCACAGCCAATTATTGGATCCAGTGCGGACGACATCTTACCAATTCGACCGAATCAAAGCTGGGCGCTGGTTGCGAGACGGTCATTTCGAAATCTGCCCTATTCGTTCGTTCGTTTTCCTCAATTATACCTCAAAGTTCGACTATTTAATCCCAATTGGTCTTGAAATTGGGCCTGGACGTCGCTTTCTGTCGACCCTTTCGTCCTTCTGGCGACCTGGAACCGCCCAAGAAGATCTATTCCTCGACGGAAATCTCCTGTGCGATCTTCTACATTACCCCGGACTATTGCCCTCGGTGGCAATACAAAATCAAGAAATGAGCATTGGACTGGTCACATTCGACTCGATGTTCTTCATCTAACCCCAAAAGCGCTCACCACCAATTGGCCGAAACGAGGACTGGTCCTCTCATTATACACAACATTTTTCTGCCCCATCTCTACTAGATCTTCTGTACGACCAAACCCCGAATCTCGTTGGACCCTTTTAATTATTGTTCGACCCAATTTGTACCTCCTGGTGTGGTTATATGGTCGCTGACACCAAAATATTTCTTTTTCTTTAGTCCACACACCCTTGGTTTTAAGTTCTTGAAGAAGCAACCTACCTCCTGGGGAGACCTGCTTATGAACTGCATTGTAAGGGGTTGAACAAAAGGGAGGTAAACAAACCCGTCCGCGACGGATCTCTTTTTCTGAATCATCTCTATCTCGGCGCAACGACGGTTTTGCTCCCGTGCGAACATCAATTACGAATTAGAGACATATAATACAGCTTGTGGACGGTTTTGGTGCACGAGAACCTTATTTGGGGGTGCCCCGTCCACGCGTCTACCTGCGACGTTCGATATCTCTGAAAACGATATTTCGTCACGATGAATCGATTTCGGAGTCGAAGGAAGGCGAAGGACGTCTTGGAAGGCCATGTCGACGCAGACGCTCCCCCCATACCGTTATTTACAGCACCCTTCAAGAAGGGGAAGAAGCGCGTTGAACCGAAAGAATCCGTCGACCTGTCAAATGTGCTGCCTTCCTCAGATGAATTTAGAACAAGTCTGCTCATGCCGAATTTATCAGCCAGGTTTAGCATGTTGAGGGAACAAGATGATCCGAAATCGAAACTAGGGAAGGCGAATGATGATAGTGTGCTGTTTCCTAGGCGGACGTCGAGACTTGATCTGTTTGGCCATGCGAATACGAATCAGTTAGCAGATATTGCGGAAGTTTCTTCGCTCGCAGGCTCTACTCGACCGTCTCTGGCAATTCCGCGCGGCTCCTTTGCTTCCGGAGAGGGTGGCTACGGCACAGACGACGATCGCTCTCCTAGCACAAGCGTCATGAGCAGAGCTAGACCTGGCGAAGGAAACAACCTCTTTGGCGGCCGGCAGAAGATATATAAGATCCCCGCAAACCCCTCGTCGCGGAAGGGTTCTGCGTCTGAAACGCCCGGGTCCACCACCACGGGTCGCGGGACGATGAGCGGCAAAGCACTATACGGAGATGACGTTACGCAATCCGCTTTTCAGAAACTGAAACAGAAGGAGCGAGAACAGCAACAGATGGAGGAGCGAGATGCGGAGGAGTCGCGGGATAGTGCCATTTACAGGCAGAACAACAACAATAATAATAACACAGACACGGATGAAGCCCCTTCTTCGCCTGCTTCGAGACCATCGTTCAACCGAGCTTCGACGTCTGCGACTTCGGTGGATTCACAATCTCGTACTTCTGCTCAGGGGTTCGCCCCTGGCACGACGATCTCGCCCACATCGGCTGTCACCACGCCGCCCATAAAGCAGAATCCATCACCAGTGCCGCATCCTGGGATCGAACGCAATGGCACAAAATCCAAACGTCTGTATGGCCAGGGCCTCGAGCTCAATAATCAACCCTCATCTGCCATTACAAGGCTAGAGAGCCTCAACCGACAGCGCTCCGGAGCGAATGAAAGCTTCCTCATCAAGCGGTCACTTTCGAAAAGCGCGACTAATCTAAATGAAAGATACCAGCGCAAATCCCCCGTCTACGCGACCTCCAACTTTCGACCCACGAGCCCTCCCCCGTCTGCTACTACCTCAACCCTTGGAAGCATTGAATCCGGCCGCAGAGATGGTGGCCCAGAGAGCATAGGTTCGAATCACAGTTACGGTTTCATACCACCCCTAAGCCCGCCCGTTAGTGAAACAGAAGATCAAGCAACATTTACCGCTGCGCTCCAACCTGAAGATCGGGGCAAGGCTACTGCCATGGGACTGTTCAATAAACCGAGCAGCAAGTACGACGAGGAGCAGTACATGCGACGCATGATTCAGTTGCATGAGGGGAGGAATACGCCTCCGTCCAGACGCCGGTCACCTGTTAGAGTACCCTCTGGAGCGGATAGTACGGGACGGCCCCGTGGACTTTCGAATACTAGCTATCTGTCGAAGGCGGACTCGTCTGCTTCGAGATTTAGTGAGAGCCAAGATGAACATAACCGAAACGAAGAACGCGCTGCTCCAGTTGGAACTGGGATTGGACGGTCGTCCCCTGCCCAGCCTTCAAGCGGGACTTTCCTCGCCGATTTTGCAAGTGATAGTGGAAGTGATAGTGAAACAGAGCCGTCTTTATATACAAAGCCATCTTCCGTTTCTCAAACTAGTGACGGCATACATCCAGCTTTCAGGACGAGCACGGAGTCATCTGCTTCAGGGACGCACAACTCTTCCATCAAGGATTCCAGCTTAGATATAACTCCGGAAGTGAGACTATCCGAGCCACGGGATCTAAACACGATCGAGGAGAACGAGGTAGCAGAAGTACCATTATCGCCAATTGTCGACAAAGCGTCAGATAAGGACCCAGACTCGCCCACCCTGGGCCCAGGATTAGGTATGGGTGGACTCGTTCGAGCCCACCTTCGAGCAAGCGTTGCATCGTCGATATACCCATCTTCACCAGCCTTCCCTCCAAGATCAGGAATGGAGGGCAGCCCTCCAATGCCTCCCTCCTCAGGATCTCGGATGTCGAACGGCTATGAAGGCAGAGTCCACAGCAACCCCTGGGAGTACGATGATCTTGATAACGCCTACGGACCTGAACAACCTACTTCGGCATACGTCCACCCGGACATTTCGAACATGTCAATGCGCGCGAAGCAAATGCTTGGCCAGGCGACAGCTTTACGTGGTCAAGAAAATGGGGACGAGAACGAATCCCCACGCCACAAACTAGCCGGCGTGCCTCTGCCTCCCCCCGAACCAACATGGCAAGATGAACTCAAACATGGGCACCATAGGGGCGGAAGCTCAGAGACACAAGCGGAGCGAGAGGAGCTAGCAAACGAGCTAGCCGAAAGGCGGCGTAAAGTACAAGAGAAACTGAAGAATTTCGCCGACAGTGAAAGCAGGTCTAGTAGCCCGACGTTTGGTCACAGGTTTGGAGACAGCAACAACCATCAGAGCCCCGGCAAAACCGGCAATGCGTTTGCGATGCTCAAGAATAAAACGCCGAAATCTGGGAAGCATGATGGGCCGCAGCCTTCCAAGGCTATGAAGATGCTTGGGATGGAGGGTTCGACTCACCGTGCTGCGTCTCCTAGTCCAATGCAAACGCCTAATGGTCATTGGCGAGACGAGGAACACCGAATGCCTGCTCATTTTGGTCGTGGATCAAGGCCCAGCTCGCCTAGCCCACGGCATCAGAATCGGCCCCGTCAACCACAGAATCGTTCACCTCCCCAAACGTCCCATGATGAGCGACCGCCAAGCCGCCACGGCCAATCGGGACGTGAGACTCCACGAGGTCGATCGAGCTCCGATGTCTCACTGAGAGCTAAGAGCATGCCGAGGTATAGGGATGATTTGGGACCAGTTGGTGAACAAGCGGAGCATCGCAGTGGCTTTCCATTCCCTGAGACAACACCGAGGAGAGAGCCTAGTGGTTCCGTTGCATCTTCCGCTAGACCTTCAACGGAAACATCTGATCTGAGCCATATCGATAATCCCCCGTCTGCTACGTCGGGTAGGTTCCGCAGCAACAGCAGAACAGCAGGGCCAGCACCATCACCAGCGTACTTCGATTACGACCCGCCTACCTCCATCCAAACCAGCCACGCAGGGTTCGCCGGTCTATCACCACGTCCGTCCCCAATGGCTCCCTACTCAGCAAACGCCACGCCTCCCTTATGTGAAACCTCGCCCGCTACCTCTGCCATGCCCACTCCCCCCATAACCCCTCAACTGGCCCAAGCAGCGAGCAACCAACCAACCCAAAGCCTCGGCACTCACCGTCGAACAGTCGACAAATCTCAAATCTCAGAACCCAAATTCGTCTCCTCGACAAATAACACACCCACCGTCGGTCTTCCCCCTGGCGCAAGCTTAAGCAACGGCGCCACGCCCTCACCACCCATCCCACCCATGAACCCGCGCCGGAGACGGGGGACAACAACGCAAACCATCCTAGGCGCTTTAAAAGTTTCGGATAGGAGTGAGACGCCACCTCCACCGCCTATGCCTGTGTCTGCTGGCGATGCCGAGCGGAGCATGTTCTTTGACGACGAGAAGAGGTCGCGGACAAGGCAGAGGTTGAGGAAGATTTCGAGTGAAGGGGGCAGTTTGAATGCCAAGGCGAGACAGCATTTGATGAATAGTAATAGTAGCAGTACGCCTGCGCTGCCGCAGATGCCGAATAAAGCGCCTGTTGAGGGGGGCATGTTCTGATTGCATCCCCCTTTGTATTGGAGCTTGTGTGTGTATCTATCTTTTTTTCTCTTTGCTGGTTCGGTTCACAGTGTTGAGCGGCTTTCTTCTCTCTTTTCCCTTTCCATATTCCATATACCACTTTGTTCGAAACAATTCAGTCTACCAGAGATACCTTGTTTTTCCGACTCTTGTCATTTTTCCTTCTTAACCGACATCTACTTGGGGAATCTATATCGACCTTCCATTCCTTCTGATTAGAGTATCATCTCTGCTGGTCTTGCTCCACACCCCCTATTTCCTTGTCTTCTTACTGTATTTGCCAGATCTCATTCTTGATCTAACCTCGTCGGCTCTAAAGATAATTGCTAGTAAGATGGAAGATAGAAGGGAAAAAAAAAATAAAATAAAATAAAATACAAATATTGTGCAAACAAGCAATCTGAGCTGAGAGTAAAGAACCTAATAGTTTAATATACTAGACTCATAGAGAGATAGTTGATATATTTGTCTGGGGGGGCACCGCAACTCCAGTGACTCCAGCCACCAACAACTTCACTCCCACCACTTCACCTCTCTCCTCAGCACTGCACTCTCTCATTCCTACAGTCACTACTCCATCCTGATGCTGTTGTCTGCATTCCGTCTTATTTCCTCACTTCCCTGATCTTGTCTCCATCTATCTCTCATTACTACTCTCACATTCTTCCCTTGTCTCCTGATTGGTGAGTGGGGAAGGCGGCCGCTGCTTGCTTTGCTTTGACCACCTCGCACTGCTCTTGTTTGTGATACCCGTGCCACGAAGAGACGCGTTCTTACAGACTGCGTGGTGTGTTGCGTTTTTTATGCTTATTCCCCAGTTTTTTATTGTTAGAAAGCCGCTTTGTCTGGCAAGCAGATTACTTTCTCCGAAGCGGCGGACTAGGCAAAGGCAGTCGACTGGCTATGTCTGCGCTGCCTACTGGGCTGCAGTCACGTCCACCCCATATGCCAGAACAAGACTCTTCAGCCAAAAATGAGGACAAGGCTAGTCTGCAGGAAGAAAGGAAGAAGGCTAGGAACCGTAAGGCCAATGAGAAGAGAAAAAGAAAGGCGCAGAAGAAAATTGCCGAGCATGCTCTAAAGCGGTCGCAGGATGACGGTGGTTGTGGTAGAGAAGATCCTAGCAATGAAATGGCGTCTCACGGCCCGCTTATTATTGATGGGAACAAATCTTCATCTACGGAACATGGTCAGGGGCGCGATGTACAAGGCTCCCGAAGCTCTGTGGGTTCAAACCCGATGACGGGGCATAATAAATCAGCTCCAGAACAAGCAGGTTTGTTTCTTATACACTGCTGGTGGGTTGGTGGCCATGGCTGACATGATCACTATAGAAGTCGTCCGACCGAGCGCTGATACCAACGAGCCAGACTCTCCGACTTCTCCAGTTGCTTTTCTTGGGTACTCTTCTGGAACACCGCCGCCGGTATCTTCTGCTCCGCCGTTCCAACAGCAACCTGGAAATCGCAGCCCGTTTATTAGCCATGGAATAATCTTTGGCAAAGGCTCTGAATCTGATGAATCTACATCTCCCACTCCCTACTACAATTACTATGGACACCAACCAATCCAATATTATCCTCCCCAGCCACATCCTACGACTCAGTATCCGGCTCCGAACCTTGTCTTCCATTATCCTGCCGGCCCAAACACTTACCCAAATGCATACAATAACAGCCAAAATCCTGCTCTTTTCTATCATCCTGGTCCTCCGCCCCAAAGCTTCCTGCATTCAGATTATTCCTATCACTATAGCTACCCTGGTCATATGTGCGACTGTCGTGAGCCATCGTGCCGCGGCTTTGAATCTTACCCATCTTACTCAACCGGCCCAAGTATACCAAACTATGACAAAAGAGGTGGTCATCGCAACTGGTCATTGCCCGACGAGGATCTCCGCGAAAGGCGACCATTTAGTGAAAAGGATTTCTCTGATAGTACAGACGCAGCTTTTGATACTCCAGCAACCCCTCCAGTTCCCGAGTCTGCGGAGCAGCGCGACATTCCACGACAAGAGAAAAGCCTAGAAGAATGTGTCGAGCGTATCCAGCTTCAGAATGATGATCATGATCCCGTCCCTGAAAACCCAGGCGAAATGGAGCCAGTCTCGCAGCACCTTCTCCGGATGTATAAGTCGGGTGAATTAGCCGACTACAAGCTAATACTGAGTTCATCCTCTGGCCGCTTTCATACTGTATATTTTCCTCTTCACGCAGTGGTGGCTTCGAGAAGTCCTATGCTTGCAATGCTCATGAAGGGGACTTCGCGCGATGAGCACAAGCGTAGACCTCGCCCCATCGATGCTGTTGCCGCGGGTGATTTTCTTCAATCAATTGCCATGGACATGGCTATGCAAAACCTATATGGACTTCCACTGGTCCACGGCGAGAATTTCGGAATCACAGGCTCTGCCACTACAACACAGGACACGGATCATCAAGAGGACGTCACCAGGATTACTAGCAACACTGCTGCTCAAATAGAGTTCTTTTTGTCCTATATCACGGCCGGCTCTTTCTTGTCAAACAGCAAGATTGTTCGTCGTGGAGCCAAACTAGCCACAAGGGGAATCGACTGGAATAGTATCACGACAGTGTTGCACTTTGGTCTTTCACCTATCGATTTCATGATCGCTCCTGCCAAACAAGTACTAGCAGCTGACGACGCATCGAGCTCATCTACCATCCAAAATGAGAGTATCGCTGATGCTGAAGACGACGCAGACGGGGAAGATAATGCGTCTGAGAGGGCATTGGAGAACAAGAACTTCTTTCTAGTAAAAGGGACACTAAACCAGGAACTGCAGGATATCTGGGCACCAAAACTTCTGCGAGAGGCACTTGCCTTCATCGCATCCAACCTCTCACCCGATTTCCGGCTTGATACCAACGCAGAGACGATCTTCTTGCCAGATATCTCCTCAGAAACCGGCTCAACAAAAGCTACAGCGCGCAGCAGGCTGTTCCTCTCTTCACATGTTTCCGGCGTCAAGTTCGGCGATTTCGGATCTGCTAGCGACTCATTGGCAAACCGCGATATTACGCTGGTATCATCAATTTTTGTTTCTCTTCCGTTCAGAATTCTAAAGGAGCTATTCAACACGATGAAAATAATTGGCTCGTTCACTACTTCTCTCGCGGTACAGGTCGTGGTTGAACGCGAAACAAGAAGACTGCGGGCGTTACGGGCGATGAATATGAAAAGCGATGGGTCGGGAAAGTCGATGCATCTTCGCAAGTCGAATCCGCTGGGTTGGAAGGAATCAGTTAACCGTGAGACCGGCGATTTGGAGGAGGATGGTATTTCGCTTAATAGGACTTGGACTGGTTTAGAGGCTCCGGCGTTTGTCGCTGGTGGGTGCGGCTGATGTTCCCAGTGCAGAGGATTAAATTCTCATGTGGTTTACTGCTTTTCGAAGTGAAGGTCTTATGTTACGGGCTTTTATTTCTCGGTCTTGGTGGGTTCTGGTGCATGGTTTGGGTTGCCTTAGAGCGGGCCTTTTCTTTCTTTCGCAACATCTGACATCCCCTGTATTAGTACTGCTCATTTTTCCTTTTGCTTTCTGATGAGTTCATGATGTGCCTCAAAAGTTGCTTCTAACGGTTGCTTACGACCTTTATGAATCTACGAGCGGTAAATCGAGTTGAGCGTTCTCTATACCGAACATTTCTATGTTTGCTTTAACTTTGAGCTGTTATCTGACGCGACGAAGTGCTCAGTGATGTCTTTTCTCTTTTGGTTTAGGAACGGGGCGTGGAATGGGACGGAATACTGTTTTTGCTTATTGTCTTTCGCTCATTGATATTATGCTTATGCGCTTTGTCTCTTGAAGCTTCCAATCGTTATTAATATCCTTCGGTAATATAAATGGTATCTTTTGAGGAATCATATCATGCTGCAGGTTCTGGACTTTTCTGGTTGAATCGGCCTGCCGCCTAACATCTATCTGAGGGTTGTTGGCAACGAAGATATCTGGAAAGCTCTAGTTCATAATAATAATAGCATCTTACTTCGATAGAAAACTATGTTAAGAAAGAACAGTCCA
Organism: Spiromastix sp. SCSIO F190; assembly: GCA_014805645.1. Classification (NCBI taxonomy): domain Eukaryota; kingdom Fungi; phylum Ascomycota; class Eurotiomycetes; order Onygenales; family Spiromastigoidaceae; genus Spiromastigoides; species Spiromastix sp. SCSIO F190. Next base: position 722,470 of record WXTY01000006.1, on the reverse strand, counting down.
GGGAAATGCTCCTATCTTCTATTTGACGCGTGGGACCCTCTTCCTGCGGCCTTCCTAGCCCCTGAGCTCGTAGATGTATAAAAAAACACATCACTTTTCCACCGGACAACAATTATCAGCCTTGGCTGCCAAATTCTAGAACCCTTACACAAAGCTCGGCCTATCTATTCCGACCCCTATTAGGTTTCGCAGGCGTATTACTCTTGGAGATACCACCAAATGGAGAATAGATGCAGAGGATAGCATTTCATAGCCGGCTTTATCCCGGCGTGGACAGCATACCGGATGCCGAGGAAAGGTTATTCAAGCCACTCGAGCGGATATTTGCCGGTCTATGATTTGATTTTTCTTCTTTAGGTACATTGTATTCTCGTGCACATAGAAGTGTGTACCAATCCGATACTGTTTTGTTGGAAGGTAAGGAGATTTCTCAGAAGATTAAGGCTTGGGTATCATGATGAAGTATTCTCAACTTCTATCTATATCTCACTTTCTATATGCTTGTATGTAAGTATACCAGCGTGTAACCCCGCGTTCACCTTCCAATACAGCAAAGAAGTGTGTTTCCCACGCTCACTTAAAACGTTCTTTGTCTTTTTTCCGTTCGATTGGACTGCCTCATAGCTCATGGCTTATCAGGGAAACCCAACGCAACCCCGAACGGGGGATAGACATATCTTGTCGGACCATCCTTGGCTAGGGCCTCCTCTGTGAACTTGGAAATGGCGGTCATATCGGAATCATCAAGCGCGATGAGGTTGTGGTTTGCTTCGATGCGGGATGGGGTTACTGATTTTGCGAGGACGGCAGAGCCGCGGGCAACTTAAGAGAGCATTTGTTAATAAAAAATTTTGAAACAAGATAAAGAAGGGAGGTATAAATAAAATATCGGTAACGTACTGTGCCAGCTGAGCAGGACAGTCGCTGGAGGGACATTCCTCTTCTTCGCAACTTCATTCACAGCTTCGGAGCTGAAAAGCGGGCTGCCTGTGCTTCCCAGCGGACTGTAAGCGGTGATGAGAATGCCTGCCTTCTTGCAGAACTCCAGAATCTCATTTTGTGGGAGGAGAGGGTGGTTCTCGATCTGGTTGACAGCGGGCACAACGCTGGCATGTGGGAGGAGTTGTTCGAGATACTTGACGCTGTAGTTGGAGACGCCGATGGCTTTGACTTTACCGGTTGCCAGAAGTTTTTCCATGTTCTTCCAGGTGTCGACATGTGAGGCGTCATGGAGGATGTCGCGAGAGCCATCTGGGAGTCTGGGGAAGATTGGGTGGGATCCTACACTTGAGTAATTAGTATGCCGTTGTTCTTGTTCTTATCGCATGATGGCTGGGCTGGATCGAAATAAAGCCTGCTGCATCATGCAGGTACCAGGGAAAAAAAAGCAAATAATTATCGATGTCCACTGGAGATATACTTTACCATTAGGGTTCATTGTCACAGGCCAATGCACCAGGAACAAGTCAATATAATCAAGACCCAGATTCTTCAAACTGAGCTCCAAGCCTTCTTCCACGCGAGACATGTACGAGCACCATAATTTAGTCGTCACGAAGACTTCTTCCCGCTTTACTTTGCCCGTTGCAAAGGCATCTGCGAGCCCTTGGCCCACCTCGGTTTCGTTCTGGTAGCAGAATGCGGTGTCGACGTGCCTGTATCCGACGCTGAGGGCGTGGCTGACGGCTTTCGCGACCTCGCCGGGCGCTGACTGCCATGTTCCTGATATATATGTTAGAACGAGTGGGAGAAGACAGAGGAGAGTGTTCTCACCAAGGCCGAGCGCGGGGATCTCGGCGCCTGTATTTAGCTTGTAGCGGGTTTCTGTCAGTGACATGATAGCGATGGGATTACAGGCTTGGGACGATAATGTTGAGAAGAGCCTTGACTGTCTGAGAGTTGCGAGAGATTTGATATGCGACAAATTCAAAGTCAGCGTTGAAGAGAGAGATATAAATGCTTTGAATTGCGACATCAGAAGCTACGGAGCAAGTATCGGCCAATTTTCCATGAATAAGGAGGGGCCATTTGCGAACCCCGCGTTGTTATGGTTGCTGGTGTCTCGGCCAGAGTGGATTCATTCGGCCTTCATTGTTGCATCCCACCGAGAGACATTTTGGGCGAGATTGAGATTGAAATGTTTTTGGTGTCTCGTTGTGGCATTCAACTTCAACAAATTGCCCGGTTTAATGAGAACAATCTAAAATGACCTGCCACATGTCTCCGTTTGGTTCTTTCAAGGAAAAGCTATTGAATTATCAACCATACCACCATCCAGGGCCTGAATTCCGCAGGCGTCTCAGTTTCCTGTCAACCACCAAGGCCTATAAAGGTCTGATACAAAAGAACTCCCCTGCTACAGAGCCGTGGTTTCGAAGTACTTTCTACCTTGTTCTTAAAGCACCCTTCAGCCTGCCCCTGCATGTCCCTGGGTGGCGCGAGGATGTCGCCTGAAGAGGTGACTCCTGCTCGCCCATGTCTCCAGCAGTACATCTTTCCTACCACATTTTGACTCAATCTCAAGTCCACGGTCAATAGCCGACCACTGAACGGAAGTGACAGGCACTCGATTATCATTCCATACTTTTTCGATTGCCGCCATCCCATAGACTTCGGATCCAACCCCACCTAGCCTCCATGACTTACATCATAGCTTCCCACCAGAGCATCTGGACGGGCGGCAGTCTGGGCCTTGTTCATGTATTTTCTAGGGCTGTCGACCCCGTGTGCTGATGGCGTTGCAACGATCCTCTCCATTGTGTGGATGCTCAGCTGAGTTTCCCTGTTCGTTTCCTATACCCGACTGTTCAAATTCCAGTGGCTTCGCCTTGGTTTCCTGCTTTGTCGGCGAGCAAACGCGTATTTTCACGATATTTGTTACGATATAAAAGTCACTGGGGTTCGCTTTACACATAAAAGCGCTGGAAATCCATCATAGTTAACCCTGCAACTTTTCTAACCTGAGTAGAGCCCGTACACTCTACCTGACTCTTATCTTGAGGATCATTTATTTCTCGTTTGCCTTCTTGTTTCTATGTTAAGCTACCATCATTCGCAAACATGAGACCCCCGGAGTACTTCGATAGGTCAAGGGATGGGGCTGAATTGGAAAGCCTATCTGACAATATCGATGCCGTGAACGTGCTCAAGGCTTCTATCAAGCAGAAGGGTCTATACGAAGCCTCCGAGTTCGACAAAGACAAGGACAAGACGCAATTTAGACAATACGAAGATGCGTGTGAGCGGGTGAAAGGGTTCTACCGCGAGCAACACGAGAAACAGACAGTGGCCTTCAACCTAAAAGCCCGCAATGATTTTAGGTCTAAGATCCGTGCAGAGATGACCATCTGGGACGCTATGGAGATGCTGAATACCCTCATTGATGAGTCCGACCCGGATACGTCCTTGTCACAGATTGAGCATCTGCTCCAGGCTGCCGAAGCTATGCGACGGGATGGTAAGCCGAAATGGATGCAGCTTACGGGTCTCATTCATGATCTGGGCAAGCTGTTATACTTCTTTGGTGCTAAGGGTCAATGGGATGTTGTTGGAGATACGTTCCCCGTCGGCTGCGCTTTTGATGACCGTATCATATATGGTTCCGAATCATTCAAGGGCAACCCCGACCACGAGCATGAAATTTATGGCACCAAATACGGCATCTATAGTCCGGGCTGTGGTATGGATAATGTCATGCTCTCATGGGGCCATGATGAGTACCTCTATCATATCGTCAAGGACCAGTCGCTTCTTCCACCGGAAGCTCTGGCTATGATTCGCTATCATTCGTTTTACCCATGGCACTCTGCCGGTGCTTATATGGACCTGATGAATGAGCATGATAAGAAGATGTTGGATGCAGTTCGCGCGTTCAACCCTTATGACCTTTATAGCAAGAGCGATGATATACCCAAGGCTGAGGAACTCAAGGTAAACAAACTCGTTGTGTTCTTTGAAGACTTTGTTCAAGCAGATGAGATCGCTAACATTTCGTGCAGCCGTACTACATGGAGTTGATTGACGAGTACTTCCCTCAGAAAGTTATCCGGTGGTAGTTGTTGTGCTACCATAATATTTTTGTTTCTCATGGCGTTCTATTGGTTTTGCACGACCTGGTTCCTCTCTTTACCGTTCATCCCATTTTCGCATGCCCTTACGAACATTCCACGTTTACCCTGGGAATAGAGTTTTTGTGTGTGACACCTACAGACCCTGTCTAACCCAAACCCCCGTCGAGGAACACAGATTAATAATGACCCCTGCATGACACTGTCACGATTCAAGCCCCATGATGTGAATAATACACTATCAGATTCATACGCGTCTCTCTATCTTCAATCGCGGCACATCCTTAACGGCGCTACCATTTTGACGTAGGCGGCGTTCTCTCGACTCTCTCGGCCATTCTTGGTACTTCTAGTCAATATCCTCCGCTCTCCTTCCGGTTATCCACGACCCGCTCAGGTGAGAGCACACCACGTAATTTAGTTATCTTCGGTCGGTGGCTAGATATATAGTAGGGCGCGAGTTCTGAAAGAACTTAAATCTGAATGAGGCAGCATCTCGCCCTCTTCTTCATAGAAAGAAATATGTTTAGCTATTCGCCCACAAGTCTACCAGGCCACCACTCTCAGCTTCCATCTCGGCTACCAACGTTTCCCGGTCCTTCGACAAGTAATCGTCGACAATATGACGGTACCGCCTCGCCAACGGCGACCAGGACTCGCCCATCCGATCAAGCAATAAAAGGAGGAGGTCTATATCAGAACAATGAGATTCTTGCCGGGATTCTAACCGGCGGAGCACCAGGAGGCGACAGCAAAGAATGTAAGCCACGCCCAAGAAGGGGTTCTTCAGTGCGTTCGTCGTGGGCAAATTCTGCGTGACTTCGTTTACTAGACGTAGGACTGATTTAACGAAACTAAAGGCTCCAGAGCTCCTAGCTGCTGATGGGGCACTTTCGAAATTTCCATCAGTTGCTTGATCTATATGTGAGTCCTCTTCCGAAGCTACGCCGGAATCTGCCAGCTGCAGGAGAATACTGCAAACATGCAACATAATGCATAGCCAAGCGGCCCGATCCGCATTCTGTGGGCTCACGTTCAAAAAATCACTTATCGAATGTGGCAAGGACAACCAGAAGCGCGATATGGTATTTCTAAGTTCATTGAAATCGTCTTCTCGTTGCTTTGATGGTACTGTCGGCTTGTGTGGTGTGTGGCAGAAGTCTAGTACCCTGCCAAGGAGAACGGAGGATTTGTATATCCAGCATATCGGGATGGGCGTGTAGCCTGGTGGCTCGGGGTTGTCGGGGGATGGCGGCGGGGGAATTCTGAGTTCTGTTGAGAAGTTGCGCGGGTAGGTTGGCCATTGACACTGCTCGTCATGGCTGTCAGTGATTATGTACAGAGTTGTGAAAAGAGGGAATTTTCGATGCGCCCTCTACAAAGTAGCGACTCCCCAGCAAATAGAGATATAAAGTCGGTCCTTGCCAGAAATCACATCTCTGCCCATTTATATTGACATACGTGGCTTGTGAAAAATTACATACCGTGTCATATTGAAGAACATCGTCAGCCGGGAAATCGACACAATAGAATCGGTCCTCGATTACGAGGGGTGTACCGGCTAAAAATGATAGTTGACGATCAAGGTAATACAATGCCCATGTAGCACCGCGAAATTCTTCTCTTTCGATTGCATTTTGAGGAACCACTTTTCTCTTGTCTGGACTTGGGTCAGCATCTATCCGGTTCACTCTATGATGACAGGCAAACCGGTAGGCCTTCGCAAGAAAGAAAGAACATTCGGAGAAATCGGCTTGGATAAAGAGAAAGAAGGTTATCCAGGCTGCTGCTTGAAGCTTGCTCAGGGGCTGGGTCTGCATAAACGCGGTATATTAGCACTCAATATTGGCCGGTTAAATTATCGCTGAGAGAAAATCTGCTTTACAGCAGGCGAAACTCGCAGATTAAAGATAAATCAGAATAGACGCCATTTGGAAAAGGGAATTTACATTTGACTTTAAACCCTCATCGCACAGCCGCTTAGCTTTCTGAAACCACTCCTCCCCCTGATGCTGGAAACAAGAAGCTGGATTTGTTATGGCTGAAACAGCACAAATAATCCAGGGCAAAGGGTCCTGAGGGTCGTCTACGAAGTTTTGTTTGACTTCCTCTATGTATTTTACTCGTTGGATAGATGGCAACAGTAGGTGAGCCCGTTCGAAAAAAGAATCCGTCAGACCTAGTACGTCGGATTGGGATGGAAGTTTGATCTGACGTGAAGTACCAGACCAGTTCAATGACGGTAAGGAAAGGGAATCAATGACCCCAGGGGGAGGTATGCTCAAACGTTGTTGAGCGGCATATGCCTCCCCGGTATCCAGATCGAAGGCGGCGTCATGGTTTCCCCAAGGAAACGGGTTGGGGAGCGCTCCTGGAGAGCGTAACTGAAACGGAGGAAGAATGGGGCTGTAAAGTCTTGGACCAGCATCGTTTGTAGATGCAGTATTGTTTCTGCTATCTTGCGCAGTTGGCCATGTTGGTGACGCAAGATTTGTGGAGGTGTGAAAAGCTGATGAAACAGCCGGTACGACCGTCCTGTGGCGCTCACTGGTGCCAGCATATTCGCAGAGAACACTCCATTTCTTACATGCTGTGCATGGAAAATTTCCCTAAAAAAGGGCTCAGTCGGCTTCGCCCGTAGCCTGATGAATGGAGTAGAACAAGAGCCCTACGTCGCATTTCTTCTTTCGCTGCCGGCATGCCTGTCAAACCCACACAATTAGGACTCGGGTATGTCAGAATTTCAAAGGGGAGTTCTACACACTTTGCATGCCTGTTTCCGAGCAGGCCCCGTCGTAGGATTTCCAGCCTGAGTTGCAGACACGGACGACTCTGTATTGTCTGGCAGAAATTGATTGGCTATGGGTTGCAAAGAAGGGAGCATACCGCTGCCTTTGATTCGACTACGTAGATAAGCTGTGGACCGATATTGGTCGTGGTCAAGCGTTAATGGCTCAGAAACGAGTCACAGACTGAATATGTACCAGACGTCCAATCTCATGAGGTTTTAGCGAGACGCACGGACCAACAAAACTTGTTCCACCACTTTTGTTAGAATGGAAGAGGTTGAGAGGGTTGGCTACAAGCAGTATGGCCAAGCCAAATATTTCCTAAGATATACTTAGTTAGAAGATTAATTCCAGTATCAGATACGCAAGATTTACTTTAATTAACAGAACCATTTAGTTATTAATAGATTAGAACTCGTATGGATTTCATCTTTTTAAGATAAAAAAATCTTCGCTCTTGGGGTGAGCTTGCTGGAGCTTGGCGATAGTACAGTGGAGAGAACACAGCAGCTCCATTCTTCCTGGGCGGAAAATAGATGGTGCAATTACACGCTATTCTGTATTGAGTAGAGAGTGGCTGGCGCCCAATGCAAATCTTCTTTTTTTGGAACGACCTCAAGATGCTGGGTTGAGGTATTTTTTACCTACTCGGCCAGCCAAATCCCTCTCGCACAGCGAGAATCATGGAGAGGTTCAAGCACCACCCTTGACTGGTTCGCGTGAGCTATGGATCGGCAAGAATCCACCACTATTTGAACACCATTTTACTCGCGGATGGTCTCATCAAAGCTCTGAAATGCGGCTTTAACCATGAGCGACTGTGTATTTGGAGCTGTTTGCGTATGCTGTGTGGAACAGCAGGACTCCATTTTCGCCGCTAGAGTAAGGGGTCTATTCTTGGAACTCTGGATCTTATAAATGTCTCATTTTCCAAGTCTACTGTGTATATATATAACCTTGGAAAGGGGTTGCAGGATGGATCTTTTCTCGTTTGCTGTTCGTACCTTTTGCCCAGCCCACTGAGACTCTGCAGCAGAGCGGCTCCTTTTCTCTTTCCAAAATGGTCTCTTTTAAAGCCTGGAACTTCTCGGGCATTTGGCCTAACCTTCTTGTCTTGCTTTTCGCTTCCACTGCCTCTGCAGCCGTCGCAAGGCCCCTTGAGTCTAGCGAAATCACAAGCCGATCGAATTCGTATCCTGATATCATATCTGGCTGGGGCCCAGGAGATGGTGAATCAGCTGCAGTCATCATCCATGATTACAAGGGTAACGAGAAATGGAAATGGACCCCCGAAGATGGGAAGAAGCAAGTCGGAGGAGACCTGGCAGAGTGTTTAGATAACACGCCGTTCGTGACTGAGACCAAGTGGCAGGCGGATGGGACAAAGATCGCTGTCATCATGGGTTCTGTAGGCCTGATTCTGAACTACAACCCAGGATCCAAGGAAGACAAGACCATCCATTTCGGTGTGTGTTTAACAGACACACTGAGCAACTCACATAACCTCGAGCTGCTACCGGGCGGCTACGTTGCTGTAGCCACAACTGGTCCCAGTTCATCCGACGGTCTGCAAATATTCAAAGCCGTCCTGGAAGAAAGCACGAGCACGTTATACGAGAAGTACAACCCGAAGAATGTACATCACATCCCCGCGGTCCATGGCTTGGTTTGGGACCAGCAGTACAAAATGCTCTGGGTAGCTGGAACAGACGGGAACCCCGAAGGAACGGATGAAGGGACTGTCCATGGCAAGCTAAATGGCTACAAATGTTTTGGCGAGGAGGCTCCAATAGATGAGGAAAACTTCATCAGCTTCACTGTCCCAGGAGCAACGCAGCTTCATGGAGAATGGGACGGCTCGAGCCACGAAGACTACGCGGAGTGGTGGGATGGACCTCACGACCTCGTCCCCGTTCCCGGAAAGCGCGAGTTACTCGTCACAACTGACACTACTATACATTCCTTCAGCCCATACTATTACAAATTCCAGAAAGACGGCAAGGAAGTGATCGACGAATACTTGCCTGGTTTCCAGTCGGTTGGTGATCGCAAGAATCTTCCATATTCGGATATCAAGGGGATCAGCATCGCTCCGGATAATAGTTTTATATATGTGCAAGCTGTTTGGCAGGATGTCCAGGGCACGCAGATAAACATTGTGCTCAATGGTAAGGAGGGAGTTAAGACTATCGAGAAGAAAGGAAGGAAGGTCTATCGAGCTCGATGGTTTACTGGTCTCCGTGGCTGGCCAACCGCGACGGATTAGAGTGCAGTTATGATAGAACTCCCTGCACGAAGTTCAAGGCAATTAAGCATGCGGCGTCGTAATACAAGAGCTCGTTTCAGCGGCTAATGTTTGATAATAATTTTTTGAAATAGAGCCCTCTGGTGGCTTCAATTACTGTAGTTTTATCTCAAGAAAGACATTACATTAGACTGTTTAGCTGGCATCCGAGGACACTGAATAGTCAATGCTATGCTGCAAAGCAACAAGTTCGAATAGCAATTGCAATACGGCGAGGAAGTTCAATCACTGATAATCCCTGGATCGGGGAACGGCTGTGCCACTTCGTAAAAGGGCCAAGTACAACAACAAGACCTACAAAAGCTCATTACATTACTCTAAACAACATAAATTATCATTGACGTAATATTGCTTGTTGCCTCGTTCGCCGTGATGAGAGAACCAAACCTGACCAAGCCTGTAAATACCAAATGCACACTTTGAAACCCTAGACGCTAACACCATACAATCACTCCAAGAAAGGTGATGTTACAAGAGCCATTCAAATCTTGAGGGCAAACGCTAAGCATACTTGGGCGGCTCGTCTGCGGCTGTTGCAGGCCCAGATACAGGAACTGTGTCCGTGTCTGAATGAGGCGGCAAATGAGGAGGTAGTGTAGCGGAACGGTTATATAGCGGGGGTGGGGGAATATATTGCTCCTCTTGAGAAGGGGCTAGTAGAACTCGGCGACGCGCGCGGCTCAGTTTAAGGCCTGAAAGCACCATTGGAGGACTTTCAAGTACACTGGGGCATTCCTCTAAAAACCAATATTTGAAAAAGAGCTTGCACTTCATCAACCAGGGCATTGTCACCCACTGCTTCCTGAGGACTGCTCTATTGTCTGCTGACAGCTGCGTGTACGTTTTCCCCTCAGGGAACAATAAAACAAGGATTCCCAGAATTGGCCCAGAAGCTTGAAACATTTAATCGCCTTTCGGCTGTGTGTCCTCAACTTTGTTGTGTATATAGCAAGCTCCATCTACGTTCCCGACGAGCAAAGGTTCACCGAGGAATTTGGCGTCAGTCAGCTTGTTGCTATCCTAGGCCTGTCGTTTTTTACATTGTAAGATAACTACTCCCCATGTTCAGACACAAGTCATTGCTAATATTTCTTCTAAATCCTCCAGTGGATACGGCGTGGGGCCAATGCTCTGGTCTCTCATGTCTGAGATCCCAAAGATTGGACGCAGTGGTGTCTTTTTTTGGACGCTCCTGCTCTTTATTCTTATCTTCAGAAGCTCCCTGTTGGCTTCGCCCCGAACCCCGCCGTCTTTCCCGTCTTCCGGCGGGTAACAGGGTTTTGCGGCAGCCCCTGCCTTGCGACGGGCGGCGGCACTATTAACGACATACATCCCCCAACTCCGGTGCCTTGCTGTGTATCTGGTCATCTGCAGGAGTTATGGGTCCCGTTTTTGGTCCTATCATTGGCGGATTCCTTACGCCGGCTATGGGATGGCGCTGGACCACCTGGGTGCCCGAATGGCTGTGCCCCGTTGTGCTCATCATCATGTTTTTCCTTTTACCTGAAACCAGTGCTCCCAACATTCTTTATAACAGGGCTGAAAGACTCAGGAAGGCAACTGGGGATGAGCGTCTGAAGAGCCAGTCTGAAGTTCGTACTGCGCACCATACAGCGAAGGACGATCTCCTCCTTCTTGCTAAGGCCTTCACACTTACTTTCCTTGAGCATATTGTCCTGTTTATGAACTTGGATGCGGGCCTCCTCTACGATGTTCTTTCCTTATGGTTTGAGTCTTTTCCATTTGTTTTTGGCGGCATGTACAACTTCAGCTCTGGAGAACAGGACCTTGTGTTCATAAGCATCCGGGTATTCGCCATCATCTCCGTGTTCGCGTTTCTCCTGTGGGTTAGGCTCAAACCGGTACCAAAGCTACAGACCGGTAACTTCAAACCCGAAATTGTTCTTCCGCCAACAAATTTGTGGGGTGTTTTGCACTCCCAATCTTTGTCTATTTTGGTTTGCATAGACATCACGCTAAGACCTCCACTGGATACTGCCTATCATTAGTTCTGAATTCTTCTCTATTGGTGTCGTCACGTTGTTCAGTTCACTTTTCAACTACTTGGGCCTCACGTACTCCAAGTACGCCGCGTCAGTCTCCGCTGAAAGCGCTTTGTTCCGTGCCTCGTTTGGTGCAACTTTCCCACTTTTTGTCAGTGATTGAACCTTTCTTTTCTACATTGAATCAAGCTAACGCTGTGATCTCACAGGCAAATTCACTATTCCGTCAGTTAGGTGTTGGTCCGGGTATCTCGCTTCTAGGAGGCATCGCCGTCCTATTTATCCCTGTCCCATTTACATTCTATTGGGTAAGTCAAGCATTATGTTGATGGGGTAACTATACTAAGAAGCTAATTTTCAGTCAGTACGGTGAAAGTATCCGGAAGTACAGTAAGCACGCCTTCATCTAGAATTGCATATGTATTATTACGAGGTTTAGGGCTGCTGCCAGAAGAAGCGCCTTGTTGATAGTATACGGGAGTCAAGTTAGCGGAAGTTAGCATATTTTTTTGAAAAGTCACAAATATAATGTAGGGTGATGATAAGTTTGGTAGCAACAGTAGCAAACTGTATGTCAGAAGCTTCTTTTCTGAATATAATTTCACTTTTGAAAATTTTACCCAAGGAATCTTGCCTATAAATACCTTTTAAGCTCCCAGGAAACCCAGACCTCTCCCTTACAACTATATCTTGCCTGACAACCTTCTGTTAAGATACCGTCTGTATACCCAACAACTCCTGCATCCGTTCCACGCAAGGACAACCGATTTTCGATTTAGCTTCAACACACTCCATGACAGAGCTCAAAAGACAACAATTATGGATATTTCTATGATTGAAGAATTGCTTGATAAGTTCGTCACGGGAGCGAGTGAACGTCAGATATGGTTAGTGTTTAAGGATTGTGTTTTGAACGACAAGTTGGCAGCAAATGCAGCTGCACAAAATATCATGGAAATATATAAGCAAAAGTACACCAAGTCCGAAGAGGAACCAAATCGGAGGGGCATGGACTATATATACAACCTTATAGCCATGTTCGCGAGGTGTACCCCATGGAATCACCCAAGACAGTATCTCCTGTTAAAGCTTCTGATTAGCCTATGTGGTGAATGGAATGTAAGTTCTAACTCACCCAGAGAAATATCTTTGCTCAATACTAACAAATGATTTTTTTTTTTTTTTTTTTTTTTAGAAAAACTATTCACCAGATGTCAACCAGACTTGCATGACCAAGGTGTTTACCGATAACGATGTTAGGGCATCAAGTAAGCTTCTTGAGACTACTTTTGTTCTTTTGCATGAGGCAGAAGCCAGAAGCTAACAAGTCGAATAGGGGATGGCAACTGCCTTCCAGCTGGCGACGAAATGCTGTCAAACAAATGGGTCAACATCAGTTCCTTTATTGCTCGCTGCATTGCGGCTGGTGTCGATGTTGTCCCCAGACCCACCGAATTTGCCGCCGATGTTATTGAAAACGCCTTTCGCGGCAGTCAAATTACCCACTATGAGGTTGCTGTTGCAGCGCAGTACATATTGCTCATGGGCGATATGCTCAGAGTCAAATGCATGGTAGACACTAGTGAGAGAGATTATCTCACGAACAAACACTGGATCCGTTGGCGTCAGCAGTTCGAGGCATGTCTGGGGATCGAGGAGGATCTTGGAGAAAGTGACCAGAAGCGGTATATGAAGGAGATGCTCGAGGCAGTTTATAACAAGATGCTGTCATCGAAATGATAAAGCGGTGAGGGCCAAAAGGCCTTGCGCAGCTGGATCCGCAAACTGTGTTTTCAGACAATTTTACTTTCAAAAGAACTCTGCGTTTGCTTCAAGTTCACCATCCCTTGCATGGTTCTTTTGGAACAGTTTGGTTTGTATTTGTTCCAGACAGTTTGTCATCTATTGCATGTTTCTCTGCCTGCCTCTGCAATACCCCGTAGATGTATCGATATAAGATTAGCTGTCAGAATGAAATATCTTGATTTACATTTCTTTTTGCTTTTGCTTGGCTGTATCAACCACAAGTTACTCTTTGTAGGCCTTGATCCGCAAGGATGGCAGAGTAAAAGCATGCGACCATTTACTTACTACTTCAAGCACCACTCAAATCGACTGTATTCGCCGGGTTATTTTCTCACTCGCGTATTCCTATGCTGGATCATGAGAATCTGCAGTGTGATGACGAGTTGATGTTGAAATTTGGCCGCTTTTATTCTGGTCACATGACAATCCTGCAACAACCCCTGACGCTCGAACGAAACCAAGTCTTTGAAGCAGAAAACTGTTTATTTGGTCAAATGTCTTATTAACCTGGCGACGCGACGTTTTATTGTGTCTAAAAATACAGAGCAATGGCAGTTAAGTTTACAGCAGTGCTTGTTCCACTCTCTTGCCCGTCTCATCAAAGAAGATCTTCTTGCCAGTAATTAGAGACTCCTGCAAAGCACAGCCAATCTTAACCGCATCCACCGCACCGCTGAGCTTCAAAGGCACCTTCGTGTTCTCCAGACACGCCGCTGTGAACTCATTCCCCTCCGTGACAAAGGCGTACTCGAAGCGGTCATAGTAGTGCTGAGGAATCTCACGGCGGACGCCGTTTGGTTCGTAGATGTTTACCAAGTTCAACTGAGGCTGGGCATTGACCGTAAGTTTCCCTTCCGTTCCAATTATTTCAGTGGTATCCTCCTGTCCGGCAGCCATCATCCTCGAAGCGTAGAAATACGCCATCTGCCCACCGTAGAATTCCACGATCCCAACAACATTGTCCCGATCATTGTGTTTGCGGAGCTCGGGCTGGACTGCTGTGATTCCCGAAGAGGCGACAGATTTCACTTTCGAGTCTGGGCCGAAAAACCATAGTGCGAGGTCGATGTCGTGGATTGAGCAGTCGACAAATATACCGCCTGAGAACTCTGCATAAGCGACGAAAAAGCCGGTAGGGTCGAGCTTGTCGCATGTTTGGCTACGGATCACGGCAGGCCGACCGATTAGGCCATCGTCCATTTTGTTCCATGCATCTCTGTAAGAGGCGTCGAAGCGGCGTGAGAAGCCACACATCACTTTTAGGTTGGGCTTTTTCTTTGCAGCGTTGACGACGGACATGGACTAGCGATGGGGGGTTGGTGTTAGCTAGACACGAAATCCCCCGCAGATGAGAGACTGATCACTCACGATCTCAACACTGGTAGACAAGGGCTTCTCGCAGAGGACATGCTTGTCGGCATCCATAGCCTTGATGGCCTGCTCGGCGTGGACACTGGTGGCTGATGCAATGACGACTGCCTGGAGGCCATTGTGCTTGAGCATGTCATCATAGCTTTTGTACAATGTTACTCCATGAGGAGCGAGGGTTTGGCTTGCCCATTGAAGCTCTTCTTCATCAGGTGATGAGACGGCGACTAGCTCTGCTCGTGGGGTACGGGTGAGGAAATTCAAGGCATGCCGTTTGCCCATGCGACCAAGCCCGGCACATCCGATCCTAAGCTTTGGAGGAGCCATTGAGATGGTCGTACGAAGGCGTCTAGGTGTTGTTGTTGATGTTTTCACTTTCCCCTGTTCGACGGACGATATGTTGGATAGCTCCTCATATCTACCATGGTGAATTGGATGAAAGCTAAGTTGTCAGCACTCTTTAATCATCTCCGCGGGAGAATAAGGGGTGTTTAGGCGGATAGAGCAAGACATAAAGAGGTCATCCTGCTACGTACAATTTCCAATAGTCAATTAGCGAGGGTAGAGGCTCAGAAAAAGGGGACTCCAGGCGTCCGGCGTTGAAGAGAGAAGCTGTGCTTGCTTTGTTCTGACTTCTGAAACAGGCCCAGGGAGTTGTTTAAGGTTATTGAATGAGCGGTTCAGTTTCTATTTCCGACCCAAGACCCAGAAAAAGGCTGTTTGTCGGGCTTCCTTCTGTAGTATGTGGGGATAACCAGCAATTCCCAACAATGGATCTGGATCATGGAGTATAGATCTACAATGACCTGGCCCTGCACTGATAAGTCTCGTCAGACTGGCAACTTTTCCGAGCCCGAAGGTCAGTATAATTCCACGACACAGCGTGGATAAGTTGACTATTTTCAACGAATTGGTCTTTGGCGGTTGAATTATTTTCCTACGCTGTGCATGAAAGCCTTGGTTTATAATAAATCCCAAAATCGCAGCACGACAAACTACACTCTTCGGAATATTAACTGGCTCAAATAGAGGAGGTCTTATTTGCAAGACTTGTTGGACATCAGGAGCCTCTAACCGCTAATGACGAGAGATATTCGATTTTCATCAAAATTTGTCCCCTCAGGATGGCTGTAGCGAACGCAGGCAGACTTCTTTGCCGACATGCTTTCTAATCGATTTTACACTGGAGAACGCTTAAAGGTTCTAATTTTGGGTTTCGTCGGGGCAATTGGCGGCCTGCGGTCTCTGACGTAACCGCTTACTCTCCGCCGTCGTCCTTGAAAGCACGACGGCATCGCTGATGTTTATTTCATTTTATTATTTGACACAGTTACATTGCAAGCTCCTGCTAGGAGAGCGATGCGGTCATCACACAATAACAAAAAGTCCCTTAAAACAGTCTTAACATCAGAAGGACTATCGCGACGGATTCGAAAGATATCAGTATTCTGAGCAGCGCGGTCTTGTAGCTCTTGAAGCTGCATATACTGCAGAAATTGGTTCCAACTATTTACCACTCGAAGCCTGACCGATAGGCCGTATTCTAAACACAAGAATCTTGGGGATTTGTGTTAATTGACGCAGCGACCGGCTTTCCAGATTCGGATTTTCAGCGAGATACGCTTCATCGAAATTTGGTTCTTCAAGAGCATCGAGGACTAAGCCCGCGCGGAAGAAGTCGGCCAACAGCTCATGCAGTGGTCGATGAAAATATAGCTTTTTTGGTCGCGCTGGTTAGCCGAATGGAAAGTTTTGCATTACTTTGCACTCAGCAGACATGGATGTATACCTGGGCACTTGGTTGTCCTTTCACCGCAACACCCCTGCTAAAGGGTATGTGCAAGTATTTTGTCAGTTTCAGGCTATACGTAGCTTCCTCCCGTCCAGTTTCGGGATTGTCGCGAATTTCGACAGCTCGAGTAGCTCCGGCTGTAAGAAGTGGGTGAAGAACAGTTGCGACAAAACTGCAGCTCACATATATTTTAGATTGGCGCGAAGTTTTTGGAGTTTTCAAATACGCTGTTTACTATGGAAGCAACTCACCGCCCGCTGCTCGGTTTTAACAGCTTTGGTAGCGCTGCTGCCAGAGGTTCCAGTGTTGGCACGTCCATGATTGCCATGTTCATAATAATCACGTCGAATTGACCAACCTATTCGGTTTGTTCACAGATTAAATTAGCAATTGCAACCGCCGTCGAGGTTTGGCACCGATTAAGTAGTAACAGTAATCACGTTGCTGAGATTACTCCAAAATCATCTTACAGCAGTCTCCTTATTAACAAACGCTTCAAATCTTGCGGCATCAGTCACATCCAAGACTTGATAAGAGATCGGGGAAACGTCGTTTGAAGAGGAGAGAGCTTGAAAATCGCGCTGCTTTGCATATTCCAACATGGATTGGCTACCATCAGTCGCGATGACATGGGCGCCTTGCGACGCAAGCCAGCGGGCAACGAGACCATTCCCAGTCGCAAGATCCAAGGCTCTTTGGCCTGGTTCTACGGACGCGAGGCGCTTGAGAGCCGGCAGCTCGAGAATTCTGAAGTAATCGTTCCCTGTGGCACCCATAGCTTCATCCCAGTATGCGGAATTCGCCTCCCAGTATGACAGTGCTTCAGTGTTCATGGCTGTCGAATTGATTTGTGATGAGCGCAGTTCGGGGTAGACGCTCTCTACGATCGTGGCTTTTATAGCTGTCACGAACAATAAAAAGCTAAAGCCTGTGGATATGTATGCACGCGTTGTCTTTGGAATGGGAGATGCTGGGTTATGTACAAAGATTGATCAGGGAGTCGTGAATTGGAGGTCAAGGCATCAGCCGCTTCATAAGACCTAACTAAATAGGGAGCCCGACGACCCGGAGGACCCAGTTGGGTTCGGGGTCGGTGTTATTATTCTCTACAGTAAATTATTTAATGGTGTCAACGCCCCCTTCACTTCAACACTAAATTATGTATTACTATATTTGCTATACTTGAGTTGCGTTGTATACTTCACCAGATTTTTCTTCAAGCAAATTGTTGAACTCGCAAGCCGTAATGGCTCCTCGATTAGAAAGTCTCCCAAACGAACTATGGGATGAAATTGTGGAATATCTGGATTTCGCCGCGCCTGCAAGACTACTACAGTGCAGCAAGTCTCTGCGCGAGCGAATCGAGCCTGTACTGTACAATAAAAAGGGTGCACCAGATCGGGCAATGGGGTGGGCATGCCTCAACGGCAACTTGACTATCATGCGGCTAGCTGTCTCCTATGGCGCCTCCACGGGTGAAATTACGAGGGCTAGTAATGGCCGTTGTTACTGGTATATCCATGAACCAGTATGGGGTGATTTGAAAATTCCGACCCTTTACCTGGCAGCTCGAAACAGCCATCTGGACGCTTTTAAACTGTTACTAAAGCTTGATGCTCATGTTGGCGATCTGAATAAAGACCCCGAGAAAAGAACGCTTACTCATTTGATGAGAAAGCTTTGCTTGCGTGTCAATTGGGACCTCCTCCGAAGATTTCTCGAAGCTGGACTCCACGCCCAAGTCCGACTCAAACATTGCCCGCAAATTGCGCTCCCATTGATGCCGCTCATAATGGCAGGAGCACCATTCGATCTTTTGCAGATGGTTCTCGATCGAGGAGCCGACATCAATCAAATCCATCCTTACGGACGTCAGCGAACCGTTTCACCTCTGGGAATCTCGATCCTACACAAATCCGTACCCCTATTCCATTTTCTTTTGGAACGTGGTGCTGATATACATGGTGCAGATTTGAATACGCTCACCAAAGGCCCGTTCCATATCCCAATATTTGCAGCTGTAGAGGCAATGCAAAGTTATGGACCAGAAATGTTGCAGCTATGTTTGAGGAATGGTGCTGATATCAATCGCCGCACCCTTTTTCACTTATCCACACAAAGGACTGGGAATGTCTTCACCTACCTCACGCCATTGCTCTACGTGGTTTACGTCTTGGACTTTTACGAGCTTCCAACGGTCAATCATCTTTATCAGATTGAGTATCTTCTAGAGCGTGGAGCATCGGATAGCCGACCACCTGACGTCTCTCGCACCCGGAACCCTCCAAATTTCCGAACACCTAGTTGGGTAGAAATACCATTGGCTTTTGAGCTCATTTTGGACTGCTGGTTTATAGATGACCTGGACAATGCGGACTTGTTTTCAACGCTTGAGTTCCTCTTCAGGCGAGCCACGGATAAGAAGAAAGTCATAGAGCAGTTAATGAAATGCGAGTTTGAGTTTAGAAAGTGGCAGGAGGACAAAGGCGGGCCGGTCGATGCGTGGAGGAAGTTCATAGATCTCGTCATCCAGCATGGAGATGCCGATATTAACGTGCTGCTATGGAGGATTCTCCAGATCGACATTGCAGAGGACGCAAACGTGGACGACATGATGGAGGAGTCCCATCAACTCGATGATAAGGAGAAACTCCGAGATCCTGCATGCTTTAGACAAATCGTGCACGTCACTGTCCACCATCTCTTGACAAAGGGGGCGAATATCAATGCGCCAATCCAACCCGACGGCTCCACGGTGTTGCATGAGCTCTGTCGCGCGTTCAATGACCACGAGCACTCCCTGACAACATGGTCTCCCGGTTTGATGAATAAGTGGTATTTCGGACACTACATTAGGCAGAGGAAGCGCCTCTTTTGTTCTTTCTTAAGGAGCAGAGAAGCCGACCTGTCTATTGTTGTTGAGGGCCAAACACCGATCGACTTGTTATTAAAGCATCTGGAATCCGGCTTTAACGTGGAGAGGCACCGAGAGTACTTGCAGGAATTGGCCGCAATTTTAAAGGGAGAGAAGCTGGATGGATATTTGGATGATATATGTGTGGACGGATTTATCTGATTTTCCTTTCCGGGATTTTACCAGCTATGACTCAACAACAAACAGAATAATAAAAGTAAGGATAAAAGTAAGAATAAGAATAAGAATAAGAATAGAGAATAATAATACTGTAAAACGCCCTGAACACGATCAAATAAACACAAAATAGGGGCAGACAGGGAAGGAATCCGCCGCCTCTTATGTAATCGGAGAAACATATATCCAGCATCTCATCCAAGCAACAACAACCAGGAGGAATGCGTTGCGCTGTGTGGAATATCGCCGCCAATTGCTACCGTCAATTCTTACTTATCTCTAGCAGCGGGACGAGGAGCTGCTTGGGAATAATCCCGGCCTGAGACCCCGGGTTTAGCGCCATCAATGTCAAAATGTCTGCCGGGGATCTTGCCACTGTTGCTCTGTACATGCTCCGAATAGAGAACATCTCCAATGTCGGACGAGGACCAGACATCTCGGAGGCGGCGTCCACGGACGCTAGGGGCCAAGGCCTGCTCAAATTGTCACAACAGAAAGGTTCAGATTGACCCCGTGGAGGACTATGTTTTTGCCCATGATGAAAGCTAAGTGCTATCAATAGGTCCGTTGTGATCTGCAACCTGGAATTGCTGCTTGTTCCAACTGTCGGGCTTTAAAGCAAGAGTGCAGGTGGGCAGTTTTACTCCCAGTTTCTTTGGTCTTTCATACTCATGCCACAGGCCGCACACTCGCAAGAAGCGTCGCCTACATAATGCGCCGATACAACATAGCCTAAGCCATACCAGCGGACCTGCGGGTACCTCCCCGGATTTGTCGCTGTACCCGGCGGAAACCGGTGTTAGGATAGCACCTAACATACCGGTCAGCCATGCAGGAGTCGGGACGACGCCCAAAACAAGAGAACCTTCAGCGCAGAATTACTCGAGCCCTTCTGGCAGTTATCTCGGTAGAGCGGAGTATATCAGCAGCATAGTGCCAATTGACGAGGAGGATGCCAGAAAGTATACTGCGAGACATGAGGATGCGTTATCAGAGTTCTATCAAAAGTTCCTCAGGGATATCCAAGCGTTCGATCTTCCCCCTCGCTCGGTTCGAGATAGCCTGGTTACAAATTTCATGGAGCGATGTCACCCGTGGATGCCGATTGTGGACAATATGGACATGGAACAGTTGAATGACTCCAGGTCTTCAATACTTCTTCTACAGGCAATATTCGTTGCCGGAAGCAAGGTTTCCACTGCTCCGCATGCTCAGAACCTCGGTGAAACATTCTACCAACGAGCAAAGGCGCTGTATTATGCAAACGTGGAGAAGAACCCGCTTGCCATAATACAAGCCATTTGCCTTCTGCAGTGGTGGAATCCAAGCGGCCCAGAGCATGTGTCGATGGACTCCAGTAGCTTTTGGCTTCACATGGGTGTAGCTCTTGCCCATCAAGTTGGTTTGCATCGAGATCCAGCACCTTCGCAGCCAGATGCAGGTTTTCGTCGGAGATTATGGTGGACGCTTTTCGTATGGTAGCCCATTATGACACCAATTTAACGTTGCTCCATACCGGAATTCTATCACGAGAAGTCAGCTAACTATTTGCAATGCGCAGACACGAGACTGTATTATATCGAGCAGCCATGGGCGGCCAAGAGCCATTGGCAAAAAGAACTTTGACGTCCGGCCATTAACGGCAGACGATTTTCCTACAAATAGCGAGGATGCCCGCCTTTTCATAACTTATGTCAATATCTGCTCTATTCTCGGGGACCTTACTGAACATTCCGTTCGCGGTACTTTAGGACGCTCCAGTCGCACATCCATTGAGGAAAGGCTTTTTCGGTGGATGAGTGACCTTCCGTCGGAGTTTCACTTGCACGATCGGATGTCAGGCCACATATGCCCCTACAACTTCAAAGCACGCCAGTTGCATGTGCCATATTTCACCGCCCTTTCCATCTTGTTCCGTCCAACTATTGTAGATACTCCACCTTCTGTCGCCACTGTTTTATCATCTTCGTTTGTGGTGGGCATATACGAGGATTTCCTGGCGCGAGGAGAAATCCCATTACTTGGGCCCGTGTTTATATTCCATCTATTAGCCGCTGCCTTAGCGGAACTTGCATGCCATAACTACCCCGTCTTATGGGAGAAGACGGAAAAGGAATTGGAGGTTGTTAACCAAGCTTTGGAGGAATTTGCTCACAAGTTCCCCTCCGCGTTTGGTGGCCAGAGGGTCGTCAAGGCAGTTACAGCAGCCGTCCGCAAACAAAAGACACAACGGAAATCATATCAATCCGCCGTGGCACCAGAGCAGTTCAAATATTTCAGGTTCTTCGGCCCAGATCTCTGCTCAAAGTGGGAACTGGTCTATGGGCGAAAAGCTGAGACAGAAGCCACAAGGGCTGTGGCTCCTGTCGCTTCGTCAGACGTTTTTGAAGGTCGCTCTACTGCACCGCTTACTCAAAATAGTCATACAGAGGATAGTCTCAACGCGGACGATTTTGCGGTTGCGGGGTTGATCAGCCTACAGGATCCGAAGCACGCCTCTGGCCCTACAACTACAACTCGATCGTTTGGAGAGGATCTTAATGTCCCCACGGCGCCCGACGCTGGGATAAGTTCTTCTATCGACCCTGCTCTCTCATTCCCTTTCTCGACGAATAGTATGGTTGACCCAGTCGGAAACTGGATGCTGAATGATTGGATGACAGACCTGAATTACTGGGATTCCCTTGTGGGAGAATAGATAGATGTGGAATAGGCCCGACATTTGTGTATTGGCAGAAGTACGATATATATAGCTGAATAAAAATGAATGAAAAAGAAGTACACAAGGACGCTTGCTCGTTTGCTGCACCTCTCGGACCTAAAGTTAAGAAGAAAAATCAGGGCTAATTATAAAAGACGGAGAATGCAGCACAACTAAACGGATATAAACGTGAACCTCGCGCTCAGATAGTAACTATCAAAGTTATCAAAACTCTCAGGCACTTATGTTACGCCTTAATATAGACCGAAAATACAGATAAGATAGGACCATAGACATTCAATCACTCCGTCCTCGACTTCTTACTCTTCTTCGACTCTGTCTCAACAGGATCAGTAAAGCCATCACCCTTCAACCACGCAAACCCTTTCCTCAACCCCGGGCCCGTAACCGTACTCGGGCGGCTTTCCAGCAAAGCCCCAATGACAGCCCAAGAGGCAACGAATAAACATAAATCGCCTCCCTTCCACAGTCGCCATACACCGCGGTTAACTCCTACTTTCCACGCGGAGTCAATGGCGAGACGGAAGAAGTACATAAAAGCGGAGCGGTGGCTACCGGCCAAGAACGCGAAAGGTAGACCACCAGCAGCACCGCTAAGGTAGAACCGTTGCGTAGGTAGAATCGAGCGCGGGAGATACGTGTTGAAGAAGCAGACGCTCCCCCACGCAGATCCAATCGCAGCTGATAAAACGGCGGTCATGGAGAGGATCTTACGGCTGAGTAGGTTCGTGGCGAGGAGAGGGTGGGAGAGGAAGGATTTGTACTTTAGGAGGGACAGGGCGATCAAGACTTTTGTTAGGAAGCGTGCTATGAGGGGGATGGAGAGGAGATTTTGGTGGAGGAAGGCTGTTAGGCATGATGGTGATTTGGGGTGTAGGAGGGCGCATGATAGCGCGGATATGGATGGATGGGCGGGTGACGTTATTGGAGATATTGAACCCACTGCAGCGGGAAGGGGATGTTGGTTCGCGGGGTGGAGAATTGGGGAAGTAAATGCGCTGTGATAGTCAGTACATAATTTGTTCGAACAGTACGGTTTTTCAGAACTTACGGCCATCCCAACTCCGAAATCTTTCCCAGAGCATCAACGGTGTCGTATTGGTCGGGCCAATGTACCTCAGCTGGGAACCCCTCAGGGCGCTGCTGGATGTAACCAGGCGCAAACTTCAACAGGAAATCACCGAACCACTATTCGCCATTCCGTCAATATGCGTCTCTCTTCTAACGAAAGCAAAGCACTATTTCAACATACCTTTGGCTCAGTATCCCTATCAAAAACAAAAGCATGGAAAAGTTGTCCAAACGAAAGAGGCATAAGCAGCCAGCTTCCGAACCACCACGGTTTATTTTTCAGATACCCCTTCTCATCTAGCGCATTATAGAGGAATTCCAAACTCCTGCTTGCCATGTAGATAGTTGCTGTAATTCTCAGCTGACTCTGGGGGTAAGCTCCCAGGGCGAAGCCCGCTAAACTTGCGCCAATTGCTGGCGCATACTTCGAGGTCAACGCTTGAGATGTCCTTGGATTCCGTTCCCGGAAAGGTCGTGCGTCATCCATGCGTAGGTTTGCGCGTAGTAGAGTTAGGAATCGGTATAGAAGGCGATGTAGCAGGAGAATCAAAGATAGTGATAGTGATAGGCGCAAAGCCGGGGACTGTGATCGCGGAACGCCTGATGTCTCCCTGAAATATGATGGCGCAGGTCAGAACAATTTGAATTTCCCATAGATAGAACACTGCCGAATTTGGGGACCAACTTACGGTACTTGCTTCTTCGCTCTTGATGATAATTTCTGGGCAATATATGCAAATAGTTTCATTCCCATCCCAGTAGCTAGGAACACCCGAATTGAGGCGCGAATCGCACTCTCGTTGAACTTATCCTGCGCACGCACGATTTCCGCAAAAGTATCTGGAGAAGGAGCCCGGGCTTTCGCAAGCGACGGCATACGTTTATGGAGTGATCTATACTCCGCCGAAGATAGCGAAATGCGGAGTGCATTGCGGATAATGGGGTGCACTGTTGGCTTCGGCGTTGAAGGAGCCGTGTCTGCCGATGAGGACGCCATTATGAAAAAGGCTGTACGAGCGCCGTCATGTGTGCGGACGATTGGTAGGAGTGCCTACAGGCCTGCAAAGCAATTCTTCTGCCGGTAGTTGGAGCAGGGCGAGAGGCGTCGTCGTTAGCTGTAGTTGTAGCTGCGACGAATGCAGATGTCTCCGCTCGGCAGATCAGCCTCGGCATCTCAACACCAGAGTCTATGCATTTATTATCGAATATCAACTCAACGATAGCTTTGTTAAATGATTATTTAACTACTGCATAACTAACCGCAAAATTCTGCATCAGAGTTACTAGGAATTGAATCTAGCAGGCCTTAAATGAGGAGAGAACACCATATATAGCGGTTCTCGCGCGACTACAATGTCCCTTACTAGCCTCTTCTATCTATTATTTGACAAGGCCAATGATAGCAGTTGCAGTCTCCAGCTGCCCGGAGCAATCCCTCCAGAGAGGACATCATAATGATAGGCCTATCGTCTGCCAAATGTCTTAATTGCTTCGAGGTAAGCTAAGTTCCATACCGGTAATCTCTTAAGGTTGGTCTCCCCATGCGCCACCAATTGTTTGATGCCCCCCGGGGAATGCTCGAGGCAACTTGCTAAGCCATTTAAACTTGAGGGGCAACCAGAGTACAGAAGCCATCGCCAACCCTACTGCGTGTCTGTATCCGGTTTCTAGCCTCGCAGATCCAGACCATTGCCTTGGTGCGATCAGTCCGACCATCTCATGGAATGTCGTTGGCCAAGCTTCAGATGCTTGTTGAAGTCTGACCGTCTATGATATGCGCCCCGTTCTTGGGTTATGCGGGTTATGTTCATTGGGAAGTTTCCGTTTAGCACATATCCGATATGCATTACAAGACCCTATCTCTCCGATTGCGCTTGTATATGCAACCTTGCTCGCAGAAAAGGTGGATATTGCGGAGCGTGGGCGGTTGCTGGCGCAAGGCAACAATACTAGGCGTCCCTTCATGGCCAGTGCTTCGCTGTCAGTCGTCAATACTGGTCTAGGTGGTGTTGAAGCAGTCGGCTTTCATTCAAGGTTCCATCTATCATACACATACGCGTATGCACCAGATGGAGAAGACACGAAATTCTCCCATAGCAGACCTCACTTGCAGCTATAGTGTCAAATTTTCGGGTGTCCACAAGGAAATTGCGCACCTCACTCAAAATTTTGATCTGGTTCTCGTTCCATAGCCACCACTGAATCATGTTCGTCACCAATCAGTCAAGTTTCCTGTTTGCACCGTCCTGCTTGCTGAGTGTCCAATCATCTCGCTCAGCGATTGAAACTTCTTATTCGAGCTTGTGTAAGGACTTAATTTATAGGCAACTATATATGCCCATTAGCAAATAATCCAATTACCGCCATCAACGATATCAAGTTGCACAAATCAACTCTTAGATAACAGCATGCATTGTCAACTTTAGGAATAGGGCCCAAATCACAGCTCGGCGAACAGCAGAGCGCAAAGCGGCGCCGCATGATTTGCCGAAGCCAAACAGAAATGCAAATTAAAGAGCCATGGGAAGAGAACCACGGGAAGCAGCCCCTGTCAACTCTATGCACGGAGACAAAGCTGTGGACCCTGATTTGTCACCACCGCTGATGCGGCCATGCGATGATGAAATGCCAGCTTCGCCGAGGATTTGAAATCGAAGAATCTATAAGACTCGATATCTTCCCAGGAGGTTTACCCGGTCCAGTTTTTCCTCCCTTCACTCCCCTTGTCATCACAATCTGCGCCCTACTTGTTCGTTGAGCGACAGACAGCCCTTGCGTCCAACCCCCGCAGTCAAGCAACAAATTTATTCCCCGCCAACAGCGAACTTCAATCTCCTTTCACACATCTACAAATACCTTTGGGCAGAGTTCTTCAGACATGGCTGGCGGAAATGTTATGACCATCACATCGTACGTATTTTCAAAGTGAATGCAAATATCGAACCAAGCGCACTCTCACTAACTGCGCGCCATTGTTTTCTCTCTTTTAACAGCGAATCCGAGTTCAAGGACAAAGTCACCTCGGCCACCGGGCCAGTCATTGTAGATTGCTTCGCAACATGGTGCGGTCCATGCAAAGCCATCGCTCCCAGAGTCGAACAATTCAGCATGCAGTACCCGGACGTCAAGTTCTACCAAATTGACGTTGACCAACTTGCCCCGGTCGCTGCTGGCCTCGGGATCCGCGCTATGCCTACATTCCTGCTTTTCAAGGATGGACAGAAGGTCAATGAGGTTGTTGGTGCTAATCCCCCTGCTATCGAGAATGGTATTAAGTCTCTGATGGCTTAAACGAGATGGGAATCGAAACTTTTTCTTGGATGATTATTCGGGTCTTCTTTTCTGCTATGTTTACTGGGATGCTAGGGAAGGGCAACGCTTATGAGTCGTATTAATCGTTTTTGTACGAATTCCGGTTTCCCTTAAGAGGTTCGCTAGTGCCTTTCTCCTTCTCTCCTACGCAGCCAAAATACATCATTTCTATATCCGGCTCCGCCTTCACAGGACGAGAAATGATGATTGACATTTCCACCAAGAAACTCAACAAAAGAATTTCTTACTACCATTTGCCCATACGTTACAATAAGTAAGTATCATGTCATGTTTGGAAGCTCAGATGCGGCCCATATACTATAAAAACCTCGATTTGAGTATCAAGAGCCGTCCTTTTGGGTAGCATATACACTTCATATAAAGGAGGTTGAGTTTAAGGGGGATTCTGGATTCCACTTGCACTCAACACTTGCGAATCAGCATGATTTCGCAGTCTTGTAAGTCAAGCTGCGACACAGGTAAGCGGTGCCTCAGGTTTATGGTCTGGCAGAGAACTGGTGTATAAACAGATAGATGAGTGTATGCTCTGGCGATGGTATTATAGTAACAAATAAGTAAAAATCTGCCCAAAATATTACGTGTAGTTTAGTCGCATCGATACCCATCGACTCACCCCATCCACAGGTTCATACATCCGCTGCCAGATCCGAATGCGGTCGAATTCCGGGCGCGGAGGAGACAGATATTTTTTGATGTCAAGGTCAGCAGATACAATCATGTCCATTGGACCATATCCGTACACGCGATTCGTGCTACGTGCAACGCGAGGCGCTTGGACGATAAGATAGACATAGTACCAGTCCGCCGGCTACATCAAGATGATAGCAAAGACATTTATCACTATTAACTGCAAAATCTCCCGAAGGCTGGCTCGCCGCCGATTAGCCGAAAGATGTGGTCCGGTTCGGTTTGCCAGTGGAGACATTCCCGCTGCCTGGGTGCTTTTCCAGCGGAATAGATTCCATGCTTCTTTGTCCACGCCGCTGTTAACTGCTCAACTTGTGAGAGGCTTGTCCCTGATGTTGGACCGTGAACGTCATGATGCTATGCAGAGGGAAACACAGTTTACTCGGCTCGAGCATTTCCGCTCAGGCGCAGCGTCTCCGGATTCGTGTTTGCTCGTCACGCACAGTTACTGTATGGAAGGCATGATATCAGACTGGTTGGATGGTTACAAAAATAACCAGATTCTCTGATCCACAGGGGGAAAAAATCTTTGGGTATTTCCCGAGTTTCCCTTCACGCCTGCCGTGGTTCCGTGCCACCTCTCTCATGGCCCGCCAAATTCTCATCTTAAGCTGCCGCCCTCGCCTCCGAGGCGGAAAGCTTCTACTGTATACATGCTTTATCTTCGAGCTGCGGCTTTTACATGGGCGGATAATCTTGTGGAATATCGAGAGGCAGCGGAGACGAGTTTCCGCTTGATATAGCAGAGGGTCTGATGAGCCTCCCGCGTGAGTCGGAAAAGGCCAGTTCCGACGAGACTGGAGATGAAAGTACCTCTCTTAATGGTCTGAATAGTGGCCATATCCCGACCGATCATGTCGTACGGGATATGCGCGAGTCACAGATCGAGGCAGCGCAGGAGCGCCGGAGTCTTGAGCTGGACCGCATTAATACCTACCGACTTCAACAGCATATCACCGTCGGATCGACTAAAAGTCGCACACCTCGCGAGGAATGGCTGCCCCTGGGCGCGGGAAAGCCGCATCCGCCAGATCTCCCAGACCCTGAGATGTATGTAGTCGAGTTCGAAGGCGAAAAGGACCCTATGCACCCGCAGAATTGGCCAATGAAGCAAAGGTATGTTAATAATTGTGCCTGTCTTTAGTGTTGCTCCTTTGCTAACAATGCTGCTGCGTAGGATTTTCTTGGGGTCTCTACTCACATTTTGCGCCCTTACAACAGCCTATACTAGTGCCATATTTGCCACGACGGTCAACGTAGTGACCAAGGAGTTTGGGTTCGGAAGGGAGGTGGGTGCTTTAGGGACAACACTGTACGTGCTAGGGTTCTCCGCGGGTCCAACTATCTGGGCACCAGGGTCCGAACTCATCGGCAGGCGATCCCCTCTGGTCGTTGGAATATTCGGCTTCTCCGTGTTCACGATTTCCACCGCAACGGCGAAGGACACACAGACTCTCATGCTTACACGCTTTTTCGCGGGATTCTTCGCTGCGAGTCCCGTTGCTCTTGTTCCGGCTAGTCTGTCTGATCTTTTTAACAATGTCCACCGTGGCGTTGCGATAGCCATGTATACGTTGGCAATGTTCACCGGCCCATTTACCGCTCCATTCATTGGTGGATACACAGTGAGCAGCTACCTGGGTTGGCGATGGGCTCTTTATATCCCGGCAACTGTAGGTTTCTTCAGCCTTGTGCTGTTGATCCTATTCGGCAAGGAGACCTATGCGCCGGTAGTACTTGTTGAGAAGGCCAGGATCCTCCGGCGCCAAACCCGCAACTGGGGAATCCATGCCCGTCAGGACGAGTTGGAGGTCGACCTTCGTGAACTCATCACCAAAAATTTGGCGAGACCGTTCAAAATTCTCTTCACAGAGCCAATCGCATTTCTCCTCACTCTGTACATGTCCTTCATATATGGTTTGGCCTATGCTCTACTAGAGGCATATCCGGTTGTATTTCAGGGAGTTCATGGGATGTCACTGGGAAATGGAGGATTAACGTTCCTTGGTTTAGTCGTGGGAGAGATGGCGGGTGGCATCTTCATTTTGTCGCTCCAAGGTTCATATGTTAGAAAGCTACAAGCCAATAACGACGTGCCCGTGCCTGAGTGGCGTTTACCACCATGTATTGTTGGCGGTATCTTCTTTGCTGGCGGGCTATTTTGGTAAGGATAACTAACTCCCTCCTTATTAAAACCCTAGAGAATCGCGCTTAGTCTTAACCGCTATATTATAGGTTCGGCTGGACGGGCTTTTCACACTCAATCCATTGGATGGCACCCACAGCAGCAGGCGTTTTCGTCGGCTTCGGCATAATAACCATATTCATGCAATGCTTTAACTACATCCTCGACACGTATCTCAAATTGTAAGTTTTCATCTTATCCTAGATCATAGCATAGTGTGGCTAATTTTCCCTGTTCCTAAAGCGCTGCGTCTGCTTTCGCTGCAAACACCATGATGCGATCTATGGTAGGCGCGGTATTCCCTCTGTTTGCAACACAGATGTTTGAAAATATGGGCATACAGTGGGCAGGTACCTTACTTGGCTGTATTGCTGTTGTCATGGTGCCTATTCCACTTGTGTTCTGGCTTTTCGGCCATCGAATACGTCGTAAGAGTAAAATGGCGCCGACAGAATGAAGTAGTCGTTTAAAGTGATTGTCGCCTTCCGCCAGGTATATAAATTTGAGCCATCTTGAACGAGGTCATCTTGAGCAGCTCCAGCGAAGAAAATAAATAAAACCATAATTTATATTATTCACCCTAGAGGGGAAAAAGCGAAAATTTTCCCAACGTAAGAGAAGAGCCTACCAGCCCAGAGTGTTCGTAGGTTCGACCTGAAGGGGGGTATCTATCGAATAAATAAGGAAATAAGTAGTACAGATAGGGCGAGACAAGACTGAAGCGTACGATCACAAAACACTTGAATAGAAGAACAGTTAAAAACAACAAGACATATGAAACTCCATTATATCGCAAGTTCCCTTCATTAAAAGCACGGAGTAATGCTCCAAACACATCTCAAAACGCCCAAAAACCAACAACTACCGTAGCAAGAAACAAATTTACCAAAAGCTGCACCATCCGATATAGTGCTGACACAGATTCTCCACACTCGTGGCTTGTACAAGGAGTTTGTCCACTTGGTCGCTAACATTGAGTTCCTCGCTAGGTTTGAAGTCTCGACCCGTGAGTTTCTGGTTGACCCGTGAGAGGACCTGGACGGCTCGTGCGTTTTGAACCTCACGTGCCTCGTTGGGGACGCCTTGCTGCGCGTCCAGAATACCACCCTCAAGAATAGACGGTCGTCGTCGGGAGAAGTTACTCGGAGGGATCGGGTTATCCATAGCCATGTCGTCGACGACGGATTGACGCCGGTCAGCAGGGAACGATGGCCGCCCTGGGGATTCTCGGGCACCCAACCGCCAGTTGATCAACGGGTCATGAATAAACTGTTGTGGGAGTTAGTCAAAGGGCATTACTTTGATAATACAAGCGCACATAGTACTTACCGCTTCAAGAACTGCTATCAAAGATTCCTTGTTCTCTCGAATGACACGCATCACCGCTTCGCAGGTGATATGATAGCTACCTTCAATATTGCTTACCTCCATCGCGAACGTCAACATTCTCGTTAACCGGAAAGGAACTCGCTCGGGGTATTTCTCCCGATGCATCGCCACTTCGAAACAGTCGCCGAAATCGATATGAACAATTCTACCGGTGATACGGTCAAGGAGCAGATTCGATGGGTGACGATCACCTAGACCAAGAATATACCCAACCATAGACATCACGCCTAGGGAGCGTGTGTAATTCGTCCGCCGTTCGAGCCAGGCCTCGGAGCTCTTACTCTTGAGCCAGAGCACACGGTAGAGGTCCTTACCTGTCGTGTTATCCATGGCATATCCGAACACCTCGACTTTTTGCATCAGGGTCAGACTGTCATAGTCCGGAGCCATCTGCAGCATGATGCGATGCTCAATGTTGAGTAGGATTCGCCGACTTTCACGATACTCTTTAATGAGCGCATGTAACGTATCGGTGTTACACACCCATCCCAATAGACCTGAATTCTGTGATAGTGGGATGGCAGGGAATTTTTGTATAGAGAGGTGTCGCTTAAAGCTCTCACTGTCGTTATCAAGAAGGGTGTTGACAAGACCGAAGAGCTGCATGACCCTTTCATCTTGTCGGATATCCTCGTGACCTTTCAAGAGATACATATAAGAGTTGCCATCGCTACCCTTGAGCGTCATCCTTCGGGGCCGTTTCTTCGTCTGCATGACTGCAGAAACTGGATCGAAGCTCATGATCCGAATGACGGGTCTGCCACTCTGGTAGGTGCCCGGGACAGCCAAATCGAGATCGACGGCATCCTTCAATCTGGGAGACACATATTTGAGGTCCAACATCAGTAGATGCGGTAGCTGTCGGCCAATTTTGCGGAACACTGTGTAATACAAGTCCCATGCTTGATTGAGATCGCCCAGCTCACCTGACTCGCGGTAAAGGAGACAGAAGTGTTTAGCTTCAGCGAGGTCGCGCCCGAATGCTTGCGAGAAAGACACTTCTCGTAACGTCTCGGCTCCTTTGTCAAGCATGTCATGAAGAGGCGCCAATGTCGCAAACATGCCCTCTACGTTATGATCGCCGAAGTAGAGGCGCGAAGCTTCCTCCAAGCCATCATGCCAAAGCTCATGCCAAAGCACTGCAACCCTGATCAGTTCATGGCTAACAACGTCAGCCTGCTCGACAAGTCGTGGACTATGCTGCCTCATGCTATCCATTATATGGCTTGCCGACTGAGACCGTCGAATAACATTAGACTTTGTGGCCACGGTCAAGGGATAAACTAGGGCTTGCGGATGCTCTTTTCCAACTTCTGCCACTAAGCGGTGAACAGCCGCACGAACCCTGCCATTTGGTTGGTTAATCCGTGCGATGAGCTGAGGGGTGACTTCGAGCCATGTATCAATCGAGACGGACGAGAAGCCCTCCGTTACAACGCCGCTAACTTCAGGATCGCCTCCGTGAGTGAACCATAACGTCAGCAATCTCAAGGTATCTTGAAGAGAGCTGGTTGAGGATAGTGAGATCGAACGGAAGAACCCGCGAATTGCAGGCAAGACATGTTCGAGGACAATATGATGCGGGACATTTGAGCTTTCTCTGTTGGTCTGGGGACTCAGAGCATTCACAATCTCAAAATTTGCGAGTGCCCAGGCGTGCCAGGCCTTATAGGAGTCGCGGTTATATTGTGTCGCAGCGGAATACGAGTTCAAAACTTCCCGTACGCCTTCTGATTGCCAGTCTCCCCGTTGCAGGGCTGTTTGCCATTCACCCTGCTTGAGATGACTCTTAGCCAGGAGCCGGCGGAACTTGCTCACATCGCCTATGCGCTGCCTTGCAGTTATCAAATCCGGATGTGATGGGTCACTGATACCATTGACGAGTCCTCCGCGATCGGCACCGCCATGTTCATTGTGGGCAGCGAGCATAGAGTTGTATCTTGCGAAGTCTTCCGTCAATGAGACTGTGAACTGCCGCAAATGTTGAAGAGCTTCACGTTGGCGGCCAGAGGCCCAATCAAATTTGAGCCGAGCGTACATAACTTCCGGGGGCACACTAACGTCACTACCATCCACGGTCTCCAGAGAGCTTAAGGAACGATCTGCCAGACCCATACGACCCGATTTCCGACACAGGTTGGCAAACTTGATCCACATGGCCAGGTTCTCGCGTGGAGAAACAACTAGAGCTCGGACCTTGAGCATACGTTGCCAGACTTCGACGTTCTGTTGACATCCCAGGAGACGCTTGTTCCACGTTTCCCGCATTGCTTCCTGTTTCTCAGGGTCCCCGGCATTTCGTTTGTAGGTGATAATCTCTTCCAATTCAGCGAGCATCTGCACACGTACAACCACATTGTAAGCCCGGTTATACGACTCCCCGAGTAAAGCGGAAAGCTCCGTGTCCAGACCATTCCTAGCTTTTTCAATGAACATAGCAGCTTCGTCAAATTGATTTCGATGGATTGAAAGAATTGCACCGAAAAAGGACCGGTCGGGGGATTGCTCTTTCATAACACTCAAGTATGAATCCATCAACTCCCACTGCGCCCGTCCCCAAGCTGCGCCTGCCGCAAGCGGAGCGATGGCCTTCCGATGCTCAGTGTTAGCTTGGTTCCACTTCTCCTGCGCGAGATCGGAGAGCATCTTCCATTCACCGAGGGCATGGAGACATCGCATCTTTCCCATGGTGACATCGAACGAGTCGGGGTCGATCAATTCGCGTCGCTTGTATGCTGCCAAAGCTTCCTCCCAACGTTGAAGTTTGATGAACCAGGTCTCTTTGAGCTCTACGTCCCTGTATGCCTGCGCCTTGCGGAGGATACCAATGGCGGCATCTGACTGTTGCAGCTGGTTATTGATGCTTATCAGCGCCTCCACAGCACCCGAGTTTTGATCTTGTTCGAACTCCAGTTCCTTATAATGCAACGCTTTCGCGAAAGCATGACACTTCCCAGCGTACTTTCCAAGTGTTCGGATGTCGATATGCAGCGCTTTGTCATCATGTTCCATAAATTCTGCGAGGTTTAGGAGGATTTGGAGGATTTCTGGCGGAATGTTCTGCGATGTAAGAGCCATATCAATGGACCGGACAAGCTCCTCCTGGTATTGATGGTAAAGTTCTGTCCAACAAGACACAAATGCCGCGTTGAAAAGATCTTTGGCAAGTGGTTGGTAAATCCCGGCCAAACTCGCGCAAGCCCGAAGAGCATGGGATGGGGACTCCTTGAGTAGTTCGACGCTGAACCGTCTCATCCACTCCTGCCAATCTTCTTTTGTAGACTTCTGCGACGCATCCCAGGCATTCTTCAGATGCTGCTGATTTACGAGAATCTTCTTCTGTCCAGCTTCCGCAAAAGTGGTGTCGTCGCCGAACGTCCTGTAATGCTCATCAGGGTTTAGATCCTGCGGAAGTGGGTCGCCTTTTTCTAGCTTCGAACGGAGAACCTGGAAATTATGATGATGTATCTGGTTCGCGTCGACAATCTGTTATAATTAGCGACGTATACTGAGCAGAAGTGAATGGACACCACATACCTTGCAAATCAACTTCAAATAATTATTGAAGTCTTGGCCTAACTGGAATATGAGGGTGCAGATACAATCCAACGCAGCTTGCCGCAAAGTTCGATCGTTTCCTGCCAAAACTCTTGAAAGTGGATGTATCATAAGTGAGGAGAAGTCAGAGACGTTAACCTGGCGCGATAGTTTGCCTAAGGTTTCGATAGCAGATTTGCGGATTCCGGGAGGACCCTGGGTCTTATCAAAGAGGCGCACGATAGCCGGTACTATCAAATGCATGTACTCCTCACCACTGGGACCAAAAATTAGGAAGCTATGCAAAATTCTCTCTGAAGGCTGCCGTCTTGGTGTGGTATCCTTCTCCAGGGTGTCAAGCATGAGAGGAATCAGTCCTGCCAAATATTTCTTGAACTCGCCTTCGAGAGACTTGGCAATCGCCTCGACAAGAGACAATATAGTTGCCTGGACCGGAATTGAGGCATCCCAAAATTCACGCATTACCTCAATTATTTCCGGCAAAAAGGCACGTATATGTTGTCTCACAATCGTAACTAGGATAGCTAACTGGTTGAAATATGACTCCAGTCGGCCAGTTGGAGTGGTTCGGATGACGGATATGAAGGCGGGAATGATCTGCCCCAAGAACGGTACACACTTCAATCCCAAGGTCTTGAATATTGTGACGATGGCATCGATGACAGCAGAATGGTACTGTGCCAGAGAGCTCTCGCGGAGAATATTTTGGAGGAGCGTGTTAATAACAACGGTAGGGTAGTATTCTTCATTCGATGGTGTTAGACCTTGCATGATAAGGGACACATCGGTAACCGTCTGAACTTCGTTGATATGGTGCACATCGGGTGATGACTCGCTGATTTGCTGCTAGCTGTCAGTGAAAGATGTTCGGGAAAAGCCTTAAGACAATAACCTTACCTGATACTTGTACGGATCCAAGGCCCCGAGAGTACCTAGAACTTTGATAGTCTCCTTCCGCAACGAACCTGTCTGCTCAGTCTTGATTATATTGATGAGGATAGCGAGCAGATGGGGGTACTCGGTGTACGGCTCGATAACATATCCAGCATTACTCGCAACTTGTCCGAGGGTGCGCAAAGCTGCTTCCCTCTTTGTCTGAGATGACAGGTCTTGGAGCGCTTCTAGAACGATAGGCATAACCTGAGGGATATACTGCTTCATATCTTCCCCGCCAACGGCCGCGAGCTCACCGATAGCTTTCAGCGTGGTTGCAGCTACAGCAGCATTGCCGTCCGTCGTCTTTGGGAGTAAGGAAGTCACCATAGGATCAACGTAGGAGCGAATAAGCTTCGTAGCATTCGACACAAACATGCTTATCAGCTGGGCACTCTCCTCCTTCTGCCGGGGGGTAGTCGCAAACCCAAGCCCAGTCAATAGGTTCACCAGGAGTTTCCGTAAAGGCGGGAAGACGTAGGCAGGGTTAACGCTAGACAACCGGCCAATGATACTGATTGCAGCAGCACGGACAGCGAAAACTTCATCGTTAACTGCCAGAAACAAGCATCGCACGTTCTCAGGCTTGGCTAAGTGCCGGTCAAACTTTCGGTCGAGTGATATGAGAACCGTCCGTCGAATTTCGGCGTCAGGGTCCCCGACTCCAACAGAGAGCAGTTTGTCAATCACTTCTCCAACTACCTGGATTGAATGGCTGCTAGTCTGGTTAATAATTGGATCGTGAACAAACAATTGACAGCACGTCAAAGCAGAGGCTTTCCGAATCTCTGGGTTGTCGTCCGTAACGTAATTGATAGCAACATCTCGCACAAACTCGTTCAAGATATGACCTGAAAAGTCGAAACTGCCCAAAGTATGCAAGGCCAGAGCGATATCATCGTCTGCCGCCCGCTCGTGAACCAGTGGACCAAAATCTTTTGCGAATGACGGCATCGGCGGTAGCCTATTCTCCGGGCACCCAAGGGGCCTAAATGGGTGCTTGCACAGAACAATGCTGAGCATATCGAGCAACTTCTCCTGGATTATGGGTTTAATGGGAGGTATATAATGAGCCATATCCACAAGTGCTTGTGTCAGGGAATGGCTTAAACCGCAGGCGAAGATGGGGTCCAGAAGAGCTTCCATATATTTGCTAAGCGTTTGGCCAACAGCAGACGAAAGCATGCTTATGCACTCGAACATAGGTCCTTCATTGACAGCAGCGCGGTTGCGTCTGGTGGAAAATGTTAGCTTGGACGGAGAAACACGGGTTATATATTAACTCACGCTTTCATACTTAGCCCCTCCCGTATATATACAACGATGCCATCAAGGAACTGGCCGATTGAATTCCCCACCGCATTTGCAATTTTACCAATGGCAATGAAAGCAGCATTACGCTCCTTGTCCCGTTTCAACTGTGCTTGTAAATAGATCATGAAACGGTGTAGGTAGACGTCCGTGAACTCGATGGGTGCGTAAGAAGCAAGTATAGGTATCGTGAGAACAATCTGAGTTCTAATCTTCGGATCCCGATGATCTTTCAAACGGAGTACGATCTCACACGTATCCCGATAGTGATCATTCATAAACATGGCACCCTTGAGAAGAAGCTCCTTGAACACTAACAAAGAGCCATGAATCCAGTCAACATTGCTTGATCGGAGGCCCTGTAACGACTCCCCGTATATCCGTGCGAACCACTGCGAACGAACACCGACATCTCTGGCAGCGATAATTTCGAAACACTCGCTCACTGCCTCGGCGGAAGTCTCACGGATAAGAATCTTCTGATCTCGCAGTGCTACCCAAATAAGCTCGAAAATCTGAGGTACGAAGCCGTACAGTAGAGTCGGGGAGCCCTTGGCAAGCTCGCGGATGACCAAAACAGCCGCAAATCGCCGGCTCTCTTGTCTTTCTGATTGCAGCCATTCTAAAGCAGATTGGATTTCGCTTTCAACCAATTCTGCTGTCAGGGCACCACCCGGCTTAGCGAGTCGACCAAGTGAGCGAGCGGCATATATCAGTACTGCACTATCGCCACTCCGCAGTGCGCTTCTGAGGTAGCTTGCGAAACGGGTCGTTTTCTGTGCGGAGTCAACACCATCGAAGTCGATTAATCTGTCTAGTGCCAAAATCCCTCCTATCCGTTCATTGGCGTCGCTACCGGTAACAACAAGTTGGGCAATTCGCTGGGAAACGGCATTGTAGTATTCGAGGAACTTGTCAGGAGGTAGCTCTGTAAAGCGGGGCAGGTAGTTAGCATTGTTCTAACAGATTAACCACAGTGTAAGCTAGTATCCATACCTCTCGAGATGGCTACTACGCCCTCATATAGCTCATAGGAAGCCCGCGCACGCGTTTCTTCGTTCTTAGACTTGAGTTCAAGGAAGAGGCGTTGGGTCGCATCTGTGGGCGGAGCGGTCTGCGCCATGATGTGAGATCAGATTGCCCAAAGAGCTAGATCTGGCACCGCGAGCCCGATCATGGAGAGTGACTCGAGGATGCTCTACGGCGACGGGAGATGCTGGTCGTCGTCGTCGTCGTTGGGCTGTACAAGGTTGTAGATGACATGGCATGTCCCGTGACTGGAGCTCTCTCAGCGAAGGTCTGTGCCGAGACTAGCCATTCCATTTACTCTTGACTTGTGTACGAGATTCTACACATTCCTCGATAGGCAGTTAATCATGAGATTGTCGTGTTTGATATTTTGCATTTAGTTTACGGGAACTTCGGATTTATGGCGTATTTATAGTGGGAGTTTCGTTTATTGTTCTTGCTAAGGAAATTAGGTACTTTATGCCATGCTTCCTGCACCAAACCACGTTACTTTGAGAAAATAACCCGCTATATATGTTATGTTAATACTCCATCAAATGTGATGTGTTCCAATGACTACGGTGATAGTGTCACTGCTCAATCTCAAGCTGTCAATTCTGTTGCCGCACAGCATGTTTTACCCCAGCCCGTGTCCTGCCCATTGGCTTCATGGCGATTGACACTGTGGGAGTACCTTCATCAAAAGTAACAAGACCAGTCCTGACGAGTAGAATGGCTGATGTCTTTTGAATCCCATTTACTCACCCTGTAGGATATATATGTTGCAGTTGGACGTGCAATAAGGGGGTGGAATGTCATGATTCGCAGCGAGAGATACATCTGTATTTCATGTGAAAATCTTGGGGCCATTTTCCATTACAAGCGCCGAAGAAAACGCATTGACGACCGAATTCACATCCTCCCATTCACATAGATTTGGGTATTGAGCAAGAATGAGCGGCGGATCTGATAACCGGCGTTATCTCCGTTACATAAGCACACTTTGTTTCCCACTTCAAGACCCCCAATTCTTCTACCTTTAAAGAGGATAGATTTTGAAGCAACATACATTGCTCGCACTAGCAAAATGGCTGCGGCTTCGCAATCGTCTCTTTCATCTCTGCCTGCTTATAAATCCAGTTTTCTTGAATCTTGCCTCGGTGCCAACGTCATCACCTTTGGCACTTTCACTCTCAAATCTGGCCGACGCAAGTATATCCCAAAAAGATTCCCATGACAAGTTCTAGCTTCGCGTACTAATCCGCTTGGCTATAGAATCTCCATACTTCTTTAATGCCGGCTCCTTCTATACGTCCGAGCTCCTCTACTCCATTTCTACTGCCTACGCCCACGCCATAATCTCCCTGCTCGCTGATAACCCCTCAATCCCAAAACCGGATATCATATTTGGACCTGCATACAAGGGAATTCCGCTGGCATGCTCGACACTTCTCCAACTTCACCGGTTAGATCCTGAAACGTGGTCATCCGTCTCATATAGCTTCAATCGCAAAGAAGCTAAAGATCATGGAGAGGGCGGAAATATTGTCGGAGCTTCGTTGAAAGGGAAGAATATCCTGGTGATTGATGATGTCATCACAGCTGGAACTGCTATGCGGGAAACGCTAGAACTCATTAAGAAAGAGAATGGGAAAGTGACTGCGTTCGTGGTTGCGCTGGATCGCATGGAGAAGATGCCGGGCCCAAAGGAGAAAGAGGGCATAGATGATGGAGAGCCGAGAATAAGCGCTATAGGCCAAGTCAAGCAAGAATATGGCGTGCCGACATCGAGTATTGTCACGCTAAACGATCTGATTGAGCTGATGAAGGAAAAGGGCAGAGTCGACGAGGTGGAAAAGATGGCGGCATACAGAGAGCGATATCGAGCAAGTGGTTAACTTACTAAGTTGCGTGCCGGGGGAGCCATACGACCGGACAGCTTGACGTTAGATTTAGATTTTTTGCTGGTGCCTATCAACTCATGTTGAATCAGCAAACTGCAATTATGGGAGTAATGGGAAGCACTTTGGGAGGGGAATATGATTTTTCTTTCAATGGCTAGACACTGAAAGCTGATTTCGTAACGGTACCCAAACACGTACTCATCATGGCAAGTAGCGGTGCTAGCAGTCTCGACTCTCCCATTCCCTTACTGAATTATCTCGCAGCAATTTCCGCTCTTAGCCCGCGGGGGAACTCTCCCAGTGGGGTGACAATGTTCCTGCACAATAAAGCATGCGGACGGGCACAATGGCTTTGTTCTCCCAAAGAGACATCTAGGGAGGATATTTGGGGAGAGTAGCGCAAAGATAATATCAAATGCAGCACTGACGCCAGATGGAAAACTAGCACTTAGCTTTGGAACGGTCAGAATACAATTGCCAAGGTGTGGAAGCGGATCGCAATATCCATAACACAGCGGGAAATGCAAGAATGTTCCGGTATCTGTTTTCGTTTCGAGTGAAAAATACGAGATCGATGAACTATCTCCCGTCAAGGGTGCTGGTATATGTTCTCTATATCCCCATTGCCACAGGATTTCTGCCTCGCCTGTTCTTCCGGCTTGTCATGGTAGGCTTTGAGTAAAAGGCGACAAAAACAGTACGGCGTCCTGCCAGCTTGCTAGTAGGCAATGAGAGGCGCAAATCAAAGCCACTTTGCCACCAGTAAGAAGATTTCAGGCGATTCAACGTCTTTCTCTGCAATGCCGCAACGGCACAATTTGCGCATTGACTTGAATATACAAGTTCTACATGCGAAGTGCCTTACTAGGCACATGGCGTTGTCTGAATAATGGTCCCATACGGGCAAGGGATTCAGACAGTAGCCGAGTAATCGCCATTGCAGGCTTGCCCCGCCCCTAGAAAATCCAAAAACGCTTTGGCTTGCTTCTACTTTTTGGCATACAGTAGCTGCTATGATTCCAGTAGTTCTGATCGGACAGCGAGTCGAGCATAGAGGTGCTTGCCTGTGAGTAAGAGTCACGTGTACCATGCGCTCTGGGTTCTCCCGCCCACCGTAGCGAAATCCTCGACTTTCATTCTCCGCGAATAATTGACTTCAGAGATATCTACACAGTCCCGCCTGCCATTCGCAATTTCCGGCGTGTAAGCGGGAGTGCCCACAGTCGCAATGGCTACGAGGGTGTCTCCAACCTCTCATCTGCTGCGGAAATCTCGGCTATTTGCTCTTCCGCCGACCCTATCCTCTCCCGCTCAGGCGTCTACCTCGGGCGTTGTATATGAATCACCAACCGCAACCCTTCCACATCCCGTTCGTCCTGCCATCGTAACACCTACTTCATCTTTAGCCAGAGGCGATTGGGGCCTGAAGAGACCTCTCCCGGCTAAATCGACGACGCACAGCTCATCCACACCAGTTGTCCGCATCAACCGCCTCGATACTCATGAACATGTTACCGATTTCGAGTCTGCCGCAGATCATGCTCTGACGCTTCGCAAATGGCAAGAACTTTCTCTGCCGATCTCTAAGCCCAGCAGAACTGGTATCTCCATCCGCATGGGTGGTGGTCGACACGAAAGCGTTTTCGAATCGACCCTGGATAACACAGCTGAAAGCTCCAATCTCGAGAACCCGGACACGCATAGATATCGATTCAAAGGGCCGTGGTTAGCTGGTCAGACACAACCTGACTTTGACAGCTATATGAAGAACATTCGAAAACAGAAGCCTGAGCTTCTCAATCAGCTTCGAAAATTGATTGCCGACCAAAACCTAGCAGAGAAAAGACGGAAGGCTCTTGACGAAGGCAAGGATCTCGACCGTGTGCAACAGGATCTTAGTGAAGCGGAATTCACATCAGCACTACGAGCTTTAAGGGCTGATCCTGGATCGTTGGGCCCTCTTATCTATGAACTGTTAGACCTAGCACCTCCGCCAAGGGTACCGACGGATCGGTTGCGCTCAAACAATTGGGGCCATCGACCATCAAATGTTTCATCGGTCGAATATGCCGATCAAGGACCCCCGGCTACCCATCCATCTGCTGGGTTATCATATCTACGTACAAATTCCCACATCGACAATCACCCAGTTGTTGGGCCACAAGCACAACGCAAGCCCGCGCACGCACGTATCTTGCGCCCCAAGAAACGCTCCAAGGGCCTCAGTTTGAGGGCTCTTGCTGGTGTTGGAGGTATCGTGACAGAGGACATAAACGCACACGCTTTCAGGGAGCACAACGCCCCCGAGGGCATCACAGAAATGAACCCTGATGTTCCAGGTGGTGCTAAGTACTGGGTCCGGCCCATCCGCGCATCTGTAACGTCTGAAGGAAAGATTTCTCTGGCAATTGATCGAGCCACCGACAGCGCCAAAGCTATTCACGGTGTCCTGCCTCCTGGCGAACCTTTGCCCGACGTAGTCCGCGGCAAGGACCGAAGATTTGGAGTGACCGCTTCTCGATCGCCTCCGCGTCGAACTTCTTCATTGCGGACTCCACAAGAGGACAAAGATGTGCCTTCTCCTAATCAGGAAACAAAGGATTTCTTGGAAATC
This sequence comes from Spiromastix sp. SCSIO F190, assembly GCA_014805645.1. Classification (NCBI taxonomy): domain Eukaryota; kingdom Fungi; phylum Ascomycota; class Eurotiomycetes; order Onygenales; family Spiromastigoidaceae; genus Spiromastigoides; species Spiromastix sp. SCSIO F190. The sequence goes on along the minus strand of WXTY01000006.1, from coordinate 680,534 downwards.
CTTAAGAGGAGGTCGGCTGCTATGAATGGGGCCAATAAACAATAGCGATGAGCTTTTAAGGTTGAAATGGCACTGGGTGATAGAATGTACTATAGACGTTGTATTTATTGACGCCAAATAGCGCTCTTTTGTTTCTGTATACATATATATACCTTTCTGCTAAATAGTAGGTTGGCTCATATCGTGATTGTAGAGTTTGTCTCCTATGAATAACTAAACCCCGTCTGGAAGAAGCCAGATTTATTCAATTAAACTACCCTGCTTTGCATAATTTCTGCGAATCTGAAGAGAGAACAGAAGAGCTCTTGCCACCCGTCTTCAAGACTGGCCAGTGTATCTTTCCACTGTTGTCAATTATTCGCCCTGAACACCGCATGGGATATTTCAATCCTAAGGCTCATAGAAGTCCATTCCCGAACCCCAAGACAGCTACGAATAGTTCCATCATATTTGTTACCCATTCAAGCTTACTGCCAATCTAAGTTCACTTTGACTAGTTTGTATATGTTTTCCCAATCCGCACATGGACTTTGTCGAGGCCCACAGATCGTCGGGCTGAACATCCCGCGCGTTTCCATGGCCAGCGCTCCTCATCTATGATCTGTTGTGAAATCGTTGCATTTCGATTTTCATAAGAGAAAACCATTCAGCCATTATTCGACATGATTATCTGACAACATCCTAGCTTAGTTGAGCGAGCTGCAAGAATCAACGCATGGACCGTGTTCTTTCAAAAGCCGAAAATCAGCCTTGACAGTTCACCTTCATGAATGCCAGCTTCTTGTTTTTGATGCATTGAAATGCAGCCTCGAGGCCCTTGACCGGAAACTTTTATATAATAAAACCGGCTAGCCTGTGTTAGCCGGCCATGGTTGTACCTTAGTGTACAAACTCGACGTCGAATCCCTAATATACGACGGGTGGGAAACTTCGGCTGAAATACATGAAACGCCCCGACGTCAGACTACCCTCAAAAGATTGCAAGATCTGGTTCCGTTGGTATCCACCGAAAATGTACGATGATGTGCATATACTCGACAAAGGCAGGTGCATGAAGAGCGATGGAAGTCCTGCATTGGAACCGGTGCATTCTTCGGCTTTATGTTTTGATTTCCGAGGAATGGTCCATGTGACTCCCCATATAACTTCGGATGATATTAAAGGTTTGTATGTAATGCGGATGACAAAACTGGGAAAGATGAGCTAAATCGAGGCCCAACTAGCTGTAAACAGTGCATCGCCGCTTTGGAGTTACCACTTACGATGTTGAGGGGTAATGGTTATAATCCTGCTTTCTTAAGCTAAAAGATAAACTAATACACTCAATTATTTTAAATCCCCAAATTATGGTTTCCCCCCCCTTACTATGTGTAGCCTCTAATTTGCAGTTAAGACATGATGTGCTGCCGCTGTTCCTCATTACTCCAATTGAGCATGGCTCCTGGGGATCTCGCAGCTTCGACACCAACCGCAATTGACTTAAAAAAAAAAAAAAAAAAGAAAAAAAAAGCCTTCAAAAATTGCCTCAGCGTATAGACATTGACACTATAACTGCGGGTTTGCATTTATCCACGGATGAACGTTTCACAGAAAGCGCATGACAAAATCACTGCGCTTATTCGGCTAATTAAACGCGGGTATATCACATGACGCAGCGCACACAATCGCCCAACCATCTCGCTTTTTGACGACCAATTTCCAGCAGTGTCAACGTTCAGCCTTCAGTCAATCCGTCAACACTGCCAAGATGGGTCGCGTTCGTACGAAGGTACGCTACACTTATAGAAGCCGGGAATTCCCTTCAGCAGTTGTTTTGGGAAACCAATTAAAGCTAACTCGTGGTGATACAGACAGTCAAGAAGTCCGCCAAGGTCGTCATTGAGCGGTACTATCCCAGACTCACTCTTGACTTCGAGACCAACAAGCGTATCTGCGATGAGATTGCTATCATTGCCTCGAAGCGTCTTCGCAACAAGGTTAGTTTACATCCACCCGACACCAAATGAATCTCGACCCTGTATTGGGGCACTTGACTGATTCGAGGCTCTTTCTAGATTGCTGGCTACACCACTCACCTGATGAAACGTATCCAACGTGGTCCCGTCCGTGGTATCTCCTTCAAACTCCAGGAAGAAGAGCGCGAGCGCAAGGATCAATACGTACCCGAGATCTCCGCCTTGGATGTTTCGCAGACTGAGAGCGGACAGTTGGAGGTCGACACTGATACCAAAGACTTGCTCAAGAGCCTTGGTTTCGACTCTCTCAAGGTCAACGTCACTACTGTTTCTCAGCAACAACCCGATCGTCCACGCTTCGGTGATCGCCGCCGCCGTGGATAGACTCGTCTCCCTCCGAACGACTTCGACCTCTTTTTTTGACGACACGACTTCTTAGCGACCTGTTTCGATGACGGCTTGTGCTTTATGGACCGGCGAAAATGTCTTTTTACTTAGTTGCTACAGCTTGATGTAGTTGTTCAATATCAGGTGCAATTTCTTGCAAATAAGGTGTCGCTGATTCACTCCGTCATGGGGTGATGATGCTTGATTGCCAATTCACATCCTTTCTTTGCCGGTGGTGTCGTATCTTCGTACGATGTTGCGAGCACGGTGCTCCTGCGTGGACTGGTGCCTATGGGGTTTACCTAGAATTAACGCACCATTGTAGCAGAGATTTGATTCGTATCAAAGCCAAAAGGTAAGCAAGATACAAATGTAAAATGACGCCCGCCGACATCTCTCCAGTAAGTCAAAAACAGAAATCTTTCGCGCCCGAATATCCGTTACTCCGTGATATGCCATATGCTAGGGGTATCTCAATCAACGTAAGGGAAATGATAGAAAAAGGAAAACCACCCAATCTTTAAATGCACTGAAGGATGTCGTTGTCCTCGTCTTCATCATCGTCATGACCCATGGAGCGTTGTGATGACTTTGGAAGACTCGGTTCAAAGCCTTCGATCGTACCACCATGAGTGCTGTCCGGATCGAGAGTTGGTGCAACGGGCGTTGTACCGTCAACGTGATCATTTTCGTGGATATCGACTCCAACCCGATCAAAGTCTGATCCATGATGAGCGCTACTATCGCCTCGTTCCATGGCAAGTTGCTTTGAACGACCGTCGTCAACATCTAGCGCACTCATCCGGGTAGTAAGATCATTGGGATCTGTACTCGCGTTCTCACCAACAGTGAGTGCCCGCAACCTCTCCTCAACCGCATCCAAAGCATTCCGCTCCGGCTCTTTACCCTTACGCCCATTTTTAGTAGCAGCCCTCCTAACCCTCCCCTCTTCTAACAGCACGATGTCCACACCTTTTCCGTTGGCTCTCTCCCAAGCCGGTTCCTCGATCAGCTGTACCCTAATATACATAGCCCGCTCGGCGCACTCATCAGAACACCACTTCTCAATCTGTTCCTTGGGTACAACTTTCATTTCCTTTCCCCGCCCACCCGGTCCACTCCCCTTCTTACCCCAGACGACTCGAAATTTTGCCTTTGGATCCTCTTTTCTGTGTGGCCTGGGACATAGAGCGTAGCCACATTGCCCATCAATATTCCGTTCTAGGATTAGGTTGTCGTAGTCTGATGGTTGAAAAGGGCGGAGAGCAGATTTAAGCGCCGTCGCATCTTCGGGTGACGGAGATGATGGTCCAGCGGTAGGCGAAGTTGGTAAAGCGAGAAGATCCTCTATGCGAGATAAGATAAGTGCCTCAGTGTCTTTGCGGGCCTGGATGTGATGCGCATGGTGCAGTGCAATGGCTAAATGGCGGGGGTCGGGCGCGGGTTTCCCTTGCGCTGAACGCACTTTGCCAGCAGGCGACTTTGGTTTCTGAGATTCTGATGATGAGGCATGGAGAGCTGGAATGGATGTCTTTAGATTAGACTGGTTTTGGCTCCGTTCGCCTGCCATAGTGAGAGCAGTTCGGTTTGACAGGATCGGTGTATATATGCACCTGCCAAGGCGGATAGCCTAGTATATGACCTTTGAGAGATCTGGCTTTGAATTGAGTACCCAGTGAGGCATCCAGGAGGTGCAGTGCTAAATACATGAAAATATCAAGCTCACTGAAGCAGTCGTAGAGAAAGTAGAGACGCAGAGGCACACAGAAAGAGAAGCACCAGTGGCGTGGCGACACCAGCCACAGCGCATCGGTGGAGCAGTCTATCCAAGGCCAACACAAACAACGTCGGTCTCTCTCCCGGCCAGTTACTCCCACTATTCTGCTCTTCACGCTGCGTACGCTGTTATCTACTTCATCAGGCACAGACTCTGCTAGGCGTGTGTTGTTGCCTGGTATGTGCTCCACACTGTCTCCTGCACCTGAGACTCCCTCTCCGCCCCGGTGTCTGCAGCTGACGTAGCCAATTTACAGCAGGATTACCCCCCAGTGGAAGACCCTAATACGTTAATACTGCATCATCTTGGTCTGGAAGTGGCGGGCCATTACTTTGACTACGAAAATCAGGCGTTTTAAGCCAACTGATCAAAGCCTCTGTCTATTACTACGGATCACTTCTCTCCTTTTGCCCGCCCCGCCGGTGCTGCCTAGCAAATGTCCGGTACACCATTCACTGTTAAAGCAGTGTTCGAGTACACCTCTGAACATGAGGATGATCTGAACTTCTCAATTGGACAGATTATTACGGTGACAGATGTGGAAGATGAGGAGTGGTACGGCGGGGGATACACGGACGAAGCCGGTGTGAAGCAGGAGGGGATATTTCCCCGGAACTTTGTAGAAAGATATGAGCCTCCAGCACCTCCTCGACCAACCAGACCTCACAGACCAAAAAAGGAGCCGGAAACTGCGTCCCGTACCGAGCCAAGTGCTCCGGCAGCGGCAGCGCCCCCTATCGTTGAAAGTAGAGAGCCCCCTGCGGAGCCCACATCGGAACAGTCTCCCGTCTCACATCATGCTCCTGAAGTACAACCTGAGCCCGAGCCACGATCTCCCCAGGCAGAGGCACCTCCAGTACCTCCGGTAGCATCCCCTCCAGTCACCGCTCCAGCAGAGCCTCTGGTCTCCGCCACTCAGAAGCCGAAAGGCCCGCCTCCCGCGGTTGCAGAGAAGCCCAGTGGTAGTTCATTCAAGGATCGAATTGCAGCGTTTAATAAGCCGGCTGCTCCAATCGTCCCTTTCAGTCCGAGCAGCAGCTCTACATCTTTTGTCAAGAAACCCTTCGTGGCTCCTCCTCCAAGCAAGAACGCCTACATTCCACCCCCAGCGGAACAACCTCAGAAGGTGTATAGGCGGGAGGAAGATCCGGATCTTATTCAGCGCACCAGTCAAGATCAGCCTCGCGTTGAACACCCCCCTCCTGCACCTGTCGAGGCTGCGTCGGAGGAATCAGAAGACCAGCCGAAACCTACCAGTCTCAAAGAGCGGATTGCCCTTCTACAAAAACAGCAACTTGAGCAAGCACACCGCCATGCTGAAGCTGCTCATAAGAAGGAAAAACCGAAGAAGCCGCCAAAGAAGGCTCCCGAGCCGCAGGAGTCTGTGCAACAGGCCGATACCGCCCAAGGAGCTGAGCTGGAAAGAACCGACACATCTGAAACTGCTAGAGAGCATGCTCCAATGAGTCCACACGATGAACATGCCCCTAGACCCCGGCGGTCTATGGCAGCTCCGCACGTAGATAGCCCAACACTGCCTTCTCGTGAGTTGACTAGTGATACGAACGATGCGGATTATTCTGGCGCTGGTGACACCGAGGAAGCCGATGAGACTTCCACTAGCAAGGAGGATATTGATGAGCCCACACACAAGCCTCAGGAGGTGGCTGGGGGCGAAAGTGATGAGCAAGAGGAGGACGAAGAAGAGATGGATCCTGAGGTCAAGAGGCGAATGGAGATTCGTGACCGCATGGCTAAAATGAGTGGAGGGATGGGCATGATGGGGATGTTTGGTGCCCCGGGAGGTATGCCTGCTCCCAGTGGCGGTGGTGGATTCAAGAAATCGAGGCCATCGGCGGAAGTTGAGCGAAAGGGTTCTGCACAACAAGAACCCCCCGCTTCCCCGGCCCAAGCTCCTCCTGTTCCATTAATGGCTTTCCCAGGAATGCAAAATAAAAAAGCCCCAGAACCTCCCACGGCGCAGGCAGAAGCCGAAGAAGAAAAGGATGAGGCAGACACTACCCCGCTGGCTCAGGAACAATCATCCCTGGAGGACGTTGGCAAAGATACAGTTGAGCCATCGGAGACTGCAACTGATCGGGCTCCACCTCCGCCGCCTCATCAAGGTAAACTTCCCACTACCCCTATTCTCACTAGGACACAACTAATTTCTCAACTATAGAACGAGCTGCTCCCCCGCCACCCCCCAGTTCTACTCGTCCTGTTCCACCTCGTGTGCCTTCAGACCAATCCGCTCCGCCAGTTCCTAAGGAGTGTAAGTTCCAGCTCCAATCCATTGCTACGCTTAATGTACTAATCCAGTCCCAAGCTCGCCCTATTCCTATCCTGCCTTCTAGGACTGTGACGTCCCCTACTCTTGGTGAGGATGCGGATGATGAACTATCTACTGCACCAAGGGTAGACAGCAATGTTAGCTCAGCTCAACCGACTCCCGATCTTACTACTCAGGACCAAGCGAAGGCTACCTCTACTATGGCGGCCAAACGTGCTAGCCGAGGCCCACCACCTCCGCCTCCTTCCGCTGCCCCTCCGTTGGCTTCGCCTACTCAATCGCGTCCGCCACCCCCTCCCCCACCGGTGCTCGTCAGCCGCAAATCCACGGGGGACAGTATATCAACACCGACCGCTACCTCGGAAAACAATAGCGAAGGCGAAGTCACAGAGTACGATGGAGACTACGATACAGACATCGCATCAGGAGCCAAGCACAAGGACGCTCTGAAAGCGCACGGGCGTGATTCAAGCTTCGATGAAGGCACGACGACGGATGAGTTCAGTTTGCATTCTCCTCGCAGTCCTGAGATGAGGCCACCAATTCCCTCTACGAGTGCTCCTCGCGGGGCTCCGCCACCACCGCCTAGTCAACCCCCGAAGGCTTCCCGCAAATCTTCAGATATGCCAAGAGTACCTCCACCTCCTATTCCTCCGCCAAAGGAGCCCTCTGAGGATATCGGTAACGATGACGAGTATGATCCGTTCCGTTATACCGCTCGCCCTCCAATTCCAAGCAGCGGTAAGGTTGAGTCTTCCGCCACAGTCCATGCGCCTGTTGAGGAACGGGGCGATGACGACCTGTACGACGCGTCGCCTGTTCAAAGCCATGAGCAACAGCCTTCTGCGCCTCCTCCGCCTCCCCCTTCTCAACCGTCTTCTGAGCCCCCTCCACCTCCTCCTAGTCAAGCGCCTGCAGTTCCCGCTTCCACACGTGGTGCTTCACGCCAGTCTGTAGATATTTTGAGAGGTGGTAGTAACACCCGCAGATCGATGGATGTCTCGCGACCTGCGGATCAAGGATACATCGCCAATGACGTTGATCTGGGCCAGCACACTATGTGGTGGACACAGCCCAAGATGCCTCCTCCAGTCTTCCAAAACCGACGCGATATTTTGTACGAGATGGAGGAATCAAGTTCTTCAAAGCGAGGAGGAAAAACAACCATATCCAAAGACATCTATGTTCTCTTCATGGATTACTCGCAGACTATCATCTCTGCTCAATTCGATACGAAGAATCCTATAGACGCTACGTTGGAACAACGGCACGAGCCGCCGCCTCAACGCCTCCGCCAGGACCAGCTCGAGGACGCTCATGCTCAGTTCGGTGCCAAGATATCTGATGCCGTGACATCGAAGCAGAACACTACGGTTGGAGACGGGACTCCGCACGGTCTCGTCCACTCTCTGCTCGAGCCTCTCTCAGACGCGCTTCTCCCCGTCGGCGTCCGCGCCTACGGCGCCTTAGTTTACGCCAACCTCGCCAACGCTTCTGTTCAACAATTCGACGAGATCCGCGCGGGTGACATTGTGACTTTCCGGAACGCGCGCTTCCAGGGCCATCGGGGCACTATGCATCAGAAATACAGTACCGAAGCCGGGAAGCCGGACCACGTGGGCGTTGTGGTTGATTGGGATGGGACGAAGAAGAAGATTAGGGCTTGGGAGCAAGGGAGGGAGAGTAAGAAGGTCAAGGTTGAGAGTTTTAAGTTAGGAGATTTGAAGAGCGGGGAGTGTAGGGTTTGGAGAGTTATGCCGCGGAACTGGGTGGGGTGGGAAGGTGAGAAGGCTTGAATTTGGATTTAATCTTGTCTTGTAAACCCTGACTGCCTTGTTGCGGAAGTTATGAACAGTTTTGCCCCTTGTGAAGCATAGTAGCCTGTGTGCATTGTCTTTTACATATTTGTGTGGTTTATATTTAATCTCCTCTGTTGTTGTGTCTGTGCATTGTTCAGTAAACCGAACTTAACCTGTTTAACCTGTCCATATCTGATTTTTCCTGAAATTGGAACTGCCCAAATATATATAAATATTGAGCCATTGAACAAGGAGGTAATTTGACAAAGTGGTGGAATAGGATATTCCGACTCCGGGCCAGCCATTAAAAACTCTGTAGATACTAGTCTGTAATGGGCTTCAACAGCAACAGGGGGCACATTGATACTATATTGCGAAATACCTATTTTCAGGCCGTCACTTATAAGTTGAGTCTATGTTGTCTTTATACTCCGCCGGCAAACACGGCATGCTCGCCCGGCTAAAACAAGCATCGGCTAAGCTTCTCGCGGTGTTAACCGGGGTGCTCGGTGGACCCGAGCAATGTCGCCATCAAAAAAAATGAAGAAAAATGATAACGAGAGACATTACCACTGTGACAGACTTCTGCTGCTGGCATAAGCAGAGCATTCATTGCTTTCCCTCGTGATGCAGATCGGGTTGGAAGTTAGGAGTCAGCGCCGGTGCTGAAAGAACCTTTGGTCTCGATGGCCGGAGACAACCCCTCTTCGAATGAGCAGGGTGCACAGAACCAAAATTTTGTCTGGGGACTAGATGCAATCTCACAACTGGACCAGTCAATTGACCCTGAGAAAGGAGAAGGGAACAATGAGGCACAACTGGCCCGGGAACCCTCAGCGCCAGGACCGGTGCATTCAATATTCTCGCCAGCTCAACGCCGCTATGTAGCGTTCTGTGCTTCAGCGGCGGGCTTCTTTTCTCCGTTATCTGCCAATATCTACCTGCCCGCATTAAACACGCTAGCGGCAGAGCTTCATGTCTCGGATTCTATGATTAACCTGACTATAACATCGTACATGGTACGTGACGTGACCCTATCCTGTCGTATTTCGCAAAAGACTCCTCGAACTTACATTGACATGATATGGATAGATATTTCAAGGCCTAGCACCGATGTTCATTGGTGATTTTGCGGACACAGCCGGTAGACGACCAGCTTATCTATTATGCTTTACTATCTACATAGCCGCCAATATCGGCCTGGCATTGCAAAACCACTACGCCGCACTATTCGTTCTTCGATGCCTGCAGAGCACAGGATGTAGCGCAACAATAGCACTATCGGCTGGTGTAGTTGCGGACGTGGCGACTGCTGCACGGAGGGGATCCTACATGGGTTTGGTGACGGCTGGTTCGTTGCTTGGTCCATCTTTGGGGCCCGTGATAGGTGGGCTTCTTGCGCAGTTTCTCGGATGGCGAGCTATTTTTTGGTTTCTGGTTATCACTGCAGCCGTGTTTATGACGCAACTGGCGATACTATTCCCTGAGACGTCCCGGAAAGTGGTTGGAGATGGCTTGATACCGCCCCCAAAATGGAACCTCTCCGTGATATCGTACTTGAAAACCCGCAAATCTAGGACAGAAAATGCCGAGGCAGCAGAAACCATAGCCCGGCCAAAACTGCGTTTTCCCAATCCTATCCGAACTCTCCTCATAGTCTCCGAAAAGGACAGCGGTATAATCCTCCTCTGCAACGCCCTCCTTTTCGCAGGCTTCTACGACGTCACCGCCTCCCTCCCTTCCCTCTTCGCCGAAATCTACGGCTTCAACGATCTCCAGATTGGCCTCTGCTACCTACCCATTGGGGTTGGCTCAGCCTGCGCTTCCATAGCAAACGGCTTCCTCCTAGATTACAATTACAAACGCATAGCGAAGAAACTGGGTATAAGAGTTGTGAAGAACAAACAACAAGATCTACGACATTTCCCGATCGAGAAGGCCAGGTTGCAGGTTACATTTCCGCTACTTGTGATATGTTGCTGTACCATGGTTTCCTACGGTTGGGTCCTCTACGTTGAGCCCTCCGTCGCCGCACCACTGATAATCCTTTTTATACTCGGCATGTCCCTGACAGGAGCATTTAACACGATGAGTACGCTTATAGTGGACCTGCACCCGGGCAGCGCAGCTACGGCCACGGCGTCGAATAATCTGTGCCGCTGTCTGCTAGGGGCTGGTGCGACGGCGCTGATTTCGCCGATGCTGAGTGGGTTGGGGAGAGGGTGGTGTTTCACACTTTTGGCATTTGTTATGGCTGCTACGGCTCCGCTACTTTTAGCTGAGATACATTTTGGGCCAAGATGGAGGGAGGAGAGAAGGGTGCGAGATGAGCGGAGGAGGGTTGAAGGGGGGGTTTCATGATTTGATGCATTTCATCTGTCGTAGATAGATACCCATAATATACGTTACTTTTCCTGAATTTTAAACAGCCGCTCGTTAAGGTTTCAGGTATTATTAGCACCGGGTGCATTGATAACGTAGTAGAAGGTAAGGCGGATACATCAAATATATATACAGATAGCATACTTCATCGAACAGCAAAATATGCTCGCTCCAGTGGTGTTCTCTCTGTTTCCCACGCCAGCCAATCTGATCTCGTTGTCCTGTATTCAGTTAGCAAAGAACAACACCGTAATCCATATCCTACGGAGTAAATACTCACGGTAAAAGTCCCATAGCATTAACCTTCCACACCCCCAGCGCCAGCAAAACCAACTGCATAAGCACGTAGACAGCCTTAACACCCAGCATCTGCGCCCTAGTCCCTTCCGTCTCAAACTTCGTAAACGCAGCATTTGTATTTATCAGACCTTGAATGGGACCCTTGAACAACATAAAGACCATCATAATGCTGAAGATTTGCAGACTGTTGCCGGACATGTACATCATGATGGCGTTCATGGGGAGCTGCTTTGATGGTGCCATGGCTACTTCCCAGGCCTTTTTTAATTTGAGGGCATCGGTTTCGGCGGGTTTACGGGGAGAGGGCTGTTGTTGTTGTTGCTGTTGTTGGATGCGCTGTGTTCTCGGTTAGCATTGAAAATTTGGCTTCACAGTATAGTTCTGCTCCTTATATAAATCTGTACACACCTGTTTTCCCCCAGCCTTCGCTGATGAATAGCCCGGAGGATCGGGGATGTTGGCTTTCGAGGGTCGTGGAGGAGGAGAGTTCATGTCGACGGCCCATTGCGGAGGCGGCGGCGGGGGTTGATTGAGCGTATTCGCCATACTGGACAGTAAAAATCTTCAGATCTGGATATTCTCCTGATATAGTGTGTAATCGAGCAAAGCTAGCAATCTCATCGAATGTACAGAGCCAGCCTGGAGTACAGTAGAGTGGTGGAGAGAGAGGGAGAGATGTTTGCTGGCGGAACAAACACTCCCTCGCTGGCAACGACGAGCCATCCTCTCGACTCCTTCTCGAGACAACGGCGTCTTTCATCTCTTGCTACGATACTCTCAGACACTCTCTTGCCCATTTGCCTACTGTCTGCTGCAGCATTTCCTCGCCTAGTCGCCGATGGCCGCCCAGACAGCCTCTCCGCACGCCATCGCCATCGAACAATGAGAAGCATTCCATGTGATCTTCGCAGGGAGCTAACGCTGCTAAACGGGTGAATATCAGGGTTCGAGGCGGCCAGGGCCTGTGAGCCTGTGATCGTGCGCAAAGATGAGTTCCAGCGGGGGAGATGCAAAGCTATTCGCGAGAGTACGTTTCCCGCTATCTCTCCTCTGTTATCCCATACACTGCTTTGGACGCTGCATTTTGCGACTGCGGGTCTGTCTATGCTGCTGCTGTCGTCTACGGCGGCTTATATGGTTATAATATTGCTAGTCAGAATACTGCTAGCATAACCCCATTACCGTTACATATGATATATCGGCTTGCACACCCAGAATACATATCGCCATGTTTGCAGTGATCCCCTATTACCCGACAGCAGGCTCACTTTACTCCCGTACTCCGCAGGGCAAAGTCGCAGAGCTCCGTCAGGAGCTCAACAGCGGCGGCAAGAAGGATCGCAACCACTCTGCGAAAAAGATTGCGCTGAAGAAGATCGTCGCCAATATGACTATGAGTAACAATGATATGATTGGGTTGTTTCCCGACGTTGTCGCCTGTATGACGATTCCGAGTTTGGAGATCAAGAAGATGTACGATATATAATGTGCCCTTTTGCTAGGATGGAGGAATGGGTGGGCTGATGGCGAAGCAGGTGCTTTTTGTTCCTCGTCAATTATGCCAGGATGAAACCTGAGGTGGCGTTGCAAGCGTTGCCAATGTTGGTCAATGTATGCGCCTTGAGCGAACTATCAGTGACATGGGACATTGCAACTGACGGTTACGGTGCAGGACATGGATGATTCGAACCCCCTTGTGCGCGCATTGGCCTTACGCACGATCTCGTATATACATGTCCGCCAGTTCGTCGAGGCAACTGTGCAGCCGCTAAAGAGGTTGTTAACCGACCCAGACCCGTACGTCCGCAAGACAGCAGCGATATGTGTAGCAAAGATCTATGACCATGACCGCAGACTCGTTGAGTCGTCCGATTTGATAGAACGATTGAACAGGTTACTGAAGGACGATAACCCTACTGTTGTATCCAGTGCTCTGGCGGGGTTGATGGATATATGGGAAAGGAGTGAATCGATTTCCCTTACTATTGATTATGCCAGCGCGTCAAAGATCATATCTATACTTCCGGATTGCTCCGAGTATGTCCCATTCTGTCTAATCAAAGAAATTCCATGCGCTAACTCTTCTTTCCAGATGGGGACAGACTTATGTTCTTGAAGCCTTGATGGCTTATGTACCCAGGGAGTCTTCGGAAGCACTGTTATTGGCTGAGCGAATAGCTCCTCGCCTCTCGCATTCAAACTCAGCCGTCGTGTTAACAAGTATTCGAGTGATACTCTACTTGATGAATTATATCGCGGATCAGAAACAGGTAACTTCTCTATCTAGGAAACTTTCACCGCCGCTTGTTACTTTATTATCCAAAGGACCTGAGGTTCAGTACCTGGCGCTCCGAAACGCCATTTTGATTTTGCAGAGACGGCCGGAAGTGCTGCGGAATGATATTCGAGTTTTCTTTTGCAAATATAACGACCCTATATATGTCAAGGTCACGAAGTTGGAGTTAATATTTATGTTGGCATCAGAAGAGAATATTTCTGTTGTTTTGACTGAATTGCGAGAGTAAGTGACGAGGGATTTCAGATTACGGGTTCGGAATTAACGAGACATGTCACTAGGTATGCAACCGAAATTGACGTGCACTTTGTCCGAAAGGCGGTCCGCGCAATAGGTAAATTGGCGATCAAAATCGAGTCTGCCGCCAAGCAATGTATAGACACTCTCCTCGACCTGGTGAATGCGAAAATTCCGTATATTGTCCAGGAGGCGACAGTTGTTATCAGAAACATTTTCCGCAAGTACCCCGACCAGTACGAAGGAATAATCGGTGCCGTTATACAGAATATCGACGAATTGGATGAGCCGGAAGCGAAAGCTGCTATTATTTGGATAATCGGGCAGTACGCGGGTCGTATAGAGAATTCCGACGGATTTCTCCAGGATTACCTCGCTACGTTCCATGATGAGCCGATTGAAGTGCAATTAGCCCTCCTCACAGCAACCGTGAAACTGTTTATCCAGCGACCAACAAAGGGTCAACAGTTAGTTCCACAAGTTCTGAAGTGGTGTACGGAGGACACAGATGACCCGGATCTCCGTGACAGAGGTTACATGTACTGGCGTCTCCTTTCAACCGATCCTGCAGCAGCAAAGAATGTCGTCATGGGCGAGAAACCACCCATAAGCGCCGAAAGCGAGAAACTCGACCCATCTACCTTGGAGGAATTATGTCTCAACGTGGGTACTCTCGCAACCGTCTACTTGAAACCTGTGCAACAAGTTTTCCGCTCCGCGAGACCGAAGCGCCTCGGCCCGAGTCCTGCGCTCCAAAAGAACCCCGCAGATGAATCCAGGAACACCCAATTCACAGTCCCTGCCACTGCATCCGCGATGTCCCCCACCAGCGGCGCACCATTGGCACCCGGTTCGGCGACTGCAATGGCCACTGCCGTAGACGCTGCTGATGAGTATTTCTCCGGAATCGGGAACCAGCAGATGGCAGCTATGAATCTGAATGGCGGCGGTATTGCTGCTAGTCCCGGTGGGGGCGGAGCGGCGCCGACGCAGTATGTGGTTAATCAGAATCAGCAGCAGGCTCTGAATCCGCAGGCTGCCGGGGGCGCGGCGACTGGGGAGTTGTTACTCATCTGATGCCTATGGGAAAGGGAGAGGCATTAAATTTTGGGGGTCTTTAGACTGTAGTAGCATATACCTTCAACGGGAGTTAAAAGGCTTTTGTTGTGCAGCAAAGCTTTGTATCTACTGATTGCTAGAATTTCTTTGGGTTACATAGCAAGTTTTCACTACCTGGTAAACTCGTGGCGTGCTCTTTTCATTACCTTCTACATATTTCCCGCCTTGGTTTAGAATGGAACTAAGCGAACCTTTTTAGTTGTATATTTAGGATTTTAGATTAACTATCTTTCATTTCAGGATGCCATGTTACGCATATTTATCACCACCTCTATCAAAAGACTCTCAAATCATCCTCTCAACGTTCGTCTGCTCATGTTACTACCTAGTATTCCATAAAAGCGTAACTGCTCAGCTCCATACCTAACAATTCTGCTGGGCAATACAACTACGGCTAGCGTCACCACCCGGATCTCATTCACAGTTTCTCCCCATTAACACTACCCACACTAGCCCGCTTCCCCTTTTCTTTCTCCTTTTCCCTCTCAACCTCCTGACAAGCCTGCAGGAAAATCTGGCAGAACGCCCACACGTCAGCGAAAGAGTTATACAACGGTGCGGGCGCAACCCTGATCACGTCTGGCTTTCGCTCATCGATTACCACGCTATTAGCGCTCAGCCGCACAAGAATCCCGTCCAAGAAGCCCGGTTTCAGAAGAATGGAAAGCTGGGCGCCGCG
The DNA here is from genome assembly GCA_014805645.1 of Spiromastix sp. SCSIO F190. Lineage (NCBI taxonomy): Eukaryota > Fungi > Ascomycota > Eurotiomycetes > Onygenales > Spiromastigoidaceae > Spiromastigoides > Spiromastix sp. SCSIO F190. The sequence continues at coordinate 665,310 of WXTY01000006.1, read as the reverse complement.
TTCGGCTGGGTCAGTGGGGGTTATAATTGTGAACGGGCGGGTAGTTGAGGAAATTGGGTGGCTAACGCCATTGCTGGTGCCGTTCGTTCTGGCGCTTGATAGCGGCGAGGTTAGCAGGAGATGTTCCATGTAGTTTGTCAGTTTGAGAGATTTTGCGCGTAGAGCGGGCATGGTTGCTTTTGAAAAGACTTCGAGAGAGGAAAGGACCGCGTTCATGTCTAGAACGGAGGGGTTGGATATTTGGAACCCTGCTGCACCAGGGCGAGGGACGAATTCTGTGGTTTTATCCGTCAGCTTTGGTCTCGCGTTTTTATTTTCTTCTTGCTGGTTGATATAATATAACGCTTGCACGGATTATGGGGGAATATATAAGCTTACTATTATCCATCAAGAACCTTGTCCCCTTATCCCCGCCCCACCAGCCCGTTAGACGTGGTCTATAAGGATTACTCTCGTTTATGTTCACACTACCATGCATCTCATGTACGAACAGCCCGCCCATCGCACCCGGGCCAGAGTTCAGGTACTTGTAATTGCACCAAGCCGCAAAATCCACATTCCAATCATGTAATTGCAAGTCGACGTTCCCAGCGGCATGGGCACAATCCCAGCCGATCAAAAGGCCCTTGGAGTGCGCGTGCGCAGTGATTTTGCGGATGTCAAAGTACTGCCCTGTATAGTATTGGATGGCAGGGAGTAAAATCAGCGCAGTGCTTGAGGCGTGCTCATCAATTACCTTGAGAATTTTCTCTGTGGGCAATAGAGGAGATGCTGGATCGTCTGACTGGATTAGGACCATGGCATCTTCGGGGTTGAGGTCATGGTGCCGAATCTGTGACTCCACGGCAAACTAGATATCGGCGTCAGTATTATAAAACATTTAGATTTCGTAGAGAATGGTTTCACACATGATCACTGGGGAAAGCTTTTCCCTCGAGAATAATCTTGAACTTTTCCTTCGTAGGTCGGTAAAAGCTCGCCATGAGAAGATGCAGGTTCGTTGTCAACGTATCCATAACGGCTACCTCGCTCTGTAAGGCCCCGACAATGGGCGCTGTAAGCTTCGAAGCAGCGTCATCAACGTCCAGGTATTGGGGTGAGATTTCATCCTCATGGGGCGTGAAATGGCCTAGCACAGCCTTGGTTGCCCAGGTCTGTAAGAACCTGTCGATATACTCTCGTGTTCTCTTGGGTTGGAGGCCAAGAGAGTTCCCGCAGAGGTATATACATGGTGAGGATGGTGTTTCTTCTACCGTACGTTGTTAGAATACTTTGACCAAGCAAAGAAACGTGGCTATAAGATGCATCAATCACCTTCTTTAGAAATCGCGATTGTCTTTCGTATCAAATCCTTCTTGGACGGGATGAGAAATTGATCTCTGAAATGACGCAGAGGGTCTTCGGCATCGAGTGACACAGCGTAGGCCTGAGTGTAGGACTCGGCGTTTTTGGTGGGCTGTGAGAGGTTGGATCTTGTATCCGGCATCCTTGCTCTGTAGGTGTCACCCACTGAAAACCTATAGCTGTTCAATCCAATTACTCCCTTTCTAGTGATAATCTATGTGAACGTTCGATTGTCAACGTTTGGGATAAAGCAGGACAGTCGTTGCGATGAGAAGCTGCCATCGGCTCGGCTCCTTTGTTACCCTCTGCCAGCCGATGTACCGCCACATACAATTTTGCGGAGACAGTACGGGGCTCTTTTACGTAAGTTACCAAAGAACTGGAAATCTGAGATGGAAGCACATGAGAAATAAATAGATATACAACAATAAGAGTCCGTTTAAAACAAAGCTGATATATAGTTTCTCATGATAACTAAACCATCACAATCTCTATAATGTTGATATATAATAATAACTTCAAATCATCCAAACATTGATATTGCACCCTCCCTCCTTGACCATATCATCCCAATTCCAATCCCACTGACACTCCACTCGCTCTAACAAACCGCCTCGGAGCGCAGGCGAACGGAATATGCCCGCACTACCCTAGTCGTAGTCATAAAGCTGCTTCTGGGGCTCAACGTCCGCCCTCAATATATACTTCTTGAAGTACCAAGGCATCATAGCCCGATAATGCGCAGCATGTTTTCTGGTGGGAACAGAGAAGACCTGATCCAACTCTTCTAGAGAGAGTGCCTTGGTCTCGGGAAGACAGAAATAGGCAAATGTCCAACCAATGACATTCCATCCAGCATACCATCCAAATGCGCCTTGCGAGGTGAAGCTTTCAACGAGCGCGGGCCAGGTAAGGGAGATAATGAAGTTGAAGAACCAGGTCGTGGCCGTTGCAAAGGACATACCGACATCACGGACGTAAAGGGGCTAGATGAGTGAATAAGAGTAAGCGATGAGATGATTCTTTCAAGTTTGTGGGGATATTATCACTTACGAAAGCTTCAGCGGAATAAGTGAAAGGCACGGGACCTTCTCCTGGCGAGTACACAATCATGAATAGGTATATGCCCGTCGCAACACAAGCTGTCTTTGGCGTCGTGTCTGGAATATAAAATGAGAAGCCCGTGAATAACAAGAACAGAGCCATAAGCGGGAAGGTCGTGAGGAGGAGATTCCGCCGTCCAAATGTGTCGATTGTGTAGACGGCAGGGATGGCGAAAAGAAAGTTCGTAATTCCACAGCCGAGCGAGGTGATAAGTGCGATGCGGCGAGAGAATCCCGCCTCACGGAACATAGAGGAGGAGTAGTACATGATGGCATTGACGCCACAGAACTATGCGCGAATCAGACGTGGTCAACTGAACCCTTGCGTACGGGGAAACATACCTGCTGCATGAACATAACGAAAAACGACGACTGAGCAGCGCGGCGATTACGAGGGACGGTAAACATCTCTCTCCACAGGTTCTTACCTTCGCGGAGCTTCTCTTCGTGCACCAAGGCAGCATGGATGTAATAAAGATCCCTGGCAGCCTGCAGCCTCGAGGGTCGGAGTTGGCAAAGTGCATTGTGAGCTTTTTGATACTGGTTGCGGATCATGTACCATCTGGGTGACTCGGGACAGAAGTAGACTTGGGTGCAAACGAACATAGGTCTGTAACAAACGTGCCCAGTCAGTTGAAGTACCTGCATGCTGAGAACACAACAAACTTACGGGATAGCTGTTGAGCCTATCATGAGTCTCCAATTTAGGCCTTGCATTCCCGGGCGGTCTGGCACATCCATAAAGGCGACGGATGCGATGAAACCAAGCATAATTCCGAACGCAGTCCACATCTGCCACATCATGACAAGAGCTCCTCGAATGTTTGCGGGAGAGCATTCAGCCCCATACACCGGAGTCGTAGTTGACTTTGCACCGACAGCAAAACCGAGCAGGAAACGGCCTAGCATGAGATTCCACCATGTATGCGCCGCGCACATCCAGAAGGTAGCAGCGAAGGAAATAAAACAACAGATAAAGATACATCCTCGACGGCCAAAGTAGCGGTTCAAAGGAGCAGTAGTCCAGCAACCAATTAGCGCGGCACAGATATACGGCGCTCCGTTAAGCAAGCCCTGTTGCCATACATTCGTGACCCCAAATTCCTCGAAGTAGAACCTGCCAATGTCAGGGCACACATCTAGAAACTTAATAGCAGGACAACTTACTCCTGAGCGCCATTCACGGCAGTCTGATCCATACCCTGAACGATAGCCGAGCCGGCACAGAGAACTGTTCGAGATTCTTAGTCTGCTTCCAGGCAATTCGGCGTTAAAGCATTACTTACTAGTCATGAAATACATCATCCATGGCTGACTCCATTTATGAGTCTTCTCCCGACGCAAAGTCTCCTTTTCATCTTCGGTCAAGATATCGATAGACTCAAAATCCTTGGGGTTCTGAGCAACAAGTGCACCCTTCTGCAAGTCAGACACAATATCTGTCAAACCTTTCTGCTCAGCAAAACGATCGACATCGTTGAAAAGCTCCTCTCTCGTTAAGCCTGCTAAAGGGTTCTTGAGCTTGACGTGTTTGTTGTTCTTTAGATGCTCGCGCATCGCTTCCTCGTCTATCACGTTAACATCGTTGATACCCAAGTTTTCCTTCTTCTCCACAGAAATGGATGATTCTGAACTCCGGTCGCCAGCAGTGCGAGTGGCCTCTGGGACCTCATGGCCTGACTCAGGCTTCCCCATGACGAAGAGGAGAGAGAGACAGAGACAGATTTAACACGGGTCAAGGTCCCGGTACGTGAAGAGGAAAAAATATAGAAGAAGTTGGCCCAAAGAAAGGCTGAGAAGAGTGGAAACAAACACAATAGTCTCCAGTATGATAAAGTGGACTGAGATCCGGAGAAGAGGGTGGCCTATTTAAACCTCGATTCCTGTCAAACAAAATGCCAACCCAACCATGAGGGATTTGATGCAACCATGAAAGGGAAACTCCAGAGTTCCCCCAACTCCCCAGAACGGGGAAATCCAAGCGAGGTGCCATATGTGGGTAGAATGCGGAGGAAAACCAGGTCCACAAGACCATCCTTTTCACGTCAAAAGTCAATTACCCGTTTCTCCACATGGAAACGAGAAAGAATTTTCAAGGAAAACGCGTAGTGATGACAATGCAAACGGTCAGCATTATGCCAAGAACCATGGATTACGTCGACTCCACCCTGCGCCCTCTTTCCAAGAAATCCCGCTGCACATATGCGGGTTCTGGGCGCTTGGCTCAGCAATCCGCCAGAGGCTCTCCATCACTGAAGGTGCGCCTTTTCCATGTCTCCAACTCCTCTCTTGAGAGAATTCTTGCCCAATAATAGTTCATGATATCAATGACAACTTGAAACACGAAGACTGTGTCCAACAGCGGGAGAGCATTTCATTGCCAAACAAAGAGCTCCAGCTGAGGCTGGGCATCTCCATACCAAGACTTCCGCCGAGATTGATCGTCAACAGATGCCCAGTTGGAAGAGAAAAATGTCTCTCCTGCTGTGGTGACACAAGAGACCACATTGTGAGATGGATGTATCCTTGGCTGAACTTTGCATGGTGTTTCGCCATATTCCAGTCCATGAGAGATAATCGGTCCACCACCAAGCGGACCGCCAAGGGCATGGCAGCAACGCGCATCTTCTCAGCAAGCACAAAGAACTCGTTAGGAGAATTTTCTCGACCCCAAATGTGTTTATTAGCGGTTTTGTGTTCTGATGTGGCCGAGAAAAGTACCTAGGTAATTATAAATGTTTATCGAGTTGAGAGGATGTGATCTGACGAGGTTTATGGAGTGACGACGGTCTTAGTCATGACGCGCCGATATAACCACTCCGCAAGGTTAGCTTGCAGGAAGAGCAGTATATTATTAGAAGAGAGAAGAGAGGGGCGTATTACGACTGTGTATTACTGGAAACCTTCTCGAAACTTTTTCGAAGTTTTGTGATCAGCGTGATGGGTTTCATAAATAGCTTTGGCCCTCAATATAAATCTCCGTGATCAACAAGATACCCTGTCAAGGAGCAGTTTGAGGGATTAAAGTTGATGCTTTTCCTTTTCTTTTGTGATTTTCATCGTCTCTGATCATGATATCTCCAAGCACCCAAATCGTAATTATTTTAGCTACAGCATTTCACTCTCTTTGGGCCCGTCACCGGCCACGCCATCAGTCCCATTAATCCCAAGCATTGGTCGCGTGCTCTGTCTAAAACGTGTATTTGATGCCCACCGAAGATGGGACTAAACGGCCTGGCATTTCCTTCTCGATTTCGAATTTGGCACGCCACCCTGTGCAATGACCAGGCAAAAGAATTTTAGGATCAAACGCTTTCAAGTCTCGAATGGTCGCGACCATTTGCGACTCCTCGCTTGTAGCAAGGTGATATCCGCCGAAAATGGCATGTAACGGTGCGTCTTTTCCAATTAGATCCATGACACGCTTGGATGCGTTGACAACGCCTGCATGGCTGCAGCCCGTGAACATCACAATTCCCTTGCCTGAAAGTACTCAGTTGCCTTAGAACTCCACTTAAGGAATCCATCTCTTACCTTTGATATTACATGCGAGAAACCGCTCATCCATGATGAGTTCGTCTTCTTCCCAGGTGCCATTAGAATTGTTAAACCTTACTGCTCCCTTTAATCCGGTTTCATAATCAGTACGTCTAGGAATCTCCCCTGAAACAAGAAACATATTGCCGAGGACCGTATGTGCCTCGCCATTCTTCTCTACTCGCGCTCCAGCATCTTCCATCTCCTGAAATGTAGGATCCGCCTCGAGGGAGATAGTATGATGCAAGGCTCTGAAACCTCTATAATCAGGACGGGAAGGGTGTAGATCAACCACGACGCTCTCAGTCTTGGAAGTGCTTCCATTTGATTCCTTCGCGTTTTTAATAGCCTCAATTGCTTTGAGCATGCCACCTATTGAGGACAATTCTGTTAGCGCCAAGTATTTCGAAAAAGTCGTTATGGGGACTCCCAAGCCCTACCAGAATGATCTCGATGCCAATGCGACAATTGGATACGCTCAACAGCGGCTAAATCTGGAGCCAGTCGCTTGACATTCCGTTCCCATATGTCTCCTTCTGGGCCAACGTCGAAAATCATTGTTCGCCGTTCATCGCCTTTTATTGCGGTCTGCAGTCATCACCATCACACGTTGGTCCACTTAGCCAAAGTAATATTTGGGCATAGTATATACTACTAAAAGCGGCAAGCCAAGGACTTAGAGACTGGGATATCTGTTAACATACAAGAAGAACAGATAAGCCATGAGCGGAGCAGCAGATACTCTCCATCCGCAGCTCTTTCGATGCTTCTCCTCGATCATGCAGATGAAAAGGCGAGCCCATCGCCAAGTGCCCCATGTTTCCAGTCGCTTGCACAGTGCTTACATTTGCGGGGGACATCACGTCGAGCTCATTGTCAACGATGACAAGCGCCTCGAGGGCGTCAATTTCAACTAACGATGTCATGTTCGCGTAATGATATGGTTGCAAGTGCGTTTGCTTGAGAATTGGCCTCGATCAAATGGGAGTCGTTAGAGAGACGTTTCTCGCGTACGATTTAGCTGAAAATATGAAGATGTGCAAGGCCGCGGGAGCGGGGTTTTGTGAGTTCGCGTATACCAATGAAGCGACTATTATTCTAAGCTGGAGGCCTGATCCGAAATGCAATGGGGGCGATATCCAGCCCCTGTGGACATCCCTGGGGCCTCTGGAAGAAAACGGCTTTTGTATACGAGGGCGTGTTTCTGTTTCAAATCGGGGCTGTGACCGAGAAGGAGGAAAGTATACACTCCGTATTCCCGTCATTCAATGCTAATAAGGATCCATCACACTCAATGTTATGTGAAAATACAGCTCTTTTGGAGTGTAATGCGGCAAAGCTCCAAAACTACAAATATGCGAGCAGACAGCAAGCCAGCGAATCTATATCTGTATCTATATTGTCCTGTGTATACTTTGTGGGTCATTCTGCCTGTTTTCGGTTAGCTGGGTCACCTCGGAAATTCGCGCCCCGTCAAAACATTTACACCATCAAGCGGCGTGCGGAGTAATTCTCGTCAACGTCAACTCCGTGATTGTCACTGGTTTCGAGAGGGGCTTTTTTTTTTGGTCAATGGAGGGGACAGGGAACCATTGTGGCAATTAATCCTCCCCGAACTCCCTAGGCGGACGGATAAACCACGGTCTGATAGGGAAAGATTTAGAATGCGATAATTATAATTTAGAATAAACATGCAAATATCCGAGGATGCATTGAAACATACCAAACGAACATTTGAGTTTCGAGAACCAAACAACAACTGAGCCGTTCCCGGCAAAAGAACCAAGGGAGATATTCGTTAGACATCGTCAGAGTGACGCGCAGAAACAATCCTCGGTAGCCAACCATGACAGACTGATTACATATGGAAAGTGAACATATGAAGGAATGCTTCACGCTCGGTTTCTGTACGAAACAAATACGCAGATCAGCATTCCCTTGAAAAACCCCCAGGGTATTGTATATAGCTTTGAATCCAGTATCGCTGTACATTTGATATTGAAGCAAAAATGTCACGAGTCATCGACGCCATCAAGCAAGACCACCGGGAACTGAGGGATTACTATCAGAAGATTATCAATGCCTCTGATGAGGACACTGGGACACGTTGGGGAAACCAGGTCCGATATCCGCCTCATTTTGAACAAAAAGCGTTGCAAAATCTGTTGTAATACTAACTGTGAGCTGGGAAATCAATAGTTCACCTGGGAGCTCGCGCGCCATTCCGTAGCAGAGGAGCTCGTCGTGTATCCTGCCCTGGAAAGCAACATTGATCATGGCAAATCGCTGGCCGACAAGGATCGTCAGGAGCATCAGAAAGTGAGCGGAAACTTCCCTAATCAAACAGATCACATTCAAGCGCAAGATAATAACCAATGGGCCGTACTTCCCGTCCTAATAGATCAAGGAACTCCTACACAACTTCCAGAAGATGTCAGCCAAAGATAAGGAGTTCCGCCCTACGATCGACATAATCATGGAAAACCTCAATAAACATATCGACGAGGAAGAGGACGAGGACCTGCCGTCACTGGAATCGGTTCTTGAACAGTCCGAATCCGAATCCCTAGCGAAGAGGTTCGAGATGACCAAGGTTCTGGTCCCGACGCGCAGCCACCCATCTGCACCTACTCAGCCATTCTTTGAATCCGTTGTGGGCTTGATGACAGCGCCGATTGATAAGATATCGGACATTATGAGGAAATTCCCCGAGCAGTAAGGGTTCTGACTCCGAGCAAAACATGCTTTGAGCAAGAGTTATCTGAAAAGCCTGAGGCGTGTGAACGCGATTACGCCTGGAGTCTGGTTTCCAGAGTTTGGCATAATGGTCTGGTAATTTGCGGATTCTGTATGGGTGTCTCCGTTGTTTTACGATGAAGAACCGCGCTGTTGCCTGTCGTGTTCAGCTTTCTGATGTAGAGACTGTCCAGCAGTTCACTGTACATTAATTCAAAATGAAATGTCAGATGCTGCAATGCCTCAATGGCACAGTATACCTCCTATAAATTCACGAGAGGGCATGTTTTGTAGCCGGAGAAGTGAGACAGCATTGATTGACGTTTAGACGATAGTATAACCTGCCGCGCTGTATATTGAGACCTAGTAGATGCGTAAGTGAGATCCCTGCGTAGTATATCTCCCGCAGCTTGTCTGATAGACACTCTGGGGGTTCAATCAGCGAAATAGGATCCATCGACGGATGTTTTGAGTGAGAGTCGCTTAGTAATCAGTTCCTTATTCTGCTCAGGGCGGTGTGCTGTTTCCTCCAATCAGCGAGCGTGTATTTGATCTGGCGTCATTAGTCACCGTCGGAGATCAAGAGCTGTTTCTCCTCTTTCCCGCTGGAAGATACAACCTCTTCTCTGCATTCTTATGGCTGGGTGATAGCTCAGTCTTGTATGTATTATCTGGCTTGTTGTATGCTACCAAGTCCGAAAGGATGTCCCAACCGATGCTCGTCTCTACAGGCTGCCGACTTGCTCGGCATCAGGCCTCTCCCGCCACTCTCTTCCTCCAACAATACCGACGCGCTGTCGTTTCTTCGGGCCCTTCGATAAATGCTTCGCCTCAGTCTGCGTCATACCACTCGATCCGACCTATCCAGTCTTTTTTGCTTCCGTCGAAGTACTGTCGGGCTAGCCGGAGAGCCGAGGGATTACTCTTACGGCCAAGTGTACCGAGCAACCGCATCTCCCAATTCTCGACAACAGCACCAAGCCGGGCAACAACAGTGGTTTTGAACCCAAGAGTTGACGATGACGGAAAACCTATGCTTATTGAGATATCCCCGCGTGCGGCAAAGGTAAGCTAGGGCTTTATTTCCATACCTGTGTTTGGAGAATTTCCGTTTGTCGGGAACTATTTATCCGGCTTTGAACTCTCTTGTTTCTGTTAAATTGGGGGCTTTGGTCAAGTTTCCCGCGATAAAAGGATGTTTGGGATCTTGTCTGGTACATACGACCACAGGACATGGAAAACAGGGCTTCCCGTCCGCTCAGCCGTACTTAAGCCATGTGCCGGCAGGTTAGTAGTTGGGTGGGTGACCACCAGCGAATACCTGCTGTTGTATGTTTTTTTCTTTTTTTTTTTTTTTTTTGTTTGTTGTTTTTTGGTCTTTTTTTATGATGTCGTTTGTACATCTTCTTCCTTTGGTGACTGTTTCTTTGATCTGGAGTGATATCATCCCTTTTTACCAGTGACTTTTGGTTAACTTATCTTCCATACAGCGATTACGAGAAATAACTGATAACGAGTCATCTGCAATACCTGGTCCTCTGAAAGGAGGCCCATATGACCATCTCCGTGTCACTGTATCAAGCGGCGGCTGTCATGGCTTCCAGTATCTAATGACTCTCGACCCCGCATCAAAAATTGATCAGGAGGAGGACACGGTATTCGAAGCGGATCCGGCAGATGCAGAGAAATCACCCACCAGCGGGGATACGAAAGGCGAAGCAAAGGTCGTAATGGATTCCGCGTCGCTGGAATTATTGCGTGGGAGTACCGTCGACTATACGACGGAGCTTATCGGGAGCCAGTTCAAAATCACGAATAACCCCAGGGCGACAAGTAATTGCGGCTGCGGAACGAGTTTTGATGTCACGGAACCTTGATTGAGGAAGTGTTGCTCCAAGAGTTCCATGTTTGAAATAGAATGTACTTATAGTGGCTCCAGCGCTGGCGGCGTACCTATGTACGTTTATTTGATGTGGCCATTTATTCGACCTCCACTAAAAATACCCTGTACTATTATTACCATGATGATATATGTCTGCAAAATAGATTATCTTTTCTCCTACTTGGTATTGCAGCACGGCATGATGGCTCTGGCGCATAGGCAGGAATGTCTATGTATTGGTCACCTCGGCTCTGATTGTTTTCGCGTTTGACCAGGGGCAATACCGGTACTTTCTTCTTAGGCTCCTCAGCCTTTTGTATTGCAAATCTCTTTGCACGTTACACTTACCGGACCCACTGTACTCAACGCCTGAGTCACTATGCTACAGGTCGTGAGCCAGAAATGCGGTCAACAACAAGCAACCCTCTCGGTGAGCTCTCTCGGGCGATTCAATTTAACCCACCCTTCACAGTGGGCCTTACAGTACCCTTAACTCTAGCCTTTCACTTTGGTATCTTGAATACCCAATCAACTGATTTTCCCTACCTTTCTGGGCAACCAAAGACTTCTCCCTGAGACCACATCCCCAGTCAGCATCTACTCTCATAACTTCGTGACATATTTCGTTGCACGTCCATTTGAGATATGCAACCTGTCCTAATGCCCAGGACATAGCTTTCGTGACCATTATACCTAATACGCAGGCTCTTCTGGTCTGGTACTTCTTGAATATTAAATATGGCTTGTCGACGATAACCAAATCCTTCAGTGCCTCTACAATGAGGCGAAGAAGCAAGATCATATAGAACCAATATCCTTGCACTTTAACGTATGCTAATAAAGTTACTATTTGAATCAGATCAGGGGACCGAACATATACCAACCCAGCGGAGTCGGACTCACTGATTGGACTCTCATTTCACTAGCCTTTTCATGCAATCAAACTGAGATGCAGTGACCGAAGGGAAAAGGGGGGGGAAAGGGACGGCTTAGAGCAGGCTACGAGGATCACGTACCGCTCGCCAAATGTCCGCAAATGGCATTGTATGGGCTCGCCTTTGTGGATTTGTCTGCATTTTCGATTCGCCGGCATCTAGATGATGAAGATTGGCTCTGCAGCCTATACGTGCTACATGCAATTTTCTCTTACATCACATGGACACTTCGGTCAAATCTCTCGAGTTCTATTACTATGCCTTAAGAAGCTTGGTTGTGCTGTCTCCAACCACATTAAAGAGAGAATATTTCCAATGCCAGAAGACAACATATGATACGAAAGTCAGGACAAATACCAGGGACTGATTAAATTACAGAGGAAAACAATACGGGGAAGCATCACACTTGGTTTCAGAGCAGGTCATTGCAGACAACGCGTTTGCGAAGAGAAATTCAGCATTATATCGAGAGGGTCAACGGCCAGGGTTGGACGATATTCTCCTAGACACGATATGTCACGCCGCTACTCAAAACGTCCTAGTATGTCTATCTATTTATACCTCTACCCTCTCTCCTTCTCTTAATCTCCCTTGCTAACATGCATATTAGTCAAGTACTCCGTGGTCCATTAGAAATGTGAGGAAAGGCATATGAATGGACTCATATTTCTCAATCAATCAGGTATCGTAGCCGCGAGATCTGAGGTGTAAAATGGGTCAACATAACGAATGCATCACATGCATCAACTCAGTGCAAACTTGGAGACTCTAGACACAGAGGATGGGTCCGAAGATAGCAGCAGGAGGCAATTCGCCACAAATACGTCTCCCACATCCCCTCGGTGAGTGTTGGGGAAATCTGGCCAAAGTATCACGACGTCCTTGTTCAGTATCTGGCTGGTCTGTACCCTACCCATATCTGGTGGCTCGTTTTGCATCGACCATTAATGCGTCAAAACCCCCTGCCAAAAAAAATCTCCGCCCCCCCCCCGGCGCACTTGTAATTTCCATGCTAATTTTTCTGTTTAGAATTCCGTCTTTGAAATCCTGACAATAAGTTTACTGAACAATTCGCTATAAGTCAAAAGGCCATTGATCTGCGCTACTATGCTCTTGTACCATCTTCGTTTGTGGTGGGCATATATGAGGATTTCCTGGCGCGAGGAGAAATCCCGTTACTCGGGCCTGTGTTTATATTCCACATATTAGCCGCTGCGTTAGCCGAACTTGCATGCCACAACTACGCTATCTTATGGGAGAAGACAGAAAATATACAAGGAGAGAAAAGAGTGTGATAAGAACTTTATTAACTTATGGAAAGGATCATTGATATTCTTAATGGGAATGGTCTCACCTGGACTTCTTTAATTTTTCTTTTCTTTTTTTTGAGGTGCGGGCTAGATTGGAATAAATACTTCCAACAGTTACAATTTTGGCTGTTAATGCTTCTAAGAATACTCAGTGGGTCAGTATACTTCCATCGATACAAGATATTTGTTCTATATACTTTAATATTAATTTTACACATAGTGCCCACCTGGTGTATAATCCTGATGATAAGGCTATTAGTGCTACAAAGCGACTCTCTGCGGATGCTTTTAAGCCAGAAATCAAGATGCGAGCCAGCTGCAGACCAGTGGGTTTTATAGCAAGGAGGATATACAGCAGTTTAATTATACTTCCATACAGAAGTAAAGTATTTAGATCCTTTAACTTGTCCAACCCCTATATAGTCATAACCAACCTACTGGAAAATATTAAAACCCCTGCCCTCCACAATTACTTTCCTGCTCAGTGTTACTAATATATTTGCTTTTATTGTAGCAGCAGCTAGTATAAACCCCGGAGCCCAACTACACCTTTATTGAAACCAAGAGCCTCACCTCCTATTCACCAAGCAACTCTAACATATCACTACAGCTTAAGGGTACTATAAATTATTTTATAACCTTAAAAGCAGACTAGAAGGCTTACTAGGATAGATTGGCCTGCATGAATCGAACGCTTCTGACTGCCCAAATATTCCTTCTGTTTGATAAAGCTTTGGGACGCAAAAAACTACATAAAGCCTCGCTATGTTGGCGTGCGTTTTTTACTGCTGAGTTACATGCCAATATCAATTGCTAGCTATAACGCGAGAAAATACAGAGACTAAGGGAAAGAAATGCCCAAAGAATGATTCTTATGCTGCTGTTGTTACATATGTATCTCCAACAGGGGATGGATACAATAGGAGGTAGAGACAAGCTAACATTCACACTTATCTTTCTTATCCTACGCAATTGCTGCTGCGGCTTCCGCAGCATCAATTTGCTCCTTGGTAACAAGGTTCCAGGCGACTGGGGGTGCATCATCGCCCTCTATGCGAGGATAAGTCCACTTGTACGGCGACTTGAGGAGTTCTTCGCGCGTATGACCGAGAGTCATCAAGTAGGCGAGGATGGCAGATACTACAGGAGCGGCTATGAATACAAGTGTTAGCGCTGGGGAGAATGACAGAGCACGAAAAGGAAGCTCAAAGTCGATCGAAAGTACGTACCGAACGAGGTGCCACTCATCCAATTTTTCCAGGGGTCTTCGTCGCTTTGCCCAGCGACTTCGATCTCTTGCGAAGGCGCAAAAACACGCAGCCATTTCGCCCATCTCTGAGCGTTTCGTCCTAGTATGTCGACTCCGCCAACCACTACCAGTTTTTCCATTCCTTCCCCATGCAGCGCTAGAGGGTCTGAAATTGCACCCTGTGCAGACATAATTATTTTCCGTCGCAATCACAATAGCGGTAACCGTACTTACCTTTCTATTTCCGGCTGTGGTGACAGGGACAACATGATCGATCTCAATGAGTTTGTCCATGAGATATTTTGTAACCTTCTTCATAGTCTCTGGGTATCCCTCGCTACCCATGTCTGTTTTAAGCGACCAGGACATGTTGATGATGATTGGCACACCACCCATGCGATACTTGTCGTAAATATGATCATAGGTCTGTACAACGGCATCAATGCAGTTTTCATTTGTGGCATAACCATGTTTGTCCATCACTCTAACAATAACAACATGGGCTTTTCTAGCAACACCCAGTGTTTTCCCAATAATTTTACTCAAAACAGCCGTGCCATGGAAACCCACGTCAATGTCGGTTTTTAGATCATCCGGATCACCATGAATTGCGCTGTTTGGCCCAGCAAAAATCCAACCTCTTATCTGATTGTTTTTAAGTGCCTCGGAAAATTCCTGCGAGACGTTAGCACAATTGTAACCCATGGTGGATAGCGCACGTGGAGCTTGAAGCTGGGTAGGGTACTAACAGGATGTGAAAGTTCAGCACCTGTGTCAAGCACATAAACCACAGCATTCTGCCCCAGGGAATCGTCATGGTAGTACGGTTGTTTCCCGATACGTGGTACCACCCCCGGAGGCACAGAGATAGGCTCGAAATCTTCTGGCACACATCTGTCGATGGATACCAGTTTCTCTCCCGTGGACTCTCCACGTGCTTCAATAAATGTGGCGGCCGAACAATCCTGTTTGGGGTGATCGGTACTATTGTCGGGATAGCGGTGCTGGATATCGTTTGCGGGGACGATGGCATCCAAACCGAAGAACTGTTTTGACCTCGTTTGGGTGAGATCAGACCAACTCAGGAGCTGTTCTTCAAATTAGTAAATCCATTGCCGTAACGACGGAATGGTTGTCACAAGAAAGTTCAAGCAAAACAGCAGCTCACAATGCATAACCGCATCTAGTACGTACATCATCACTATGCTCGTCCCAGAAGGCCTCCTTCTCCTCCTTAGTTAAAGAAACTGCCCAGAAAATTGTACCAAGCCTCTGGCTTTTTGACTCGTAGAAGCTACCGTAATGGCTCTCGTGTGCCATACTCTGGAGTTTCCTGCTCATTTCCTCGATCGCGTCCTGGTTTTCGGGCCATGTTACATAGTCCCGCTTTGGGTAGATTGCAAACGACCTGACAGTTCCAGGGTCAGCGGCAGCAAAACCAGCAAAGACAGCTGTGAGCAAGGGAAAACATTTGAGAAGACGCATGGCTGGGAAAGAATGCCTCAAAAGAGGGCAAGACAGAGAGGGTACAGTAACACTGATATAGTCATAGCATTGCTATTATTATTGCTGAAATTTTGGCTACCCCGAGTGCTTATATGAACACAGTGGACCTCGAAAAGAACTTGTCTCATACTCTGTACATATGGAGCATACTAAAACAAATGCTGGAGCTTATTTATAGATAAAGCAAACCATGCCAATCTTGCGGAGCAGAGACGTACGAGGATAGTGTATAAATAGAAAAGCCATAGCAGAGACCACTCTGTAATACCAGAGCTAGGAATAAGATACTGCGAAGACAGAGGGAGGAATGTTGGGATAAAAGAGGGTCTACGGTGGACTATGGCGAAGTCTTATAAGGGGTATGTGTTGGCGACTTTGAGGACGAACCACTCAGCTCATTATGCGCCCTCGGATGGCCAAGAAAAGCAGCCTCCGGTGGAGCAAGCTACCACTCCCGGCAGCAGCTAAAGATAAGACGCCGGAGGGTGAAGGCCACCGCTAACAAAAGTGAGCCCACATCTATGGGGCTCTCGGTGTTCCAAATGCGACACCAACTTGCCCCAAATCTGTTTGGACGCGCTTCCAGGAAGACGTTGAAGTAAGGCTAAATTCAAACCAAGGCCGCATGTGTTAATCACAGACTGTTTGTTTTGACTTATCAGTAACTACTAGATAGACCCTGATATCCATGGATACAATATCAAAAACTAGTCTGTGCCTCCAGTTTCTCTCCTCAATGTGCCCGCGAGCGGGGAACAGCATCCTTTTTCGAAAGACTAGTTGGATAATTGATTGCTCGTTAAGGCGTTTTAACGGGGCAATTTTTAGAAACCCATTTATTATCATAGCCCTGGGTGGAGCTTTACAATCATCCCTCTGATTCTTTAATCAAGGAGATTTTTGTGATCTGCAAGTAAGACCACGTCTTAAATAGTAAACCTAGCAGCTCTCCCATTATTAGAACGCCGGATTATCTTTGCTGCTGGAGCATTCTTATTATCTTCATACCTCCATTTGCCTGCCAGGGATTCGAAGGGCTTACCAGCACATACAGTGGGCAAATGGGGGTGTGGATATGGGAATAGAGGGTGTTGTGGCAGCATTTGGGGGCCAGGGATTTACCACAGAGGACCGAGTATATTATTTAGGTAATGAAGAATCGTGAAAATCCTTTTGAATTAAGCAACAGGGTATAGAAACAAGTAGGATGTTTTAGGACTAAGTATATATTTTGGGCTTGTCTGGTTTATCCTCAAGCATTTGTATTCCTAGCTAGCGAGCATGCTTGAAGCAGAAGAGCCGGACGTAAACTGAAGTTGTTGCAGCTACTTATTACAGTGATGGACGCCGACATGAAATTGGGTCTAGCTTTAAAGCCAAGGTACAAGCATCTTAAAATGCAACAGAAAGATACATTACATAACTAATATCCCTACAACTACTGCCTTAATAAATCCCTTAAAATCTAAAATAAGATAAACTCATCTATCTTATATCAAAGTTTAAGCTGGTGTGATCGGGGATGTACTATATATTTTAGGGGATTCTGTCACGGCCATGGGCCTTCCAGGACCTATCCGCTACATTACCAGCAAAAGACTAGTATTTCCACCGTTTCAAAATCAAACCGTGCTCACTATGTATGGCTTTGGTTACGGCACATAACAATTCTAAGATATCTCTTTAGATATTATACTTATGGATTTAGCTGAACCTCGAAAAATCTACGTAGGTTATAATAAGATTGATTTGATGATAAATCTTGAACGTCCCTGGCCTTGTAAACCTAATGGAACATGTCATTTCTGGAAACTAAAAGCTCACACATGGCACCTGAAAACCATACCCCAGCAGATTAACAAAAGGGAAAAAAAAAGGCCATTTCAGAAACATAAAAAGACCGTTAAAACAGGAAATACGCAAGCGCCATGCGTAGATTTTTGCCATTTATCAGAAAGAGACCCTTTCTCCTTACACAAACAACGCGCAACCAGCCTATTTTTTTCTCCCTTCTAATACGTCCTTGCCAAATTCCTCAAATACCAATCCACAAGTCTCCGTCCTGCCTTAGCCTCGCTAATATGAATAAGATCCCCCTCAATAGCATAATCCAAATCATTAGCATTCACAACCTCGCCTTCCAATAATCCTCCCTCAGCCCATCGGATCTGTCTGCTACGCTGCTTATTAACAAGCAACCACGCGCGCAGCTGCTCAGCATCCACTTCCAGAAACCCAGCGAGCTTCTTTAGATCCATTGTTGTGTAGAGTTTGAGGTATGATTTGACGGTGGGGTTGAAGAGGGTGTTTTTCACTTCGTCCATGAAGATTGACGTGTGGTGGTCCACGGGGTCAATGTTCAGAGATGGATTGTCGAAGTCTGGGGGTGTGGGGTTGATGAATTTGGGGCACGCGGAGCGGAAGAGCTCTTCGAAAAGAGGGAGGGCTTCTGGGCCACCGCGCTGGAGGCGGATGAGTTGCTCTCCGTACTTCTCGCGGAGAGCTGTGTGAATCGTGTCGTCTAGACGGGTGGGGTGGAAAGCGACGCAGATGGCGATGAGAGCGTACATCTGGTCATTCTTCTTGGTGATGGCATCGTAGCTGTTGCTTCCCTTTTGGAAGTTCTTGGTCCGTGAGACATAGACCAGGATATGACTGAACATGCGGATGGCGTCAGCGTAGCGGCGCATCATCATGTACGAGAATCCAACGTAATAATACGTTGTGAAGTGAGCCGCCATGACGCGCGCAAACATGGCTTTCTTGTTCATCTCGATGTCATCCAGAGTCTTTAGGGCTAGGCTAAAGTCACCCAGCAAGCAATGGACGCGGAGCAATCCGATGATGGAGAAATATCCCAGCATCCTGTACAAGGGGCGGGAACCATATTCGTTCGCAACAGCCATGGGATCCTCATTACGCTTAATGGCGGCTAGCTGGTCGTTAATCTGGGATCGTTGAATGAGCGAATAGAGAACATTGAGCACCGAGTAGCATCCCCACGTATTGGGGTTCTCGCGCAGAACTTGGGCCTCCTCCTCGTTTGATCCCGTGCGGGCTACCCGATTGCGGTACCGGCAGAACGACTCGAATTGATAGATAAACTCGTCAATCACATCCCACGCCCAATAATACTAGAAATATCAAAAGTTAGTCAATCGCCCACAAATTGTCCCGTTACTCTACCCAAAAACATCCCACCCCGCCAAAATCCAAAAAGGCTGCGCAAGGCACGTACAGAAGGAACCTCCAAATCAACCGGCCCATCCGAATTCAAAATATAATGAAACAAACTACAATAGTTATCATAACTCGCAAACTTCGTCTCCAGTGTGGCCTGGTACTCCAGCGGTGTGGCGGCCGCAGCTAACTGCGCTTGCAGGTCTTGTGTCTGTGACGCACCACCTAGGGAAGTTGTCCGGTCGAGTTCGCTCATGCTGTCGTCGAAATGTACTTGTTCGCGGTAGTCGTTCACGAGCGCTTCTTCCTCGACGTCGGATTCATCCTGCGGGCGGGCCGCGGGGCGGTTCTCGTAGGACATGGTTGCAGGTGAGAGAGGCCCGGGACGAAGATAGGGGAGCGTAATTGAGAGGAGAGGAAAGGCGACGAGGAGCACCCTATGGTGGTTGTCAGGCGGAGTGCGTCGTGGAGGTCGTGCGACCAGTGGTGGTTGATTCTCTCTTTCTTTGGTGGTGAATTTTCTTGAGGGTTTCGCTTATCTTATCACGATCTCGTGTGTCATGTGACGTCTGCTTCGTCTGTTTCCAGCAGTTATTTTCTTGGTTATATTGATATCTTGGTAAAAGGGAGTGTGTGGAAGAGAGATAGTAAATGGTAAAAGCTGATGGCTACTGTATGTGTCCATAGATACACTGGTAACCCCCAAGTAGACTATTCCTGTCTTCCAGCCCTTAAATACATGCAACAACCAGAATTCCCCAGCATAACATCGACTTCCCCCAGGAGGATAAGTGTAATAGAAAAATATGCACAGCTAACTCCATTCGCGATACAACAAGCAGCAAAAAAAAATATGCCCCAAACGTGAAAGTCATAAGACAGCTCTGCAGACGACGAAACCTGAGAAGCGGCGCGGGTATCTAGCAGAGAATCAAGAGATAACAGTCCGCAAAACAACCTAAAATAAAAACCAATATCCGATGCCGAATAATGTAGCAAATGGGCAGCATCCGTATAACACCATGAACATAGAGAGAAGGACACCAGACCAAGCGCTCCCCATGTCCGTAGATGTAGCTGCAGATAAAACAAGAAAAATGCAGGAAGTAAAGAGTGCCAGTGTATTACTGCCGTTGAGTTGTTCGCTCCATCGCCCAAAGATCAAGTGCAATTACACCGCAATACCGGCATTCGCCCAGCTGACACCGCCATTCAGACTGGCCATCCCATCCTCTTCGTCTTCAGAGACCTCGCCTGAGCCATCAAGGGTCAACATCTGGAACCTATTTGCGGTTGGATCCAACTTCTTTGACGGAGCGCGATTCTCCTTCTTCGCCTGCACGGGCCGTGTCTTAGGTAAAGGTGCAGCACACTCATCGGGATAGTACTCAATCCGCATGCCTCTGTACGTTATCCGGGACATCATGCATGTACGAGCAAACAAGGCATTGTGCACTGAATTGGTCGAAATATACGCATCTCCACGATAAAAAGCCACACTGATAACAATCAGATTATGGATATGATCCAGATCATCCCGAATTCTGGCCTCTGTGATGTTGGGATTGACCCCGCGAATAACGAGGTTGCGCGAAGCTCCGTTAGCCAGCTTATGCTTTACATGATTGGGGATGTAGAACTGTCGCTCCGCCCAGGAAACCTCCACCTGCAGCGTGTTAGCCAGGGTAAAGCATCACCCGCATCACGGCTAACTTACAAGTCTACCAAGAACATAAATATGCTCATGCTTCGCGTGCGTCATAAACTCCTGAGCAGCCTTCCCATCCACGAAAGAAACGCTTGCCATGCGTTCCCTTGCACGGAGGAAGATATCGACCAGAGCTCCTCCACGGATGGCAGCCACAACATCGCGGTGAAGAGTACGCTCTGGAAGGTTTTTGAAGACTAGGGTCCGATTCTCCGTATCCTTCGTTTGAAACTGTGTGTGGTCTGCAAATACGCAATCCTCCCTCTCATCGCTGGGGAACGAGTTCTCGTCACTTTCAAAGGTGTTTTGATGGTTGGTAATATCGGTGAAGGGTTTGTGCGATCTAGTGTGGTTGTAATCGTAGGTTATTGTTGCAGAAACATTCTGGTTATTTGGAGCTGGAAACGGAGCAGGCAATTGCTGGGAATCTCCGGACGGTGCAGCTGCTGGGGCATAGGTGCTAGTCGAGTCTTCGCTTATAGAAGGCTGAGCTTGAGAAGCTTGCGGTGCGTTGATTAACGTCTGCTCCCGTGGTAAGTTAACTGTACTATCATAGCGGATAGGAAATGTGCGTCCTCACATCAATGTCAGACTGGGAGACACCCCCATTACGGAGATTCCGCTTCAGGTTATCTGTCCACCACATGTATTAACACATCTCGAAGTATATTTCATACGACACACGACGTCGCCAATGGAATATCCGCACATACCATATTCACGAGAGCTGCGGAGCTATTCAACAAATCAGCAAGGGCATTCTCCCGGCATGTACATAAACTTTACCCACCAGCTGCTCATGGTCTGATTTCGGAATGTTCACCGTATCGAGATGTAGAGGTGTATGGAGATCGGTGGAGGACACATGCTATTATTACCGTAGATATCGGGCTGTTGTTAGAGTGGTACGAGCTGGCGGGGGGCTGCGGGTGATATGGGGAAGGGATACACACAAACTGGGCTCTGTAACTCCGAAAAGCGTCCAACAGTCAGCGATCTGGCTCATACATCATGCGCGAATAGCTAGGGAGTACTGTCGAGCTCTCGAGATGCCAACAGGGGCCATCCAGTGTCATACGTACCTCCGAAGCAATGTCTCGAGATAGGACTGCTCTATCGTTACATAGGTCGCCATCTCTCTGAATTTCGCTGAGCAACTGTTTGCAGAAGACAAAAGCCCAAATCGTCAGCTTCAGCTACTTTCTGCAGAAATGCATGTCCTCAGTGTAGAGAGGAAAGACGAGCTGCAGGACACGCAGGAGTGGTGCAGGTAAGCTGCTGCTGCTCGTTTGCACTGTGTACCTGCATGTTGTTTGTAGGGAGGAAGACAGGGTAGCAGTGATTGAGATATGAGAGAGCAAGAGATCACTGATTCACTCACCTTCAGCAGAAGTAAGAAGTGCTCTTCAAGTAGTGTAGCGGGAACTGTGAGAGGAGAGAGAGCCAGATGCTGTATCTGGGGAAGCTTAGGCTGTGGTTAGTGGTCAATCGCTCCACCAGAGATATTCACCCACAAGTTACTGTTCTCTGAGATTATCAATGCCCTGTTCTCAAATGTGGGCAAACTTCGTCGCCTTTCTCTAGATCTGGTTCTGAAGCTCAAGGTTCATGGCTCTCCCGAACCTTCGTCTCTCCCACCAAGTTCTCTGTACCGCCGGGACACTGAAAGCTAACCGCCCTCCTTGATTCTTCCAGACCCTGAAGGTTAGCCAGGCAGGGGTTTGGAATTAGTGCCAGCGGCCCAAGGCTCCCTGGCGGTTATATACGTTCGACAACAATCAACCTAGGGCTGTGTTTCAGGGCCTTTAGGCTGGTTTTCCGGCGAGATCTCTTCCGCTGTGGCGGCGAACCATTTTACGATTAAATCCGTATATTGGACCCCTCACGAGCTCAGGAGTGGAAATTACATTTTATACTGCTCAGTTACTCGGTGTATGCATGTCTCTCGCTGGCTGTCAAGGAAGAACGGAACGTGCTCATCATTCCTTGCTGCAATTGCGTCAAAATGGTGATACTCTGTCGAAGACCGCCATGGGAAAAATGCAACATTGTGAGTTTCATCTGGAGTTGGTACAATACATGCAAGTCAGCTACACTTTGGTCATTAAAGGTGAGAACTAAGGCCAACAAGCTAACTGCTGATGGGAAATAATGGGCGCATCGCGATACAGCGGCGTTGTCGCCTCGCCTCCAATAGCTGTCCAGGTCAAGTGCACACACTCCAATATGGGTACCTTAGAACCATGTACTACATTGCTCTAATACGGTGGACATGATCATTCCTCAAGCAATATTGATTGTTGGACTCGGGAAAGACTCCGGAGCGAAACAAATAGAAATAGTGCTCTGCTCATATCATACACTTGGAGGAGGAGATCGGCCACAGTGCTTGCATAATTCAAAAAAGGGCGAGAACTGTAAGAATCGTGACAACAAGCCGGTGCCTATCGCTATCAGAAACGAATCATGATAGAACAGCTCTAACATTGGGTTTCTGGCCTCAAAGGGTTGGAAGGAAACAAACGATATTAGGTATTCTAAACAAAAGCACCAACTCAAACTCATATTGCTGCAAAACATCCACTTTTACTCCTTTTCTATGAAATATCACAAAACGCGCCTCCACAAAGTTAGTTCACTCCAACCCACTCGCTTGCTACCTGTTCCCGCATATCTCCTTCGACATTATGCCTTCTCTTCGCACCTCAGCAGAGCGTCTTTTGGAATACTGCACGTATTTATGACAGTATCAGTACGGCGTGAGCCAAGAAGGAAAAGAAGGAAAAGCAATATAAGCGATAATGTGAACCAGTTGCTTATTTGACTGCGTGTTTCTGGGTGTCCCGAAGCTGCCTCTGTGACTTTCGCTTTGAGCCACTTCCTATCCGTGTCGCACTGGCTGCACACTGGTTGGGGAGTAGCGGGGACGACATCAGATTGTGGGGGCGATGGATCTTCCTGTTGCTCTCGTGGTCGGTAACGGGTTGGAGCGCGCGCTGACAAGAAAGAGGAGGAAGAATCCGAGGAGCATATAGATTCGGACGCGAGCGATGGACACGACGATGGCGTGGCCATGATCATCCTCTCCGCATCCCTGAGATCACATCTCCATCCGGTCTCTCTGTCTTCACGAATGTTCTCCAGTCTCATCTGCTGCAGGATCTCCTTTTGCACGGGCGTCATGGGCTTCAGCTCGATATCGCCTATGATATTTTCGTCGCTAAGCTTCAAGGTGACTTGAAGCAGGGCATCTTTCCAGTTGCATGGGTTTTCTAATTTGATTGTTATCTCTGGGTGCTGTTGGCTCAGCCAGACACCGACCTGTCGGATCACCTCGCCTGCGGGAAATTCGACCCTGGAAGAAGTAGGTAGAGATTCAAGTTCCATGTTTTCGGAATCGGGGATTTGCTCATAGGCTTGCATGCTGTCTTGTTTTCTTGAAGAAAATGGGTATCGGACCTCAGGGTTGTATTTTCCAAGCCCACAAAGGTAAGAAATGATTTAGGGTTGGAGCTGTCCATGATGAAGGCCTTTAAAAGTGTGGCCAAATAACCTTAGTCGTACCAGGTGACTGGCTGGTTCCCCGTATAGTAAGCCTAGGAGGATGACGACCGTAAATATGTGTTTATACCGGGGTTTGAATTAAGGTTGTGGTTCGATCGAGGTCCGCGAGAACGTTGTTAATCATCAGCCAGGAATGGCTCACGAGAGAGAAGTTAATGAGTAACTAACGAGCACAGAAATGTCGGTTTATCTCCAATGCATTTCTTTCCTTGTTTTCCCTGGTGAAATGCGCTCGATGGCAGAGTTGTGTCCACTGTGTGCCGAAGTTGAATGAACGTAGATGTAACCCGAATCCTTTTTGCTCCAACATTCATGTACTCTGTAGATAGCCTGATCTTAGCGAAGCTTATACATGGTAATACATGCACACTCAGGCGCACTTTCCCATCATGAAACAGAAGCTTGTGCCTTTTTGCCCGGGAAATGGGAAACAAGTCTGGTCCCTTTTTGCTTCGGGTCGTATAACGTTAGACGTGAATTTTAGAATAATTTAATCAGAGCATTGGTTTTTCCCCGTCGCTTGTAAAACGCCTCCACGCTCACGGACAAGAGTCGCCAAATGTTCGATTAAAAGCTCTGGTTCCCAATCTCGCACGAAGCAGGCGGGTTTGGGAGAGGGGAACTTGTGGTTGGCGGAAGGAGAATGGCTGGAACGCACTCTTCGTCGGTAATGTTGCACTGAGGAGTATGGCTAACCGCGGTAATAGTTCCGACGTCAGTTGCTCACGGAGATGCGAAGATGGATATATGGTCCGGGGGGCCGACCGTGGGGTTTTCTTCGCAATAAAAGTAAATCATCGCGCGGAGCAGACGTCAGCAATGGCGTAAAGAAGAATAAGTCATAAAATAAACACCAAATCGAATGCAATAAAAGTAATATATCATCACTACAATCATCGACGTCGACTCTCAGGTTTAGGCTCCGATCCAGCCCTAACCCCCTTTTTCCTAAACATGCTAAAAAGCACAACAAGAATGTATACCCCAGCCACACACGCCGCAACAACAATATACGCAATCACCGCCCCCCTAGGCGTCGAAGGTTCTCCAATTCCCGCAAATCTAAACCCTAGACCCCCGTTCACGACACCAAGTACCAACACAGTCCTTCCAAGCCAGGAATGCAGCATACCGTATATCCCCCTCTGCTGCGTCTTCCGGAAGAAGAGATGCTGCGCAAGCCCCAACGCAGGTTGGAAGAGCACAAGACAGGCGATCACGACGTATCCGATGATGGGGTGATACATGTCGTATTTCCCCAGGTCGCGAGCTAGGGAGACACCTATCCCGAAACCGGCGATGGCTAGACAGAGGGTGAAGAGCTGGAAGGGGGCGTGAATTCGAGTCACTGTTTTGGAGTATGGGACGACGTACAGTGAGAGTGCAAATAAGGGGAATAGAAGCGCAAATGCCACGGACATTATGACACCATGGGCTATACGCTTTTTATCTATTGCTGAATTAGAACCAGAGGTATCATCAGAAGACGAGGAGCCACCGGTTGAAGATGGAGACGGCGCGGCGCCGGGGAGATCTTTAAACGGGTTATTAGAATTTCCACCTATTGCGTCCGCGTTGGTGAATTTCATGAGGCCCTTGCTATCATGCTGTTGTATTTCTAGCGACACATCCGTGGACTCGAGCGGGCTGCCCCTCTTCATAGCCCAGATCCAGTGACTTTGCGATGAGCTCGGATCCATTTTGCCTCCATTCCAAGAAAGACAATTGTCACATCTAATGTTAGCCGTGATCTTCCCATCAGCGATCCCAGTCCCCTCAAGAAGCGTCACTTTTGCGTCCGGGTTATGTTTTGGCTCGAAGAAACCCCTGCCGAGGCGCGGGGAGATTGTGATGTTTGAGGAGGATGAAGAATAAACGACGAAAATGTTGGAGCCAGGCATTGACTCTCCCTGTCCTAGAGCGAACCATTCGATTGAACTTGGAGCTTGCATTTGGAAATATATAGGTCCGGACTTTGAGGACGCCGTTGATTCGGGAATATTGAGTCGGTATGATATGCCATCCTCACCAGCAGGCGCAAACTGCGCCGTTTGACAAAAAGCAGTGGGTACTTAAAGAAGTGTCAGATTTCAGGAAACCCGGAGTTATCCCGACAGTGTCGCCTTTTGGTGAGCGAAAAATGAAGAGTGAGCAACCCACCTGTGGCCCAGAGAACTGCCGCCGAAGCAGATAGGTACCTCATCTTGACAGCCCTTTCGTAAACAAAAACACCCACCTTCGATTAATGACTTGAATATTCGAATAGGATATCGATGTGATTAAATCGCAATCAATTGCCTAGGCGCTCAGGGTGAACCGTGTCGCATGTGCGCCTGTAACCAATTCACGCCGCTAGTAAAATTCAGATCTGTACTCAGACGGACAAAGGAGAGTACATCCAAAGATAGAAAACCAAGCCACGGCGGTCGGAGGACGATTGGGTCAATTACAAACACCAATCCAGGTATATGGTCTGAGACCGATGAAGGGGGAAGAAAGATCAAGGTCACACGAACCGTGATAAACGACGGGCGATTTAAACCTCACAGCTGGTAGCCGTCTCAATTATAAAGTAAGAGAAGGAACAGGTGCAGATATTAAAGAAATAATTTAAATATATTGGCGACACAAGCTGCGGCGGGGAGACGCCAGGTGTTGGGATAATCGGCCCGCTCTCATTTGCTGGGATATTGGAGGCTGTATCAAAGCTGACAGGAGTTCCAGGGGGGGCTTCATATGCGCCAGCCAATGAGGAGGTGTTAATTAGAGAATTGCAGATTCTTTTCCTGCGTTTTGCGTATCATAATGAGGGTTTATTACTGTGTAGTCCGCTCGGGGACGCGTATGAGCATCAGAATCCCTCGGAGCCGCACATTCTCGTACGAGGAAGACCGAAGACCAGCGAATTCCTGCGAGAGGGGATGGGAAACACGAACGAGACGTTTTGCGTCACAGTCCGAGCCATGATGGTTATTCATAGCAAGCTTTGGCGATGTGGGATCGCCCCCTGGCCAAGCAGCCAACGATCGAGGTCCTTGCGCCATTGGATGAACTCTCTTTCTGTGATGCTGCGGAATCTTTTCCCAATTCTGCTTGCTGCTGCTGGGCGATCATGGCGTGTATTATTAATTAATATGCGGAGGAGTCGGGAGCAATTGGTTATTGGCGATCATTGCCCGGTGTAAGCACCAAGAGCTGATGGTAACAGGCGAGAGCAGGCTCACATTATTCTCAAGCCGCATCTCTGTGCCTTGCCTTGGCTGAATCCCAGTTGCGGACTGTCTTGCCCATAGTATATTGCACAGCGAAGCGATGGTGTTGCACCTACGCAGTGCAGTTCTACAGTGGCCTAATTTCATCATGAGCATTTAATAAGAACCCCAACTTCCTTCGACAATTGCGCATGATAGAAATAAATTAAACAGTTTCTCATAAAGGTTCCTCCTATTATAGGTGCGCAATAAATAGAAACTGTGGCGTATATCCCCGTGTGCCCGGATCAATCCGGTCTCACACTATCTCAACTCCTGGTCCTGCGCAGCGATATGACTGGTCCTCCCTGTAGTATTGATCCGACGTGTCAAACGCAGTATAACCCCTGTCTTGCCCTATCGCTCAAGTCTCTTGCCAACAAGTTGCAAGTTGGAGGGCCTATCTGGGAGAGCCTGGAGATCGGGCAGCTGATATCTCCGCACTACAGGATTGAGTGTTACAAACCTAATCGTTAAGATGTACGACAGAAAATGGAGATGACGAATGCATGTAAAGATTTTAGTTTTCTGGAGTCATTTGAAAACGAATTTATATATACTAGCATGTAAATGGTGGCAATAGCATAGAAAAAGCTCTTGTGGATAGGTTGCATAAATGGCACTACCATGAGTACCTACGTATGATAATAATCGGATATCGTCAAGGTTACAGCAAACCTACGTCCGCACAACGTCTGGACATCCTTCCATCCCCTTTCCGCCTCAAAGCGTACAAAAAGTGGCTTAGCACATGCCACGTAAAGATGAATGCCGTCCTCCTCATTCCCCAAAGCCAAAAATGTCAACAAATCGGACATAAGACAATCATGACGTTGACGTCTTATCCAGAATAGTCTTCATCATCTCATTACCAAGCTTGACAGCATCAGGAAATCTCGGTGCGAAGTAACTCTGGATCTTCTCGAACCTATCGCGATAGGACGCGAAGTCGCCGAAGGAGACACAGTCGGACCAGGCCTGCAGTGTGAGCGGGTTAGCAATGGCCCAAGCTTGGTGGGGATACGGCGGGAGAAGGGAGGGGTGCTAATTGCGGCAGAAAAGATGCTAGAAAAGACAGTAAGAGTATACGTACCCGAGCAGCGAACGTGAATTCCAAGTCATCTGAGCGGAAGGTATTGTCATCGATGGCAGTATCTAGAACTTCCGCAAGCAGGTCGTCGTTGCGGAATAGATACTCTGTCACTCCCAGCCAGAGGCGGAAGAGCTGTTCCCTCAATGTCAACCCATTACTTTTGTTCTTCCCCAAGGCGGGAAAAATAAAATGAAAAGAACAACTCACCGGCGTAGAACAAATCATATGATCATACGGCACAATGCCCAACTTCCACCAACAATCAACAATTGCAAGTAGACTCAGATGATTATTGGGCATCCTCCCACCCTGGCCCTTGGAAAGCGAAAACCGATCCAAAACGTCGTCCCTCAACAACAAACCTCTCTCAGCCGTCCCCGGCTTAAAGACCGCCTCACGCGCACTCTTCACCCTCCGTTTCAATTCCTCCCTCTGACCACCCAGCATCAACTTGTACAACTCCGTCACACTCTCAGCATACTGCCGTATCTGCTTCTTGGCAGAGGGGTTCAGTATCGCCAAGCCAGCGTACACATGCCACTTGTTGGCATAGATGCGTAATGTGATGTTAATCTTGACATTTTCGATGCCGCCAACGTAGCGGGGCACTTCCCACGGGAACTGGTTGTTGGCATGCCAGGCTGTGCCCATGCTCAGGAAGGCGGCGTGTGTGACCGCTTGGGTGTCGGCTGTGATACGGTCGTGCATGTCACCGGATAGGTAGACGTATTTGGATTGAAACGAGGAGAAGACGGACTCGACGAAGGCGAGGGATTTGGAAGTTGCGCGGTGTTGGATTAAGACCTGAACTTTCTTGTTACCAAGTTGGCTCTGACGTTATGATTAACGGGCATCCATACCAATGGTTGGCCCTTGGGGTTCACATTGGGACCGTGGAGGGAATGGCACGACAGGATTTCTACGTCGTCGGGGAGGTACTTGTCAAAGGCGGCGAGTTCGGGAGCCTTGCAGGAAGTTTGTCCACCGACAATGGCGCCCACCTTGGTTGCTTCATATCGTCAGGCTTGTATATCCATATATCATAAATCCATACAGGAGAGAAGACATACACGGGCCATACTCAGCGACAATCTGATCGATAGCGCCGGCCTCTACGCTGTAGATAATGTAGTCGCTAATTCTGGAAACAAAATGGCCATTCGGCAGGATATTGATATTGGACTATGGAATAGAATATATATAAGTCTCCAGTGCCAACTTGCGAGTGCAACCAAAGCATTCTTTCGACATACAGCTGAATCGTATTCATTCTTCAGAGCATCGTAGTTTGCAGGTTTATCGCACGCATTGACTCTAGAGGTGGAAGTTGGCAGTCAGCTGCTGGCCAGTGCTTTATAGGTAGTGTACTCGCAGAAAACCTGTAGGTATATATATTAGCATCTTGTGACCAAAACAAGATCAAAATGAACGTAGAGCAAGAATCGAATATATAAAGCATCAGACAAAGAAAAAAGTAAGGTAGCGAGATATTTACATCAGTGACGACCCGGCGCCACGTCCGCCGCCAGAATGGCCAACAGACAGGCAACCAAGCCATGCTCGAGCCAAATGCACTCAAGTCATCATGCTATAGAATAAACTGAAAAAGAAAAAAAAGGACAAACTTACCAAATGACAGAAAATCATGAAATTTGAGCGACGGGTCCTAGAAGAGATGAACGAGTATTTACCTCCAACCAGCCTGGCTCAGACGCTGGGCGTACATCCTCCCCATATCGCCCATGCCAATGATGCCGATGGATGCGTCCATAGTGTCTGATGGCATAATGTAGATATTTGAATAAAAAGAATAACTGTAGTTAGTATGCTCTTCAGCCTGCAGCGTCCAGTCTCAAGCTGGGTTGCAGTCGGAGGGAAGCAGCAGGAAAGAAAGAAACACGGGCTTGGGCGGAGAGACGCGAGACCACATCATGAGCACATTGTCAGTGTCACCGAAAACCAGAGTGACTGAGACAGTGACTACTAAGAGAAAGAGAGACACACGGGGAGAGACTGCAGGAGAGAAGAGGAGAGGAAGAAAGGAGAAAGACTGACTCAGATGTCAGGACATGCTCGCTTAATAAGACGCCTCATTGGGCATTAGGGCACGGAGGACGTAGCCCTAATTAGTCAGCTAGGGCACACCCACCCCAGCCCTAACTCGCTCTTTTGGGAATATCATCTTCAACCACCACCAAGAGCGACTCTTTCTTTTCTCTTTCTCTCTCCGTCCACCACGTCCATCTCCATTCGCCCATCATGCCTCCAAAGCCCAAGGCCCCTCGTGCTGCCGAGAACGTCTCCCTCGGTCCTCTCTCCGGAGACGGTGAGTTTTGGCTCATGAGAACATTGCGGACATATCGCTAATTAAACCAGGACAACTCGTTTTCGGAGTCGCCCGTATCTTCGCCTCCTTCAACGATACCTTCGTCCATGTCACCGATCTCAGGTTCGTTTCTGTTTTTATTATATTCACATTGAGGCCCCGAACATGGATCACCACCCGTTTCCGACAATTGGGTGGACCAGACAAGTTATGGAACCGAAAAACTAACAGCTCTCTACAGCGGTCGCGAAACTATTTGCCGTGTCACCGGTGGTATGAAAGTCAAGGCCGACCGTGACGAGTCCTCCCCATACGCCGCTATGTTGGCTGCCCAGGACGTCGCCGCTCGCTGCAAGGAACTCGGTATCAATGCTCTCCACATTAAGATCCGTGCTACTGGCGGTACGTTTGACCCTGACAATACCACCTGTCCTATGACACCTGGCGCAAACTCTAACGTTCCGCTTTTTAGGTAATGGCACCAAGACCCCCGGTCCCGGCGCCCAGTCCGCTCTCCGCGCCCTGGCCCGTTCCGGCATGCGCATTGGCCGCATCGAGGACGTGACCCCCACTCCCTCCGACTCGACCCGTCGCAAGGGCGGTCGCCGTGGTCGTCGTCTCTGATTTGGTGGCGCTTCGACAATTCTTATCTGGCGCTCCGGATCCTGTTATTTTGGAGCAAAAGATGGACTATGCGCAGGTATTCTCTCGCCTACGAGGGAAATTTGTTGCATTTTGTGGATGGAATAAACGCGAAGAACGGCATTTATTTCGCCTGGTCTTCTCCTTTTTTATTTACTGCTTAGAAAAGACGATAAGCCCTGATTTGAGGCAGTGGTACGGTTATCTGATATAGTTGTACTGTGTTAGTGGGACACTACTGCTCAGCAATGAAAATGTGGGATTATCAATATACATCAATATCTCGTAATAAAGTATTAATATAGTAGCTCCGTAATCAGTAATTTCATTGTCATCAATAGCTGCAAGTCGCTGGTGAAAAGAATGTTGACATGGAAGCACCCCACTTGGAGCTGTGACGTACATTCGTAAACTTCTCCAAACGATTCGAGAAAAAAGGCGTCCGTTCTTGATACTCGCAACAAACACGCCGCAATTGGGGGCACCGAAGAATGAATTCTATACGCAGCTAAAACAATACTCCCCTATATTTCTCTCAAGCAATGTCAACTTCAATATCTCCCACACCTACCCTCCTAATCTCCCACCTCCCCGCCAAAACCCTCCTCGGCATAGACCTGCTCTCTTTCGCCTCAACCCCTTCGTTCCATGGCATAAAGGACCTTCCTTCAGGCGCTCACTTTCTTTACACGGGCACAACAGCTAGTTTCTCCCTGCGAAGTGGAGAGTGGTTTTTCATCTCCCAAAATAACAATGGTGGCGGCGCGCAAGATGTTCTGCTGAGGAAGTGGGATGCGGGCGTCGAGGGCCTTGTCCCGATTGACGAGAGAGGGGAGGAAGGGAGGAAGAAGGCCATGGCATTGAGGGCAAATTTGGGGCGGGTTTGGAGAGGTGGTGGCTTGCTTGCTTATCGGCTGCGGGCTCCGCAGGGGAATCAGAATGACGATGATGAGATAGAAGGAGCAGAACAGGAACAAGGACATGAACGCTCAACGCATCCGCGAAGTGAATGGAACCGCCTATCAGAGTACATCTCCCCCGCCGTATTATCGCGCATCCTCGGCCGCGCCGATCTAGAATCAGACGATGATCAAGGATCTTCTTCCAGAGGAAGATGGACTGTAAGCTCCGGTAGCTCAGCTTCGCAGGATGTGGATCATATACCCGGCCTAACACCAACGGAGGCAGAAAGGGCAGGAGCAGGAACTGGAAGTGTGGCGAGCGAGCAAGAGAAGGAGTTACATTTCTTACCTATTGACTTGAAACGGACTTGGCGGATGGGTGCCGTGGGAAGGGAGAGGACAGAAGCTGCGCAGGATAAGTCTTGGGCACTGGGAGACCTGATAGGGAAGTTTTCTGAGGATGGTACAGTTGTTCCTGATAGGCCTACTACTACGGCGGGCGAAAGACAGATCCTGGGCGAAATGCAGTTTACGTTTTTGATGGTTCTTACATTGATGAATTTCTCCTGTCTGGAACAATGGAAGCGTCTGCTTGGCCTTATTCTCACCTGCCGCGCAGCTATCTCAGCGCGCGAGATGTTTTTTGTGGAAATCCTCCAGTTGCTTAGATTACAACTGAAACACTGCGATGACGTCGAGGGCGGCTTGTTCGAAATGGACGGCGATGATGGAGCGTCGTTACTTAAGAAGCTTCTCACTGGCTTTCGCACCATTGTGGATGAATTTGGTACTGATGCGGTACTGGCTGTGAAGGCTGAATTGGAGAATTTGGAAAATTGGGTTAAGGAGGAGTATGGATGGGAGTTGAGGAGGGGGGCTATTGTGAGGAGGGGAATGGTGGAGTTGGAGGATGGGGAGAGGGTTGAGTTGGAAATTAGCGGGACGGAAGAGGATGATGAAACAGGGGAGTATGCGCCTGTTATTGTTGAGATGCCGGAGGAAGGGGATGGGTATGGCGCTGGGGCGGATTTTGATATGGTTGACACCGAAATTCGGTAGCAATTGAAACATTCCCACAAGTATCAACGCATCTACGACCCATGTTTTCACATTAAATGAGCCGTTAACAGTAATATCCCGCCCTTTCAAGTGGAACCGAATTCCTGAAAATGGTCCTTGGAAAGTAGTGAACACACAAAGGAGATTTATATTTGGGAAAGATCTGGCCTATTCCATCTCCAGCAAATAGTCAGCTGGGAATAAAAAGAGCATTCATTTGCGCCCCGAATAGATACAGCTCCCCGGCTAATCAACACACGCTCCCATGCCCATGTTTTCCGATTTTTAGCAAAACCAACCACCGCAATGGCACCACCTCCACACCAACGACAACCCCTTAACGGTACGACTTCTGGTACCTCGCCCTCGCACCAGGACCACCAAAGACCTTGGGCTCACAGCGTCTGTTATCGGCGACAAGCAGGGTCCGGTCATAACCCACGAGGGCCTGCTTGAGCTGGTTCTTGGAGTGCTCGTCGACGTACTTTTGGTAGTAGGCGACTATGGACTTGGCGATAGCCTGTCTGATGGCGTAGATCTGCGAGGTGTGACCACCGCCGGAGACGCGGACGCGGATGTCGACGTTGGCGAATTTGTCGAGGCCGACGATTAGGAGGGGTTCGTAGACCTGTTTATCCCAGAATCAAACTTGTCAGAGATCGTTTTCTTTTTTATATAGCATAATTTTCTTTTCCTTTCTCTCTTTCGCCTCGAGCAAAATTTGTTTCGTAATATTGGGACGATAAAACGGGTTGATATATACCTTGAATCGGAGGATCTCAGGCTGAGTGAGGGACAGCGGTTGGCCGTTAACCTTGATGAGGCCCTTGCCTTGCTATTCAACAAATTAGCACACCATCCTGCGCATTCGTCACATATACATCCTCCTCGGTAATTCTAATCGGAATCGTACCTTGCAGTGGGCGACAGCAGTAGCTATTCAATAAGATCCCGTTAGCCGCAAGTCCACAAATCTTCAATGTCTCCCCAAACCACCGCTGCCAGGTCACACATACCCGTCTTCTTCTTGCCGAAGCATTGCACACTCTGAGTAGAAGCCATGGTGAAAAGGATGGCCTTGACCGGGGAGCGTGGGAGGATGAGCGTTGTCGAGAGTCGTTCGTCGCGGATGTTCGTCGTCCTGGATCCAAATTCGACGTTGAGTTTTGGTGTGTTTTCGCTTAGTGGGCAAGTGGGTCACGTGAGACTTGCTTCGAGGTTGAAGAACATGGAGAAAGAGAACAGAAGAGAGAACATCTAATTATTACGACTCAATTAGTTGAAGGACGCAGGTCTAGTCTACTGTGAGGAGAAAAGTGTTCTGGCTGCCTTCTCTTCTGTTTCCCTGGGAAAGCTACCTGGGTGTATCGCCTGCCTGCTCTTCAGATGAATAGCTAGCCGCAACAATGTCAACTACTGTCGGAAAGGTATATCAATTATCTACCTAATATAAAATAAATACATATCGTCGATTGCTAACAAATATAATAGACCCGTCTCGCCTACTCGCGAACATGGCACCACATCGATGTAGGCTCCGACCCTCGCACCCTCGGCCGTCTCGCCTCCTCCATCGCCGTCTTCCTCATGGGCAAGCACAAACCCATCTACGACCCTTCTACTGACTGCGGCGACTACGTTGTCGCCGTAGGCTGCCATGATCTCAAGACGTCGGGCAAGAAACGGTTCCAGAAGAAATACTACACGCATAACACACGCCCGGGCAGTTTGAAGAGTATGACTATGGATAAGATGTTTGAGAAATGGGGTGGTGCGGAGGTCTTGAGGAAGGCTGTTAGGGGTATGTTGCCGAAGAATAGATTGAGGGAGAAGAGGATGGCTAGGTTAAAGGGTATGTTTTTGTCTTTCTATATATTTGGTGTGAGTTTGAAGTGCTGACAGCTGTTATAGCATTCGAGGGTACGGCGCATCCGTACAAGAAGAATATTGTGAAAATCGGTGGGAAGAGTGTAATTGGCACTCTTCCTGAAGTGAAGGAGACTTTTGCGCAGGCCAAGCAGCAGTTATAGACACTGTATTTTTATTCCCCTTTTTTTCTGTTTAAATATGCACGTTTAGAAGGCATTCAAGGAGTCATATTGGGCTATAGTTTGAATTTTTTTATGTATTTTATACCTTCCCTACGTTTCCATTCTGTACATTACGGAGAGTCTCCTTTCGTCTGGAATATTTCGGACAATTGATATCGACAAACTTAACAGTGTATGTGTTTACAGTGTATAAGTGAAGACCAACAAGGGATATCCAGGAACTATCCAGAGATTATGCATGCAAGTATTTCCAAAATCCAGCTACTACATGATTCTTTAGATACCCTGCTCTACAACTTGGAACCGCCCCTTCCGTCTGACCGCGCAACAGAGCATTTGATGATACCGTTCGGTGTCGTTTGAGGAGCATACACCTCGGCATCCTTGCCAGTGTTCTTCAGGCCCTTGTGCCAGCTCATATCTAACCAGTATTAGCAATACTTTCTCAATATCCCGAACACATTCCCCAGCTAATATAGATAAATAAAGCTCACCGATTTCAAAGTAATGCTTGTTAGGCAGCGAATAATCAACTGTCGCCAACAACGGCTCAGCTTCTAGGATCTGCTCCGCCATCTTATACATGCTATTCTGCACGCTCCAGCTATTATCCTTTGCAAATGTAGACAGCGTAATTTCCCGCGCCGCGCTCCACGCCCTGTCGAATCTGGGTACTTCAGCCCGAACATGGTCCAAGTCGTGGAATGGAACCCATGACCACGCCGCGTCAACATCCGTACTAAGGATCCGGTCCCAGGTTTCCGGGAGCGTGGTATACTCATCCCGAATGAAGCCGTGGAATTGTGAGTTTGTGGATTTCAACACTGTCAGTCCCGTAATGCCGGATTTCACCTCGATACCTTTACCCTCCGTAACATCCACATCCACGTTGCGAGTCTCTACCCCATCACGCAGGAATGAATGAGGATGCGGCTTGCCGTCAATCGTCATGCGCGTCCACCTATGTGTGATCACATTGATGCGCGCCGTGTGGATGTGCTTGTACCGCTGTATGAAATGGGTTCCGAGGATGGAACCGAAGAGTTCAGGCGGAGTCACTGGGTTCTGCTTTGCGAGGAGGAAGACTGTGTTTTTCATGGAGTCTGTGGCTACGACGACGCTGTTGTCGGCTTCTGTATACCTGTTACGCTCAGATTAGTTTTGTTGTGCTTGAGACCGGCTAGTGGGAGGGTAACGTACGATGTTTCGATGTCTCCTTCAAGAAGCACACGCACTGTCATCTCCGTCACTGTCTGGGTGCCGTTCTTCTCATTTCTGTGTACTTTATAGACCCGGACATTTTCCTTTCCGTACCGCGCCGCCGCTAACCTGGCTGTCATGATGTTCAAGGTATTTTCTTTTCTGGTCTGTAGAAAGAGAAACTGTAGAAAATAAAAGCCAGAGAATGTGTCGGGCGGCGCGTAGGTATATATATATGCTTCCGGCGGTAAGGATAATGCCAGCTAGTTTTCCGCAAGTACAAACGGGTATTTACAAGGTCTCAAACAGACTGGGGAAGATGGGCTTTATATATATATGTATATAAATACGTTGGTTATATTTGCGTCCGCGACTTCAGAATAAAAGAAGAGGCGGAAGTCAGCGATCACAGTTGATATTCCTCGCTCGGCGCCGCGGGGGGTTACGTCCAGTAGCTTGCTCGGGATTAAAGGAACGAAGAGATGGCGGAGGACAAATCAGATCATACGATTTTCGTAATGGGGCATTTACGCTGAGACCACGTTTGATATGTCGTCAGTAGAATATCGGCACACCTAAGCTTGAATGGAATGAACTATATCCTTGTCGTTGAAGCTCCAGGTTTTGGTTTTGGTTTTGGTGGAGGCGCGTAGGGTTTCGGAGAGCTCCGATGGCCGGGTCTCGCAGCTTCGACAGTGGGTCGGGCGAAGAAGTTGAAGAAAGCCTTGAGAACATCAGGCTACGAGGAACATGCCGCACAAGCTCACACGGCGCGTTATCTACAGTTCAGTTTACTTATTTAGATACCAACCGGCAATAATAAGACCTTGAAGTTCAGGGTCGGACGGAGTACCTCTATACATACAGCCAGATGGTCTACATTTGAAGCACAGAGCGCCCTTGCTTCGCAGAACATGCAGATATGCTAATGCGGATATTTAAATGCAAATAATTTGTAGTCTGAAATCTGCGTCTGCATACTAATAGTTCTTACGAATTAACAATAAGGAGCTCCTGCAGACTATTAACTGACCTTGTCGCTATAATATTTCTACTGGACATTAACCCCCTGAACTTACGATCGAAAATGCGGTTTATGTCAAAATTCTCAAGTCATCTCAAGTCACTTATGATACCCCCGCCGCCTTTCTTGTAAATATATTTGTATTTCCCCTTATTACAACAACACAAAAAGGCAACTTCTGATAATTGGATTGATCGTGTGCCCAGGCCCAAGCCTGAAGGAGGGCACTAGGCACAGTATGGTCTTGGGCACGGTGCTCATATACACATCAATCTATCCAAGGGGCCGTTCATATCCTGCGCGATTTCCCGGGCTTGAGTTCGAAAAAAAAAAAAAAAAAAAAAAAAAAAAAAAAACAAAAAACCGTAAACTTCAACAGCATGCCATTTCTCCACGGCATAA
The DNA here is from genome assembly GCA_014805645.1 of Spiromastix sp. SCSIO F190. Classification (NCBI taxonomy): domain Eukaryota; kingdom Fungi; phylum Ascomycota; class Eurotiomycetes; order Onygenales; family Spiromastigoidaceae; genus Spiromastigoides; species Spiromastix sp. SCSIO F190. The sequence goes on along the minus strand of WXTY01000006.1, from coordinate 627,306 downwards.
GCTCTTGGATCTACCCAGCGTACAATACCCTGTACATTGCAGCTGGCCCTTTTTGAGTCGGAAAGCAGCTGATTCTTTCTAGGAACTGACCAAAGTATAATGCTAGACGTCCTTGAGCCCTCGCAATTCTGCAACGAATAATCGCCCCAGGATCCATAGAGGACGAAACGGAAACTTCAAGCCGTCCGACGACCTCTGAAGGCGAGTTTAGACAAAGCCGCCAATGACATTGAGTGCTGTAAGATATTGCTTGGTCTGGATCCCCTCCTTACCAACAGGCGGGAAGACGAGGCCAATACTGGTTAAGAGATCCGACTGAAGCGCCTAATTTTAGATAGACTGCTCGGTTTAGGCGGAATAGCGGGTTTTCGCTCTTGTCGACCTTCCTACTTGGCTCTCAAGAGCAATTGGACTTTGGACTATATCTTTATGGTTCATGACCCTGGCATACATAAGGGCAGACCATCTCCGGTCACCCGTAGTCCTCCGATGAATATCAGCTCCAGCGCCGGATCAAGATATCCACTGCTGGGCAATTACCAGCAATAGTGGCAACATGGAGTGCAGTAAGTGAAACAAGTTCTTGGGAAACATCAGCACCTGAGGCAATCAGAAGGTGCAGGATTTCAGCACGTGTTTCCTTCTGCCCAGGCAGCCAAGTTAGGTCTGGAAACTGGCACAGCTCACTGATACTCATTTCGAAAGCTATGTTGATTGCCAAGTTAAAACGGAAACTAGCCGCAGCCAAAAACAATGGAGGAGTCGTAATGCAGTCCATTAGCAGAGGGTTGCCTTCCACGGCTTCTTTCGCCTCTAACAGTACTCTGACGCAATCAACATGCCCGCCAAAAACAGCCATCCAAAATGCTGTCACTCCTCCACGACGTGTGGAAGATACATCTGCCCCATGAGATATCAGTATGTGCACTGCACTAGCATGGCCATTGGCAGCTGCAAGATGGTTGGGTGCACCGATGTCATAATTATTTATCTATTCAGCACCTGAATCCAGCAAAAGCTTGACAATTTCCGGACTCCCTTGCTCCGCGGCATGATGAAGTGGATATATGCCACTGTATTCCCATTCATGGACACTCGCACCATAGTCTAAAAGCATCCTGACAATAGCCACGTTCCCTTGCTTTGATGCAAGAAGTAGTGGGAAATTCTCCGAGGACCATGCATTGTCGCTCGGCTTAAGATAAAGAAGCGCACCAGCACGGAGCAGATATTCCGTTGTTCTCTCGTAGCATCGTAGACTTGCGGCATGTAGTAGTGTATAACAGTGTTCGTCACGCTTGTCCAATTTCACAGTTCTAACAACCAGCTCTGGAAGCACCGTGCCACTTTCAATCAGCGATGCTTTGTCAAGTAGCTCCAAATGTTCGATGACCATTAGCTGGACCTCCGGTATGAGGGTTGAGAGTGAGCTACCCGAGGGACGTGATAAGGGGTCAGTCATCCTCTGGGTAGCTACTAAGCTCAGAAGACAAAACAACAGAATCTATGCCTTGACATGGTATCTGAAAGCCACCGATCATCTGCAAGAGCCCAACAAACCGGCCGTAGTGTAGACATATACATGTGTTGAGGAGATGCTTGATCAGGAACTCCCTTTACTCCCTTAATGCAGGTTGCAGCAAGGATGTCACGTGTACTCAGCTTGGCGGAGCATGGCTGGCGCTGGGACGTCACTGGGGAATGCGGACAATGTCGAGGTTGTTGAATATCATTGCTTTTTGTCTGACTCTTTAGTATCTGCAAGGATAACACAGATAGCCTTCTGAATCTGGTTACGAGCGTGTCGTCTCCGGGAGTTCCGCACACCTTGACACGAAATGCGCCATTGAATTGATCCCGACCTGATCGACTCCGCTCGCGCCTATCATATTGAGACGTATGCGACCCAATGAAACGCCGTATGTTAGCTGGAGGTTAGGGGCGATATCCACGACAGCGCTGCTAGATGGATATCCATGGCGTCAACTTCGGCTCTCGAACAAGCTTCCTCCGCGACGCCCACACAGCATCGTGTTCTGAGTGATGGCACTTCTTCGTCGAGCCAGGAGGATGGATCCACGGATGGGAGTTGGCATGATGCGGTTTCTCAGCCTCCGCGGAATGGGTATGCTGCATCGGTGGCAAGTACCACAATTGGACCCCGGGGTGCTTCACTGGCTCCTTCTGCGGCTCCGCCAGGCAGCTTTAGTTCCGACCTGCGGAGTTTAGACTTATCCCGAAGCACGACCCCTCGACCAGATGCGCCGTTTGGTGGGAGGAACAATAATGTGGTTGACGATGAAGAGACCGACACAACGGCTATGCGCCAAGCTTTCCTTCGAGATCAGATTGATAAAGAATTGAAGATCAAGACGGGGACGGAGAACATGCTGGAAGCCCTATTGAAGAAGAATCCCAAACACACCAAGGAGCAACGATCGAGGGTGGAATCTGAGCTTGGCGTGTCTAACCGCAAACTTGCGCAATTGAATCGAGCGTTGGAAGAGGAGTTACTGCGTGCTCGAAGTCCGGCATCTCCAAATTTGGGCGGCGTGCCGGCTACGCTTCGTGGTAGTCCGCTACGCGCTCCTTCTAGGGCGACTCAGGCGGGAGATGATGATTTAGAGGATGGTGATCTCGAGACTGAGTCTCCTACATACGTGCTTACCGAAACACTGCAGGCTTTAGAGATCGAGGGGATGCAACCTGATTACTATGTTGATCGAGCAAACAGCCTAGTTGAACTCTTCAAGCGCTATCAGACGTTGAAGTATGATCTTGCGTGGCATGTTTTCGGATTGCGAATACAAGTTATGCTCCTGAGTGATAGCCGAGAAGTGTCTGCTGCTGGTTACAGACTCCTGCGTTATTCAATTGCGGACCGGAAGTCGATACAGATCATTAAGTCTTTTCATACAGATGAGCTAGTGACTCTTTCTCTTGTAAAGGAGACGAAGGCTAGTATGGAACGAGAGCAAGCCCTGAAACTTGTGAGAGCATTTCTTGACGTCAAAGATGGAGTCCGTGAAATATCTCGATCTATCGTGCGCACTTTGGTTTCGATCGCAGAGCATCGTGAGGATCGGTTACGCAACATCTGTATTATGACCCTTGTTGAGATCTTGGTTAAGGATCCTGAATTGATATTCGCCGCTGGTGGTGTTGGTGTTCTGAACGACGCGCTTGGTGAGGGGGCTTTTGGCGCATCTGAAAGTCTGGCGACTGGTTTTTTGCATATTCTTGACTCTCCCCGAAGCAGAAAGTATTTACGATCAGGACGCGAATTAGAGGCCGTCTTTGCGGCTTTCACAGACTCGTTCGGAGACAGTAATCGGACGGGACGGTTAAAATCAGCCGCAAAAGCGATCTCCGCCATGCTCAAAACATGGCCTGGACTGTTGACGCTGTCACAACGGAAGGCTAAACCGCTTCAGTCGTTACTCCAATCATTACAATACCCCGAGCCGCAAGCGAGGGATTTGGTTATGGAGCTCCTCTTTGACGCTCTGCGCATAAAGCCGCCTTCATGGTCTTCCTCGTTCCTTGCTGGTAGAAGGCTAACGACATATGGCAGAGTTGCCAACCTGAGATCTGAATCTGATTTGAAACAGTTTCGGACGGGGTATGAACATGACAGCAACGCTTTCGATCTCACAGCTCATTTCTCCGCTCTGGTCCTTGCTACTCTTATCGAGGCTGGTTTAATCAAGGTAAAGTATCTCTAGCGACTGTGTCAAGACAGCTCATCAAACTAACCGTTTGTTTAGGCCTTATCAGATCTGGTGGAGGATGAGACTGATTTAGCTTTGAAGCGGAAAGCAACATTACTACTCACGGAAGTGCTCAAGCTAGCACACCACACTCTCCCCAGATCAATAAGCGCTGACCTCCAAGTTCTACCTGATTTACTCGCGCTGCCTAGCAAACAAGACCTAGAGCAACACGTAGCAACGTCTACAATATACCAAATGGAAAGCATCAGCCGCACCCTTACAAGGTCAGACGGCGGACAGGCAATGCCAGGGAAATACTCAGTCCACTCTGAGCTGTCAGCCTCCTTTCTCACCGGTGATCAGGGAAAGCCCAAGCTTACAGCTTCCATGGATGAGGCTCAATTCCGCACTGCAATCATGGACACGCACGTCCTAAGCTCCGTAAACTTCATAAAATGGAACTGGGATTTAATCCTCAATATAATCGAGGGACCACTGACGAATCCTAAGAGACTAGATGAATCCATCAAAGGCTCCAAGTTCATGAAACGTCTCGTGGGTTTTTATCGACCGTTCAAATATAGGTTCTCTATGATCAAGAACACGAAGCCGAATCACCGGTACATACGAACCGGATGCGCCCTGATACGGACATTGCTGCAGAACCCAGATGGGGCGAGATACCTGGCGGAGAATAAGCTACTCAGACAAATGGCTGAGTGTCTAGCGCAGGTTGATCGCATGAGCGGTTTAACATCTTCATCCCCGCTCTTCTCTAAGATTCAAATGACTGACACGTTAAGCGGCGGGTACTTCGCACTATTGGGTACGCTAAGTAGTGAACCCGCAGGACTGCATATGATGGAAAGATGGCATATGCACAATATGTTTTATCATATCATCGAACTCCGGGAACGGGATGATCTTATACAGACGCTATTAGGAAACATGGATTTTTCGCAGGAGAGTCATTTGCGAATTATTCTCTCCAAAGCCCTAACGACTGGGTCAAAGGAGATTCGAATATTTTCCACCAAGCTGCTGAGGAAGTATGTCTTGCATAGTCCGGCTCTGGCAGCCGATGAGACGGCGAATACGAACTGGGTGGTTAAGTTGCTCGTTACCCAGCTGTATGATCCTGACGTAGCGGTTTGCCAGGTCGCCGTGAAGATTCTCGAGGAAGCTTGCAACCAAAGGGATTGTTTGGAGTACGTGGTTAAATGTCGCCCATCTTTGGATCACCTCGGTGAAATCGGTGCGCCTTTGCTTCTGCGGTTCCTTTCCACGTCGGTCGGCTATCACTATCTCGATGGCCTCGATTATATCACCCAAGAAATGGATGACTGGTTCCTTGGGCGTAATGATGCGTACGTCGGTCTGGTTGAAGCGTCTCTTTCCCGAGCATACGTCGACCAGCCGCGTCGTAGCAGCTTTATCATCGATGACTTCGTCGACATGCAAGATATCGGCCTCGTCCCACCACACTTTTATCGAGAATTAGCACGCACGAGAGAAGGCTGTAAACTCCTAGAACAATCGGGCCATTTCTACGAGTTTGCGTCTACAATCCGCGAATTTAGATTGGATGAAGAAGACCCGGAGGTCCTTCTCAAAGTGAAAGGCAGTTTATGGGCGGTCGGAAACGTGGGCTCCATGGAGCTTAGTGCGCCCTTTTTAGAAGAGACGGAAATCGTGGAAGGGATCGTGAAGATTGCTGAGAACGCGGAGGTTATGACGATGAGGGGTACGGCGTTCTTCGTTTTAGGTTTAATTTCTAGGAGTCGACATGGGTTGGAAATGCTGGCGGAGGCCGGGTGGGTTGCGGCTGTGGATGAGAAGGGCAATTCTATGGGGTCGTGTATTCCGTTGAATCTGAGCAAGCTATATTCGGTACGTTTGATATGAAAGTCTAGATCCGCCTGTTCGTGTGCGATCACTAATGTTAACCTTTTGTCTAGGTTAAATTCACGCCCTACAAAGCTGAACTCGGAGAAGATCGTGCGGAAAGAGAAATTTACAAGACCGCCATCACTGATTCCGACCCTGTGGGCCAGAGGATCCTGAACCTACTTGTTGAAATGGGCAACGCTGTTCTATCCAAACGATCAGCGTCCGATCTCCATGCGTAAGTATTGACCTTCATATCACGACTTTACTTTCGCCTGGATTAGAAGAACATAAATTTGCTAAGGTATTCTGTAGCCTCAAAGTGAAACGGCCCGAATACTTCCGCCGCACAGAACTCTTCCGGAAAGCCCTGATAATCCTCGAAAGCCACCATTATCGACTTCCTGCCCGTCGCTTTGCTCTTGACTTATTCGAGAAGAGTGTGCTGAGACGTGTTGTCTTGGAAGAAGATAGTGATTCTGACGATGATAGTGAGTCGTCCGGGTAAACCGTCAAATTTATCCGGCGTCTATTGTGCCGTTCCATATCCCCGTCACATCCATCTTCTACCTTTTGTTGTTATCTCCTATTCCTGAGATCTTCTTTGGTGTACGATTTTATCTAGATGTATTATCTGCTTCCCGTGCTTTCTTCCTGTTGCACTGGACTCCCTTTTTTTTCTCATTTACTGATCTGGAGGCGTTTGTCTCCGGTGTACTTGTGCCATTGCTACTCTTAACCGTATCTTTCTTGCTTGCACAAGGCGTTTACATGGCATGTATGGGACGGTTTTGGGCAGGTGGCAAGCGTGGCGATGTGTTTGACGCGAAATGATGGGATATGTTCAATGATACATAGCGAATTGATGACTCGCTTCATTTTAGCCAGTTGTAGTGTTCTAAAAACTCTGCGTAGGATCGGGAAAACAGGTATTAGCAGTATATATTTGAGTTTCTATCAAAGTGGTATCAGAACGCCAGTTTTGCCTATGCATTTTCAGATTGAACCGTTTGCTGCATTGAAAAACTGAAGTCAGTCTTACTTTCTTTCCCACAGATATGGAAATATACTCACCACCAACCAATCCATCCCTTCGTCAATGCCCTTCCCATCAATAGCCGAGCAAGCCACAATACTCCAATTCCGATCCCTCAGCTCCCCCAACTTCAACGCCTCCGAAATCTCGCCCGCACCCTTCGCGCCCGGTTGGTCCTGCTTGTTCGCGAATACTAATAGGGCTGCGTCGCGCAGTTCTTCCTCGTTTAGCATTGCGGCGAGCTCGTCTGAGGCTGTCCCTAGGCGCTCGATGTCTGTGGAGTCGATTACGAATATTACGGCGGCGGTGTTGGCGTAGTAGCAGCGCCAGTAGGGTCGGATGGAGGTTTGGCCTCCCAGATCCTGGTTTAGCAGTGAGTTAACAGCTGGTTCTGGACTTCGGGATAGGGGATGACAGGAGGCCGTACCCAGACGTTGAAATTCAGGTTCTTATATGTGACTGATTCAACGTTGAAGCCTATTGTTGGAATGGTAGTTACGACTTCGCCGATCTATTTTCGGAATAAATGCCCGTCAGCTGAAACTGTTTCTTGCCAATACACCCATGTGTTCCGTTTACTTTACCTTTAACCTGTAAAGCAGCGTGGTCTTGCCCGCGTTGTCCTGCATGCCACAGTTAGCATTGAGCCTTTGGCACATCCGGGGAAGCACGTACAAGGCCCAGTATCAGGATACGGATTTCCTTTTTCGTCCAGAGCAATCCGGATAGCAGTCTCGATATTGATCCACCCATGGTTTATTCTGTAGTAAAAGCGTCCAACGTGCTCTCCGGTAAGTCGTCTTAGATGTATGTATATCCGGTGTCCGCAGCAACACACGGCCCCGGGTATATCTGGATATGGAACTACTTCTTTCTCCGGATATAATCCTCTGGCTATGGCCGCGGCAGGCTAATAGATATATCGGCTAAAAATCGTCGTTGTCGTCGTGCGCAGTTCTCCACCTGTGCCGCCGTATGTGGTTGAAGTTCGTTCTGGCAGACAATGGTATATCTCGGGAGACGACGCTGCCTGGAAAACCACTAGGGATAGCGAGTACAAGAGACGAGAAGCAGCGTAGAACCCCCAGCGTAGCCGAGCAGCTGTTGAAGAGACAGATGGATGAATTGCCGTCCGAAGTGGCCAGAGCGGCGATTGGCGGGTCAGCCGTGCGCGAACGACTTCATACAATGGGCGAGACACTTCTTGCTTCTCTCGACTCGCGCAGCCGCATCTACGTCTACGTCTACGTATGCTGCCTGTGCGATTGACGCGTAGTCGCTGACGGGTTGGTATTGCATTGCTGACCTCTCTCGTGTCGTCTGGTGCTTCTACGTGCTATTCACAGCGATCTCTCTTTGACCGTACGGCGGAGAGCACCTTTGCGCGCCGGCACATTCACTTCGTTCTTCCATTGCAAAACTCTCTATTGATACTGTCAGTGTGGATAGCTCGTTTGTATCAATCGCCGAGACTGTGGATGCCAGCTATTCACCATTGATCCGATATTCACTCGTCGCTGAACTCAGGGCGTACCTTCCCATCCACCATGGTGGGCAAGAAATCGGGCAAGGCTCTCCTTCGGGAGGAAGGTAATCAATTCTCTTTAACGTCTACCCTTATGCTGTTTATCTAGATTGCCCTTGTGCTGATGTGATTTGCTGGGATTCTTCAGGCCTGGAACGGACGGACAACAACATGGACCTCTCCAGCTGGCCCCAGGTTCCGCCCATTAACCAGAAGAACTACTACACGTTCGTCTACCCGGAGTCTTTATTGAAGTATTGGACACATTAGCTAACCATCCTTTGTCCTATCTATAGAGACTACCTCAAACGGGATGACCAAATCCTTGCATATCGCCTCCAGAATGAGGAAGCCCGCAACCGCATGGCGAAACACGCCAAAGACCGCGACAGAGCGCTCGCTATGGCGAAGTCCAACGAAACACCCTTGGCAGAAACAGAAGCGGATATCGATGGTGACACAGCCATGGAGGAGGCCAAGGATGAGGAAGCCGAGGAAGCTGCCATAGGCTCCAAGATCGTCGTGATGCATCTGGGGAGCCAGAATCTGCGGATAGGGCTTGCTAGTGATGCGTTGCCAAAGACTGTGCCGATGGTCATTGCGAGGAAAGCAAAGGAGAGTGAGTCTGAGGAGAACGGGGGTGAGCCGAAGCCAAAGCGGGTTAAATTGGACGATGGACAGAAAGTTGAGCCGGAGAAGCTCTTTGGTCAGGAGGTGAGTAGTATTCGGGCTTTTTTTCCCTTCTGTTATTTTACAAACTGATATCTCCTAGTTCTCCTCACAATACAACAAAATGGCAGCGGAGCTCAAGGTCCACATGCGCCAGAATAAGCGTAGGACCCTTCCTAATTCCAAGGAAATGGTGGTCAACTATAACAGACGGACAAGTCCCGAGACAATTTCTGAGCATAATGACCCCTTGCGAATCGAGTGGACTGAAATTGACCCCAAAGCTGCTCCTGAATACGTGATTGGCGAAGCCGCTTTGAGGATTCCTGACTACTCCGATCCGAGGTATAAGCTGTTCTGGCCAATTCAGCATGGATGGTGCAACGAACGAGACTACATTAGCAAGACGTTATTATTCTTGGATATTTCCCTCATTTTGGAGGAGGCTATCAAGTCTCAGCTTAATTTGACTAGAAAGCAGGAGTGGAATCAGTACTCGTGCGTCTTTGTCATTCCGGATTTATATGAGAGGTCGTTTGTTACTCAGATGCTGGAGATGCTGATGCGCGAGTTCAATTTTGCTCGGGTGTGTTTTGTCCAGGAGAGTCTTGCGGGGTCGTTTGGGGCGGGCTACACCTCCGCATGCGTTGTGGATATTGGCGCGCAGAAGACATCGATATGTTGTGTGGATGAAGGGATGTGTATTGAAAACTCTCGCGTGAATCTCAAATACGGAGGTGCAGATGTTACGGACACATTCATCAAGATGATGCTGTACGACCACTTCCCGTACGCCGACATCAACCTGAACCGTCGTTACGATTATCTGCTTGCAGAAGAGTTGAAAAAGAACACCTGCACTATGAACGAGACGAACGTCTCTGTGCAGGTGTTTGATTTCCATCTTCGGGCGTCGGGTCAGGATACGAGGAAGTACACGTTCAAGGCGTATGATGAGGTTATACTTGCGCCCATGGGCTGGTTCGAGCCGGAGATATTCGATCTTTCGAATAAGTTGAAGGGGCGGAGAAAATTGATTTCGCGATCATACGATCTATATGATGGACAACCCAATGATCCCACGTCGTCGGCACAATCCGAGATACTAGCGTCCATTGAACCACCATCTTCGCAATCCAATGGTGTGGTCAACGGGAACCATGCGCAGTCCAGTGGGCCTGAGGCTCAGTCTACGCCCGGCCGCTCCCAACCTTTCCATGCCCTGAACAAACTCCACGAGCTAGATGCAACTCCCCGCTCGTCCGTCGCCGGCTCACCAACCCCCGACGTCAGCGGAACACCCCAGCACGGCGGCGGCGCAACCCCTGTACCCGGCAGTCAAGCGCAGCCTGCCTCTTCAGCTGCCCAGCGCAACCCCACTATTGAAGAGCGCGACGACATCCTCCCAACCTTCCCTCTCGACAACGCAATCTTCACCTCAATCTCCAACGCCGTGCGCATCGATGACAAACGTTTCACAGAGTTCCTAGGTGGGATTTTAATCCTCGGCGGCGGGGGACTGGTCTCTGGTATCCACTCATACCTCGAGGAACGGATGCAGCTACGTCGTCCGCAGCTTGCGAATAGTATTATGGTGGGCACGCCGCCGAGAGAATTGGATCCCCAGGTTGTGGTGTGGAAGGGGGCGAGTGTTTTTGGGAAGCTGGAGGGGACGAATGATAGTTGGATTGGGCAGCTCGAGTATGACCGGTTAGGGAGTAGGGTTATGGCGTATAAGTGTATGTGGGCATGGTGATTTAGCTTCTTCTGTTCTTTATCTTTATTCCTCTCTTTCTATTTGCTGGATAGATAGCATACGGAGCGTTCGATGAAGGAACGTGCTGCAGGGAGATTTTGGTGGCATGAGAAAATGAGACCTGACTTATTATTGTGCCTGTGTGAATATACCCGTGTCTTCTTACAATACAAGAAACAACAGGGCCATCCATTCACAACAGCTTCCATCTCGTTTCTCTTTCTATTGTCCCCGGCGCAATAGGCGGTCACAGGCGGCAGAATAGCCCGACTGCGACTTCTTTCGCCCAGTTGAGACAACTGCCGACATACACCGTGATATCTCGACTCTCCCGCTCGATTGTCTTGCTTGTGTGGTACTAGCCCACTGGTTGGGTCTATATTACACTTATTAGGTACTCAACAGCACACATCCCGACTTTTAAGGTACCTTTAGCCGCCAGACTCTAGAATGAGACGAAAGGCATACTAACCCTCTCTTGCGCAGATACTTCCCTACATTTGCTTTTGGCTTTGGCCTTGATCTTCGACAGTGAGCCGGTAATAATGTCAAAAACGAAAGATGGCCCCTCTGCGGAGGGTTTCCATCAAGAATACATTGCGTCCATGCGTTATCGCAATGACCTCCCGCCTCCCGAAATGCCGCCAAAACTCCTCGAAATACCCCACGAAGGTTTAGAGAGGTTTCTAACGCCAGCTTACGGGGCGAATCTGGTACATCGTGAGGACCCCAATATTGATGTTGATGCGGAGGGAGGCATGCCGATTGATTTGGTGGGGATTCCCGGGTTGCATTTGGGTGATGAGAGTGGTACGTTTGAGCTCCATGGCTACTTGTGCTGTTTAGCTACTTTGATATTGAACGAGATTAACTAAATGTCTCTCTCTTCTTTTTACAGCGATTATGGCCCCTGAACACCCTCCCCCAGTCGACCCCGCAGACCTACCTCTCCTCATGACCCCGGAACAACTCAAGAATCCCGCTCCCAAGAACGCGAACGTCAGTTTCTTACGTCGCACGCAGTACATCTCTGGTCGCGGCGTGGACTCGAATCAGAGGATTCCTCTTGGTGTATCAAGTAGCGCGAATGTGCCCGTCCAACCCAAAGCTGCTCCGGCGCAAAAGCAGAAAGTCTCCCGCGATGACCCTACGCATGTCAAGAAGTACATTCAGAAGGGCTTTGATATTGCCTATCCAGGAAGCAAGCACATGGAAGAAGACACAGCTAGCAGGATAAAGGGTCTGCCAGCAACAAAGGCAGATCTTGACGCGTGGTCGAATCCCGTACACCCAGAAAATCCAAAACTAAAGCCTGTCGGTTTCTACCCTATTGTTCCCGACCTCGGTGGCTTTTCCGACTCCGGTGGCTTCCTCCAATTCAAATTCGACAAGACGCCAGCACAATTAGGCCAAGGCAAGAATGACGACCGCATGGACGTAGGTATTCTCCTGCCATCTGCTCCAGAGGATAGAGTCTGCCAGGAACATGCTGCAAAGGAAGCGTTGCATAAATCGAACCCGGACAGGTATCCGGACCCCGGCCAGATTCCGTACGATTATGATCTGTTCTTGCCCGAAAAAGGCGATGCAGTGCAGCAAATTAAAGATAGCTTCGACACCACCAATCCCAACCGAGATGATGAGACGAATTACACGCATGAAGGCGCGGAACAACAGAAATACCATCGCTTTGACCGCGTACGCACCTATGCCACGACAAGCCAACACCTACGTACAGAGCAAAATTACAAAGACATAGTCTTAACCCTCTTCGACCCTTCATCATCCTCCTCATCAACACCACCTACTCAAGACAACGAACAACCCCGGCACCGCCTCACGCAAACAGGTGCATATTACTACCCCATCCTTGGTAAATTCCGCCTTAAGCCCGAACGCGCCCGCACCATTGCGCAGGCAGGGTTGGCGCCCACTCGTCCGAAGAGAGAAGAGGAGACCGTGCACCAGTTACAAGTCGTCGCAAGGGATCCGGATGAGACGGAGGCTTATAAAAGAGCGGTGCATCGGGCGCAGGTTGATTCGGCGTTTGCGGCGACGTTGCCGCCCCCGCCTGCTGAAGAGGAGGCAGCGGAGGGAGAGGTTGGCGGCGTTAAGGGCGAAGAAGATGATGAAAATGGGGAGAAAATGGATGTTGAGGTTGCTGAGGCTGTTGATGGGCTTGAGGGGGATGATGTTAGGCAGGCTACTACTGTTGCGGAGGACGAGGAAGCTGATGCTTAAAGGTTGGAGTGCTTGGAATCCCATTCCTTGTCTGGGGAACCGCAAAGGAGAAAAGATTCTCGGGTTTGATCTTGAAGAGAATAGGTCTGCTAAAGGAGAAGGGTTTTGCTTGTCATTTATATTTCGCCTTTTTTCTAGATATGTGTATTATAACGGCGATGGACTTGGCGTACACCAGGGGAACCATGTGTGGAGCGATTTGAAAAATATCTGAATAGCAATTTACTTCGTTTCGAGCAACCAAGAATATTGTGCGGAGAATTGTGGGTTTTTTTTTTTAAAAAAAAAAGGAGAAAGATGGATGCTTTTAAGATCTCGACAACCTCGTTAGTATGTATGAACTTGGGAGAAATTGCAACGCGGAAGTCCATACATACATAATGCCGTGCGTACATATGCTCAACTGAGCGTAAACAAGATATCCGATGGTATATACATTCTCTCAAATAAAATCGTGAGACGTAGACATGTCCAAAAAAAAAAAAAAAAAAAAAAAAAAAAAAAAAAAAGGGGGGATACTGCGCATAAAACAACGAGACTTTAACATGCTTAAATATAACACGCTCCGTATAAAACCACAACCGCCAAGTGCTACACGATTTCTGGGAATAAGACCAAACCGTGGTGTTGCCATGTACAAGGTATCTCTAGGCCTTGTCGATATACCATTAGATTTGAGAATGATTGGTTAATGCTCACCCCTAAGAAGGAAAAGAAAAAAATTCCTGCAGGCTTTCCTTCCCAAAAGATAATATGCAATAACGCAATCAGGAGAAATTCAGCGATCATTCATAGATAGGCCCTCGATCGCTTTACTCGCCTGCTTCTTCGTTATCCCGTCTAGGTTCCTGTTCTTCGTGGTCTTCACCTGCTCCGACACGATTGGCATCACGCCGCTCCCGCATTCCTCTGATCCTTCTCATGCGCACCATATGCGCAACCCGCCTCCCAACCCTAGCTAGCAGAATCGCGATAATGAGACTGAGGAAAAACGTCCTGGAGATATACGTTATCCCTGTGCCATTGGGCGTAGTGTCTCTGGTGGTTGATGAGGAGACATGGGCTGCTGATTCGGACAATGGTGGCGTGGAGGTTGAGTAGGATAGGTGAAAGGATAGGGGGAGGAGGGTGAAGGTTACGCTGTACGAGGAAGGGATGTCGGTGGTGAAGTAGTCGATTATGAACAGGAAGATGGGAGCTAGGAAGAAGCAGGCTACGAGTCATAAGACACTGTAGGGCGACGATGGGGTGGACCTGGTGTATGATATTAGCAAGCAGTGATACTCATAAAGAACAAAGCGTAGCGTAAAGAGTAGGGGTCAAAGCTTAACTCACCAATCTGAGCTTTCCAGTTTCTTAACCCACCCCACGGTGATCTTAAGTCTTTCCCGCACACTTCTGGCCGGTAACAACGAATACCGCTCGAGTTCAGAAATGGGCAATACGCTCCCAAGCCAATATGGGAAAAGCGCAGCGTCATTCGGAGCTGGCCCAAATGCAGAAAGCACTCGATCACGAAGCCACGGATCAATGTTCGCCCGACGATCAGCTACGAAATCCAGACCAATCTGGAGCAATTGTTGGGTTGATAGACGGTCGATTGAGACGGGAGACGTAGGACTATCGCCTTCCCCACCCCCTTGTATGGGGGCAGTAGTCTCCTGTGCTTCCAGAGCTTCTTCTTCGCTGATTGGGATATCGTCGACCCGTTCAACCTTTCCAACATAATATCCATCCGTCATATCATATTCAACAACTTTGAACCTTCCGGTTCCCACAGCCTTGACAAAGCTTCTACCATCAGGGAGTAACTCGAAACGCTCAACCAGTAGCATCGTCCCATATTGCAGGAAGGGGGTAACACCAAGCTCGCCCTGCTCTGCACGGGCTCGGTTATATATGACCATCCCGAACTTTCGACTACCGGATTGCATAACACGGCGGATCATGATTCGATACCGTGGCTCGAAAATATGTAGGTATGTCGGCATAGCCGGGAAAGAAAGAGTGCAGACAAACAGAGGTATCATGCCTGTTTCGGTTGAGTCCAGCTCATCCGCTTCAGAAGATTCTAGTCTGGCGGCTAGCTCCTCTGGGAAGAGAGTTTCAATCAACCCAGTTAATGATTTGTTTCCAGGGTAGGAGTGCACCATGCCCATCATAGGGAGTTTCCTTCGGCATAATGGACACAAATCAGAGTGGTCCAGAGCTTGGGTTATACATGTTCGACAGAAAGTATGTCCGCATGCTGTGGTGAGAGGTTTTAGGATGAACGCAAAGCAGACCTGACAGTCCATCTCATTCCGAATAAGCTTTTTGACCTGCATGAAGAAGCCTTTAACCAGCATCTCATTAAATAGCACGTCTTTCTCGGCACGTAGTTGTGTGTTATCAGCAGTGTATGGTAGTCGCCCCCGTTCAGCAGCCACATACATTCCAATTAGCCTACCTTCTTTGATCTCTGATCCCCGTAGGTTTTCATTTTGCAAAGACTCTGAATCCACGTCACGTTTCTCTAATTCAATGGCCATCAACGCATGACTCCTTTGCTGTGCTTTAGAACGGTACTCTCGCACACACTGCCCGAAAATCTCAACGACTTTACACATCACAACATCCACACTACAATCATCCAAAGCATGCTCTACCCCGCACTTAACAGTACCCAACTCCAACGCCGTCTCCTCTTTAAACGGGCAATGAATCCCCGTACTCCGTCTCTCGATTGCCGGGTACGTCACCTTCACGCGCTTGTGTGACGGAGGCAGACATGCCCGGCATATTGAATTACCACAGGGCAGCCTCACGGGATTGCAGAGAATGCGCGAGCATAGCGGGCATTGAATTAAGCGAATAATATCTCGAGGGTGGTGAGACGTATCGAGGGCCCCATTGCTGTCCCCGTTGTAGGGGGCGTATGAGGTAAATTGGTTTCCATTGCTCATAGACCGTTCCGCCGTTGAATCCAGATTTGGAGCGTTTGAATTGGCTCTGAGAGCCTTTGAATCATCGAATGCAGCCGGCGCTCGTATAGCCTGCCTGCTTGCCAAGGGCCCGGATCCGTGGATGCGGGCAGTGAGTTGGTAGATTAAAGTGAGACAGACAGTGCTGTTAGCGAGATAAATATATACCTATAATAGTAACTGCTGCTCCCGCAAATATATGAGCTCGCCCGCATAACATACAGCTATTCGAGTAGCAAGTGACGTTGAGTAGCCGCTCCGCAGATGCCGAGGCGAGTCCGTGCCAAGAGATTGATAATACCATGTGACTTTCACTGCCCTAATTCATGGTTTGGTCTTCTCTTTTCTTACCCTACTCCATACAACCATTGTTTCAAGTCTTATAGAAAAGTCAACTTTTCATTTCATTCTATGGATTATTAGAGATTATATTCGGCTTGGAAGACCCGAGCAAGCCAATTAGAAGCTCTTTTATCAAGTGTTCAAGAACAAGATGATAACAAGGCGCGTTTCAGTGCATTCGCTAATCAGACGCCAAATTGGACAGCCACTAGTAGGTATCGTGGGTATACCGGGGCTTGATTAAATGGCTGACTGGTATTATATAGCACAACCTCTCACAAGTATGACACAAAGGACAAGCAAGAAACGAGATAATGGAATCCTTGGTTACGCACACTCCCCTAGCACCACTATACGCCTACAAGGGGGGGTAATGGTAGCAGGTTATGTCTTTCACATCGGAGACTGAGTCTTTGCTTCCTGCTCTGCTTGTCCGAAGGCTCCTGCCTCCTCGATGTCGCCACGTTCGGCGGCAACCATCCTCTTGTGCTTGACCATCTTGGTCTTCCAAGCGGGTGTACCTGCCTCGAACATGTGTGTGACCTCCTCAAGCGTCTTTCCAGCAGTCTCTGGGAATGCGAAGAAAATGTGTACAGTCATCACAATACAGAAGACGCCGAAGACTTAGGAGAAGGATTAGCCATGTGGCCATTCGTCATGAATCAAAAAGGGAAAGAGGAGGGACGAAGTTGTTTGACTTACTCATGTAAGTTCTCCACTGGATGTTTTCGAAAGCTGGGGGAACGAAGTATGCCAGCGCGAAATTAAATATCCAGTTCGAAGACGTGCAAAGTGCAACAGCCTTTCCACGCAATCTGAGGGGGAAAAGTTCGGGCGGATAGATCCACGAGACGGGACCCCATGTTGGTGCATATGAGGCAACGAACAGATATGAGGTGGCGATAACGGCTTTTGACGGAGCACCGGCATCTATCAACCAAGACGCAGCCGCGACACCGTCTATACCACCAGGGACTAGATGTCCATAGCTACCCATGACTCCGCCTGTGGCGAACATCCACAAAGCCATGAAAACGCCACCGACAACTAGAGGCCAACGACGTCCCCATCTATCAATCCATAATAGAGCGGGTACAGTCATGACGACGTCTACGGTTCTGTTAATAATTTTCCTCACTGGCGGGCTTTTCATACTTACTGATGGCGAAGTTGATGGAGGAGGAGACAAGTAGGGTATCGCCATTCAAGCCGGCCATTGTGAAAACGTACGAGACCTGTTTGCTATTAGTGACAGCACAATTGACGAGTGTATAAGAGTAAGTAAGAATTTAAGGCGACTGTATGCGAAAGTCTACGTACGTAATACATCATGACATTCATGCCAGTCAGCTGACTCCAGATTTGCATAAAAACACCGACATGGGTACGGTAAATCATGTCTTTTTTGATGAGATCGAGATAGCTATAACCAAGGTCAGCGAACAATCAAGGGTGGTCAGATAGTAATGAGCCGCACCTAACATCGGCATTGTCGTGTTCGAATTGCACAACTTGCCTAATCTCAGCCAGCTCGTGACGGACCCAGGGGTGGTTTCGATCACCTTTCCCGTGAGTTTCAGCAATAATTCGGTGAGTTTCGTCCCAGTTCCCGCGTTTGGCATGCCACCGTGGAGACTCTGGCATAAAGAAGAGAGCAATGAGGAGGAAAAGAGCGGGAATCATCTGCAGGCCCCAGGGGATCCTAAAACCAGCCTCTCCGACTGGTCTGTCAATGTAGGAGCAACCGTAAGACACATAAAACATGATCAAGATGCCTTTAAATATAATCAGCAGCAGTCCAATTGAGTTAATCCCACCTTTACTCACCCCATGTGATGGCCCACTGCTGGCTTCCAACAACTCGGCCTCGCTTAGACGGAGGTGCAAGTTCAGATATGTACACAGGGACCTGAGCAGAACAGATACCGACTGAAAAGCCGTTAATGATACGGCCAACTATCAGCATTGGGATATTTTGGGCCGCGGCGCATAAAATACTCCCAATGAGCCTGAAAAATGCCATGTCAGATGTGGTGAGTTTCAAGGTCCTTACACCAAGACTTACCAGATAACGCTGCCAACCTGAATTGACTTTTTGCGCCCTATTTTGTCGCTCAGGTACCCTGAAATCAGAGAACCTAACCATGATCCACCAGGCATTGCGGCAGTAATGCCA
Source organism: Spiromastix sp. SCSIO F190 (assembly GCA_014805645.1). Classification (NCBI taxonomy): domain Eukaryota; kingdom Fungi; phylum Ascomycota; class Eurotiomycetes; order Onygenales; family Spiromastigoidaceae; genus Spiromastigoides; species Spiromastix sp. SCSIO F190. Next base: position 608,998 of record WXTY01000006.1, on the reverse strand, counting down.
CCCTGGGTGTCGGATGTGGGTCCGCTGCAATGTCCTTTCGGGTTATCTGGGGTTATCTCACCCCAGTAATTGGGGCCCTGGTTGAAATAGCAAAGGTAATGTTGGGTTGAAATGCTACATTGCGCGTGTCAGAACAAGCTCTGTTGAACTGCAAATAACGAGTGAATCTATCAATTACAAGCTTTTGTACTCACATGGCAGACATGGAGCTGATATCGAAGCCGAAAAGAGCTCCACCCATAACGGCAATGGCCGTGATGGCGTAAATGTTGGTGATTTCAAACCCCATATTGAATGACAATGAAAACGATATCTCTCTCTAAGAAAAATCAAGACCACTCAAAGATCAGACTTCGTGGTGGGGGGCAAGGCAAGCAAAGTTTGAGAGGGGAAATGGATTTGGAGGGAAACTCCGGGTATGATGGCTTCTTATACACCACTTTCTGTGCGCTTCCATATGAAGGACTCTAGACTCAAGCTTCGAAGCATTTGGTTTATTAGAGCCAATGGGTCAAGAGTGCTCCAGGCACGAAGTCAGGCCATGGTTTCATACAATCAGTAGCAGGAGAACCAGGAATTATAATGCGACATGCTTTATAAAAATTTTCATCGGAGAGAAAGCACCATAGAATGAAAAGAGCGGCCATTAAGCTTGCTTCAATGATGGATATATCTCAACATATCCAGTGATTGGTAGTTGAGGAACCAAAAAATACGATGCGACAGAGTTCATAGGGATTTCTCCCCGGACCTATTTAGACCTCAGGGCCCTTCCTCGACCATAGAACGGGTAGGAGCAAGCATTGAGCTTGTTTCAATGATGATTATATCTCAATATACCCAGTAGTTAATATTTCCTCTGTGGAAAGAGACATGGTTCTTGTGGAACGCGAAATGGTAAAGTAGCAACGAGAGTTTGGCTTCTCCATGGTGTCAAAACTCATGTGCTCCTTGAACATAGGGCTCCTTTGGTAGCGTGCGGCAATGGCAGAGGGGGAAGCATGTTCCCTATTGGGAAGCATGAGCATAAAGGATGTGATAGGATGGCGAGCAGCTACAACGTAACATGCATGTCACTTTGTTTTGGTTATCCGCTGGTACCATCGACTTATGAGTGTCATGATAGGGAAACACCATCGGGTAGTGTGGATGATTACCCTTGGTTATCCTTAGGGAGATCCCAGACTTTGTCCGACCAGTTTGACGGTCGGATGTCCCGTTTCAAAGCGGAGAGTTGTACAACAATAACGCACAGGAGGACCAATTGGTGCTGGGAAGAAGCACCTCACGGGATTCAGCATCACACCAGCAGCAACTAGAAACGTACGTGATCAGCATATCGCATCCATCGCGGATAAATCGTAGGCAATAGAAATAGCGCCCGTAGAAGGGAGAGGAATCTGAACAAACCATGAGGAGAGGTGGGCGGAAACCATGGAAGTCCAAAAGTGAAATTGGTCCAAGCTCTTTGCTGCCGAGAAAGGATAGCCTAGATAGACCGTACCAGTCTCACATATTGCCACTCTCACACAGTATGGATTTCTTACTTGGGTATATCTTCTCGGTGGTAATCAGGCGGTCTTGATTGAATTTCTGATCGAATTTCTAATCAGCTCGTTGCTGGGTTACAAGACACCAGTCTACTTGCCAGGTGAAGAAATTCAATATGGAATCAAGCAAGTAAATAGGTAAGGTATGCCTTATAAGCAGAGAGAATTTAGAAGAATCCCTGGAATTAGTCGAGGGATTAAGTGAGAAGGTTGCTGAATGAACAGAGGAGCCAAAGGAAAATTTCAAGGATTTGGCTGAGAACTAAACTAGATTTCTCCAGCTGAACAGGCTTTCGGAAACCCCTGGCCAACTCATTGCGGGGTGGTATTACCTCGCACAATGTATTCGCCGTACTGCAGAAAACGGTCATATTGACACTCTCGCTTCTTTTTAACGTCTATCTTTGTACGAGGATTTGTATTATGGCGCCTATATTGACGTGTCTCCTGATTCTATCCATTATCCCACTATCTTACCATTGCATGGTAACATTCTTCAACGGGAATGGTTTGACCAAGCTGATGTTGGAGGCCATTGATAATGGACAAATTCTTCCAGACGTCCCTCTGGTGCCTGTTACGACAGGCTGGAATGAAGCCATAGATTGGCAGCTGAAAGCACCAGTAATAGCTCTCTGGCCATTTGGGGATGGTCGCCGTCTCGATGTGCTAATGGCCGGGTGGATTATTCACGGTGCGTTTGGCGGAGCGTGGAGCCTTGTGGTATTAGAAAGCCTCCGAAAATGCAATCATGGGAAGTTGTTCACATAGTATGTTGTTGTTAGCAGCCTGTGTTCGCATGCTTTCTTTGGCTTACTTTGGCTTAATACGAAAGTGTTGCTATTATCGGTATAATCGATTTCAATCTTTCTTTTGCGATGACGATGCCTCTATACACGGTCCTCCATCTGCTTACCTCGCCGTCAGCTACGGAGCCAACAGTTGACACTGTTCAAATGGATCCCGACCATCTGATATCATTGATATTCAGTATTATATCGGCGTACATCTTTCCTATGGTTATGGAAAGCTTACCCGCTCCACAGATGCAGAGCCTTGTGCAGAAGCAGACCATCATGGCGTGGTATCAGCAATGGCCGGTTTACATCTCCCTTGCTCACCACCTATGTTTCAATATAATAAAGAAATGTAGTGGTCTGCAGCGATTTTCTGACTCGCTGCAAAACCGCTGGTGGCATCTTCGAAATGTCTATGGGTTTGCCTTTGCACTGTCTGCTCTGCCGCATGTTTTGTGCGTCTTAGCCTCACTGCTCGCTGTTTTCTTCCCTGGACTTTATCCTGATGGTGTCGCGGAAACGATTCGCCCGCGCAGTGTCCTTTTGGAGGTTACTCCATTTTCCAAGGTTGAAGTGGAATCACTGTTTAGCGGCATCAAATGGCTTTTTCAGTTGGATCACTGGCTCGGTACGTCCGCTATCGTGATATGGGCCATCCATCTCCACATATCTTATCGCCGGAAACTTGTGCATGATGGATCGACGCTATGGAGGGGGTTGCTATTGAAGACGGCTACGCTCTACATTCTAGGGGGCCCGATTTCGGCTGCTATATGGTTGATTTGGGAGCGAGATGTACTGTTGCTTAGTACCGAGACCAAGTCTCTACTCAAGACGGAGTAAGACAAGTAAGCAGTTGAGTGAGCTCTACTGCACTAAGTTCTTTGTCATTATTGTAGGTGTTGGATCTTGTGTGTAGGATTGCATGTATTGATTGACTACTCTAACTATAGGGAGTGGTAAAGAGTTTTTACCTCTAGGAGATTAAATATATACTAGTCCTAATCTATTAATAACTAACTAGTTCTACCAATTAGGGTATATCTAGGCTGTAGATTAACTCTTGTATATCTAATACTATAATTAATTTTCTAATAGAGCTTATCTTAGGAAATATTTGGCTTGGCTATATTACTTGTAGCCACCCAATCCCAACCTATTCTAACAGTAGGTACAAAAAATTTTTATTTATTTTATTTTATTTTTATTGTTGTTTGTTGTTGGGATAATTTCTGTGTTGAAAATCTCAATAGAGCTGCACATTATAGGGAGCAACATGCACGGTGAGTTACAGCAAACACCGGCGAGTGGGTGTAAATGAAAAACAAGGAACACCACTCGTATCAACAAGAATATATAAAGAAGGACGTTGTTCTCGCAATGGGTTATATGGCAAGCACAGAAATCTAGAAATGGAGGAAGCACATGTATATATCTAAGAGGGAGTATGGAACCCAAGAAATGTCAAGATGAGTGCCTTTCATGCTTCAAACCGACTTTCATTAAGACGTGATATATCAGTTTGGAGCAATCTGGACTAGCTTGCTCAGACCTGCTAATTGCCGACATACAGCGGAAAGACTGTTGGTTCCCATGATTTCTAAAAGTGGAATATCAGCTCCGACATCCTTGACGAGCCATGTCCGGAATTCCATAGCCACAAGAGAGTCGACACCATTCGAACTGATCGATTTGGAAGGGTCAATATCATCTGCTGAGATGGCTAGAAGGGATGCCAATTTTGCCTTGACTCCGTTTGTTACAATTGTTACGGCCTCTTCCATCGAAGTACATGCGCTGAGGACTTCCTGGATAGAGATCGCTGAATCCTCGTGTCTGTTGCCATGTGTACTTGACAACGTCCGGAGCTCTGTAAACAATGGATAGGTGAGATACGTCGGTGGCGGTATGCCGCGCTGACGGTATGAATTCGAGTTGGTCAGCCCTGTCACAAGTTGGCAGGTATCCTTCGTTGCTGGGTATCGCGGATCGATGAGGTACTCTATTAGAGCATGAATTTCCTCTTCCCTAAGGAACTCAAGCACGACCGTCGACTGTTTAGCCTTTTCCTTATGCTCAGCAACATAGCCAACTGAGAGGACATTCCCCAAATCAATGCTCGCGGCCGGCAGATTTTTACTGAGGCGATATTTTGCCAAGGCGTCCTGAAACGTGTTCCCAGCCGCATAATTCGCTTGACTCCGGTTGCCGAGGATTCCAGTTGCAGACGAGAGTAGAACGAAGAAATCCATATCTATTGGGAGAACTTCATGGAGATTCCACGAGCCCTGAACTTTTGGCCTTGTCGTGGTGAGCCAATCTGCATACGACATATTTTCAAACATACCGTCCTATAATCCCGTATACCCACGTTAGTAGGTTTTCTCCCATTGAAAATAGCTATCACGAGCAATATTAGTAAACAGATAACTGACCGTGAGCGTCATAGAGCCTTGTATGCATCCCTTTATAGGTGGTAACTTGGCTTTGCACTCTTCAAGGACCGAAACCAAGCTGTATTTATCAGAAACGTCACAAGTGAAGATATGCGCCTTGCAATTGTTGGCTTCGAGATCCTTTACCATCTGAATCACCGGTTCGGTAATTTTGCCTGATCTAGATAAGAATATCAAGCTCCTTGCTCCACGTGAGGACATCCAGCGAGCCAAACTTCGTCCAATCCCACCAAGTCCTCCCGCGAGCACATACGATGCGTCGCCGTCAAATCTGTGTGGAGGCAATTCAGGGGGGACAAGTGGTATAAGGTCATCCGGATTGGGCATAAAGATCATCTTGCCCATGCCTTTGCCAGACTGTAGAGTCCTTAATCCTTCTTCGACTTGTGAATAGCTTAAGATCTTAGTGGGTTTGGCTTCTCTTATGTGACCCTCAACATATAAGTCCACAGTGTCTTGGGTAAGTCTTTTGATGAGTTCAGGCCTATGACGCATCATAGTTGGAAGCTCGACACTGGTCATAGTAACATTTCGAAGAAAAGGACGTAGTTCAACCTTGCCATTTGCTTGGGCGTCCTTCTTACCAATCTCCACAAAGCGTCCGAAGGGGGCGACGCAGTCCCAGGATCTTCGAAGAGCCTCTCCGGAAAGAGAGTTCAGTACAACATCCACCCCTTTTCCGTTTGTCATTCTCATGACTCCTTTGACAAATGTTAGGTCCCGGCTGGAAAATATGTGATCTTCAGGGATATTGTATTCCGTCATAAGGAGTTCTCGCTTCTCTTGGCTAGACACGGTCGCATATATCTCCGCCCCAAGCATCTTTGACAGATGAATTGCAGCCTGTCCGACTCCTCCCGCAGCCGCATGGATCAGTATGGTCTCACCCTTTTGTAGCCTTGCTGCATCAATCAGGCCGTAGATAACAGTGGCATAAACGCATGGCAAGCCAGCTGCTATCTCGTACTTCATCGAATCTGGGATTTTCACGACAACGTTCTGATCAACCCGGCCAAATGTGTGAAAACAGCCAGTGCTCTCCAAGCCACACAGGTAAACTACACGGTCCCCTACTTGGAAGTCCTTAACTGCAGTTCCCACGCGCGAAATCTCACCTGCAGCTTCGTTGCCCATACTGTACGCCATATGTTCGCCCATGGCAATCATGAGATCCCTAAAATTGAGACCAACGGCCTTAATTTCAATTTCAACTTGTGTGTCTCCTAGAGGCTCACTGTAGACAATATCTGTGACCCATTCCAAACTATTCAGAAGGCCTGGAGCTGCAGTGCTCAATTTTATTGGCCGCCCGGCTTCTTTAAACGCAGTCAGTTTGGGTGAGGCTCTCGAGAATTTGTTTGTTAGATGGCTGTTCGCAATCGAATCTGTCACAAGACGATTAGAATAGAACATGTCATCGGCCAGCACATATTCAGAGTTCCTCGTGGTGTCATCTGGTGCAATAAATTGAGCTCGGTATAATTTTGTCACTGAATCAGCCAGGGCGCTTATGGAAGGTTTCTTCCCAGAGACACAAAGCGTGACAAGGTTAGCATCATCCAAATCACGCTCCCAACGAACTGTACGTAGTAGTCCGGTAACCATATTTAACTCCGGATTCTCATCAACGTCACCACTCAGCCAAAGTAGGCCTCCACATGTTGCCAGAATCTTTTTGGTGGAATTGAAAGCTCCCTCAGTCAGATTTGCAAGAAATGAGGCCTCATATTCGAGTAATGATACGCAGACTGTATCAGAGACATCTAAGTTGGCTAATTCCGTCACGTCTATGATTGAGCAATCGTCAACTTTAAGATCCTTGGTGAGCTTCTCTTGAAGAACTCCTGCCAAGTCAGCCGATAGCTGTCCCGACGTTAGAATTGCACTTTTCAAAAAACGCGTATCGTTAGTCTGATGTCGACTGAGGGCGGTAGATATGAGGGTGCTGTGGGTCAACAAGTCCAGGTTCGGTCTGTCCCCAAGGCTGATGTCAACACCGGAGAAGCCAGACTCGCGGAGAATGTTATTCCACTCTGATTCTGGGATGAATGGGCACCACTGCCGGATAGGCTCAATACCAAGCCACCAACCGGGCAGCTGACCAAAAGCTAAAGGAGACCACAAGAAGTCTTGTCGCATTCCTTCCTGCATGATGAGCTTTCCACCTGGCTTCAATAGCGAGTGGCAATGCGCCAATGTTTTGCGTAAATCAGCTGTTGCGTGAACAACGTTTCCCGCTACAATAAGGTCGTATGCACCATTTTCGAATCCCTGGGTCTGCGGATCGCTCTCAACGTTGAGGATCTTGAATTGTAGAATGTCTCTCCAATGTGAGAATCGATTCTTTGCTTTTTCGAAAAAACTAGACGATAGGTCGGTAAACATGTATTCGGAGATGCGCCAAACATTCCCTCCATCTTGCTCACCATCGGAGAGCGGGCATAATGTTTCGAGGAAAGAAACAGTAGAGCTACCAGTCCCGGCCCCGATCTCTAGGATCTTCAGATTGGTCGATTGATGGCCAAGAAGCGACAAGTAAGTTTTGAGTAGAGTGGGGATGTCACCAAGATTCACCACCTGGTCATAAACTCTGTCTAAAATATCGTCCTGACCAAACATTAAATCCAGCGGATCTGTTTCATTTCTCAAGACTTTCGGGATATTCTTTCCCATGCGAATAGCGAGTTCTCCATCAGCGTTGTGCGCTTCAACTTGTGAATACAGTTTCTCCTTCAGTTCCTCGCTTCCAGTGCAGCTTTCCCATTCGCTGTTTGAGAGCAGGGTGATGCAATTACTTTTCAATTCATCCACATGATGTATCATCCAGTCATAGTACCTCCGAAGGTGGCCTTCGAGACCGTCAGCGTTGAACCCCTTCATCTCATCCATGGCGTCCGTAACTAGGAGCATAGTCGCAAGTTGTAGTTTATTCACCCAATATCGATATTCGTCGTCATTAGGATCGGGTAATTCAGCTAAAGCACGCAATGATCTTGGATCTATTAATTCGAGAGCGGGTTTCCACAGGATACTGTGACACAATTGCCGGGTGTCATTATTCCCAGACGATGCCGACTCAAGTGGGCTTGTCCTGATGCCCTTGAGTGAAATTTTTTTCTGTTCAAAATCCTCATCCCAAACCGTAATATCACTTTCGTACTTTTCGTATGCGATGAGTGAGGACTTAGCGTGGCCGCGCAGGACGTGAAAAGGTTGGTTATTAATACTGGAAGAAATCCAAACATCTTTGATGAAAGTCGGAATAGAAGCACTTTTGAGCGATTTTCGGCCTGTAAGATCCATAACGCCCGCAAGGAACATGTGGAGTACGCTGTCCATGGTAGCCGGGTGAATGAGGTGATTGTGCATATAGCCTTTAGGCATAGATTTTGCTATGTCTGGGACGGTAACAGAACCCAGGACTTCGCCAAGCCCCTGACCAGTAGCGGTTACATTTGCCAGGTTCTTGAACAGAGGCCCGAAGCTAAGGCCAATAGTCTGGAGATTTTCATATGCTTTGGCGAAGTCAACAGGAGTCTGACATAAGTCCTTGGCCCGGCGCAACGACGCCTTGCTGGCAAGGTTCTCCGCTTCCTCCTCGCGTCCGGCATCAATTGGTCCCGGAGGAGTTTCGTAATCGACAGCAATATAGCCAGTGCAATGCTCTATCCAGTTGTCACCGATCGGATTGTATGAAGAGATTTCGAACCTGTTCCAAACAGACGAACCCCACAAGCTAGACTCATCCATACGTGACATTGAAAGATTAGTCTCAATTCCTTCTTTAGTGTCTGGTATGATGAGTGCTCTTTTCATGGATATATCCCGCAATCTAAAACCAGTCACTTGAGCGTTCTGAGCAGCAACCTGCCTTGATGCTTCAATTGCCATTATCAGGTAGCCTACACCAGGCCACACATAGCTGTTTGTAACCTGTAATGATAGTCAGAGAACGTCTCACGCATTGGTAGACACAGAAAGCAGCCCAAAGACACATACCATATGGTCTTTTAGCCATGGATTCTCGTGCAAGCGAAGAAAATGACGCCAACGTGGATTGTCCCCATTCCAGTCGGGGACGGGCGCTCCGAACAAGTCATGTCTTGGGTGCGGCCTAAGTCGGAAATTCTTGCTCAATCTGCTCTCATAGACAGTCGCTGTAGAATGGTTGAATCTGTAAGTTGGGAGATTGATTAAAAGCTTTGGCGATTTAAGTTCCACTTTCGAGCTCTCGTTAACAGCACAAATATGAATATGGTAACCCTTCGTGTAAAGTTGTGCAACGGTCTTGAGAATACTGGTCACGCCAGGGTTGGTGCGATTGAGAACAGAACTGTATGATATGAGGGATTGGTACTTTTTCTGAGCTATGGTCTCCTTGATTGCACTGCTCAGGGCAGAGTGAGGACCAATCTCGATGATTTCATCCGCGAAGATATTCTCTGCACTAGTGTTCATCCGAAGCGTTGCTTGTCCTTTCGAAAGTCGGGTAAAACACAGTTCTGCCAAAGCGTGCGTAAATCGCACAGGGGAGACTAGGTTGTCAACCCAGTATTTTGCATCTAAATTATCGCCCTCTATCCTCTTCCCGGTGACAGTCGAAAACATGTGGATTTCGTGAGGTGCGTTTAACATAGACCCAGATGGTAAATCACCAAGACTCCGTTGATACTCATCAGAAACCTCGAGCATGTGAGCTGAATGGTAGGCATTCAGGACGTTGAGTTTGCGAGCAAATATTGCATCGGCATCCAATAATTCCTTCAGAGCATCAACCAGTCGCTCGTCCCCAGATACTGTGTTGTTTCTAGGACTGTTGAAGCAAGCAATAATCAACTCCCCCGAGCAACCCGAACGGGCCTTTTCAATGTACGGAAATAGCTCAGTCTCCGACAATCCAACAGCCATCATTGAACCCTTGGCGCTAATTTGTTTCGATGAGATATAACCTCTTAGATAAGAGGCCTTGAAGGCCGCTTCTTTGCTTAATTTTCCGGCACAGTAAGCTGCCGCGATCTCCCCAGAGGAATGCCCAACAACGCGACTGGGAAATATGTCCCAGCTTGAGAGGAGGTCTACCAATGCTATCTGGAGCGCTGTGCAGGCTGGGTGCGCAAGCGAGGGCTCATTCACTCGGGAAATTTCTTTGTCACAGAGTAATTCATCTATTGCGGACTATGATTAGCCTCAGTCAAATCGATAACCAGGTTCACACCATACCTAATAGACACCAGGAACTCCCTAGGGACTTCATATATGTCGACGCCTCGACAAGGGTCTTCTTGAATGCGGGAAACACCAGAAGCTCGCGGCCCATGGCATACCACTGAGCACCCTGTCCAGTAAAGACAAATCCAACTTGTGGTCTGTTCCGCACGCGGACTGGACGAGAGATCCCATGACTTTGAATGAGACTTGAGCCGAGTTCTTTCAATGACCCTGCGAGGAGGTAACTTTTCCAGGGGAACGAAGACCTTTTATCCGACAAGGTGTACGCTAGGTCGTCGAGAAATTGTTGCTCTAGGGCGTCGTTTTCCAACCGGAGGGACTCAAGATATTCGCCCAGTGCAATAGCATTCCGGTTAATACCTCCCTCGTCATAGGCAGACAATAAAAAGACTCTAGGGGTAGCATTCCCATATCCATTGGCATCACTCATGGAATGATTCGCTGAACCATTTAAACCATTCACGTTTTCTTGTGGCCCATCTACCTCACCAGTCCTCTGTTCTCTATCAAAAGACGCTACCAGGGACCTGATCTGGTCTATCGATGGAGCAGAAACAGTGGTGTTGTGATTCCCAACCAGTCCGTTTTCCCGCATGTAGAAGTATGCATCGTCCAAAATGCAATGGCCATTAGTTCCTCCAACGCCAAATGAATTCACCGATACTCTCCGAAGGCCCGGAGTTGGCCATGGTTTATTTTCTAGAGGAAATTCAATATTCCAGGCCTTGGTAGGGATCTTTGAGTTGGGCTTCTCAAAATTGACGTTGGGTGGGATAATCCCAGACTCCAAAATCAAAATTGATTTAATAATCCCAGCGATAGCCGAACCCCCCTCCAAATGTCCTACCCCAGACTTGACGGCGCCGATATAAAGAGGAATATCTTTTGTTCGTGAAGAAAAGGCCTTGGCAATGGCACTGGCCTCGACAGGATCCCCAGCAGAAGTTCCCGTGCCATGGGCCTCGACAAACATAGTGTCCTTCAACTGCAGTCCAGCCCTAGCATATACATCCCTAATTAAATTCTCTTGAGCAACGCTACTCGGAAGGGTTAATCCTGCGGTCCTTCCATCTTGGTTCACTCCGGTGGCTCGAACAAGAGCTCTAACTGTATCCCCGTCTCTGATTGCAGCGGATAGTGGCTTCACAATGAGACTGCCTACACCCTCACCCCGAGAATATCCATCGGCTCTGTTATCGAAACTAAAGCATTTTCCTTCAGCTGAGAGGAAACCATGATGACTCATGCCAAACATGTCAATCGGGTAACCTAGCACATTGACGCCACTAACAACCGCCTGCCACTTGGTCAGTGAAATGGAGACCTTGGGCTGAATGTTGACCGCGTAAACCTACCATGTTACTCTCACCTCGACGAAGACTTTCACATGCAAGATGCAGTGCAACCATGCTACTAGAACACGCAGTGTCAATCGTGAGGCTTGGAGCTTTGAAGTCAAAAAACCAGCTCACTCGATTGGCTATGATGGAGTTACTTGCTCCGGTTGGCTTATACTTAAGCGTGGTTTCAGGATCCGCATTTAATCGGGCCAGGAAGTCATGATTAAAGCCACTGACAAAAACGGAGGTATTGGAAGATGTCGCTTTTGCCATGGGAATACCAGCTAACGACCATAGAGCTTAGCAGACGTAGCCTTCTAAATTTGGAACCCGTGAGGTGAAAATACCATTTTCCAGCGCATGATAGACATTCTCGAGCACCAGCCGCTGCTGAGGATCCAAGGTCAATACCTCCGTTTTTGTCACAGAAAAAAAGGGCGCGTCGAAACTGGCAGGGTCATCACGCATGAAGTGGCCACCTTTAACGTGAAACTATGGATGCGTTAGCCAACAGTCCGGGTAAGCATGACTCTATCGAAGCTTTCAAAAGCACGTACCGTGCCGCCATGCTCCGAGTCTGGATGGTAGAATGCGTCCATGTTCACCCTATCCTCAGGAAAACGGGTCATGGCCTGTCTGCCCCTCAGAAGGAATTTCCAGAACTCCTCATTATTCGTCGCTTCTTGAGCAAACTTTGTTGCAAAGCCAACAATGGCCATTGGCTCCATAGTATTTGGATGTCTGTTCATGCCATTCGGAAAGGTCGCTCCTGGTTGATCCATCATAGGCTGCCTCAAATTGCTCATGAAAATACCAGGAAAGGTTGTGTGCTATAAGACTGTTCCCATAGTAGGATAAAAATAGTTTGCGATCCGACTTCAGGCCAAACCTCGGGTATGCTTCCGCACATTATGCTAAGGCGGGCATTATATCCCTTTCTTAAACTGGCGTTTAATACTTTCTCCCGCATCACAGTGACGTGACGGAGCGGTAGCAAAAAAGACGGAGACTTCCACATAGTGGCACTGTCAAAGCCTATCAGAGACACAATGTAACATCAGACCGGGGGCCGATAAGCGTGTTATTTTTATCCAAGCTCCATTCCACGTTGTGCGTGTAAGCTACTAGGATGGCTAAGGGAGCTTTGTCCAGATGAGAGCCACCCAAGCTTGCAGTAGCATGGGGACTCGGGAGAGTCCAACAGCTGAGGTATGAGCACTGTGGCATCCTAGCTGTAAGACTGCAATCGGGCCAAGGGCAACCGAGTCCTGCTCAAGTACACAGTATCATCTGCCAGAAAGATCAGCGTCGGTTTGGTTCCAGCTATACACGTGATATAGTCAGCACTTAGCAGGGCAGCATAATTGCAGGGAATGCAGGTGAATTTGGAATGGATAGCCGATATGTATATATATTAGTGGACCATCTCTTGGGGAGGGGGAGGGAATAAACTCGACCGCTCGATAACCCCTTCCCATGTGATTAGTTGAAACTCGCTTGAGAATCAGCCCTGGAACAGAGACTTCAGAAATCGTCCTCCTAAAAGGTTCAACAACGATGTAAAATAGCTGTACTTTTCCCGGTAATGAGGATCCTTTGCTTGCACGGAAGAGGCTCGAATAACGAGGTAAGCGCTCCGCGGTAATACCATCATAATCACTTTTCTCACTCGAGCAGATCTTCCAGCTGCAGACTGGTAAGAAACGGCGCCGTGCTCTATTTGTATATGAGAGCTGAACTGAGTTCGGCCTTCCTTTTCATAGCTCCTTTTCGCGCAATTCTCGATGATTTCTCGTTTGAATTTGTACAGGGAACTATTTTACACACGGAAGGTCCAAAAACCCCGCGTCGTCAACCACCAGTAAGCTATTGATTACTGACTTGGTTTCAAGGAAATTGGTCTTTATATACGACGTCCTTTTCAAAACTCCCCCTATATGCTTACTATGACCCTTTGAACCCCAGTTCGATTCTTCAGGCAGAAGACGACCTCCTTCAACTAGTCGAGGAAGGAGGGCCATTTGATGGGGTGCTAGCCTATTCAGGAGGTACAGCATTGGCTTCGCAGGTGATAATCAGAGATGTGCTTGAACATCCTTTCAAGCTGCTGGACGAGCGTCCCTTTCGATTTGCTGTCTTCATCAACGGAGTGACGCCGTTAAAAGCCATGAAAGTTGAGGATGTGGAACTGGGAGAGGTAGATCCAAGCACGGCATCACTAGTACAAGAAGCGGCTTCTCTGCTCATAAGGGACTCTGCCGTAAGAGCTCGTACTGGTCCAGCATATTCAGAAGACCATGATCCTGCAGCTGTCAAACGGGAACTCGCTTCTATGCAAACAAAATTGCTGCCAGATGGGCGACCTTGTTTGACGAACGGACAGCATGCGATTACGAGGTACGATGCCCAAGTTGACGGAGAATTAATTGACATGCCGACGTTGCATGTCCGCTGCCCTAACGAAGAAGACTCAAATCACGGACTCAACTTGCTGAGCCTCTGCAACTCGTCGCGCTTACGAGAACATCATCATCAGTACGGCGAGGATTTCCCGCGTGGCCATATGGAAATGAAAAGAATTGCTGAGCTTATACGAGAAACTGCTGAAGTAGGATGAGATCACGTCCTGGAAAAGCCTTTGTTTTAGACACGGCATTCACCCGGCGTACGCATGGTTGTTGCATTTAGTTGGCGGCGAAGACTACCATGCTAGAGATTAAATCGCATTGCCAATATCTTTGAGAGAGCGTTCTATTACATCCGTTTGGTATTGTTATTTTCACAACCCTAAGTACTTTATACCTTCATTCCAATTGCTATTCACGGTATCTATAAATTTTTAATTACAGAAGGGCTCTTTTTCTTGACTTAGAGCTCACTACTTATTCTCAGAGCCATTTCGATATCCGGGTTAGCAAGTTCATTTCAAGAGGCCTTACACTTCGTACAGGAAATCTAAGCCCGACAGCTTCAAATCCTTTAGAGAGAAACTTAGCTAGCATGTTGATTTTTCTTACACGCTGACGGATTCTGCCAAGCTCTAGCCCTACATGAGGAGGATTTACCAGCCCTTCACATGCTGCCAACTTTGAGCTTATGCAGAATCCCTGAACCAATGTGACATTACGAAGTTGTAGCAAGGATGTAGCCTTGATATTATTAATATCGTTCCTCAATCTCATCTGCAGGGCCCCCAGTTTTTGCTTCCCAGCTAGGGCCCCACTATTCATGGCGTCTTCTCGTGAAATCATACTGGTAGAACCTTATACCGCCACGTTTCTCTGCTAACTTTCCTTTATGTCTGAGCGCATGTTTACTTTCAATCACTCAAAAATTGGCTCTCCCTCTCAGTCCACGCTTTGCCCTCCGGTTTGCGGCCATGTGCTGATACTCCAAATGTTGCGCCCTTGTTGAATTTGGTTTTGTTAGCCGCTCAGCGCCTGCAAAATGGAAACAGATCTACTCAGCTTACTGTTTCCACCGAAATGCTTCCAGTCTACTTATGGAGTTGCACTTATTACAGTAACTGTCCTTCTTGTTACTCCTCTGATAACCTATGTCATTACTGCTGTGCAGTCAAGATGTAATGAGAAAGCTGTGGGAACAGAGCCTCCAGTGGCCCCTTACTGGGTTCCATATGTTGGCCATCTTCCAAATTTTCTGATGAATCCCGGGAATTTGGTGAAATCGTTGAGGTGAGTTACCTTCTGTCATTGCTTGACTGGACATATTAAGGGAAGTAGGCTAAATTTCGTCCCAGGAAAAAATATCCAAGTACCCCTTTCACAATAATAATGTTCGGAACAAAATTCCACGTGTTCAGCTCAGCGAATGTTGCAACAACGGTCTTCAGCAAGTCGCGCGACTTTTTGTTCCATCCTATTGTGGCGTCTATGATGGAGAATGGAATCGCTCTTCCTACAGAGGACCAGCCCATGTTCAACGTCCCAATCGAGCCATATTCGCGAGACAGTAAGACACGGGATACCTTCGTGGAATCAAACCATTCAATATACATCAAATACCTAACGGGCAAAAATCTCGATGCCACAATGCAAGTGTATAAAGTATGCTTCATTGACCAGGTGGGACGGAGTTTTGCGGTGAAAGATGGGGATGTGTGGACCAAGATTAGGCTACACAAAAAGATGCAGAAAACCGTGTTTTATGCCTCTGCGGAGACGTTCTTTGGCGACAGGTTGCAGCAAATGTATCCAGGCCTCTGGGACGACTGGCAACTCCTCAATGACGCCCTCTATATCGGAGTGAGGTCGAACATGACGTTTTGGCTCCAGCCAAGAGCGATGAGGGCTCGGAATCGAATGCTAAATATGTTTGACCAATGGGTGCAGACAGATTTGGAAGACTGGGATGACCAGGATCCTATCTGGAGGGGGAAATGGGGATGCAGGCTTAATTGGGAAAGGGAACGTCTGTTAAGGCGACACGGTTTTAGCCTTCGAGGTCGCTCGTGCTCTCATGCCTCATTCCTTTGGGTGTACGTCCCCCGTTGTTGTCTTTTTCGTTAAAACTTTTGAAAATTAATCTGGTTAAGTGCAGTATCATCACCAACTCAGCTCCGATGGCTACCTGGTTTATCCTTTGCGTGATACGAACCCCGGAGATTCTGTCTCGCTTTCGCGAGGAATGTATTAAATGTCTCCTACCTAACAGAAACAACGAGCTTGAGCTTGGATTTGATATGACTCGTCTCCGATCAAACGCGTTCCTTAGCGCCTTGTGGAAAGAAGCCTTGCGGCTTGGGTCTGCCAGTGCAGCGGCACGAATAGTGGGTAGGGATGTAGAGATCGAGGGCCGCTTACTGAAGAAAGGTAGCCTGATATTGCTCCCTGTGCAGCTAATGCATTTTGAGCCGGAGGTTTTCGAGAATCCGGAGAGTTTCGACCCTGAGCGCTGGATGACACCAGAGGAAGAGAAAGGCGACCCCGCAGTCTTAGAGAGACAACGGCTGCAGAATTCGTTCATGCGACCCTTTGGGGGCGGTTCAGGGATGTGTTCGGGCAGATTCATTGCCGAGCAGGAAGTTCTCTATGCTACTGCCACGCTGCTTCTGCGTTTCGACATCGAGCTTGAGCCTCGCCAAAACCTGCAATGTAACCCCCGTGCCCTTGGCATTATGTCTCCAGCGAAGGATCCCTGGGTAAGGATCAGGAAGCGACACAATCCAACAATGGCGTGATGACGAACGGGTCAGTGGTGTAAATCGCTTCTTGCTTAGCTGACAATTAGCTGATCATCAACCCTTTCTCTCCAGACCTATTCACTGCAGGTGCAGATCTAGTCCGTCACAGTTGTCAGAAGTACGGATAGGCACTGAGAAACAGACTAATTAGTTAACAGGGTCAGCTGGATCCGTCGCAAGGAATCACCGCAACACACAGTCATAGTAGTGACTGTTTTTGGACCTGATTTGCAAAGTCCTGAGCCCACATCCGACGCTAAATTAGAACGTGCATAACAGTCCCATGAGTAGTGGACTTTTTTCTTCTTAAGCTTAAGCTTACGGGCGGAGAGCACAGCCCTTTACTCCGGAGGATCCCAACCCCGCTGCTTGCACACGTTGTAACCCCAGAAAATTGCATGCTAGTAGCCGACATTGGAAGCCTCCACTCGTAGCAAACCTGTCTCCGAGGCCAACTAGGACGTACGTACATCGGCAAGCTGCAAAGAAACAGAATGCTTTATTACCTTCAATTGGACCAAGTTGCCATTTTTATTGACCCCAGAGTGTACGCATAAGTAATGCTCAGACACATAAGCACAGACTGTGGAGAGAGTTGATCTCCGCGTCATCTTGACAAGGATTAACTGTTGGCCCAACTAGGGTGCTTCTAAAAATGGCAACAGTGCATGGCAGAATATGCATCGAAAAACCGTAATTCTCCGCATCCCCCGCTTGCTGACGTGAAGAACACAACAAAAGAATCAACTTACCGAGTGAGGTACTTGGCAATCTTGCTCCCCTTTCGGATTGCGGAGATGATTGGAGTAATAATAAGCACTAAAGCGGACGATTCCCCTCTCAGCCCAGGTGTCTCAGCAGAAGTGAATGAAGTGAACTTGCTAATGGTGGCTCAGACAAGGATGCGGCAGTCAAGACATATTAACTTACTGCGGAGAAATGGTTGCAGTATGGAGAAGATATTCGCTTTCCGCAAGTACTCTTTGAAGTAGTCCAGAGGGATATTATTATCATCTCATGACTCAGCAAGTTCATTGTTCTGGGAGTCTCGGTAACGTGTACCTGCATGTCTCGTGGTTATCTGATCTCTGTTCGTTAATGAAAAAGAAGAGGAGAACGGTACGACAATTCTCCACGCAAACATTTCTTGCCCGGAAATTTTTGGAAACTTCAGATTAGGGGACGTCTCCGGCTTAGCCTACTACCTCATTTCATCTTACGGAGTATATCAGAAAACAGCAAACTCGGCAACTGTGGGACCCACAGTTTGGTCACTTCCCTGTGAACCTTCAATAACCAATGTAACAAATCTCGCTTTAGCGTCCATGTGAAGTTTTTCGGTTGTCAGATTCCCAGATCTGACACGCACAATCAGTGCATCATCTGGACTGTATGGAGCCGATATAGCGACATTTGTCCGAGGGAATACCTCCACCGGGGTTGACTCTCGGGCAATACGACCTAGTAGGGCAAAAAAGGCTGGCGGAACCTTTCCCCAATTGATTGAGAACCCAGACAACTTCATTGGCCGGCCTAAATCAACAGTTATCTCAGAACGACCTGGATGCGACGGTTGCCAAACTGTGGCATTTGAACCATCCACTGCAGAATGAGGACGGTGCTCAGTCTCCCAGGCCGAGGAAGAAGCCACATGTTTGCACTGCGCCATGTTCCCGTCGATGATGGTTTTGTTAAGATCCGGACGACGCGTTTGCACAACTAGAGATTGCCCGACAGCAAGTTGGTAGTGTCCAGGCTTTGGACTCTTCCCTCCCAATCGAACAGTAACTGCTCCGTCGGGGTCATTTAACCTATTGCTAGATACTCGGCGAGTAATTGTAGTGATTTCGAGCTGGATATCAACATCAAATGTTGCTCCTTGCCATTTCATACCCTTGACTTTCACTCCTTGTGGGATTTGCGGCGGAAGAGATGGGTCGAGATAAAACACGTCCAGTCGTGGACGCATTCCAGTAAAACCGTGCGTGAAAATCTGTAGGAATCCTCCGTAACCGGTGAGGAAGGGAAAGGCCGGGTTAAATCCGCCATTTATCTTATTGTCGTCTACCGCCATCTCGCTAAACTGACTGAATGGCTCCCTGAGATACGGTTCAGAGGCGCGTATTAAGTACGTGTATGCAGCGCATCCGCTCTCTTGAAGCTGCGCTTCTGATATTGCAAAAACGGACCAAGTCATGGCCGGCCCCTCAGGAGAGTTGGCAGCAGAATACTACACGACATTAGTTTTAAACACACTCAGGTTTTATCGACAAATCAGACATATAAACTTACAAATGCCATATCATTCTGTGCCTGTCTTTCGCTGATGCGATAATCCAAAGGATAATTGATAAGTGCAACGCTCGCCTGGCGGATGACCCAATTCCCTGGCATTCCCTCATACTCAGTTATGATCTCTTCATTCTCGTCATACAAAAGGGTGATATGCTCAGCGATATCTGACCAATTGCCCGGAACAGGCACATTGAGAATCCTTGCTGCTCTGGGTGCCCAGTCTCCTAATAACATGCGAATACCGGCGTTTGTGTATGCCCCGTTGTTCTTATTATATGCGTACTCGTCCTTGACAAAATTAGACGAGTTACTGAAAATTTAAAGCGGAGAGAAAAGCTCTTACCGGCTCACCAAGAAGGATTGTATCATACTTTCCAGTTGTAGCATTCTTAACAACGTAGGCAGCAAACATGTCAGCCACATTTTTGATTATAGGCCATCCTTTCTCTGCCAGCCAAGCCTGATCCTTCGTTTGTAAGAAGTAATGCCAATGTGCTTGAGCAATATCGGTGTTGAGATGATACTGGTAATCTTTGCAAGGCCCTACTCCTGTGCAATTGCCGAATCTCCCGCTCACCCACGGATAAAGTGCACCGGAATAGCCGTAACTCTGTGCGTTGGCAACAGCCTGTCCAAGCAAACGGTAACGGTAGTTGTTGATGGACATGGCGTACTCCGGGTGCAATGCCAGGATGCTGGGATATATCCATGTATCCGAGTCCCAGAATACCAGGCCAGCGTACGAGTCGCTTGATAGACCGCCTACCATGACAGAGTTATCGGATAATCCGGGCCCTTCTGTTCCTGGACGTATATTCGTCATGATATGGAAAAGTGTGGCACGAGCATGAACTTGAAGGTCCCGGTCACCAGGGACTATAATATCTGCATCACCCCATACACTTTCCCACGCGTTGAAGTGCTCCTTAAATAACATTGACCAAGGAGTATGCTTCGCTTGCAGAGCTGCTGACCTCGCGATTGATTGAGTCCTCTTCGGAAAAGCATCGCTAGACGCGACCCCGACATACTTGTAGACGCTCAAAGTCTGACCAGCTCGAATACGGAGGCGCCAACCCTGGGCGATTGTGCTAAGAGCTTTGGATATACACGGGCTTCTGGTTGCATCAAATCTGGTATGCTCCGTTTGCACCGAGTCCATTCCAATTCCGCCAAACTTCACTGTCGAAAACACGTAGGCTGTCGTATTCTCAATACCCCATGGTTTGACGCTAGTCCATATGAGATTATCATCGTCTTCAAATGCCTTATCACCGAAGTGGCTGCGAACAGCTCCATCTCCGTCGAGCACATCAAGTATATTGAATTCCGTATTCTCGCCTGCGACAATGTCCAGGCGGACAAGACCAAGATGAAGTCGGGCTCTGTGTGCAAGCACTGTGTAGTTCAATTGGAGTGCCGGGCTATCGCTGCGAGGCTTCCAAGTTACATTTGTGTGCACTACCCCGTTGCGTAATGACATAGATTGGCGAAAGGCTTTCACGGTCTTTTCATCCACGCCCGGTTGAAAAATGTCGCCTGTCGCAGTTTGAAGTAAGAGCCCACTCCAGTTGGGAATCCCGCTAATGACCGACTCGCCTCCCCTCTTTAAATTTTCGGGAATGGAGACGTGAGTCGTTCTCTCCTGCAGGTTCCAAAACCCGGATATCGTACCAAACGTTGCTCGTGGTTGATCCATTGGCCAGGCTTCGAGATCTTTATCAATCATACTATTCCAACAAAACTTCTACAATAGGATGTCACATACAGTTATTTGCGAAGTTCCCATCGCTGCTTCTTTGCATCCAATGGCCTGTGCCTTCTGATGGAAGGCTTTGTCCAAAATACCCATTTGAAACGTATGGCGCGACTTGGTACCGGTTCGGTTTGAAAGATGTAGACAGAAGTGTCCAGTCATTAGGTTCTCTCTCGGCGTCGTGCGGGTAAAAGTAGCCATGATCATAGGCAACTCTCTCGTATAAACGAGCGACTTCAGGAAAATTCCATTCTCTGATAATATTCCAGTATTTGCCGGCACTAAATGCCACGACAACCCCCAGAAAATATCCAATAAGCATTGGATGCAATTGTGCTCGCTGTGCAATGCGCAAAATGTCTCTACTGGAGAAGGTTCTGTGCTAGCAGACCAGCAGTAGCAGGACAGAAGCCCGTCCAATTTCCCTCTCAACTTGGAAGATACAAGAACTGCTCCTTGCTAAAGTTACTTGGCACGGGGATCTCAAAGTGCACCGTAAATATAACTTGCAACAAGATCAACCCCTCTATCGATCGTGTCTTTGGCAACTCATGGTGGCCGTCTCCCGTTGCACACGAGGCGGGTCGGCTCGACTCTATTCCGATTAATGGGGCCCAAGCGATGAGCCGAAAACACCATCTCACACTTGATATAATTTATATCAGTGCTATCTTTCGCGGGTTTACAGGTTTTAAGTGCCTAGTCTTGGTCTGTCGTCTATAGGCTGTGGGCTCCCAAGACTATATTTTACTAGTAGTGTATAAGTTATTGTAGTAAGTTTATAACCTGTACTTTTTTATTGTTGCTTAACTCTATAGAGCTTTTGAGTTACATGTGGTGTATACAGTTAATAAGTATCTGATCATTGAGAATAATGTTGGTCTCATTCCCTTGTGGGTGGCTACAGAATAAAGCCTGGAATTGAAGAATGAGTGGCCCACCGGAAACAGACATTGGAGTAATCTCAATAATCGGCAATGCATATGGCAGCTGCTGGAGGGTTCTGCAATCGTAGACCATTGATAGCATTGGTGTTTTCAGTAAATTCTGCGAGACAGCGTACAACTGGGTGGGCAAACGGCGGTGCGGTCGGCGCTCGCCCAGCAACCGAAGATATGGAGATGATCATCCCTTTTCAACTCTCACAGGATGCCAACATGTTGAGTGAAGTCACCCTGCAGCAGCTCCGGCCATTGCAGCGCCCTGGTCTTATTGAGGAGAGGACATGGGAACTTTTGTTGGAAAGCACTGGAAGCCTGGTTTATGTTTTGCTTCTTTTTTACTTTCCGCTATATTATGTATGTGTTTTACCTCTGGCTCGTTGGGTTTTTACTTTGGCACCAGCGGTGGTGTTTCCACATGCATTTAACGGTCTTGGATCTTTTTATTATTATTCTAGATAATATTGCAAGCTTAGTAGCTAATCAGGCCATTTAAAATATTTACTTTTGTACCTTAACAACCAATTTCCATTCTTAGTTTACTTATCTGGTTTGCCTATTGTGGCTGCCAATGGTTTTTGACGGAACCGGGAAGGAAAATTACTTTCTTTTGAGTATAGCAGTCTTGCACGGGGCTGGTTAAAGTCCCTAGCTTTTAAACCTCTGCAAGCTTTTTCTAGGCCCAGTTATTCGTTAAAAGAGTATTTAGTAGCTATTCTGTAACTTTGGCAGACCCCTTTTCGGTGACGGGATATCAGGCTTGGCAGGGCAAGGAGGTGAGTGGTTGATGTGGTTGATACGGCGAATGAGGGATCCATTCAATCAGATGGCAGCAATTTTCAACTCTTCTCGGAACCCTCCGCGAAGCACCCAGAGAAAGAGAGAGAGAGATTGAGGGGTTCTCCCTTTCTCCCTGTCTGACCTTCCGGCGTGCGCTGATTGGCCCGCGG
Source organism: Spiromastix sp. SCSIO F190 (assembly GCA_014805645.1). Taxonomy (NCBI): domain Eukaryota; kingdom Fungi; phylum Ascomycota; class Eurotiomycetes; order Onygenales; family Spiromastigoidaceae; genus Spiromastigoides; species Spiromastix sp. SCSIO F190. The sequence continues at coordinate 586,481 of WXTY01000006.1, read as the reverse complement.
CTGGCTGTGCCGGCTGGGCTTTGCCTGTTCCGGCCTAGCGCATGCAGCACCGGCAGCATCCGACGAATGAGAAGGGCAGATACCGGGTGCACAGGGAGGACCTTGCTGCAGGGCGGTGATGTGCTGGCCCAGCTGGTACTCGCGATGGGCTGCGTATCCCATGGAAGAGAGATGGAGACATCAATTCGACATCAGGGAAAAAGTGGTAGAACAGAATGGATGATGGATGTGCCTGAATAATCAGCAGAGATCGAGAACAGGCAATCTTTATAAGCTGCGGTCCAGAGCACAGCAGGACAAGCTCACCCTCGGCGAAGACTTCGGAGTTATTGCACGCACTCGGTCTTCCCCCGCAAATCCCTGGAGCTCACTCCCCCCCCACCGCTGCCTCGCCCTTGTGCCGTATATATAAGAGAGCCTGGTCGTCCCCTCTTTGTGTGCTGTCTCTCGCTCTCGCTCGATCGTTGGCATTGTACCATCGTTTCTCTGCTGTACTGCTGTGTTCCATCAGCTTGAAGCTCTCTAACTGCCCTGGAAGCTTTGATTCTACGAATTAGCCGCCAATATGGGTCACGACGACACCCCAAGTGAGTTTTCTCTGTGCTATGTCACATTTCACACCGTATATGACGTGCCGGTAGCTCACGCTTTTGCTTGCAGAAACCTATCGCTACGATGAGACTCCGACCTACACCACCTCCAATGGCTGCCCGGTTAGCCTCCTTTCCACTTTACTTTACGTGTAGTTTCTTTTTCCTTTTTTTTTTTTTCTTTTTCATACAACTCTCGCGTGATATGATATATACAAGGCTTTATTACGACGTAGGATAAGAGACTAACTTATTCTAGGTCATGGACCCGGAGGCCTCCCAGCGTGTGGGCCAAAACGGACCTCTTTTGCTGCAGGACTTCCACTTGATCGATCTGCTTGCCCACTTCGACCGTGAGCGCATTCCAGAGCGTGTCGTCCATGCCAAGGGTGCTGGTGCCTATGGTGAATTTGAGGTTACCGATGACATTAGCGATATCGTAAGCTGAGACTTCCTCTCGCTTATACATAGACAGCCTGCTAACAAGAACCGTAGACGACCATTGACATGTTGAAGGGAGTGGGCAAGAAGACAAAGCTCGTCACTCGCTTCTCAACTGTCGGCGGAGAGAAGGGCTCTGCTGATAGCGCCCGTGACCCCCGTGGGTTCTCTATCAAGTTCTATACTGAGGAAGGAAACTGGGATTGGGTCTTCAACAACACCCCAATCTTCTTCCTTCGGGACCCTTCCAAATTCCCCATCTTCATCCACACCCAGAAGAGAAACCCTCAGACCAACCTCAAGGATGCCACCATGTTCTGGGACTACCTCTCCACCCACCAGGAGTCCGCTCACCAGGTCATGCATCTCTTCAGTGACCGTGGCACCCCTTACTCCTACCGCCACATGAACGGCTACTCAGGCCACACCTACAAGTGGATCAAGCCGGACGGCACCTTCAACTACGTCCAAATCCACTGCAAGACAGACCAAGGAAACAAGACTTTCAACAACGAAGAGGCCGGCAAGCTCTCCGGCGAGAACCCAGACTGGCACACAGAGGACCTCTTCAAAGCCATCGAGCGCGGCGAATACCCCTCCTGGACCTGCTACGTCCAAGTCCTCAGCCCCGAACAAGCAGAGAAATTCCGCTGGAACATCTTCGACCTCACCAAAGTCTGGCCCCAATCCGAAGTGCCCCTGCGCCGCTTCGGCCGCTTCACCCTAAACAAGAACCCACAAAACTACTTTGCGGAGATGGAACAGGCCGCCTTCTCCCCTTCGCACATGGTTCCCGGCGTCGAGGCCTCCGCCGACCCAGTCCTCCAATCCCGCCTCTTCTCCTACCCAGACACCCACCGCCATCGCCTGGGCGTAAACTACCAACAAATCCCCGTAAACTGCCCCCTGCGCGCTTTCAACCCGTACCAGCGCGACGGCGCCATGGCCGTCCATGGTAACTACGGCGCAAACCCGCACTATCCATCCACCTTCCGCAAACTGGACTTCAAGCCCGTCAAGGCCAGCCAGGAGCACGAGAAGTGGGCGGGCGCTGCCGTGGCGGAGCAGTTGCCTGTTACGGATGAGGATTACGTGCAGCCTAATGGCCTCTGGCAGGTTCTGGGACGCACGCCTGGTCAGCAGGATAACTTTGTGACGAATGTGTCGACGCATTTGAGTGGGGCGCATGAGACTGTGAGGAAGCGCACGTATGGTATGTTTACGCGGATTAATCCGGATCTGGGATCGAGGATTGAGAAGGCTACGGAGGCGTTGGTTGCGGCTCAGCCGCAGCCTCATCTTTAAGTGACTTTCGGGAGAGTATGAGTTTCTCCTTTTCTCTTCTTGAGTTCGAAAATCCATGCGTCAATTCTAACTATGAAATATCCAAGCGTATCTGGTGGTATTATCCAAATACACAGAGAGAGCAAGAAGATAAAGAGTTATAAAAAACTCATTTTACTTGTTCCTTTTTTTTTCTTTCTGCTTCAACACCTTGACGACATATGTGTCGCTGTTATTTGTTATATATCCAGAATGAAAATAGTAAAATGACGAAATGAAATTGGACAAAACCTTCATTACAACACTTGTAGAGCCCCAGGGGAAATTATATTGCTATTGTGTAAACCTACCAGTCATATCAAGGATCAGAAACGTCTCAGACCCTCTTTACCTAGATAGTGTACTCAAGTTACATGACTGAAGACTGCGTTACTGATGTGAAAGAGGCTGGAGAAAGATCACTTCCCTGGCTAGGATATTTAACTAAATCTCAACCAGTGGACGTATCCATTGCCTTTTCGCAGTAATGAAACACTATTTCGGATACCTACATAGCCTGCGAGCCGTTTCGTCCCCCTTCCTTTCAGGATACATACATACAATGAGAGGTTCCAATCAGTAAAATGCATTCCGAGCCATGAAAAAAGGGTGAAGAAATGAGGACATTGGGAGCTTAGAGGCAAGCGGGAGTATGCCACCTTCGATCACATTATATAGTCCATTTTTTTCGGGCGTAATGATGATAATGAATGACCCTGGACGTGCAATAACGAAGAAAAGGGGCAGAGTCTCTGAGGAGCCCTCGTGGTGTATGGATGGGCCCCTCCCCCTTATTGTTCCCCTTGTTTCTCGCGGGTTTTTCTATATGTGCATAAATAACCCGTTTTCATTTTGGGGGGAGGGTAAAGTAGGGAAGATATGCCTAAGAGATATGCATCCCGCGACCCGTGATAGAATCGAAAAAGGCAAGAGGGTAGAAAACCAACTAGCCATTAAACTTAATCCTAGTTTTGCGTTTCGTAGCATGCATGCCGTCCAAGTCAATACACATGGTAGTAAATAGAGAAGTAAGTTGTAGGTAAGGGACAGGTAGGTACTTTTAAAAGGCTGTTCCAAGTCCTCAGAGGGAACAATAATCACACAAAGGTATCATTTCCTATTCTTCTTTTCTTTTTGCGCGTAAGGTATCATCCGGCTTTACGTAAATATACATCTCAAGTAACAGCGAGGCGCGGAATGTAAGGGGCATGAGGAAGGCGGGTCATTGGGGCGCAGCAGAGGGAAAAATAAAAAGGATAGACTCTGAGATTGACACAAAGGGTCATCATATTTTGACGGAAAAAATAAAAGCAAAAATTAAAACACGCTAGTACTTCAAAAAAAAAAAAAAAAAAAAAAAAAAAAAAAAAAAAAAAAAAAGCCTCTCCAAGCTGATTATCCAAGGGTATATATATTTATACAGACATCCAAGCTCATGGGCGGAATATCCTTTTCCGCTCATTAGTGCGGTAGAACGAAACGATAAGGGGACTATATAGGCTCGTGAGACGACGGGGACGTTTGCGCTAATTGTACTTGCGAGGAAGAACGCGATCCATTCCGGCCAATGCCCACTCTTTCGGTGTCCTCGTAAACCGACCCTTCCCGCTCAACAGCTACTTCAGTGGTTTTCATCACGCTGTTCTTGTGCACATCCGTCAAGGGGATATGATTGGGTCCAGAGCCAGCGGCGACACCATAGTTGTAATCCCCTTCGTGATTTGCAGTTCCGGCGGCGTATTTGGATCCTTTCATCGAGATTTGATTCCCGTATTGCGGTCCGCTGTTTGAAACGTCCGCGGTTCCGGTGCGATTTCTCATAACATGAACGAGCTCATTCAGCACCGCAAATTCTACTTTGACCTTTATAGAGTATACGCAGGGTTTGTAGAAGTGTTGCAGCGTATCGTAGCCGGCGAATTGTAGAGCGATAAGTGAGATGTCGAGGGCAATCACAAAAGTAAGGGTAACCAGAAGTGTTACAAGAGTTCTTCGTATGGGGGTTCCGTGGAATCCCTTTCGGAGTCGCAGTATCTTGATGGTGCGGTGGATGTAGAGACCGGAAATTACCATCTCCTGAAGCGAGAAGACCGTGAGTTGGAGCGGTTCCCAGACCTTATATACGTTGTTGACGGGGTTGTCCTCCGAGACATTCGATTTCATGAGGATGATTATCGTCAATGGTATTAGGAAAGTAAAGGAGGTAAAACATATTAATATGAGTACCCCTCTTATGATCGTGGGATTCGTGACCAATAGATACAGCCGAGAGTAAAGGACCACTGCCTGGCCGGTCGCCTAAATTATCTCTGTGTGAGTGAACATAATTAATTGCGTTGAAGTCGGAGGGATTGCCGCACCATCATATACCATCCGATTAGCAGCACCACAAGAACAATATTGAGAGAGGCTACGGAGCCATCGGAATATCCAAAAGTTTCCAACAACGTGGCCAAGCCATTTAAAACCAGGCCCCATACTACGGTGAGAACCGACCAGAAATAGAGACCATTCCTGGATAATTTGTGTGGTGAGTAAATTTGATTTTGCGTTTGGAAGGGAGGGACGGCCGCACCATTTCTTGAATGTCGTGAATACAAGGCCATGTAGCTCGATAACGTTGTAAAAGGCGATTGTCAGAAACGCGCACATAGTCATCGCAAGGGGGAATGTAATCCCATATTCCGAGAAATCAACGATAATTTTGCCGTCGACGGCGGGCGACGGGTTTGGCTGCTCCATATTGAATAGATTGCAGCATCAATTCGAATAGGCTGGTACAGAGAGGTTGTCTTCCACAGGAAGAAAGCATCTGAAGAAGCATAAGCAGGGCAGTATGGGGTATATATCGTTCTCCATTATTTCAACGTTTGGTCACCTCCGAGGACCTCTTCCCTGAACAACTTCGATAAAGTTTTCGTCCAATAATAAGTCCAATAGATCCCCAGCATCGCAATGAATCGTCCGAAAACCGTGGAGAAAAATCGCCTTGACCTCTGTTGTACCTGACCCAATGAGAATATCCCGGCAAAGGGGGAAGATCCATCCAGACTATTTCGCGGAAGGTTCAAACGATGTTTATCGTGTGGCATCCCTGTCTGAGTGAATTATGGGGAGCTTCTTAAACTTTCTTCAGGTTAATTACCCAATCAGGCACTGTTTCATCCATCAATCGCGCCAGAACTTGCATGTCGAAGAAGGTGTCAAGCAACATTTCATGCAATTCGTATCGGGCGGGGGCCAGCGGGGCCCTGTGCACAGATGACCGATCTGGAAATGCGGACAAATCGCCCATCAAACGTTCGATAAAATGGGTATTCGTGTTTGTTGGGTTCATCGACAACATCTCCAACTCAGGACAGTTTAAATGATCGTCTAGATGCAGGAACGGTGGACACACAGATTGGATTTTCGGGTTTCGCTCTCTCAGTCTTCCAGATGCCAAGTTTGCAAAAGTTTGATGAAGACCACCCAGAGACTTTCTTCCAGACGCATCCTGATTTCCCATTTGTTGCGCTTGTGAGAAATGTTTTCGTCGTTGTCATGAGAAAATCTGTGATCCAACGATTTGTTTGTCTGTCCTGTGTCCTCTCGATTTCTGATCGATTTTTGCGGGGCTGGCCCCATAGTGACTCGCGTTTCGCGAATAGTTTGTGGGCAGCCGCTCTCCCGAACAATGCCCGTGGTTGAGTGTGGTTTGACAGTTCCGTCACAGAAAAGTCCTTGCACTCTTTTTCAACCACATTTGTGTTGCACCTGGCTCCCACCAGCATTCATGGCAATGCAAAGTGCGAACTTGAGGTTGGAAAATTGAAACTTCGGCCTTGCGTGAGTTTAGAGAAGTTGTAACTGTGGATCCGTTGGCGCCAAATCCATTGGCCGCATTGCTCATCCAAATCTCTTCTTTTCTCCTCATTTCCTCGAGACCAACAACTTCTGCAGGTACCGACACCACATGGCACGTCGGCATGATTTTCCTCGAGGAAGAAACGGCGGGCTTTTGTTTTTCCCTTGGCGTTGTTGACTTTGTGTATGATTTTTCAAACCGCCACATTCTGTTGCTGTGTTTTGTTCCAATGCCATGGTGGATTCTCCTTGAAAAGGGCATCGGCACTCAACTGAAAGCACTTGAAAATCAGTAAAGATTAATCTCTCTCATGGCCTTCACCTGTATATCTTTCCTTGTACTCCGTATGTGCCACCACTCTCCCGCCCTGTTCCTTCCATGACAATAGTTAGACGGTGTTTGAACTTTGATGGTGTTGACAGACCCTCTCAAAAGCTGACCCCGGATACGAGCGATCTTCGGACTATCAGACTCTCAGCAGCTTCTTGGTGGACGATCTCTTCAACCGAAGTGGGACAGGAAGTCCCACTGCCGCTCACGCACCTTGTGGCATTTTGATGCTTTTCCGATGCTCCACCTTTCATCTCACTGATTGCAATGGACTTTGCCTCTTTCAAAAAAAGCAGTCCGCAAGGATTCTGCAAATGTTTCGATATAGTACCAGCTCTGGCCGAAGTAGGGTGAAAGCGAGTATTCATTTTGTAAGGTGTACAAAATACTCTCTTTTTCAAATTATCTGGCGATTTCTTGCCCGCGACTCATTTGAGAAAGACTTTTGGCTGCAGGTGAGCTTCCTCTCCACTGGGTATCCCATGGCGGAGATCTATGGAGATAAGCGTCGACACTCACTGTGTTCCGTTCATCATCTGGCAATTCTTTCCAACTGCGATCTTCGATTTTATGTAAGAGGAATCCTCCATCTCAGAAGTATCTCTTTTGAATCTTTTAAGGGCCAGAACCAGACAAGAAAGCGACGTGTGGTTGCCACGTGTTGAATCACTGGCAGGATGGCCAGCCACCGCTTCCTCGGCGCGTACTACATTTTTTGAGGCGATGTGATTGCAAGATTGATGCCACTCCTGCATTATTGGGAGACAGAAGAGAAGACTTGGATTCCAACAACTTGAGCTAGATAGGCTTCGTTTCTTTGTAATATTTTCCTTCCTACGATTTCCTTGTATAAGCTCGCCCGCGCATCTAGTGGTCCTTTTCTTGTTATACAAAACCAAATGCTATATCAACGTATATCTATCACTTAACCTCCAGATAAAAAAAGACAAGAGACAAGCTGTCAAAACATGCCAGGCAAAAAAAGAAAAGAAAAGAAAAGAAAAGAAAAAAAAAAAAAAGCTGGATAGACGTGACGACGAAAGGGGGAGGTGGCAGTATCCTCACCGCCATTGGCCCATCTCATTTTGGCAACAGAAGGACGACAGCAAGAAGCAGTTAGAGTCTACGAGCACGCGTCAATGTCCATGGCCAGTCTTGGTTCTATGATTGTGAATGTTCTTTGCCAACTAACATGTCCCTGCAAGACAACAACAATATCTCATTGAAAGGAGAGAATCCGTGAAGTATGCCACAGTTGTTGCCGGACCAAACATGCTACAATTACTGGTTAAAGCTCAAGGACAAGCATTGTCCATTCTTGCCGGACATTACCCATTATGCGCCTAAGATCAAGTTCCTGGAGCAGCTGGGCCTTGCGGGCTCGAGCGTTGTTATGAAAGTGCAGGTTGAGTCAAAGATATATGCTTTAAAGCTGGTATGTACAGACCTTTTGCTGTTGTTCCGGAGAACCTCCTAGCGAGCATCCTCTCATCGACTCTACAGTACCGTTTCATGCAGCCAGCTTGGTCCCCCCAGCGTTTTGAATACTACGCCGTCACCGCTGACCCATTTTTTGTTGAATGTCGAACATACGATGTCTTGATTGATGTTGGCTTAAATGGGAAGGTTGGCCCGACTGCTTATGGATGGCTCACAATAAACAAAGAGCAAGAGGAGACCGTCAATGGGATGCTCCGCGGTGTTCGACCCTATATTCAACGAGACGATGGGATGAATGACTGGCACAAAACGGAGAGCGGCGAAATTGATTGGCGGCGGAGGCAGGATACTGCTTCGGAACCTATTCGGGGTATATTGCTCGAATACCTTGATGGTTATAGTCTGGATAAAGCGGTTCCTCCTTTAAATGCTCAAAGCTTGCGCAATGGGCTAACCAAGTTGCATGCCCTGGACATTGTACATGGTGATTTTAAACCATTAAATGTAATGGTGCTAAAGAACGGAGAGTGTCGTCTTCTTGATTTTGGCTCTGCCAGACTGTGGCCGAATGTTCGTATATCTAAGGAAAAGTTCAATGTATGGAAGAAGGAGGAAAATAAGTCTCTTGAATATTTCTTGTTTAGGCTCCAGAAGGTGGGTGCTTTATAAGTATTTCAGTTCTCCTTCCTCTAGTTTTTTTCGGGTACTAATATACCATCAGTTGAGACATTTTAAAGGCGAGGATATTACCTCCGCTACAACTGCTGAAGATGCTTTTGGTGGTGAGGTCTGGGGATGGTTGGAAAGAACCGATTTTCCTGAACTGCCACAAGCAAGCTAACTATTTGAGTGAACTACTGCTTTTTTCAGAACATGTTTCTTGTTCTTAATCTTCTAAGGAAATAGAAGGACAGAGAGGGAGAAAGAAAGAAAGAAAGACCACTGGCAAGGTATAGTTATAATATAAATCTTGAGACTTTGTGCTTTGTAGCAATGTATTAGATCGACAAGGAGCAACAGCTTATATAAAAACATACCAACAAGCCGCAAGTACGTCACTTGTAGTTACTTTCTGGAAAATAAGCCTATAGATATCAACGATTAGCACCGCCAATATATTAGATTTTAAGCCGAGGACAACCTACCTCTTTTTGGCTGGGGTTTGGACGGCTTCTGACCAGAGGACTTTGGGGTAAAGGGTGGGCCAGTTGGTTTTGTAGCTGCATTGCTGTTAGCTGAGCGCCAGTGCAAAATGGGGGACAGTTGAAGAAAGCTCACATTCTGGGGCCGTAGTCATAGTTGTTGCTCTGGGTGGGGAGTAAGAGGATTTCACTTGGATATCAAGCCCCCCTAGCATGTGGATATAAAACAGTGCAAGATTGATGGTCATTACACCATGTCCACTGTTCTCCCATGGAATGCACGCAATCTCCACGATTTGATTCACATCCGGGTTGCCGTCATCAGTATAAGCAGAAGGTGAAGATTGTACATTCCCTGGGCTGTCAAGCGACATCTCCGAAAAGCCCGATACCGTCGACGCGAGGCTAACCTGTCTCGGCCTTCTGGGCGGAGGAGTAGTCAAATTCTGCGACCGAGAAACAGTCAATGAAGGTTGTCGAGGAGGTGTAACTTGGACTTGTACACCAGGGGTGCGCCTCGGTCGGTTCTTCGAAAGCGGAGAGCCCTCATACTCCGAGAGAACTCGGCGGATACACACCACTTCTTTGTCAGAGATGACATATGCGTACCGAGTTCCAAGTTCACCAGCGTAGTTCACTGCTTGGCGGACAGGCTTATAGAATTCAGCCTCTAGATTCCCGTCAGCAGGAATTTTTGAGCTGTGCCATTTCGTTGACACCTTTGTGTCACCAGGTACACGGTTTTTTGCGGGATAGCTAGTGGCCTCTACGCCAGCCCATTCAGGGGATATCCCTGGGTGAGGAGCGCGGGAGCCTACCGACCAAATCAAGACTTTCCCATTTCCTCGCGCGGTAGAGGTAGAAGCACGGTCCAGGGCGCAAGACACGATAGTATGATTTGATTTCTGCAACACAGCATCGATCGTCTTTTCGTCAATGATACGTCTGGTAAGGCCGTTAATTGGGGCAGGCCGGTCCAAATCCGAATAGCTGACATTTAGAATACTCCCATAGTCTCGTATAAGATTGCTATAGGTGAAGTCGTTCCATTCCACATGGCTTCGATATCACAGCCGATGTTTCAAGGCTGTCTCCGCGGCAACGGGTCAATCGCTTTTGTTCTCTCTCTCTGTTGAGCACTTGTTTCTTCACCATAGTTTAATCCTGTTGAGATGTATAGTCTTCAACGTTGCTGAGGTTGATTTCTTGCTATCTCTCTTTTCGATGTCAAAAAAAAGTCTCGTAAAAGGGGCAGCGCAATATGGCACACTTACCAGTGCAGACATGTTGGAAATACTGGCTGAAGCTGAAAGATGAATTTTGTCTGTTCTTGGACGATCTGAATCATCTTGCTCCAAAGATTCAGTTTCACGAATTTCTGGGCGCTGCGGGGCAAGGTGTGGTTTTGAAAGTACAAATTGATGAGAAAATATACGCCTTGAAGCTGGTATGCCTAGCCCATACTCTTTCTCCTCACTTTCGGGGCTAACAAATACACCGTCTTGGTCTTCAGTATCGCTTTATGACACCACATTGGTCGCGCAGGAACTTCAAATGGTACACCGTGACTGGTGATCCTTTTTTTGTTGAGTGTCAAACCTACGACCACCTGATCGAAGCTGGCTTAAACGGGGAAGTGGGCCCCTTCTGCTACGGATGGCTTACGATAAGCAAAGAGCAAGAGAAGACCGTTAATAAAATATTTCACGGGAAAATTAAGGACAGCGAAAATCGTGAGAAAGAAGATATTTTGGATGACTGGCGCCGCACAGAAAATACAGCTTTGGAACCAATTCGGGGTATACTACTCGAATATATTGATGGTTGCAGTTTGGATAAAGCAGCTCCGCCTTTAGATGCTCAAAGTCTGCGCAATGGGCTGGCCAAGCTACACTCTTTAAATATCGCGCATGGCGATTTCAAGCCATTGAATATAATGGTATCAAAGAAAGGAGAAGGACGTTTTATTGATTTTGGCTCTGCCAAACTATGGCCAAATGTTTATATGTCTAGGGACCAGTTCAATACATGGAGGAAGGATGAATCCAAATACCTTGAATATTTTTTGTTCAGGCTCCAGAAGGTGAGTGCTTTGTTATCCCCAAAGTTCTCTCTTTTGATATATATATATTTTGTCGGGTACTGATATACCTTCAGTCAAAATGTTTTCAAGGCGTGAATATCACGTCCGCTGCGACTGCTGAAGAAGCCTTTGGCGGTGAGCTCTCGGAATGGCTGGAAACCGATTTCTCTGAGCTACCAAAAGCGAACTAACAACCTGAATGAACTGCCGCTCTCCTCGGCACCCGTTTCTTTTCCTTGATTTCCGTTTTTCGGTGTCTTTCCTTTACTGCATCTATAGTTATGCGACGATACCCATCTGTTTAGGTACAACATTAGTAAATTTTGCGGGTTTCGCTTCAGATGTTTCATGACCGTTAGTGTAGTGGTTGCATCCAAACTTGTGGCTCGGTTATATTATTGATATAGGAGTTTGAAAGTCTACTGATATCGGCAGCAATGGGAATGTACGTTGCATTTTGAACACTTTCATTTTGACATCATTTGCATTATGCTGGTTTGCTCCGACCTCCAAATCCTCTCAGCTTGTCTTACAAGTGAACCCTCCTTGACGAGCACTATGGCATAACCTTGTTTTTCTGCCCGCAAGCAACAACCCGCAGAGCCAAAAAAAAGAGGCCAACAAACGCCATCGCGCTAATCGACTTTGTTGGCACCAAAATACATTTCTACAGACCAGCTCCTAGTAGAATGGCTTGCGGTAAGGGAACAGTCAATTGGAGCGCAAACCATCTACATACGGTTTCAACCACTCTATGTATTCTCGAAGACGCCAAATATCTCAGCACCGAGGGCACCTCTATCGGCGGCCACTAGGAAACTGATGCGGCTCGTTTGACGCGATACCTCAGGTCAATGAGTTTGGAGAAGGCTAGTGACGGTCACAATCACGGGCTGGTGTATGTGTGGTCAGCTCAAGCTGGTCAGGTTCACTATTTCCTCCTCTGTCATCTCTACATATTGCCTTGTCCTTTTTTTGGAGCTATAGGGAACTGGACTGGGATACATGATGAAGAATCCAGGGCTTGAGCAAACACCAGAAGAACTCCGGATTTGTCATCCGTGATAGCAATAAAAGAGAAATCCCTGGATTCTGAGATTTCTTTTACGGTCACGGAGATGAGGCTAAAAACGTGATGAACACCCTTGAGTATTGTCTATAATGGAGCTCCTCATAGCTCAGCGACTCGGTGCTGACGATATTAGGATTCCTAGATGCCTCGAGACTCGCAGCTAGTTGTTCTTTTATTATAGCCAATCGCGGTATACACAAAAAACCAATCTTAACCACCTCAAGCTTCCCAAAGCATCCTGTAGTCCTACAAGGGTCCGCTAAGCCGTAAATCATTCTGGGGCGAAATTGTGTTTTGAACAGCCCTTCGGCGGTTTTCCCTTCGGGGGTCCCCATTTAAGTCACGCTCCTCTGTCTTCCTTTGTCTGATGTTCTTAAGCGGGGTACTCTTATCAGATGGTCTCCAAGAAACTTAGCCTAACTAACTGAACGCCTCCAAAGCCTTAAATCCAAGTTCTCGGAAAGTCCGGATTATATCCTGTCCTTCTGGAGGCTAGCCGCAAACGGCAAACTAATTTGCATGGGAATTGAACACTACATTGGAGTTTGAGTTTGTAAATTGGTGGTTCATCCAAGCAATTCACAATAACCCCTTTTAGTACCATGTTTCGATCGCGGGGGAGGAATAAAGTTCAGACAGAGTATAAGACTTGGGGCACCGGGAAAAAGCTGTCAAGACAATTCCGTATTCCTTTACATGGACACCAGATACGATGAACCTGCGAACAAAGGAGAATGAGTAAGAATACATATATTCTACTTGACATTATATGCATGACTGTCATCTGTCATCACTGATCCACGTGTGCCTCAAGGTTCCTGCCTAAAGGTGTGATTGAGTCTGAGACCGTTGTGCACGCCTAAGCGCCCGTCTACATTCTGCCATGACATCGTACCTGTAGCGTGGCAAATCAGTCAGCCCTGCCTAAACGACTCCCCACAAAGCCGGAGAAAGTAAAGCGGGATGACGTGTGGCTTGCGCCGAACTTACGAATTTGTATACTCTTGATATTGCTCGGCAGACCGGAACGGCATCCCACCGGGAAGGTATTTGTGCATTCGCTCGGGGACTTCGTGCTCTCGACCGAAGACGGTGGAGGACATAGCTTGTGATGTAGAGGCTCGTTGTCGTCGGATAGATTCGTATAGACGAAGGCGTTCAGGCAGTTCGTCTTTGTGTCGGATATTGCTTAGGAGAACGCCTAAAGCGCCTGCATCTTCGATGGATTGGCAGCCGCCTTGGCCAGTTGTAGGGAACATCTAGAAAAGGAGGAAAGCGAGAGGTTAGGGCACCGTGCTCCGTAATTTTTAACTATCATTTGCTTTGCTCAAAGACCGCATACCGAGTGGGCGGCATCCCCGACAAGCGCTGCCCTGGATTTGACCCAGTTAGACAGTGGGCGCGCAAAGTTGATCTGCCAGTCTGTGGCCTCGGTTACTTTCCTGGACGTCAAAATTAGCTCACAGTAAGAACGAAAAGCTCAGGATGAGTTTGGTAATACTTCAATGTGTGGACTAGGTCCGGGTGGAAATCCCGGAACTCGTGAAGCATTGCGTCTTTCAGCTTTGCCTTATCAAAGACTGCATTGTGTTAGATTTTGCAAAGCAAAAAGGAAATATAAAATCAAGCGTACCTTTTTTAGTCCCATCCGGCAGAACATTCACGTATGATGCCTCCAAGTCTTGTAATGTACCGCTTCGATGACCAAGTAAAATTAGCACCCGACGTTCCAGCGTCATACATGCCCAGGAAATCTGCAAATAGACTCACTTCCGGCATTCAAACCATGTAAGGATCGTGTAACTATTTTTGTTGGAGAACATTGTGAATGTGTTCCGTCGAGATTCCATGATTCTCCTAGTAATTGGATCTGCCGTCATGACTTCTGTCGGTACAATATTTCGGAATATGCTCACAGGGCTTCCCCTGAGAATGCCAGGCGAGTCAATAACGGCCTGTTGAATTAAAGACTAAGGCCAACGTCAGGATGGAGCTCAAAAAAAAAAGGAAAAAAAAAAGTTCAATAACAACCCACCCTTTCACCATCAGCGCCAATTAAGAGATCTCCAGAGTAAATAGTACCGTCTTCAAGAATGACGGTTGCCAGATCGATATCCTAAAAAGATCAGGTCATGAGCAACAGTTTCGTGCCGTCTTCGTTATCACGTACAACTGAAGTCACCCTAGCTCCTAGTACAAGCTCAGGCACAGGAGTCCTTCCATCATATTGCAGTGCCACTCGTTTGAGTTCATTGTGGATATCAGGACGGAGAATCATTACCCACGGGGCACCCCATCGCTAAAAATGTTAGACCGCATCCAGAAAATTCAGAGCAGAGGAAGCTGAACGTATCTACCTTAACAGCATCTCGGGTGCTAAAATTAATCCTAGGCTCCAGGGTTTTGCTATCCCGATCCACAATCTAAAAGCTGTCAATACATATATAAAGGGCGCATTCCATCATATAAACGTACAGCATTGCAGTGAACGGCTCCTGCCTTGGAGAAATCAAAGCCTAGTCAAAACCCTGTCAGAGCGAGCACAAATGTATAAGGCTCGGGACTCATTACCCAACGCATTTAACACCTTTGCTCCATTTGGCGCAACCGAGATACTGAACCCAGCCTCTTTGGTGAACGTCGACTTCTCAATTATCTGGATACTCGGTTGTGAATGTTAGAAGCTGGGAATATCTGGCACCGTGGAGAAAATCGCACCGTTATTTTATGCCCTGCTTGTCTAAGTGCCGCGGCAACCGCAAACCCTGCGATGCCCGCACCGACAATGATAATATGAAGTTGAACGGAGGGGTCATCTTGTACCTCCGAATGTTGTAACATAGCAGCTCGAAAAACGAGCTACAAGCTCAGATACCCCACGAAGTAGTGAATACGAAAACAAGCGAACTCCCACAATTTGAGTCGGAAATGATTGAGCAATATACTCTGCCTCATGAGCAATGCATCACAACTGGAACATCTGGCGCATTTAAAGATGTGCACTAAAACCTGCGAAGCACCAAAAGGTGGTGGCGATCCCAAAATAAGACCGAGTACGAGACGAAAAAAGGTATTATCCCCAACGTGCGAGTGAGGTCGTTACCTGCATGTAATGATTTGTAAGTAGAGACGCGGCTGCGCAGGCATATGCACGACTGATAAATAAAGTCGAGAAAAGAAGCGACAAGCGCACTGATATCCAAATATAGTCGCGATATCTCTCTTAAATGTTGGTTTCATACTCCGCATAATGTAGTCAGTTGTTTTGGCAACATCTGTCATCGTCGAATTAATGTTTCAGCGTCATCGTACAGAGTACACTAGATCTTTTTGATCTAACCGGAGACGGAGAAAATGGTATGGTGACTCCGATTGAGGGACAGGCTTGACTGGTTCTTGCCACCTCGTTATTTGCCAGTTTTAATACGATCGGAACCGAGATAAAGATGCAGCCAGAGCCCAGATGTTGATCCTGGAATATTGCCATGACGTCTGAAAGACAGAGGCGTAATGACAGGGATATAAAAGGCTCTAAAAGTCCTCAAAAGCTAAGCAGTGCTGCTACCTGCGCGTCCAGAAGTCTTTCAGTAACAACTGCAGCACGCTACTGCACAACTCGCTTCATTGGTGGCTGCATTTTCAATCCTTCCTGAAGAAGCAATGGCATATGTATGAAAGCATCTCAAATCCTTCTAGCAGATGTCATTGGATGGCACATTGCAACCCTTCCCCTCGGTCGTAAAGAACGTCTTTGGCCAGGACATCACAGCGAAGCGAATAAACCATCTCCACAAGCCCCGTCCTCCATAACGGTTCGCATTTTCCGAGGAACACATGGATATTGTCTGGGTTCAATCAGCCTGAATCGCTGCTGTGAAGGTTGGTGTCCGGTGTCATACCTCAATGGCAGGCACGAGGTCCCTGAAAAGTCACATGACCAGCCTCGATTAACCTCATCCGGGCAATGGACAACAAAGAAGAACGATGAGTGCTGCTGGGACCGTAATTCGGGCCCTCTGTTTCAGTGTCTTGCATCCTCATGCAACGGCATTTTGATGTCACCCCCACAGCCGATGCTGGTTGACGGCGGAATCGTTGGAAGCTCAACGGTGACGTTGCTTATTAGAACCCGAAAAAGTATGGTGCAAAAGTGTCATTTCCAGGGTGATCTCCCGTATCGCTTTCCGAGTTTGACTAATAATAGACATGCAAGAGCCAAGCCGGCAGGGGTAGCCGTGAACCCGCAGATGCTTTGGGCATCGGGAAGATCTGTTGTTTTAAGAATATGCAAGACAGAAAAAGTTGGGCCCTCTTTAGTCTTCACGTACCTAAGCGCTTACCGAGGTGTAATGTATTTAGATACATACGGAGTGTTTTGCTTTATTCTCTTCGTGGTTTCGTTGAACCTCGGGAAGATGGGGCTTAAGCTCTGGGAATCAATCGATCGGTTCGTGTTGATAAGCACAATCCAAATAATTCCAGCCATTACCGTCACATAACCATAGCAAAACCAAGGTACCACAAAGCCATAGAGCAGACTAATTAAAAACCATTTTATTTTGTATCGAAGACAAGTCTAATGTGACCCTGCTTGCTGACAAAAATCAATATATCACACCAACAGCGCAGGGGGAAAGAAAAAGAAAGGCAAACACAGTATAGAAAGGCATAAAAATAGGCTGCCATGCTCTGAATGCTAATAATAGCCCCACTGACGGATTAACTCTTGCAGCAAGGAAACAAGCCATAAAACAAGATATATTTGTACATCGAAGACCATGTACGCCTCGCATGGCATCGTCTTTACACCGTTGCATGTGCACGCAACCCTATCAAAATATCATTCATCATGCCTTAAGAGGGTGCTTTGCTTGCGAGGCGCGTAGAACACAAAGGTAGAGGTAAATAAAAATTCCAAATTCCACGTGGCGCATGAAAATGACAAGGAATTCAGTTTCGGCCGTAGCGCGTCTTTCCAAAGCTGAATGGAACATAACGGTACTTGATCATGTGTTGTATTTGTCGTCGCACTACGCGTCAATGTCAGCAAACTGTTTGCATTTCTTCTTTCCAAAATGACCTGCGGGGACAACGAACTCGTCAAGCAGAAGAGAATCAACCAGTAAACCACCAACACCGGCCAGAAAACTGGGATATTGAATACTTCAGACCATGTGCATAGGAACCCAATCGTGATCGCACGAGTGGCGGAGTGCCAGAACTTGAACTCAGGGAGTCTGCGGATGAAAGGCCGGAATTCATCGTCTTGTTTTGTGGGGAGCGAGTTGCTGGCATCGCCATCTTCTAGGCCTTCATCTTGTGTGAGGGACGGGTCGAATTTGGGCTGCAGGAAGGCGAGGAAGAGGTTGAGAAGGTAGATGCCTAATGTGTACGCAACTGTTCACAGTGAGAGTAGAATCGTCAGCAAAAGGTTCGACCACGATGCTATATATCAATGATATCTCACCGATATACCAGCCCTGCGCTAATACTATGCGTAGGAAGAAGACGACGAGGAGGGCCGCAGTTCCGACCCATCTGTAGGTGGTGAAAGGTGTCACCTTATCGAGGTAGGTTTGATATTGCTACAACGCAACCACATTAGCCGAGATCCCCAAGAATTACTACCCGCAAACCCCCAGCAGTTATTTAACGGCGTGAATGGAATAGAATACTAACCCTAGCCAATCGTGACGTCTGCGCAGACACCGCTGTGAAAGGAGTCTGCTCCGGCTCAGGGACATCCATTGCGGCGCGCAGAGGCTGATTTTGCTTATATCAAGAAATACTATTGTGCGCGTAGTTTTTCTGGAGAATCGAGTATATCCACGAGTAAACAGATATACACCAAACAACGGTATCGAGTCGTCCCTCTCGCTGAGACCAACTGGACTTTCTTTTCTCGGCGCAAAAGACACCAGCCACACTAAGCCACATTGGGCGAGGCTGGTTAAGCACGTGATTTATTGCCAAGACATCATTATGTCATCCCTCGGCTTGCATCGGAAAAACAGCGCCGAGGGGAAGATGTTTACTCCAGCTTCATCTGGTACTTCTTGATATCTTTGTTAATATCGCTTTGTGTAGTAGATTGTCCTTTAGTTCGGTTTCTTGGTCTAGGTGTTCAGATCTCTGGCTCTGTAATATGTTCTCTACTCGCTGCTCGAGGCTGGCGGCCTCCAGAACTGCCGTCCCGTTGACATCATACCTGAGAGCTGCCCGGCTATACTCAACAGCTTCTCCGGCCTACGAACATATTTTGACTTCGAGCCCCAAGCCGGGTGTTGGGCTGAGTATGTAGCATTTTCTGAATGTTTCTTGCCACAATTGGCGTGATAGATCAGCATTCTGTCCAATTCCAGATCTACAATGGCTAATATCAACACATGCAGTTACGCTCAATCGGCCGAAGGCTCTTAATGCACTTTGCAGCCCTCTGTTCCGCGAATTGAATGAAGCTCTCACTAAGTATGATGAGGATAAGGATATTGGTGCTATCGTCCTTACGGGCAGCGAGAAGGCCTTTGCTGGTGCGTTCAATAACTAGCTCATAGTTACATACGTTGTATGCTCTATGTGATTGTATTGAAAACTGACAGTAATTCCCACCCCAGCCGGAGCGGACATCAAAGAGATGGCACCACTTACTTTCTCTGCTGCCTACTCCAACAATTTTATAGCCCCCTGGTCCCATCTCGCTAACTCCATTCGCAAACCGGTCATAGCTGCTGTATCCGGGTACGCCCTGGGGGGCGGCTGCGAGCTGGCTTTAATGTGCGATATCATCTACTGCACCTCGAACGCCACCTTTGGCCAACCAGAAATCAAGCTTGGGACTATTCCCGGTGCGGGCGGCTCGCAGCGCCTAACCAGAGCTATTGGTAAAAGCAAGGCCATGGAACTCATCCTCACCGGGAAGAATTTCAGCGGTAAAGAAGCTGGGGAGTGGGGTGTCGCCGCTAGGGTTATTGATGGTGGTAAAGATGAGTTGCTTGCTGCGGCAGTAGAGACTGCTGGAACCATTGCGGGATACAGTCGTCTTGCTGTTGTTGCGGGCAAAGAGGTGGTTAATAAGAGCCAGGAACTGTCGCTCAAGGAGGGTGTTGAATCTGAGAGGCGGTTGTTCCATGGGCTGTTTGGAAGCAAGGATCAGAAAATCGGTCAGTATAGTATTTTTATGGAATATTTTAGCTCAGACTAACATGTCTTCTATAGGAATGACGGCCTTTGCCGAGAAGAAGAAGCCCGAGTGGTCCAATGAGTAATTCATTGTTTTTGTATAATTAAATGATTGAGGCATCTACACAACTATATTTTTTGCTGGCATTCAGAAGCAAATCATCATGAATCCAATTGCTGACCTCAGACCAACACGAACACGAGGTAACTATAAGCTACAGCCTCCTTTTTTTTAAAGATTTGTATCCCTTCAGCTGCCCTGCCTAACAAACACGCCACAAATTGTTTCAACTGGGACAAGTTTTCGACGGCAAAACTAACGCCAGCGAAACGCGGTGAGGCTGCAGTCCTTTCGCAAAGGCTTGCCCCCTTTTTTTCCCTTCCTGTTGGCTTTTAAATTGCGAATTGGGGTACCCAGGACTTTTGAAGTAGACGAAGTAGACCAAACGAGCGGAGAGGAGAACAGCATTAGGGACAAGACGGGTATGTTCACAAAAGCGATCAACGAAACAAGACATTTCCAACACTAAAGCCCACCAAAGCAGTTATTTAGAGAACTTGTCCTTCACCTTGCCGAGCAAGGACTCTATGGCCTGTTAGCAACACCAGCGATCGAAAGGAGAAAAAGATCAAAATATACACATACCGTGCTTCCCCTCAGAAGTTTCAGAGGACTGCGAATACCTCTGAGCTCTTCCAGGCTCCTGCTGTGGGTACCTCTCCGTCCCGACGCCCTGGTCCTGACCATACCTCTGGCCCATACCCTGCTGCTGTCCCCATCTCTCGGACTCCAACCCTTCCTGTCCGCCATACCGGCCCTGTCCCATCCCTTCCTGTTCACCATAACGCGTACCCATGCCCTCCTGCTGTCCCCATCCTCTTTGAGGCTGACCCCATTTCTCCTGTCCGCCAGTAGACTGACCGTAACCATATCCCGGTTCCTCACCCATATGACCACCCTGCCCACGCATACCGCTGCCAGTCTCATGCCCGAACCTAGTTTCCTGTCCCGTCCCTCCCCCCTGCTGCTGTCCGTAGCCACCAGTCCGCCCCTGGCCCTGGAACGGCTGCTCTTCCTGGCCGTAGCCGTAACCACGCCCCTGGCGTGCCCCACCGCCCTGGGTTTGCTGCTGGAAGGTTTCTTCAGCGCGACGGCCCCAATTAGACATCTTGAAGTATTAACAGACGAAAGTTTTTGGGCTAGATCGATTTATGGAATCTTCTCGGTAGGTTTGCGGTTCAATGGTTTTGGTAGCTTTGCAGTAAAAGTAAACTCCCAACGGCCTCTTATTTATATAGTAGAAGGCTATGGAGCTATCCCCCGCCTTCCACGCCTTCATTATCGTCATTTCGCCTCCCAGTTACGAAGGTCTCGTAAGGGTGATATCATACTTCTCATAAATGTGAAGGCGCGGGTTTCCTTCAGTAGCAACTCCGGAACGTTCTGTTTTTATTCATCCAATTGTTGATTGTTTTCTTCTCAATTGGTTTTCTGGAACCTTGGTTCCTTGGTTCGCCGTGGTGCCATACGGATAGAGGTAAGCTTGTGATTGACATGTGTTGGACGTTGAAAGTTGTTGCTAGTAGTGCTTCATCCTGTTTCTTGTTGCCGTTTTGCCTGTCTCTTTTCCTCTTGGTTACTTGGGATACGCTCTCCAGTATTATCCCGGGCGCTTTAAAACCTGCCCTTCTCGGCGGTCTGTGGCGATTTTCTCCATTTAATTAACCAGAATAGTATATAATACCTATTTTTTGATCTCGTCGTAAAAGATAGTAATGAAGAATAGTTTAGCGATTACTGTGTTGTCCAAATACCCTTTCGTGGACACCAAGGGCGGACGTTCTAGGCTGCGGGGCATTCCCCATAAAGCGGTCATCCGATATGGCGGATGTAACCGCGAAGAGAAGATGATACTACAGAGGGATTTGCAGTAGGGCGTCCGTATTCTGGCTTGCTTCGGCGGCAGGCATCAGGGAGATCTGCCACTTCTCTAAAAAGACTCAGCCTGCCTGGTTTCTCGATATTTTTTTGATAGACACAGAGCAACTCGTTGATACACCAATCTCAATTGCGACCCGCTATCCTCTGCCTCATTGTTGGTTACCTAGGCGGGACCTTTCTACGTGATACTCACTCTTCCTTCTCCCTGGTCGAATATTCTTAATATAAAGCACAGTCGAGCAAATCTGAGATCGAGATGACGATCACACTTCCAGCCTCTGCTCTCGACAGCGTTGAAGCATCAGTGGTCAAGTATATGCAAGACCGTCGCGCCCTGATCTCCAAGGAAAAACAGCAGAGAAGTGGTTAGCATCTAACAAATTGGTGACCCGAAACTTTCTCCTTACCTACTTCTAATGTTAAATTCATCACAGACAAGGAGTTCCGCCAGTCGCTGTCACCGGTGGCACAGAAGGCATGCGACATCGTATCGGAGATCAGGGAAGAAGAACGGGCGGCTGTCTGGAGACAAAATGGGCAGAATCAAGGCCCCAGCGGCGCACTGGAAATGTATCCAGGCATGATGTTTACTCTTGCCAAGGAGCGCATGGAGTCAACAAAGCTATGGCGCATCGCTAGGAGAATGCCAAAGGGCGCTCTTTTACATGCCCATATGGGCGCCCTGGTTGACCTCGACTGGTTGTTCGAGGAAGTCCTGGCAACGCGGGGAATGTGTATTTATTCTTCGGAACCTCTGACGTCTAAAGGGGCTCTTCAAAAGGCATCCGTGCTTTTCCGGTTCAAAAAGGATGAACCTGCGAAGACTCCTTCGATTTGGGCTTCTGAATATGTGCCAGAATCGTTGATTCCGGTTAATGTTGCCGCAGATACGTTCCCTGACGGAGGTCGGGCGGGATTCATTTCGTGGCTTAAAGAGCGGTCATCGATCATCGAAAAGGAGTCCATCGAGCATCACCTTGGTGTTGACGACGTTTGGAGAAAGTTAAGCTCTGCGTTTGTTATCCTGGCTTCAATCATCTACCATGAGTCTATTTTGCGTAACTTCATCCAGAAACTATTGAGAACGCTTGTGGAAGATGGTGTGCAATGGGTAGAATTGAGAGATGCTTTTATGGGTCAATTTCGGCGCGAAGGGCGTGAAGAGCCCGATAAGGATTATAACGAGATGGTTCGTCTTATTGGCGAAGAGGTTGAGAAGTTCAAGACAACTGAGGCTGGAGCGAATTTCTGGGGGGCAAGGATTATATGGACTGCCTTGCGGATAAGACCTTCCGAGGATATTATAGAGAGTACGTCACATATGGAATATTACACGATCCAACCTAGTCTTGAATTCATGGACTAACCTTTGTGTGGCAGATATGAAAAATTGCATCAAAGCGAAGAAGGCATACCCGCACCTAATCGCTGGTTTCGATTTGGTAGGTCAAGAGGACCTAGGAAAGCCGCACAAAGACCTAATTCACGAGCTTCTCTGGTTCCGCAAGCAATGTGTACAAGAAAACATCGAAATTCCATTCTTCTTCCATGCAGGCGAATGCCTCGGTGATGGCGACAGTACGGATGAGAACCTATTCGATGCAGTCTTACTGGGAACCAGGAGAATCGGACACGGATTCTCGCTCTACAAGCACCCCGATCTTATCGATATTGTGAAGGAAAAACAGATCTTGATCGAATCTTGTCCTATCTCGAACGAAGTTCTCAGATTAACTGCTACTTGCCAGGCACATCCGCTCCCTGCCTTGCTTGCTCGTGGTGTCTCCGCGTCTCTTAGCAATGATGATCCTGCGCTTCTGGGACAGGGCACGTCGGGCATGAGCCACGATTTCTGGGTAGCTTTGCAGGCGTGGGAGAACCTTGGACTCGCGGGGCTAGGGTCTCTTGCGGAGAATAGCGTGCACTGGGGGATTTATGAAGACCAGAATGATGACGAGTGGAGGAAAGATATCGATGCTGGGTATTCTGGGTCGGGCGTCAGGGCTGAGAGGATGAAAAAGTGGAAGCAATCGTGGGAGGGATTTTGTCAGTGGATTGTTGATGAGTTTGGTGATCAGAACTAGATCAATCATTACGGGGGAACTATAAGGGATGGGATGTTTGTTTTGCATTCAACATGTGTGCTTTTGTTGTTTTCATTTCTGATGCTAGGGGCGGAGAGTTTTGACACCGCGCTCCATTCTATATACACCCTAGAACGTTTATGATTTAACACAGCGAGATGAAAAGTGGAAGCTAGTATACAACGTCAGCAAAAGTATCCCAGCTAAACTCATCACTCATTAAGATCATAGCAAAGCCTTCATTGACCTCACCTGTCTCACTCCGCCTTCTTTGGGACAGGCCTTAACATGCCTACCGTCTTCGTCTCACCTTCCCCGCCGTATTTCGACAAGTCAAACACCAAAACCTCCACATCTTCATACCCAAACTTCCGGTATAAATTGTAGCCGCTGGGAGAAGCTTCAATCCATGACGGTATATTATTCTGGTCGGCAAAGTCAAGACCGTACTTCAAGAGTGCTGAACCAGCGCCGCGGCCTTGGAAAGAAGGCAGTGTGACAAGGACGGAAATATCTAGAAAAATGAATAAGATATAAATAATGAAAAAGAGCAATCTACGAAAACTATAAACGGGGAGAAAAAGAAAGAATAAAATCTGAGGGACACATACGTGCATGCTGAATCCCGTCCATCCTATATCTCACCCTATCAATACCCCCGAAGAACTCATTACACGCCGCCGCATTCGCCGTCTCAGGCCATTGCTTCCCTTCCTCCTTCGTCTTCCTCCTCTTCTCCTCCCTAATCCGTAACGACTCATCATCAACATAAAAATGCCACTGCGCCCAACCAGCAACAGTTCCCTTGTCGTCTATAACTGCCTTAACGAACCGAGCCGTCTTGTTCTCTGCCATTTGCTTCTCAATGTCCTTGGCGCGGAAGGCTATGGCGGCAGCGTTGGGTGGCCCGAACATCACCTTGTTGGCAGGGTCGTCGGAGAAGGCATGATGTTCGATGTCCGCGAGTGTGTAGGCGTCGGCCGGAGTAGCCGGGAGGACTTGGATCGTCATGTTGGATGGTTGCTTGTCCTTACAGCTTTTAGCTATTATCTATTATGCGACGTTGGTATTTGGTTTGTTTGGCGGGCACGAGTCAATCCGTCCTTTTATTTCGCGTCCGAACCAAAAAAGGCTTCCTCGTAATCTAATAGATCCTCGGCGACAGAGAGGACGCCTTGCACAATTCTACTGCATTGTCAATTGCTATAGGTGTCTACTTTGGCCCCAAAGTATCGGAGACTCGAAAGCGTTAGTGGTTCTCGGACCGACTGGTGAAAAAGCGAAGCTTGGCCCCGCTGCTTGCCGAGATTTCGATGAGCTTGGAAAGCACATGCGGAACTGCCCATATTTAGATCTACTTGTTGAATTGACTCGTGCAGCCCTGTATAATAAAAATAACTAGCCCCTATATTCAGGGTAATGCCCTCTCATTTTTGCAACATATCTACCCTGATGCGATTTTGGAGCTGGAAAAAGTAAACCAATGATCGACACCCAATACCTGCTTTAATAATTATGGCTAGCTAAGCTTGCGGCCAAAAAAACCAACTCGTTCCGGGCATAGGGATAGAAGAATATACTCCGACCAAAGCGAAAGCAACCTTGGAAGCCAGACAACAAAAGGGTATTAAGCTAAATTAATTATATATATATCCGCTCCAGGAAGAATAGAGAACAATTCTAAAAAGGACGCGAAATTTTCCAAGGGAAAAAAAAAAAATTCTAGATCGTGAGTTCTTCCAACGTGCTCAATGACGAACTCATCGTTCGCTCTTTCGTCAGCGACAACATCTCGTCTGTTGGCGTTGTTACCGGGCTTAACTCAGCAGTTTTCGTACATATCCATGTCGAAGCGTACATGTTCACTCTGTAAATCCAAGACTATTAGAATACGCTAAAGAAAAGAGGCGAAAATTGGGGTCGTGGAAAAAGAAAACCTACCGGTCAATGCATGAGCCAGGGAACCGAGCACCAACGCGCCGTGGTGAGAACCCATGTGCCTTAAACACCTCGATATACCAGGGTTTGATCGAGGCCGAACGGAGCAGAATACGCCCCTTCATCTGGAGAGAATGGTTTAGGGCCTTGGCCTGGGATGCGGCAGCATCGCCTTCTGGATCGAACCAGTCCATCGAGTCCATGATCTAGAGATATTTTGTATCAGCAGGAGTAAAAAAAGGAAGAGAGAGAAATATGATGAAAGGAGACATACCACTGCGATGGTCAGGGACCGTGGAGCAATTCTCGCGATCACTTCGTTAATCTCGTCTGTGTGAATTCGGAGACCGTCAAAGGCAGTCGGTTTGGAAAGTTTTGTGTGGGCCTTCGGGGTGAGGTAGTTTGGGTGACATCTTAAAATACCGTTCTTAGCAGATAGTTCTAGCACATAATGTTCTGGACAACTCACCTCCTCGAAAACCGCCCCTGCAAACAGAGGAAGTAGAAATAGTTATCATCACTGATCATGGTATCCTTAACGACAGGATCCAGCGTGTCGACGACGTATTCCCATATCGCCTGTCCGCTAGTTTCTTTGCTACTTTTTATCCCACCTGTAAGTCCATTTCTCTCTAAATAGTCGTTGACTATCATGTTCCGTTGTGAGGCAGGAACACCGGCCGCTTTCCAGGCGAACCACTCTGTGCCCACAATAGCCCAATGGAGAGGGCGACTCATCAGTATCCGTCGGATGCGCGGCCATATTTCCCTTTGCTCATTGAGCGTTTGTGCCTCGCAGAGCTTCTTGACTTCACCAGTCAATCCGAAGACTTTGAACAGGTAGCGAACCATTTTGATGGCATGCCTTGACCCGCCTGTTTCGTACAGGCCCATTCCCGAAGATGATGTGAAAACGTTTGTGTTATCTAGCCAATATTGAAAAGCTTGGCTGGATAAATGCGGACTGAGGTGCGAGATAAGCAATTCGCGGAATTCTGGATGCTTTCCCTCTCCGAAAATTTTCCAGACGTCACGGTAGCCCAAAGCGGTGAAACTGGCGACTTTCAATTCGAGTAGATGGTTCTGGTTGGGATTGAGGTCAACTGCATGAATCCTCCTGGGATTCGATTGTAAATAATCCAAGATGTTGTCCCCAGCGCTGGTTATCGCCAGAATGACATCATCCTCTCCAATCCTGAGCAGGCGCTGGTCGACACGTGGATCTTCCCAATTGAAAGCATAAATGTACTCGTTTCCAAATTGCGTATGTTTGGTCAGGAGGTCATTGTAGCAGATCCGCCAGTGGTGGTTCTGGTAGAATGAAGATGGCAACGGAAGATTGGAGCTCAGGTTAACAATAGCAGATTCGTAAGCTTTCGAGCGAATTTCTGGGATGCTGGTCTCAACAGCTTTAGAGACTTCTTTGCGGTAAATTGTTGGAGAGAGGTACGGAGACTCGGTAAAAGCAGCATCGAGCTTCTCGATGACTTCGTTGCTGCCAGGGTTCGGGCTGTTGCAGAGGTCCTTTTGACATCCAATAAATATATAGTAGGGGATACCGCCCAAAAGATAGTTTCTTTCGCTCGCTGATATGACTGTTCCAAACCGGTATTCCAGGTAGTCCCTCCTAGCGGCTTCGAGTCCGACGCGGTCAGCATCGAACCATGCTCGCCAGAACATCCTGCCAAGCCAGTTGACATGACGATTGAACACGCCTCCGGTGTAATTTCTTCCAGCCAGATCAACAATGCTTTGTACTTCTCTGTGTCAGTTATTTTCTTCCTGAATTCACAACAAGGTGAGCTGAAAAGAGGTACGCACCGTAGAAATCACAAACCCCAATGGTTCCAGAAGGGCCCAAAAGATTCGATAAGGAGTCGACCACGCTATAGTAGTCTAGAGAAATTAGATGTATTCCTCTAAATATCCTAATTCTCAGAATTCCAAACCTGGTATCATAGAGAGACTATAGCTCATGGTAATCAAATCTGCCACTGATTGTGATGGTGGAAGCCTGAATTTCCGGGCATCCTCACACACGACTGTGACATTCTTCCATCCTAAACGAGAGAATCTTTGTCGTGCTACTTCGCACAACGATGGCGAGAAGTCGACCAGGTAGACGTGCTCGAAGAACGTTTCCACTGGGAGAGAGGCAGCCATGGCTTCAATATTGTAGCTAGAAGGCACGTTAGTCAAAGGAGGCAAAATCAATCCATTATAAACTGAGGAACTCTAGCGTACCCAGTTCCACCACCAATCTGTTTTGCGTAGAGGCGTCGTCAATATTCCACAATTCCACTCAGGATATGTTGAAGCATATTAGCACCACTTACGTCTACCCAAATAGGTTTCCTCCCGTCCGTCCCATTTCTGGAAAGTTTGAATCTCAGTTGCGCTCCTAGAAGCCCGAGCATATCCTCTCGACCTCGCAAAAGCCGCCTCCGCGTGGCATCATATACCGAAGCCTGTGGATTTAACCAGCCAAGATGAGCAAAAATCAAACATAAACAGAACAAAAGCCCCTTTACAGTCGCGGTAAGACGTACCTGCGTCTTGTAAAAGCTCTCCAAGGCAGACTGCTGCCCACCATCCCCAGTATGGTCATGCGGTTTCAGAAAGCTGGCGTAGGCAAATTTGAGATAGGTGAAGATACCGCTGTTGTAATCGAGTTTCGGCCTGCGCGAGTTGAAAAAGAGAACTGCTCCCACTAACCCGAGAACAGACACGGCTACAAATATAATTTGCAGATGCAATATCGTCCAGCCATTCTGGCTGACGTGCAGAATGTGCGGAGCAGCTGCTTCGACTTCCATGGTCACGCAGGGCGGTCTTACTTGGGCAGCAGGATGAGACGAGAAAGCAGAGAGCCAAAGGAGAGGGAGAGAAAAATCGAAGGAGAGACAAGGTCGGAATATGTATGTACTATCTCAATCGATTGTACATATTGCCGACGTCCGGTGAAATGAGCATTCCTCCATGCGATGGAACGACATCCTATCATGGCGACACATGCCGCCGTAAATCTATGAGGGGCCTGGTTACGCGTGAACCAGAACACGAAAATAGGCCATGAAGGCCGCATTCGAACCCCTCCTCTAGCTCCATCTGAAGCTGTTTCTCCTTATCGATAAGTTCTTTGGGGCAATGACAGACGCATCGACCCCGCCCTAAGACACAAGCTCCAGGGGACAGTGCAGACAACCTCTGGCCCTGCAGACCCCGTCGATCGAGTGAGAGCGCATTGCCGCAGCATGTGGGATGGAGGACTGGCAACGGGGATGCGGACTGTTTGGCTGTTTGGCTGTTTGGGGCAGAGAGAAGGCACGTGGGGACAGGCGAGGTGTGGTGGTGGTTTGGCCAATCAGGGGCCCCGATTGCAACACGGACAGAGATCTCTCGATTGGGGAGTAAACAGTATTATATGGATATTATTAGTGTCTTTTATTAGTATTATTATAAAGAAGCATTATTGATACAGGATATCTCTGAGAAACACACAGGCTATGCCAGTTGCACAACAGAAAACAACGCCATCCAACGCAATGCTTTGATACAACCGCTGTACCTATTTTGATCCGCCAAAAAACAAAATCCAAGGCCGCCCAGACGAACGTGGACATATTACAAAATAAAGTAGGCAATGCATAAGCCCTGAAACGAGTGTAGCTGAGCAGCTCGCATGAGAGTTGCAGAGGAGGATTTGGTAATGATATATGGCCAGTAGCCATGATCATGGTGTGTGGAGTGGTGGAAGGCAGCAGGGCATAATGAAATACCTATGCCACACCAAATTCGCCTCATGTTCGATCGAGATAGATGGACAGGAGCGACAATTGCTCAAGACCAGAGACCATCCTCGATATCAAGGGTCGGGAGCTCGTTCTAGGCGCCCGTAGAGTTCAATCCGCTGCCGGAAAAGGGCTTCGGAGAGTCCCCCGTGTGATTTCAATCCGCCATATTTTGTTCTCATGAAATCATTCGCGCCAACAACCGCCACAGGGGAGCACAGCAACATCTCGTATAGTGTTCATCAACTCCTCCTGCTCTGGTCCCCCAGAATGCGCTTTTAGGCTCTCCTGAGACATAGTCCGATCCGGTGCCCACGGTGACGCGAATAAACCGTTGGCGTACACCGGATGACCAGGTTGCTGGACTGTGTGTGGTAAGAGAGGTCGTGCCCGTCGTAGAACCACGACAAGACCGTCTGAAGAACAAGATACCACGGCTTCCACTTCAAGTCGAGGCTTTTCCCGGTGAGGAGGCCCTCCTTGTTGTTGTCCGCGCATATTTGATGACGGTTCTTCCCAGTTTGGTGTTCGGAGCTCTTCCATCGACCCTGCTGAGCTGAGAGAATATAACGAAGGCTGGCTCCTAATCGAGCCAGAATCCTCACTTGAGCCTCTTCTGCTCAATGGGCCCTGATCAATGTCCATGCTATCCCCCGCCATGGAGCGCATAGACGCATAGGGGTCGCGGGAGCGCGAATCAACTTGGCTGTCACGATCATCTCCTTCATTGTCAGAGCTTTCACATTCATCCTCTGAAGGATCTCGAAAAAAGAAACGCAGGTAAGCGATCGTGTCATTAGCCTTGGCACTTTCTATACATTGCACAGCCTGCTGCAGACACGACTCCTCGATGCAGTAATAGAAACTTTTCGACACCAGTTCGCTAGGGGTGATGCCTAACACATTCGCAACGCTGTTTGTCGCAAACATGATCGCCGAAGAGCGGGTGAAACGGTTCAGGATCAGGGCCCCGCGAGGTTCACGGGTAGTCGCGGGGGTGGAAACATCGGCAAATTTACTAGAAATACATGAGAGCATGTGGTATCGGGGATCGCGGGGTGATGAGGAAAACAACCGTCGAACGATGGGCGCATCAGTCGCTCGTTCTTCGCAGCGAAAATATCAGTCAGCATCACTACCGCATTGTAACGAAGTACCAGTCGAGATATTGTTCTCACTTTTGCTTTTCGAGCTTTGTTTGTAGATACTCGTGCTTGCAATCATCACATCATATACGATTGTGTACACACATTCGCAACAGACGTAACGACCACTCTGATGCCTCACGCGGAAATAATGCAGACTGGCCGCTTTATCGTGACGGACGCCACGGCCAAATATCGTCCGGGCCTTGTCCAGCTCGTCTGGATGGAAGAAGTCCCATATTGATTTATTCACTATCTCTCGCGGCTGATAGCCTAGTATATCTTCAACTGCATCGGATATGTATCTAACGCGGGGTTCCGGGGAGAGGTCTAGCCAGAGTATTAGCTTGCCTTCCCCCAGTGCGTAAATACAGAAGTTTCTAGCGAACGCGAAGGGAATACTTGCCGTGAATAGTGATGAATGTGATCTCCATGCCTGCGGCCGCCATAAGGCCAGATACCACCGTCCGAGCAAAAACGCAAGTAACACTGCCGAATACCCAACACCGCGCGCGCGGATCCGTCCCCAACTTCCGAGGAGAGGGGGAGCTTGCTGCGTTCGTAGCCTTGGATATCACCGGAGTTCTGCAGCCTTAAGCATAGCGTGAAATACAAATGTCGCTATCCCCACAGTCATGCAGACAGACGGGAGTTAAATACCCGGTTTAAAGCTTGAGGAGCCGTTCGCGCGCGGATGCTGGCTTGCAATTGGGCCTCGACAGGCGAATGCACAGGTGCAAGTTGAGGGGCAAGAAGCTCGCTACCCTCCCACAAAGGCTCCGTGCCACAAACCCAAAGCCGAGCTGGACGGTGGCAAGTCAAAGGGCGGCTCTTGCAACTAAAGCATACCTTTTCGGACAACTTGCAGGTCCAGTCGCCGTAAAATCATTTGCCGCAGGTCCGGAAAGCATGGAAATACGCAAAACATGACAGGAAAAGAGAGAGAGGAGGGAACGAATCGACATTGACGTATTATGTACCTTTTCCCACTGAAGCGCCTTGGTCGACGATCTGCCCACGGACCATGGGACTGCTCACCCGCAGCTGGGGAAGCTGGGACCTCTCCCCTGTCAATCTAGCAGAAAAAAGAGAGACTGTCCTTGGCAGATACTCCGTAAATAGCAATGGGGAAGAGTGGGAAACAGAGCACTCACGCAGTCGTCCGTCTTTCCGAGACCCAAAACGGGAATTGAAAGTGGCTCTGGTGTTGTGCCGCTTGTCCAGTGAGGGCGCGCGACGGGGCGGAAGATTCTGAGCAGGGAGTTCCCGACAAGTTAGCGGCGTGCAGTCAGTTCGATAGTGGGTGCCACAGTTGGCTCTTGATTGCTGAAGCATTTCCTAAACGGGTAAATGGAAAGCTTTGTGTCAGCCCCTGTCCAATGTCCGCCTCGAAAAGGGATCCATCGAGTTCCCGAAAGGGGAACCTGTCGTGACGCCCAGCGCGTCTCGTGTGGGTGATAGCGCGCCTTTCTGTGACAGGGTTTACTTGCACCATTACTGCCATGGTGATATACGATATGGCACAGGGATGATGATGGCTTAATCTACGTGAAAAAACTGAAAGCGTTTGCGCACACAGGGAACAACACACAACAGAAAAGGAAGCACAAAAATATCTCAGGGTCCAAAAAGAATTCAGCAGATCCACTGGTTAGTTCTCACAGTGAGCTCCCCATGTCGAACAAAAAAGGCGCGCTTCCAGAGTTGATTCGTTTACACAGGAAGGATTATCGAGCTCAGCACGAATAATGGCCCCAATCGGCACTCGGGAACTGGGGCTCTGCAGCTATCATTCAGCAGCGCCTCAAAATAAAAAAAAAAAAAAAAGAGCATGCGTTGACAAGGAGAACTACAAGAGATGTTGCAGAGCGGTTTCTTGCATCTTTGGGCCAAGGGTTCCGTCATTAGTTTGATGAAAATCCACACTATTTTGGCCCAACTGCCAGCCCACTCTGGTCGAGAGCGAAGCCCACAGATTGGGATTTGCCACAGTATTTGGAATTCTGAAAGCCGCCGGCGCGGGTCTAAGACATAAAAATAATGGGGCTAACCCGCCAGACGCGCCAGGGAGGCTCCTTGGATGCACCATTTTCTGCGCGCCCGTTGTAACCTTCCAGCTCGGGAAAACGCTCGGGCCCTGCATTGATCCCAGAGTCTGGGTAAGGAGCGTTAGCAATATGCATGAAATCTGCATGGAATATTTGTGCTGTTGTTTTATAGATGGGAAAATAATGTTTTCTTTACTTTCGAACTATCTGCTATATAACCAGCACATATAGTCAATGAAGGAAGAGATATTCGGTCTATAACCTATAATGTGATAGAACTGTTTATCACACGGGACACGTGTGGGAAAAGCAAGCAGTGGAAAGTGTGGCCTCTCGGCCGTGCATACTGTGTAGTATGGTT
The DNA here is from genome assembly GCA_014805645.1 of Spiromastix sp. SCSIO F190. Classification (NCBI taxonomy): domain Eukaryota; kingdom Fungi; phylum Ascomycota; class Eurotiomycetes; order Onygenales; family Spiromastigoidaceae; genus Spiromastigoides; species Spiromastix sp. SCSIO F190. Next base: position 553,725 of record WXTY01000006.1, on the reverse strand, counting down.
CAATAGTTACATCGGGTGATGAGAACGGTTTGGATCTATGACTATCCTTTCTCATAATGCGCTATCCATTCTTGCTCTCAAGCTTGTACAAATTCAGTCTTCCAGTCTATGAAATTACTTAGCTTATTATTGGAATAATTCTGCAAATATCACGAAGGAAATGTGAATACAGCTTGATCAATCTGATCACCATACATTTCATTAGCTAGCGAGGCCTTGCTCCGACCGTACCTAGTTGACTCAAGTCATCCCATAGCGAGAGGCCCGGTTTGGCACTCGAGCTGCTTCCTTTCGTCTTCATTCGCTGTGCTGTTCAAAATATTCTCTCACAACTCTCACAACAAAGCCATGCTTGCACGACATCCAAAGAGACCAAAACCAGGTTGCAATGTCTAACTTAGATAATAAAACATATATGCAAGTGGTAGGTGTATAGTGGTATCTGCGCCGTTATCTGCGCGACTCCGAGAGTGGCATCTAGCCTTCCTCCAGGGTAATTCAAGTGCAAGCAAAGGATAATACCTAGTAATATACTCCCCAAACTTTATCCAGCCAAATAAATATCCACAGGGGAAGCGGGCAATATGTTCAAAAAGACCAAAACAGCAAAACGCCCAAGTCTAGAAAAAAAAAAAAAAAAAAAAAAAAAAAAAAAAAAAAAAAAAAAAAAGACAACGCTAAATTGCCTGAAATCGTGTCATCGTAGCATGGATAAATAATCTGCACAAGTTTCGCTCCGTGCGCATAGTATCAATGATCCCATTCACGACATCGGAAGAACCAATCTCTCCGTACACAATGCCAGTGATCCGGAATATGCCCAGTAGGAACAGGAGGCAGTGGGTCACGACATATCAAGCCAAAGAAGGCTTTGAATGTACAGGATTCATGTATGGATGGAGAAGAAGTGCTTGGAGCCACAGTCGGTGCAGATGTAATTGGAGGAGTTGTGATGTCAGAAGTGGTGGGATCCTGGCAACCCCAGAAGAAGCCGGGCGTTGCGCAGGTTGACGTCGGATCAGCAGTTGTAGTTGTACTTGTCGGGTCGTTGCAGCCGCCAAACCATCCTGGGTGTTCGCATGAAGTAGTGCTAGAGCTGCAAGGTGATGTGGAGGTGGCTGTTTGGGTTAAAGACGGTGAAGGGGAGGGTGTTGGGACTGAGGATGTTGTTGTAGGGTCTTTGCAACCAAACCACCCTGGCGTCTTGCAAGTCGACGTGGTAGTCGTTTCTGATGTAGTTGAAGTAGTCGTAGCAGTTGTAGTCTTGTCAAGGCAACCCCACCAGCCTGGAGTCTCGCAGGTCGACGTCCGCGTTCTACTATGCGCAGTTGTTGTAGTTGTAGTGCTCGTCGTTGAATCAGAGCCGTTGCTCTCGAAGAACTTCCAATTATGGCAGTCGACACAATATTCATCACGGGCGCAGTCAGGAACATCATCATATTTCTCAAGCACATCTGTGATCACGGAACGGATTCTATGTGTTCCAATTCCCACCCGCCAACCCCAATCTTCAACTGTATCGTATACACACCTCTGGCCTGTATGGCACTGGGACTCCATGGAGTAGCCTGCTAGAGTGCACGATGATGTTGCGCCATTGCAAGTACCCATATACACCGGGTCAGCAGTATGGCCAAAATGAAACGCACCGCTATAGGGTCGACTTTGGGGCAAGTGCGGATTTGTCCCAGGCGGAGAAGGAAGGCCAAGACGCGAAGCAGGGAGGGCTTCTGGAACCGCTTCGAATGTAACAACAGGAATACCATAAGTCAAACCCAAGAGACTTGAGACGGCTCCCCCCAGCGAGTGTCCCACCACCCATATATTCGACTTGGGGTATATGTCGGTGATGTTAGAATAAAGATCTAAAGCCGCGCGGTAGTAGCGATTCTCCTCCTTCAACGAGCCGACCAAACAAGTTGAGTTGCATGTATATGTACTTGAGTAGCAGTCGCAAACTTGCCTCCAAAAGTATTGGCCACCTTGAGCGCAACAGCAACTGAAAAAAAGGTTGTCGTTGACCTTGTCGTTGGTTGTTGTTTCCTCCCCATCAAATAATGCAGTTGATGTGCCTTTCAAAGCCACGACGATAGTAGAGTTTGCCTGATCTGCATATATATGCCCTCTCAGGCCATCTTCCTCCCAACCAAATCTTTGAGAATGGTTGAACCGCTGGTTCACGTCCTCCCAATGCTCTGTCCCCGGTTCCAATATGTACGCATTGGCAGCCATTTTCGCGAGTGATATTACAGTCTCCTTATCCTTAATATCCGGACCATCTACCTCATCTAAAGTCCATGCAGCGGGTGATAGTGTTGCCGCATCCCTAGTCGATCGTGCGGAGGCAAGGTAGTCCTCTAAAACTGCCGGACGGCGATCCGCGAGCCGTTGTATCTGGACGGGCGAGGATGATGCATGGAGGCGATAGGCAGGCTCCTTCTCTAGCCCATCCTCCGACGCGATCCATAGCGTAGTATCTGGTTGGATGTCCAAACGCTTGTGAAGCTGCGGATCCCGGTAGGTTCCATGGTGGAATATATGCCTCAACGACTGAGATTGTCAGCAATTTCGGGTCCCAAAAACACAGATAATACATTAATCACATATTTTCCGTTACTTACAAAGTCACGAGAAGCCGGGAGAGGCCTTGGATGATGCAGTGGTATTTGCGGGGGTATAATGTGGTTGTTGAAGGCAGCAGCCAAAGCGGAAAACCACAGTAACAGTACAGCAGTGACCATCATGGGTCCAGTATCAGATTTCTGTTTCCATCTATAAGGCAGCATGATAAGAATATAGTAGGCCAAAGCAACGGGAGAGCAGTAGATGGTGATGCCGTCCCAGCTTCCCTCCGCGAGACAGGAACATCATCTGCTGAGTGACGCCATGCATCATGTGATCTCCCCCGGCCCAGTTGGGCAATTCCCAACGTCCTGCTATGAGACGGCAGTAGAGTACTAGGCAGACATGAAATGGATGATCAAGGGAGAGATGTGCTGAGCTGCTAGATCTGCGGTACGAGCCAGCCATTGCTGTGTAGGTTGTTTTGTCGAGTTGGCTCATCGTCATCGTCCTTCCGAGCTCCGTTACATTCCACCTTGGACGGTAGCGGATTCTCGGTGGAAACTCAGATGATGCTGCGCTGCTAGTAAGGAGCTCATTCTCTTTTACACTCTTGTTACAATGTCTGCTACATTCGCGGACAATTCCAAAAGCCACAGGAACCTTCCGGCGAGCTCTCAGTCGTTTTCTCGGCTGGAAGATTCCTCAACCACCCAGTTTCCTCGAACCCGTGCGCAAACATACCATGGCTCCGCTACGAAGGAAGACGGTGACCTTGAGTCTCATCTCACGAGTTTAGAGCCGATGCCTTTAACGGATGGTGAAGAGAAAGTTGATATTTTTGAGAAACGGAACTCGTCGGATTCGACCGAGGAGCCCAATCCCCAAGAACTAGATTCCTCAATTTCCCATTCTCAGCATCCCCCAGAACATTTTGATGAGCTTCCGATTGAATTGATAAGCCTCACCGATAGGTAAGCTTTGTGTTTGTGGGCCATCTTACAGTGTTATACTAACTTTGATTATCCTAGATTTATTGATTCCCTCAGCGCCAAGGTATACTCGACACCTCCGACAATTGATGACCTTTCAGAGCTGTTTCAAGAATTTTATGCGCGCGCTGCCACGCATATAGCAACACATGTGTCCATTCTCGCTTCTCGTCTCAACCGCGAATCGTCGCCAACACCCTCAACCCAATCATCCCTTAAAATCAAACGCAGCCGTTCATCGAACTTAATAACTCAGAAAGATGGTCAAAACAATGCTGAACAATTGGGTACAGATCAACAGATGCTCACGGCATCAGAAGTGGCCGAAAAGCGAAAGGCTCGTAAGCTCTTGCATTATAAAGGGCACTTGTTGGAGGAGGCTGTGGAACGAAGAGCATGCGAAAATATATACGAAAAAATCTGGCGACATAAGAGCACGCTGGATGAAGTTAAAGATGAAAAGCTTCGTTCAAAAACGGCTGCGTTACAAGTCATGGGAATCACCCTGAAGGACCTCGGGATTGAGATACCACCCTCAAGTGCAGAGAAAGGTTGGGACGACGGTGACTGGTTGTTGGAGGCACGACTGAGCCTGATGAGCATGAACGACGAGAAATTTCCCTTGGGAAAATTGCAGCACCTAATCGCTTCCCATAAAGCTATTGTGGACTCATTAACAAAAATGTTGCCATCATCGTCATCTGCGGACGAAATCTTACCGATACTTATATACGCCCTCATTACTTCACCGCCGGAAGGGATCAACATCATCAGCAACCTTCACTTCATCCAACGATTCAGGTCATCCAAAAAGCTTGACGGAGAAGCTGCATATTGTCTTACAAACCTAGAAGCAGCCATAAGCTTCCTAGAAAATGTCGAATTGGGCAGCCTCCGTGGTGACTATACAGGAGGATCAGCGTTAAAATCTTTCAGTGAGACTTCGACCCCGATGCCTGTCTCTCGCGATCCTCTAGGAGCAGGAGATCACGACATGTCGGGGACTTCGACTTCCCCAGTAACCTCGCGGCCCGAGAGATCACAATCTGCAGTCAACGTTGCTCCATCTAATTCACTAGGACGGAATACTGGCCCGGAGCCCTCGCCTCAAAGGCGCCTCACGAGCCTATTCCAACCTCCATCCAAAGCTCTTGGTGCCGCCAATGACGTTGTCAGGAATACCGCGGACCAGGGGTTCAAAAATATAAGTAACACCTTAGACAACAGCTTTAAATTCTTCTTTGGCAGGCTTAAAGAGGCCCAGATGCGTCAAGCTGAAGGGGCTGAAAAAGCTGTCTCACTTATGCCGAAAACACTTGACGATGCTCGGAGGCTGGTTAATCCAACAACCAGTTATTTAGATGATGGCAGCAATATGAGCGAGGATGGATCTGTCAAAGACTCTTTGGAAGGGACGGCACGAAATTCGCCGACTCCAAGTCAGGGCGACAAACTTATAGGGCTAATCAGCGGGCGCAAACCGACTGTGGACCGCGCGTCGGAGGTCGACTGGAAGAAGCCCGTCAGCGCAAACGTTGAGATTGTGTCCAGTGGTTCACCGGCACCAACGCCGTCTTCATCTTCATTGCCATCGAACTTGAACCAGCCAAGCTCAAACACCCCGTTCGGATCCATGAGGAATTTTGGAAACTCTTTAAACCCCCTAAACCACATTCCAGGGATGATACGCGGTTTAGGCCGGGCCTCTACGGAGACGGGTCCCAGCGTTCCGACACCAACTGGTGCAACGCGGCGTGAAACAGCTGGACAAAATATCGTCGGCAATGTTCTCAAAGATCGTGCAGATGGCACTATTAGACCCCCAATCAGGCGGTTTCTGGAAATAGAAGATCCCTCGGAACTTCGACTTGCTGATATACCTGAGCTACTTGAGGATTACAAGAGGTTGGCTTTGGTGGTGGAGAATTTAAACACTTCTTGAGCCTTTTCTCATCAGCTTTTCCTGCATTCCATGTATACAGGCCGGTTTTAGAGCTTAACAATCGCGCTGCGGGGCATGCAACGGGTTGCTTTGTCCCTTATCCCCGCTACCTGCGGCGCTAGTCTTTTTCATACATAACAGGCGGGCCCTGCATGACGATGACAGGGCCCTTAGATAGCGTTATGGTATATCCGGTTTGAGCTGATCGCCGGCATCTGTTCAGCCCCGCAATTGGCCTTGTACCCTGTTAGTACATCAGATTTGGTTCTGAGCTTGGCACGTTGTTTGCTCATCCCTATGCAAAGTATCTTCGTGCATGCATGAGCTGGATATAGATGGTCTTGATCTTGGGGTCGATATATTTATCAGGTTATGGATGGCTCTCTAATTGGCGTATGCAAGTGGTTTCCACGGCATGAAGGCGTGTTTTGGTTGTTTTCTCGGTACCCGTCTTTCTCGTGCTCCCGAGGTAGCTTGCCAATGGACAGTGCTTGGTAGTCAGCCTTTAAAGAAGACTTCTGCCTTTGCAACAGTGCATTTTGCTTATTCTAGCCTTATTTTCGGGTGTTGATCGGCAGCGTGGTTTGATTCCCATGATGCTGGTTCTACTATATAAAGTCGGATTGAGAGCCTTGTTTGCCCAGTTGGCAATTGTGAGATAAATAAACGAATGAAATGTTTTGTGGTCGTGTTTTGTTGAAGTGTGATATGACGAAGTCTAATGAAAACTACATAAATGATTGTACCTAACTATGTAAGGTAGTTCTACTCCTAGGTCGGTGGCTCCCAACACGCTGTCAAAGACTCAAAGATCAACAAACGAGTATTCAACGGTTCACTCTGTACTTCTCAAACCTTGGATGATTTACTGTTCGTTGTTAGGAATAAGATTCATAGTGTCATTACTAGATAAAATAATATACATTCGGCATCGCCGTGCATTGCACCCTTTCGTGTCTGACGCTTTCTGAAAAACATTAAGTAACAATAACGGCATCAAGCATTTCAGGCTGCAGACAAGTGATCAAGCTTGGTCCCACTATACTCATGCACCAAACCAGTCATTGCAGTCGCAAATTCTCTCGTGCGAACCTTGCGTTCAAACAGAATATCCAGCTCGGCATAAGAACGACCCTTGGGCTCAGGAAGTCTAAAGAAAGCCCAGATGAGGCAAAGGACACTTAACCCGCCCCAGAAAAACCCGGATTTGCCAGCCCAATTCCATGCATCCACATTGAGTTGGTACGGAATCAAAATTCCCGAAACCAGGTTTAGAACATTATATACGTTCCGGGCCAAGACGACTGATTTGGTACGTAGGCGCGAGGATGGGATTTCAGCAACGAGAGAAAAGCACACGGGCCCAACGGTGGAGTCGTAAATAAACGTGTATACGAGAAGCATGGAGCCAGTAGCCCAAGAAATTGCAGTAGTGGGTGGCGGGATAGATATGAAGCCGGTCACGAAAAGGACAGCCGTTAGACAGGCTAGACCACCCACATAGAGGGTTCGACGACCAAAATATGACATTGCGACCCATGAGGCAAATGTCCCAATGACGCCAGTGACATACTGCACTAATGACATGGTGAAAGACTGGGAAACGGCCAGGCCAGCTTGTCGATAGAACATTGTAGAATAGCCCATGAGGCCAGAACCGCAAAGACTCTGAACAGCCCAGACAACACACGAGATCTCAGTACGGCGAAGGTCAGTTTTTTTAAAGCAGTCTTGATATGAGGTGCCCGTTTCGATCCTTCTTTCCAGCGCGTCGGTGTAAACTATCATGGTAACTGTTTCTTCTGCACTGAAGTCCCCTCCGGCTTTTGTGAGCCTTTTGAGGGAGTTAACGGCATCCTCCCGACGGTCTTGTCGGACGAGCCACCAGGGACTCTCGGGGGCTAAAAGCACGCCTATGAATATCGGGACAGGCCAGAACCATTGAATTGCGAATGGGATACGGTAGGCCCATTGATCAGTGTGGTTGGCAAGGCCTTTCAGCACCCCAGAAGCAATCAATTGACCCAGGACCCAGCAGAGGTTCACATAAGTAGTTAAGTAAGCTCTCAGTGCAATGGGGCAAACCTCTGATGCATAAGTAACAGTGAGTGTCTGATACACACCAAGAGGAATACCCAAGAGAAGCTCGCCGGCCACCAGTGTCTGCACATTTGGTGCAAAGAACAAAATAAAAACAAAGCCAACAGTTGCAGCAAGGCATGTCATCAATGTTTTCCGGTATCCGTAGCGCTCGGAGATAATACCATTGATAAACAAGCCGATGATCTGACCACAGCTCATAGCATTGGTTAAAGCTGCTTGCCACGACGCAGCAAGTCCATATGAGCCATCCGACATTAGACCGCCGTACTTCTCATTAAACGCAGGAAAAACGAAGAAAGAACCGATGAGAACAACATCGTAGCCCTCCATTATGATGGCGCATGAGAACAGAAGAGACCAGCCCACCGCTTTGCGATAGATCTTTAGTGCCTGCAAAGGGGTCATATTGCGCTCTTTTTTAATTGCGGCTTGCGCTTCGCTGCTGTCGGCGAGATCAAATTGGGCGGAGTGGTCATCATCGTTGTCCTCGACGTGCTCAGCACCCTCTGGTTTCCTGACATCCATTGTTGATTATTATTCAAGGGAATATGCCTTGAAGCGATTCCGTCTGATTCGCGCAGATTGGAAGTCGGTCGAGAGGTCTCTACTAACAGCGCTCATGAGCGAGGGTTGGATATCTGTGCGTTTTTATTTAGAGGCTCGCCCTCCTGTAGCCTCGTGCATCTTCATACTTTCCACAAAATCGGCGTGTCAGACCATCGAAGTCGTTCTGTGTCTCTTTATCCAACATATCCAGTAGTTCCGGTTCAAGGGTCGCAAAGGGTAGTCGCTGTCGATAATGAGGGACTTTGGAGGACCATGCTGTGGAGAGCTTTCCCCGGATTCATCCCAAAATGAACGTCTCCGCACCCTCAGTCGGAGGTGCTTATCTATTGGTCTGATGTCGGCCCATTAAGGTAATCATATGCAAAGTGGTCATTTCAAACTCACTCACTCCCCTTGCAGTTGGTATCGAGCCGGGGGATGGGAGCACGCTGGCATATTGATTGGCTCAATGTCGGGCCGTTGAGCATGTGTTCCTGGGAATTTGGTCTCGGCGGTGGAACGCTAAGAGAAGTATATCCGATCCTTGTCTTAGTTGCGCAGTATCCTGAAGAAGCTCGTGGGCGAGCTTTTCGATGAGGAAAACGCTCCGTACTCCGTACCAGCGGGTGAATTACTGATTGTGGTGATATGGAGTACATCGAATTCGAGTGTAGATGCCAAAGAAGACCGAGTAGTCTTTATAGCTGCCACACAAGAATTGGCACATTGCTCGTCATTAATCTAGACTCCACCGGTGGATATATGACAGACAGGCCCAAGCAGCGCTTGATCGGGCCGTTTGAGGAAGTTCCCATGGTCAGCTGCGCTCAAGCATACAAGCTGCCGAGCGTTGAGAGCCAAGGTTGAATGCTACAATGCTGTCTCGCAAGAGAGGATCAGTGCATATAATTCCAGTGATAATTGGAGCGAGATACAGATTTGAAGTGGAACAAAAAATTGCAAATGAGCAGCGGGGCCGACATTGACTCAATCATTGAGGTTACATAGTCATTCCTGAGCGTAAGGCTGGATATGGAAATCGCATATATACACCCCTTGCTGTCTGTCTTTCTATCTTCTTTGTACCTTCACCTTTAATTGATACCGCGACCTGCAAATTCACAGCAAACTACTCTAGTCTGATAACTTGGTTCAATCCCAAAGCCCCTATAAGGATGTCTCCAGCTGCAATCGAGGAAAAATGGTGGAAAAATTCCATAATCTATCAAATCTACCCAGCAAGCTTCAAAGACTCGAACAATGACGGCGTTGGCGATATACCCGGCATCATCTCCTCTCTAGACTATATCACAAGCCTGGGGGTAGATGTGATATGGCTTTGCCCAATGTACGATAGCCCTCAAATCGACATGGGCTACGACGTAAAAGACTATCAGAAGGTGTATCCGCCGTATGGCACAGTTCAGGATATGGAAATCCTCATAGATGAGTGCCACCGTCGCAATTTGCGGATCATTCTAGACCTTGTGGTCAATCACACCTCGAATGAACACGAATGGTTCAAAGAATCTCGCTCTTCGAAGACCAGCCCGAAGCGTAACTGGTACATCTGGCGACCAGCCAGATATGATGCCAACGGTAACCGGAAGCCCCCCAACAACTGGCGAGGTAATTTCGGAGGGAGCGCTTGGGAATGGGACGAGACAACCCAGGAATATTATCTCCATTTATTTTGCCCTGAACAACCAGATTTGAATTGGGAGAACCCTGAAACTCGTCGCGCTATTTATGAGAATGCCATGGAGTTCTGGCTGCAGAAGGGCGTTGACGGATTCCGCGTGGACACTGTGAACATGTATAGCAAAGACCCCTCTTATGCCGACGCGCCAACCCTAGACCCCAAATCTGATACTCAGGTTGCTTTCTCATTGTATTGCAATGGCCCTCGGATCCATGATTACATGCGCGAGATGAACGATGTGCTCTCCAAGTATGATGCCATGACAGTAGGGGAGTTGCCAAATACACACACCGTCGAGGGGATTCTGCGGTATGTTTCAGCGGCCGAAAAGCAGCTCAGTATGGTTTTTCAGTTCGATGTTGTCGATCTGGGTATTGGAAAGAACTACAAGTTCCTAACCACACCAGGTGCTTGGGAGCTGCGGGATCTCAAGACAGCTATCAAAGGTACACAGGACGTCATAAATGGCACCGATGCGTGGACCACAGTGTTCATGGAGAATCATGACCAAGCACGCTCTATCTCACGATTCGGTTCTGATAAAACTGCTGAGCTAAGGGTCACATCAGCTAAAATGTTGGCCATGTTCCAGTGTACGCTCTCAGGAACACAGTTCGTCTATCAGGGTCAAGAAATTGGAATGGTCAATGCCCCCAAGAGCTGGTCGATTGACGAGTACAAGGATGTCGACAGCACCAACTACTATCGTATGGTGAGCCAGATGTCAGATAACGACCCAGCACAACTTGAAGCCGCCATGAAATCTCTGCAACATCTGGCGAGAGACCATGCACGGATTCCTATGCAATGGCGCGCAGAAGCAAATGCGGGCTTCTCTTCACCACCAACAAAGCCATGGATGCGAGCTCATGACAATCATACTGAGATCAACGTGCAGGCGCAAGACAAGGATAATTCGTCTGTGTTGTCATTCTGGAAGCAGATGATGCGGTTGCGTAAAGAATACTCTAACCTCTTGGTATTTGGAAATTTTGAGCTTCTTGACGAGCAGAATGACGCAGTGTTCACCTATCTCAAGACACGGTGGGAGCAGTCCGTCTTGGTGGTGTTGAACTTTACTGAGGAGAAGCAGCCGTTTGCAATCCCAACGGCGACAAAAGATCTGAAACTGTTGGTTAACAATGTTGAGGGTGGTGTAGAGCAAGAATTGCAGGCTTTCGAGGGAAGAATCTATCTTCTGTCATGTCCGAACTAGATGATAGCCCGCGAAGAAAATGTCGTTTGGATCAGCATAAAGTATCTTGTTTGTGAATTTTTCAAAAGTGTCGTCCGCGTAATTGAGAATGAGAATAGTGTAATTTCGTCTTGTCTAGTAGGTCGACTCGGTGGCTCAGATGGAAGATCAGACGAAGTTGTGCCCCAGAACTCGCCCCTGGATTGCAAGGATGCTCGGTGTTCCTGTGGAGTTTGGCACAATCCAAAGGGCCCGCGTTCCTGTGTATCTCCCCGCCCTGGACGACTTTTAGGGCTCCAGTCTAATTTAGCGATGTTCATCACCGTTATTTTGAGATTGTTCTCCGTCGTGGCAATGTCAGCAACATCTTCGTTCTAACAGGATTCACATCACGGTTATCTTGTTCGACTTCGATAGAGCCTAAGGCCGTTCAACTTCCATGAGAATCATCAGAAAACATGGACATCGGCATCCCCCGGCAACCGCGTGTCATCAAGGCCTGTGACCCCTGTAGCAGGAGAAAAGTCCGCTGCAATGGTAACAAGGAACGATGTCAACAGTGCGTCCACCTAGATTTGGTCTGTACCTATTCAGACAATCGTCCCGGTCGTTCAAGGAAGAATGCAGCTCGCAGGGGAGAGGTGATCTCGAAGTACAAGAGCGCCCGTAGGAAAGACCTTGCCGTCATATTACCACTGGTTCCTGTGCCGTCACCTTCACCTTCAGATTCACCGGGGCATTACTCGGCGTCGAGTTTTGAGGATCTAATTCCGGATTATATGTCATATGTGTATCCCTTCAGTCCAATCATTACTGAAGATGAAGTGCGAAAATCCATCCACAACATGGAAACAGACAGAGAGCATAAAGCATTTGTCTACGCGTTCGCTGCCGTCACAATTGACCTGACGCAATCAAATGATATCAAATCTACCTCTGCGTGTCAAGTCAATGACTTACTCCGCAAATCTCTTGAAATACGGCAAGCTTTGCTGCCTGGATTTCGCCCTTCAGTCCTCCGAGCTGTGACCAGCGTTTTTATCCAAATGGGGTTTATGAGTCTAGGCTACCATGATCTTGGACTCTTCTATCTGCGCGAAGCAATTAGCATGATTCATCTCTTGCGAATCGAGGATAAGGACACATTAGCCCGTCTCGATCGAACTGAGCGAGCAAGGCAGCAGCGACTTTACTGGCTGTGCTTTATCCACGAACGGTTCGTGTCTATCGTGCATTTCTCACCTGTAACTCTTCCACCTCATGCGCAATATCCCGAGGACGATCCAAATCTAGCCCCAGGCATCTTGCAGGGCTGGATCCAAATAATCAAAACCTTCTGCGTTTTCGATTCAACATTTATCAACCTCTGGATTGGTGATCGTACCCAGGTTACTACCGAATGGGTGGAGCGGAAACACCGCGAACTCGATGACGCGCTGTGGGCACTCGAGGTTTCAAAGCTCACAGAGCTGCAACAGGCTGACCTGGTCATTACGCGTCAGTGGATGCGAACTCTACTATGGCAGATGGCAATGTCGAACTGCCTGTTATCCTCACACGCCTCATGCCCATCTCTTTCCCTCCAGCTCCCGCTCCGTTTATCTGGCCAACTTCGCCAATTTCTAACCAAGATATCTCAAAACACGATCCGAGTCCACGGCTCCTCGATCCTGAACAAGTTATTAGAGATCATTAACACGATATCTGATGTCGTGATACATGTGCCCCAGGCGACGCTGGAGGAGACCACGAGCCGCATTGATGATATCGTCTTTCTGGAGAGTGTGGTGTTGTCGTTTTATAATTTGCAGCAGGTCTCGAAGGATATTCTCGTTGATAAGTTTCATGTAATCAGGGAGAGATTTCCGTATATTGATGTGGCTTCACGGCTGAGTTGTCTTCAATGAACGTGTTTGGACGATTCCACACTCGAGCCTTGTCAGTGCTTGCATAGTTAGAATACCCTTTTATATTATACGGTTGTCAATATTGCATATGAATAACGTCAGATAAGACGGCTGTGAATATTTTTCTTGGAATTCCTTAGTACTTGGACTAAAAAACCCCAACCACGCTCTGCCTGCTGTTGAATGCGCAGCAGGCCCGTAAAGCATAACACAAAGCCAATCCATCTAAAAACCACCTATATATACTGGAGGGTAAATTATCTATATGAGCTAACATAAACAGTGCTATATGTTTCCCCGGCCTCATGAAAGGAAATAAAAATCCAGTGTCAGAAATAGCGCATATACGAACGAAACGCCTCTCCGTTCAAGTTTCGCAGGGATATAAAACATATATTGTCGTAAAATCATCATTTCATAAAAGCCCAGCCAACAGTAAGGCAGACAATCGAAACGTAAAGATATGCCGCATTAAAAGCAATAAACCGCAATTTATTGCTGACGGTTGTCATTAAGCCCCTTCAAAACACCCATACCGCCCGAACGCATCTCATCAAGTCGTTTACCAATATTCTTCCCCTCCTCTTCTACAGCTTCATACCGTCTTTCAATCTCCTTCTCAAACACGGCCGCAACCTGGCGCCTATCATGCCTCGCATCTTTCGCCTTTTTAAGCAGGACACTGAACTGCTCTAGGAGCCAGTCACCGCTTTCTTCCCACTGATCCATTGTGAGAGATGAAAAAAAGGCTTGGCGCTGGTCGTCCGTGAGGGGTTTGAGCCTGTTAAGTTTCTCTGCTAGCGGGAGGGGAGGGTCCTGGGGTGGGAATATGGGTTGAGGAGGGGCAGGGTTATAGTCAAAGGACTCGGCGCGAAGGTCAGAGAAAGATTTGCTTTGGAGGATGTTCGGAGGGTAGTCGGATGTAAAGGTTGCATACGGTCGTTTTGTAGAGACGGGAGAAACGGTGGAGAGACGGAGTGAAGTGTATGTACGTTGGTTGTCTACGCTGTCTGAATCGTCGAGGACGCTGAGATCTGTGGTGTCGAAAATTCCGCCCACCTTATATTGGTCTTCGTTATCGATTGCCTGTAAAGGGTTTCGCCGAGATGCATCGGCTTCGTTTCTATGGATTGGCATATTTGCTGATTCAGGAGATACAGGAACTCCGGGGGCAGACGCCGGCCGGGGAATCGGTCTAGATCCGATCAAAGCAGCGGCGTTGGAAGGAGCCCCTCTGCCTGTAGCCGGGTTGGGAGTTCCAAAGCGTGACCCCGGCGCAAAACGACCACCAGAAGGAAATTTTGGCACAGCTCTGGGCGTCTGAAAATTCCTTGGCTCTTGATCGTCTAATCCATCTTCTCCATTCACACTTCTAGTTCTAATCTCTTCATGTTGCTTTTGAGGACTAGGTCGGTGTAAGGGAATGTGCGAATGAGGAGGGAGGTTTTCCTTATGCTCCGAGCTGCCTTCCCGAAGCGCCGCCTCAATTCTCTGCCAGCTTAGCGGTTCTCCATTCTCGGCCCTATTTGTAGCCCAGTTATATGATTCTGCCTCATCATGACCAGTCTCTTCTTCCTCATCTTCCGCTTCCGCCCCATCATCCTCCTGCCCCTGCTCGGGTTGGTGGCCACAATCATCTTCTGGGTCTGAACCGAGCTCCATCATCAACCTTTCAGCTAAGCTTTGATGCTCATCCGTAGTAGCCCCATACTCAACATCCATTGAGTCAGAGTTACGGTGACCACCGCTCCCGTGCGAGTACTGCACCTGAGGCAGTGCTTCGCTGTTCTCGCCACCAGCGAGACTAGTTATAGTGGTAGAGTCATCAAGGGCTTCAACATCAGTATCAAACACATCCCTAATCGCAGCTTGCATGGAAAGTTCATGTTGATTGTGCCTATGATTCTGACCTTGGCGCGACGATGGCCCGTGGTCGGCTTGCGTTGACTCCTTCTGGTTCACCGCAGTCTGGAGCGTGCCATTGAGTCTGGTTACTGGGATAGCCACTCTTGCAGTGTCCGCAGTACGCTGTCTGGAAGCATAATTGCCAGGTTGCTCGTCTCTGCGGGCTTTTTGGGTATAATTTTGAGAGGCTTTCCCTCGAACATAAGCTCCGACGGGCATTGTTTCTGCTGGTATTGAAGTGGTGTGTCGCACAAAGAATGAAAGGGCCTTTGATGCGCCAGCTCCCTTTCACAGCTCACCCATTACTGCCCCGAATAATGCTGTCATGAACCTGCGAGGCGGTGTCCGTCTGTTAGGTATTGTATGCTTGATGCTCGAGGTCGCTTTTAACGCGGTCCAACACGGAAGCACGTGACTTCTCTACTGTGGAACTGGATATACGTGAGAGTGAGATTACAGGACGAATATCACTTAAAATACATAATATCTTGCATGGAGCTACATAAGGCCAAGAGCATGTACATTGAAAGGTGAAGTAAATACAGGGATATATAGCATAGAGGCCCTCCTGTGTCTATAATCAACGCGGCATTGATGCTCGCTGTCCTCGTACCCTTGCCCTGTCAAAGAAAACATTCGCCCTCTCAACCTCCGCTTTCTTTCTTTCCATACCCAGGGAGTGTTCCAGCCTAGCAAGAACCGAATTAACCATACTATCATCAGGATCAAAAATCTGATCCCCCATGACAAGATCTTCTTCGTCTTCAGGCGAGACGGAAGATACATGAAGGTCGGCGATCCAAAGAGATATCATCCCTCTTAGCCGTAATAACTCATAGCTGTCAGAGTATGGGGGCGATACCAACAGTTCGTTCATCTGAGCGCCGATCTGCTGCGCCTCGGTAAGTTCTTTGGTACGAGTTTCAGCGTCAATTTGGCCTCGCTGTAACCTTCGCTGAGTGGGGCTGGTCAACATAGAGGTATCGGAGTTTTCAGCTTCGTCATCTTCAACAGATGACTCACGCGCCAGCCGACTCTCCTCCTGAACAACGGATATCCAAAGACCAAACATGGCCAGATAGAAATCCACCGGGCCTAAGGCCTTAGGAGCTGCCTTCCTAAACGGAAACTGAAGAACTAATCGATCGTAATAACCTTTAGCCCTCTCGAATCCGCTCCTCGTAAACCACGTTTTGTATCCTTTGGTACTCGTTCGTGAAGCTGCATCTCTTTCGTTAACGGATGCGTGGCCCGCCGCTTGCGCCTTCGTATCGGTCCATAGCAATATTTCTGCACCAATACCCCATCTGCCCTCACTTCGAACATCCATCTTATGGCCACCGAACTCGTCTCGCAGTATCAAACCCCAGGCCCTTCCAGCCCGAACATAATCTCCCTCCATCAAACATCGATGTAGAATGGTCGTAATCACAGCCAAATGTTGCATGCGCAACGTGTCCCGACCTCCAGCTTCCCTAGTAAAAACTGGAGGCGACACCTGAGAAAGTTCCGTCTCGACGTCATCCTTCGTCAAGCGACATACCTTCTCTGAATCCGGTGCTCTATGTGGGAATTGTCCTCCAGGAAGCTCTTGGTCGGTCGACAGCCCTGCAATCCTATACTGGTGGGCTTCATTTGGGGTAAGAACAATCGAAGACAGAGCAGCAGTTGACGCTCGAGAAGAAGCGTAATCTGTCACATTATCATACTCGTTTGCAGCATCTTCGGTATCGCTGTCGGTATTTCCACTGCTTGATTCATTGTCCTCTGTTTCACCGTCTGACCCCTTCTGTTTCCGTCTCCGCTTCCGTGGGTCATATTTGGCGGTCCGAAAGCTCACCGGACGCTGCCAGTGGGCAAGGGGAAGAGCGAAATAGGACGACTGTCGAGCTCCGGACATGTAGCTGCTTGAGTTGCTCGTAATTAACGCTCCTTGAGACAGCTGATGGAGCCTAAAATCTGCTGAACAGGTGTTCCGTAGCCACCTGCATTGCTTGACCCCTATATATCAGACAGGCCCTACAGGAATGCACACAAAGCAGAGCTGGCAGTGTCCCAGAGCAGTCCACCGTCAGAGTTAAGCACATCGCAGCTGTTTCCACTTGATAGAGCATTAGTCAGGGTCACGTGGCATTGTATCATCGCATCCATTCACATCTCCGTCTGGGACTGGGACTGCCGCTGTTCTGTCTCGATGTTCAGCTCTATATCTGTCACTCTCCCTCTACATAAGCTTAGTTCTGTCATTCGTCTTCTGCACCAGTCCGCTCGCTAATCTGTTGCCCGCGCTACCCGCTCGTCCCGATCTGTAGCCTGCTGTTGATCGGAGGCGCTGAAACACCATCTGTCTCTGCTACCTGCTGGTTACCAACGCGAACGGAGATCCAATCGCCTCGCTGCCCCTGGTGCTTTCTCGGACGGTTGGATTTGAGGGTATTTTAAAGGTATTTCCCATTAACCCTGCTGTGCTGTCCCCCCGGTCGTGTTGGTTGATCTGCGGATGCATCTCAGATGCTTTTGACTTTCATGGTTGTTGCCGCATGACTTCGACATGGGAACTGCGAACTGACGACACCGCTAGAGAATACCTACTAATTTTGAATGCATCTCAGAAATCAAAATCAACCTTGACGATGCCCGTCTGAAGAATTCAGCTTGCTGTTGCTCCTTCCGTCTTTTTTGGTGGGGTGCTCATCATGGGGCAATCATCGTCAACACAGCATTCCTCGACGCAACATTCCTCCCCTTCTTCGCGCTCCCGTACTTCAGATGAACGACGCGAAAGAGACTACATATCTCAATCTCTCAACACGTTCTCCAGTCACTCTCGTTCTAATACAGATGGCATGAGAGATAATACCGGCAGTTCTGACAATAGCACTCGAAGGCCATCCACGCCTCGTACCAGCGCTTATAGATCCGTTGGCAGTGATGATTCACGGCAAAGGACACGCGCTAGCTTGGATAATCGAGGGGACAATTTTAGGAGACACAATACAGCCAGGATGGATCAACAGTCGACTATGTCACGTCTAGGCACCAGGATACTTCCGAATGCGGTAGTTAGGGGTCTACTAAACAGTGGCGAAGAAACTCCTGCGGAAGGTCGTGCTCATCGTACTGGGTTATTCTCACGGCATGGCCCGCATCGTTTCCCAACGTTCAGCAATATGAGTTCAAGAGGTATCGCCCGAAGACGGTCAATACGTGGGCCCTATCCCCTTCCCCGTGGTGAAGCTACTCTCCTTCCCGACTCGTCTCCAAGTTTGTCCTATCCACGTACGTCTTTGGCAGAAGAAAGCCCGGAATCTCGACTTTCATGGCGGCGCAGGGCGGGTAATGTTCGTCATTCAATAGCAGGACCGATATCTCAGATCTTTGGCCAACCTACTCCAACAGAGTCTCATGAAAGATCTATAACCCAGCCACGTCGGCCTTCAGACTCTGCTGCTGCTGCTGCTGCTCCCAGCGATTACTTAACGCCGTCAGGAACTATGGATACTCGCATGGACCTCGACGAGCCACCTGAAGTAGACTTTTCTAGACCTACGACAAGACATAGTCGCCCAAGTTCGTCAACTGGCTCCACTTCCGCGAATCAGGGGTCGTCAGGATCCAGAAGGCCGTCGGGGACAGGAAGACGATCAGGACGTCTATTGCGGCGGGATGAACAGACACCATTGTCGCGAGTCCTACAATTAGCTGCAGCAGCTATTGCGGCCCAGCTCTCTGGTAATACTGGAGCAGCAATACCCAATATTCAACCAGCCGGCTCTGAGGGCGCTGAAGGCTCGCTGGAGCATTTTATACAAACCTTACGCCAAGCAACCTCTGGACAAAACCGGAGTCCAGATGCGGATGGGAACACACCAAGCCAAACAGGACCGGGCGACTTACCTCATGTAAATTTTTTGAGAGTGTTTAGGTTTTCAAATCCAGATAATCAGCAACAATCTGAACCAGTGCCGGAGCAACCGGAAGCTCCTCATGGTGCGCAAATGGGTTCCGATAACGACAGGATGGAAGTTGATGGATCTGAAACTGGAGAAGGAGGCCACCGGGATAGACGTTTGGTAACCTTGGTGGTGGTGGGAGTAAGGTCAGTCCCCAACAACAGTGGATCATCCAACGACAACACTAGGGGCACCGCCCGTCTCACTCTGGAATCCTTCCTTCGCTTGCCAATCCTCTCGTCAAACAACATTCTACGGACTGAGCGTGGCTCCGGTGGTTTACTTCGGCGTGCTGATGGACGGTCCAGGTTCTCCCCTCATCGTCATTCGACGGGAGGCAACTCGTTTGCCGCCAATTCGGGCAGTCAAGCGCAAAGGAGATGGCAGAGTTCGGGCAGTCGTCAAATGGACCCTACCACAGTGGGAGACTCGATGACTACGCCTCCTGGAGTGCTTTCGGAAAGCCCGCCCGGACCCCATCCCCCCCCCTCCACTCCTGCCGAGCCTGTATTATCCAACACCCCTTCTGGAGCAAATAGTCCGAATAGACGTCTCTCTTCAGCATCCGCTGTTTTACCGCAACTTAGCGAGGAACTTAGTGGAAATACCAACCCTGAGGATGAAGAAAGCTCAGCATTTCCCCGTGTTCGTCAACGCCGCCGAAGCGATTCGGAGGCGGCTCGTCATCGTGGACTCGGCTCGGGAGCGGCGAGACGAAATGGCGTCGTTGAACCTGACAATGCTTCTCCTGCCGCTGGTCGAAGCTGGTTGATATATGTTGTAGGGACAAATATATCAGAGAATCATCCGGCATTTGCAGCTCCCAGCTTATTTACTGACGTAAGTGGCTTCATGTAATGACACATGTTCATAGATATCTCTCTAATCGCGTTTGCAGAACCCGACATACGAAGACATGATTCTTTTATCGTCCCTGTTGGGTCCTGTCAAACCACCTGTTGCATCTCAAGAAGAAGTCGAAGCCTCCGGCGGGCTGTACAGACTCGTGGAATACAATGGTGCGCTCGTTGCGGAGTCGTTATCTGCAACCGCGTCTCTCCCTCTTTCGGCAAACGAGCGATGTCTTATTTGCTTGTGCGACTACGAGGCTGGTGAAGATGTCAGACAACTCTCGAGCTGCAAACATATGTATCACCGGGATTGTATTGACGAGGTAGGTAGCGAGGATCTGCAAAGTAATTGGGTGACATTTTACTGACCTTATTTGTAGTGGCTAACAACTGGACGCAACTCATGTCCCTTATGTCGAGGCGAGGGTGTGTCGAACGCTACGCCTCCTAGTGCAGACGAAACACCAGCTACATTTGCATGACGACAGGAGCAAAAAATCTCGCTTCCATCAGCTGTTTCCACCTGTTCTTAACTCCCCCGCTTACACCACCATGCATGTCGAGCGCTCTTTGCTACTTGCGATTCTTCCTCCCCCCTCCCCTTCCACACCCCAGTCGTTTTTCGGCGCACTGTACAGCAGCAGCATCTCACGGTCTTGATTCCTTTTCTTCCTACTTGTTTTTGTATTAGAGCCTGGCGTTCAGCAACAGCATAACTTCTTAAGGGCTCGCTGGAGCAGTTGTAGCACATCTTTCATACCGGTGATTGTTTTTTAGGCGTTTCGAATGAAAGGGAGGTTGTCCTTGGTATCGCTGACCTTGTGCAAGAATCACTCTATTTCTATTATTTATTTTTGTTTTGATTTCGATCTTAGGGTCACATTTACGACTAGGGATGGATACCCATTCTTTGGGTCAACAACTTCTGGGAGTACTTTGATACCTTTTTTCTTGTTGGTTCTTTTTGTATTCATGGTGGACTGAGCATGTGTTCTCTCTGTTTACATGGAATGACAGGTCTTTACGGCTGGGTAATTGGGAGTTCACATTCATATCCCTTTTTGCTCTGTTCAACAAATTAATGTTTTAACAAATCTTCTTTTGTATGTCGTAAGAATCGAGCGGTGGCTGGCAAGTTGACTCTAAGAAACTTCCCCGGACTAGTCTCGTGTAGAAGCGGCAATGTAGAACGAGATCCGCCAAATAGGGGAGGCGTAAAATGTACACACCTCTGGATTTAGTGTTTTCATATACGGCTTGTGGTTCCCAATCGGGCCTTTTGAGCCATGGAAATGTGCTCCGGGAGAGCCGGATGCAAGGGAAGCTTGTAAATCTTGGAAGCTAGGTCTGCAAAAACCTCATACGGCTGCGACTTACGGTACGATTTTCGATGTTTCCAAGATGGCAGAAGGAAGGAATTCAAAACATTTGTATTTTCCTTGCCCATCTTCGGTTGAAAGTACACCGTAGGGTTACCGGATCTCTCGGCATCGGCATAGAGAGTTTTCGGAGGATGCACAAATAAATCTCAAGAACCGAATGATCTAGTCAACACTGGGTTTCGTAGAAAAGCCATGATATCTCATCCAACACGGCCATGTCGAATACAGGACGGAGGGGATAGCTCTCGCTCGAGTTGCCTGTTCAGAGCTTTTGCCGCAGATTAGGTCCACGAATAGCGGGACTCCAGGGAGGCGCATGCCCAGGAACCAGGCAAATAGCCACTCAACACAAGAGCGCACAGTATGGGCCGGTCCGCTCTTATTAATGTGTAAGCAAGTGTAGTTCAAAGGCAATTTCCCAGTTTCCGTCTCCCAATCCTTGAATCATTGCGCGAAAGAAGGGATTCTGCTCTTTTGGCACCTGGTTGGCTGCGCTGCTTCTCCCTGTACCTTTTTATCCGCGAGCCTCTGGGCTTTATCTGAGCTGCCAACAAGCAAATTTAGGAACTCGGCATCACATTATTGGAAATCGTTGTTTGCGCTGAAACTGGTACGTTTTGCCCCCTTCTCTTGTAGGCTCAAAAACCGATTGACGGCCTCGAGCGGGTTCGCCTGGCCGTGTTTCCGAGCGTGTGGCGGTTTATTAACCGTTCACCTCAAGGGCAGCGATAATGAGCGTTCATATATTATCCACGGGTGGGAAGGACCCTCATTGGGGTCCTCAGACGTCGAAGATGAAGTAATATTCAACCCTTCTATAAAACGGCTCTTTGAACAGTTCCCGTCCTTGGGGTGTGAGAAAGCCGTTATGCAATATATGTTTTGCTAACTTTTCCTACCTCTTGAGCTATTAGTTTTTGCGAAGAGGTATGCAGATACACTCAAAATCTTGGTTAAACGTCCGATATTAAAAGATTTGGATTTGATGTAACAGGATTATCATTTCTCTGCATATTTTGGCGAGTTTATTAATACGTTAACGAGCCTTACTTATGGTCAGTAAGAGCGAATTGAAGAAAACTCCCCATTAAAGCTATGAGATAAGCTGGCTTGTCGTCTCTTACTTACATGGGGTAAAAAGTCTACCTTGGAGGCTGCGCACTGCGCCGTCAATGGCGAATTGGCAGCAAAGCCGAAATTTCTCATTCCCTGCCGTATATCGCCTTGATTATTGTTGGCATAGGGTCCGCTGCATATCATGCAACTCTGAAATACCCCCTACAGCTAGGTATGCGACCCCTTTTCGGTTTGCATCCATCCCTCTATACGGGGTGCTTCATGCTTGGCCCCTTTTCCCGGAGGCTCCTCTTAAACCCCCTGTGCTGTCTTTGTGATATGAGTGAATCATTAACGTCCTGACCTCTGCAACTGTTCCTTGCGCATTAGTTGATGATTTATCCATGTTGCTCGCTGCGGGTATAATGTCCCACTATGTCATCACAATCAATATGGGCACGGGAATCCAATTTGGATTATTTCTCCTGATTACCTTAACCCTTCTGCTTGCGTCGTGGGCGCACATCCAGCTGGGAGACTCAACCTTACATCAGGTCGTTTTTGGCAGCATGGTTGTCACTGTTGGATTTCGAACCGTGAAGCTCGTACGTGATATGATACCTGATAAGGAGTTGAGCTGGAAACTGCGTAGATTGGCTAGGATGGGAACCTGTAAGTCATTTTGATTTTCCACGTCTGTGCTTTTTGAGTGCAGCAGGGAGTTCAGGGGGTTACTTACCGGATTTACCAAACAGTTACCCTGCTCTCTGCTTATGGACTGTGGCTCATTGACGTCTTCGCATGCTCTCATCTCCGGAAAGCCAGGCATGCGGTTGGGCTTCCTTGGGCGTGGATTTTGGAATTACATGGATGGTATGGCATATGAAGCCCGCATAAATGCAAATACATTTATATTTGCAAAAATAAGAGCCTAGTAAACAACCAACTAACATTACAAAAAACGCAGGTGGCACAACTTGACAGGTATTGGTGTTTATATATACATGATCGTGGCCGAATTCGTCCGCGATCCACATCGGACTGAGACCTTGGGAGAGAACGATGGATATTACGAGCTGCTCAAAGGACCTGGGTCTCTGAGAAGGGGAGAGCAGAAGCAAAATGGCGTTTTGAAAACGGACTAATAGCAGCATTGTGTCCGATTTATAGCGGCCGTCAGACTAATAACCTGTTTTATAGTATTTTCTTAGTCGATTGGCATTGTATATAGAGGGTCAGACAGCATGGCATTGTCGAGTTGTCATTTCTATCACGTCTCCTGAGCACTGACTGATCGTGGAGATCATTAGGAAAGCCTCAATCCAAGCCAACGCTCGAGGTGAGCTTCTGTACGTTGATCGTTATCGTTACAGCGTATCTTCCACTGGTTCCCCTCTTTGTGCCCGCGGAGGATGGGCCGTTCAAATTGGTGACTAGTCGATTCAAGAACTACGAAAATTCATCTCTGATGTTTCTCGATCGACTCACCACTTCAAATCTAGGTAATACACAGAAAGCCGCGTGTTTGGCTCATATTGTCCACGCGTTTGTTCCGCATGGGTTACGTATAACGTCGTCAAACTTCAACCTAGCCTGATTTCGTCCCTCCGCCACGTAATGCCATGTAATTGTGGTCCAACATCTTCCATAGACGGGGTGGAAAATAGCCTTCAAGGCTATTTATTGAACCTTTTTTGTTTTTGCCCTTCCTTTTCTCTCTCTCTCTCTTCGTTTGAAGACCACCGAAGACATTGGGTTCACAGGACAGGGATATGTATAGCTTTTGGCTTCTTATCTTTCTGATTGGAGTAAGAAAGAAAAGCCGTAGGTCCAATGATACGTTCGGGAAAAGGGCTAGGTTAATGCTCACATTTGGCCTCCTTTTCATCGGCGTGCATGAGGCCAAGTCGTGAGCATATCAGGGGTCTGCATGTGAGAACCAGGCCGTACTCGGACTATTGGGACTGGCTGCTGCCTAGGCACCTCATGCGTGCCGTCAGGGAAAAGGGAAGTCAAGCTGGACAGATTAATGCCAAGTAGTGGGTTAATTTTTATTTAGTAGGCGACTTTGAGTGAAACATTGTCAACCCACTATTATCATTTGGACGATGCAGAAAACGGTCAAAGGAATGATCTATCGTCGAGGAATTGGCTGCAGCGGCTGTATTTACACAAAACAATGAGATCATGTGGCAATAACTCTATATAAGTGCGCCTTCGTCCAACGCATCACGGCATAGACCTTGGCTTCTTGGGAAGATTCGATGCACCCCTCACGATTATCTCCCGCGGACTTGGCTGGTCGAGTTAGGAGCCAAGCCTTGGTGGATGCAAAGCCGGCCTTGAGGACGAAAGGAGAAGCTAATCTGATAGAGGATCAGTGTTGGGGTGGAAATACCCTGTCTTCCATGCAACCGTTCCATTGCCGCTGAGCAACACATCATTTTCACTCGTTTCTCTCGCCCCCTAATAGGAGAGACAGATCTAAATAAGGTGCTCCATAAAGAAGAGTCCGTTCAATTCTGTATGGAGTGTTCCGATATTTGGTCATTTCAACGCTCTAAAGTGTTCGTGCTGTTATTAGCCTCGGGGGGCGTCGCTGGCTTTTTCGGCACATCCAGGTAAATGGTCCTAGTTCGTAATAAAACATGGTACAGGTTTCCATTGGGCTTCACTTGCTGATTACCCTCTGTTCTACTTCCTTATACCATTATTACGCATTTTCGTTTGATGCACAACACGATGTTCCCACTGCGTAGTATCCTGATATTAAAAGAGCCGTTTATCCGTATGTTACATACAACGTCGCAGCCCGGTTTTAGAGGTGCTTGGGATGGGATGGTGCATGTGCAATACTTCGTTGTTTCTTTCAATAAAGTTTTTCTTGATCGGTCTCGGGAGCATCGTCCGAATGCCAACCGATTTTCAATGATCGTTGCAGGGTGGCCGAAATAATATCACTATCCCTGATCCCGGTCGCAAAGGAGTCATGCAACCCTGGCAGCTTCTTCCCGCAAGCTCGAGTCATGTCAAATAGTTCATCTCTGGCACCTGGCGAGTTGTACGACTCCGCTTCTGGCACGGAGCCACCAGTAATAATGAAAACCAGCTCCCCCAATAATGCCATTGAGGCTCAATTTAACCTTTCGCCCTTGAGACAGGCCTGATCCCAGTTCTCGGTGGCAGTGAGCTGTTTGCCAGGCTCAAAGCTTATAAGAACTAACGTCGTGGGCCGTATGCCTCCCTTCATGGACAAGACAGGTGAGGCATCACGGCAACGATTATTTTAGAATCCTTCAGCGGGAGGAGCAACAATCTGTCTCTTGGTGGCTCCGGCGCGGCGGTTAGCATATCCCCAGGAAACGTTGACGCCGCACACGAGAAGATTTCGAAATTGCCACGTGGCTACCGAACTGAGTGCTAAGCTATAGTTTAGCCCCAAAGGCGGCGCGCTCCGCAAATGGCATCAATAGGGGGTTGTGGCAACTTGAAGAAAGAATATGCCGTGTGTGGCGCCTCAATTGTTTTTCATGTGTACCAGATAATCACTCAGAATGATGATGGTGTGGAGCAATACTTCCATGCGCCTTTAAATTTCCTCTCATATACGACAAAACAGTGAACCTTAAGGAAGCAAATTAGTACGTTTGCTGACTGTCCTTGACATTGTTGCATCTTAAATTGTGATTTTCCGGCTGAAAGAGGGATCAAGTGGCCGATCAACAAATCGGCGCTTTTTGAGAACATGGATGAAGTTTGGGAGTTGACTGAGAAAATTGCTTGGCCACTTGTACACAGTATCTTAGGAATGGCGATCCCTTGTCGTTCAATGCAATTTCTTGAGTCGTGCATAAGCTGAGTTGGCCTGAAATGGTCAGCGCAAACCGGGGCATACTTCAAATGGCATAATTTCGGGCAGCACCATGCGGATCCGGTCTTCTGCACTTTGTCATCCCATGTGTTGATTCAATAGTCCGCGCCACAAATAACTAGCACAGCAACCCCTGCAAGATAATCCCCAATTCTCACATGGCCGAACGTTGGGACCGTTGGCGGGGCTGTTGATTCAATCCCCTATTACAGAGCATTTAGGTGGGCCTATATTTCTCGACCACGTTGAGAGAGGCCATTTCTGCGCTGGTATACGGAAAATAGCCGACAGCCAACGGGAAAGAGGGCAAGAATGAAATGATAATGCGCGAAAAAAAGGGAGGAGTTGTCTGGGCCACCGAACTTGATGGATTTGATATCACCTGACCGCCCATTTATCGCGACTTCGCTGGACACCATCCCTTCAGCGACGACCTACCTCAGCTTCTCGGAAGTGTTTTCGTGAGAATTGTGACGGGGAAGCGCATATTATTGTGGCATCGTCAATGTGGAAAAGGTTTTCGTGTGAATTGTATCAGCCACGATCTACCATCGAGACGGGAGGAGGCGCAAAGCCGGCTAGCAAAGACGGGGAAATTCTCAGCCAGCTCGCCCTTGTTCGGTCCACACACTGTTACCGCCGAGGGCTGACGGATATTCCGGGTGTTTGGTCGATGGTATGGGGCACATTTGCTGATCTTCGCATCGTATTACTGAGAAAAGTAATGAGAACGGACACATCTTGCTGACGACCATGAGATAATGGCTCGATTTTATGATTTCCCTGTACTGTGTACCTGCAAGCTGACACAACAATTCGAGGCCACGGCTCGCATGAAATGTGGCCGATAAATTTTTTTAACTCCGCTATGCTGGATGACGATGTGGAGCTTTTCGATCGCAACTTGTGATATGATGGCCGCTAGTTTCAGTGTCTCATTTGATGATGGGTTGAAGACTGCTGGCGAACACAAATGTGAGAAAAAATAGCCCCAATCTTGAATACAGTAGTTCCTGTAACCGTCAAAATTCCTCGAAAAGCTAAATAAACATTTTTAGAGCCCAACGGCCTTGCTTGAGGCGTGGCCAATTCCAGTCTTCTGGAACCGTCACCCTTTTTCTCCTCTACTCTTTGTTGGTCCCTTTCCAGAGCTAAAATACCAACAAGGCAATCAATGGGATCTGGTGGAACGACTGGTACAACAATGTTACACGGTATCGCATCAGGATTATGGCCCCAGACAGACTGTTGCTCCGCTTCCCTTCAATTGCACTTATATTACACAGCAAAAAGAAGAAATCGCGCAACGTCAAATAATTTACCAGTATGTTTTTGAACGCGAAAATATTACTCATCCTCTCAGACAAGAGAAATATATTCTTCATGAAAAGCGACAACGGCGATAGTTCGACTTGTGCCTTTTAGTCATTATAACGCACGATGCCTACGGGTAAAGCTAACCTTGAAGATGAAGGTAGGTTTCTTGCATTCCGGTTCAGGAACGAAATTTGCCAATAATGATAGGACGAGGGGATGCAAATGGTGCTCTGGCCTCTTGTTCCCATCCCGATCAGAACCGATCAGATAAACCTGACTCGACAGGTTTGAAAATAGCAAATCAGATATAGTAGTATACGGTGGAGATATTGGTGTATCCTCCATCAACGCTCCCAGAGATCTCCGCGGCTCCAGAATTACAGCTCATTTCAGGCCTGTTTGAAGACAGTCCACAGGGACATGACGCCAGAGTCTTCGAATACGGCACGTTGACAACCGTTCAACCCAATGCCTGCTCATAAGTAACTCGTTGCCAAATGATTTAAGAGATTTGAAAAGTGCGCAAAATCAGCTATGGAGCGACCTTTGAAAATGTTGTGGAACAAGCCCGAGTAGACATTTTTTTCAGCAGGAGCCCCATCACCAGATATACGCGTATTTGCCAGGTGAATGAGACAACCTTCCAGACTTAGCGGCCGCTGCCATTGAAACTCCAGTGAGCGAAAAATACAAAAACAACATATCTCTCAGCGCCGACACCAATAGGAGTCCAAATTTGTCCAAAGAATTGGCGCGAAGAACCTATCTATGGCTTGATTCTCACATCGCGGCCAGACATGGGCTTTGTTATTTTCTCTCTTTCTTTCTTTTTTCTTCCTTTCTTTCTTTTCACGTCATTAGGCTCTGGATAGAATCGGAGGAAGAATCACGAACCCTCGTGATGCAGTCTGGAGCATGGCAACGGCGAAATTGAGATTGGTTATGCAGTTATGCAGATGACAATATGACAGAAGATCTGTTGTGGACGAGTGGATGCAGAGACCTCTCCACCGTCCCAGATCACCCCCCAAAGGATCCTGGGCGCTAAATAAGTTCAACCAATTACTCTCATCAATGAGCTCACTGGAGTGGCACAGTTAGATTACGTGTGGTAATACTGATACAGCCCAACATCAACTCCCCAAAGCAATTGCTATTGAAATGAGCCAAGCCAGGAAAGCCTTGAAAGCTCCGAATTTGTTAGCGTCATCTGTGAACAAACGCGGACTTGGGAGCCAAAAAGAAGATTATACATTGTTGATAAATGCTTGTTGCATCCTTCGTCCTTTCCCCAGCACCCCTGCTTGGGAGCCCGACCCAAAATTTGCTGAGCGGAAGACCTCGCGACTGGTCAACCATCATGAATCGTCAGCCTGCAATTGGAAACTTTATTTATAACTAGACCATGATGGATTCGACCAGGCTGCCAGGGATCCTCGACCCAAGACTGATGGGAGCAGCCTTTTCGGGCCAACCAATATAATTTACAAATAACTTTACTGATTGCAACCACTAAGGAATTGGCACTCCCGAGGCTTCCAGAACATGAATTGATTTTTGCCCCGAATAATGTCTGACATCCCGCCCCCTTACTTATCATAGAAAAATGACGGTTTCTCGCCTCGAAAAGCCTGTATTGTTGCATCCTTAACAAAGCCTTTCTTCAGCTAACTTTGTTTAGCAATCCTTCGGACCGCATTGACCGACAACTTGCATGTGGAGGCTTGGGGCCAGCGAACATTCTTTTGTGGCTGTTTTCAAGATCCCTCCCACCTTTGCCCTGGCAAAAATCCCCCCTCAGTCCGGCTCGCCCTGCTCCATACTTTCAAATTAGCCCATCTGCAACTTATTTCTAGTTTGTCATCTGTCGGTGCTTGTACAGTTACCCGTGAACCCAGGTATGACTATCGAACGTCCTCTACCTTGTCTCTTCGTCCTTTGAGAGCCCGCATGAGGAGACCTGCCCGCTGGCGCCTTGCGAGCCACTCAGCGCGCCAGCCTCATACAACTCATCCGTTATCCTACTAGTATGTAAGATTCCCAATCTTCTTTGCATTTGATGCTGTGACCTGGCACACAATTTCCGCCACCCGTGTGACGGCAATCGGTTGTTTGGCTTGCGTTCCCTGGGTGTGTACCCTGCCTACTAAGCACCATCACTCAATCCAGCTGAGAGCCTTGGTGCCTGTGTATACTCATCCTAACTAGGGAGGGCCTGCACCTTCCTACCATGGTTCCTATTTGGTTTCTTTGTACCCAGGCAATGCGCAACTGAAGCGGCAAGTTCCTGCATACTGAGAGATGCAATCCTAGAATAATCCGACGGCGGGCGACCTAACGTTTACTTTTCGTCACCCCCGAAACGCGTTAAGACCAATATGACCTCGTTCTTTTCGGCGGAGGGGAACATAGTAAACTACCCTCCTAATTCCTCGCCTGCGATACAATGTCACGACCCTTCTCAACTCGCCGCACATCAAAATACCCTGGGGACCCCGCAATATCCTGACGTTATCGCGTATTGGCACAATTCGCAACAACCACACGTGAGCCCACCCATCCAGAATCAAATGGCACCGGCGATTCCAGATCAGAAGAAGCATAAGAGGACTAGAAGCGGCTGTTTTACCTGTCGGGCCCGCCGAGTAAAGGTAAGTGGGACGATGATATATTTATTTGTCCTTCCCTACGCAGGTTGCCATAGCTGACTGTCTGGAAGTGTGACGAAACCCACCCTGTCTGTGATCGTAAGTATTTTCGGCATCTCGAAAGTTGCCAGAGGAGTCGGTTAACCACGTCGGGGTATCCTAGGATGTAGCAAAGGCAACCGGGAATGTGTGTACCCGTCAGTATCTGTGCGGAGGTCCGGGAGTCGAGCAAATTTGAAGAATGATGATAAACACCCCCCTATTCCGGAAAGCGAGTCGTCAGATGAAAATCAGGGAAACGATGACGGTGTACTGGGATCCAAACTCCCAGGTTCTGATAAGGGCGCCAGGGAAGGGCTGCCGAATCGTCAGTCCGTATCTGCCCCTCGCTCTTCGAGGGGCACAATATCTCGACGGCAAAGTTCGCAATCACTAGCTAAGAAGAAAGCGTCACGGAGACCTTCAGAATCGCGTTCAAGTGCGAAAGAAAAGAGTGGTTCGCCGCTGAGTGACGCGACTGGCGTGACTTCGGATTCCCACAGCTCCTTTGGCACGTTCGAGAATATACCTTCGCATCCGGAATCATCGCAGGCTCTGTCGGATTTGCCAGGCGCCGGCGGTCTAAAGCCAGATGTTCGGTTTTTCCTCGCTTACCGCCAGCAAAATGTAACTTTCCGGCATTACTTTCTAAAGGCATGCGCAGAGTCCTTCGTCCGCGACGACATGGCTGCTTTGGCTTTGGAATATCCACCTTTACTGTATGCCACTATTGGCTTTGCAGCTTATCATTACTCGGTAGCCCATCCGAATGGTAGGATAACTACTTTCCTCCAGTACTATAATCAGTCGGTTTCTGCCTTGTTGAAGTCACTCCGTGCAAGTGAACGGCACAGCGATGCCATGTTGTTGACGATCCTTCAACTCGCAGCATTTGAGGTATGTAAGGTTCTACTAATCGTAACACGAACTGCGGTAGTTTTGGAATTTCCTAACTTCCGATGCAGGAATACCTGGGGGACTGGCTTAATTTGGTTGACCACCATCAAGCAGCTCATCGAATGCTTCTTGAGCTTTATAACCCTGAAACCATCCAACAGGACAATTTTCGACGACACATATTCATGTGGTATTCTAGATTTGACGTAATGGCTGGCCTTTTGGCTGGCAACGAGACAATCTTGAACCGCGACTGGTACATGATAGCCGAGAGGAATGCGGTGGAAGATGCCGCTATGAATCCGGGTGATTTAAATAGACAACTGATGAAATGGGGTACTCGAAATCGGACGTACGCCATGGACATGGCATCTCTATTCGCCCGAACTCAACGCGGCCTTGTCACGATGGAAGAATTTATGGCAGAGAATCAAAAACTTGAGACGACAATCAACGAGTTACGCCAACAGCTAGATTCGATGAAGGATTCTAAATATGTTGTCACGACGTACCCCAATCGAGTGCCCCTCGGACCAGACGATATAGTCGATCCTTATGTTCCAGGGACCATTTGCGACGGGCCTTTGTGGGAAGTCAATTATTGTATTATAGATTTGCTTGGGTCCAAGCTTATGCACCGATACCAGACGAGCCTAGTACAGCAGCAGACAGACGTTTCGGAACTGAAGGATGTCGCATTAGAATTATGCCGGGTGATGGAAACGATGTGTCGTTGGCCGGGGCGTCCTAAGGATTTCGCTATCCTCTTGCAATCTACTTTGGGTATCGGTTCACTCTTCTTGCCACATGATGAAAAGCACATAATGTGGTCACGAAGGAAAATGGCCATGATCGAGCAGCTAGGGTAAGTTGTGCCGTCCGCTTGAAGAGTGGCTTGGTTGAATAGACATCGCTGACTCCAAATGTTCTATATAGATATATATACCCCATAACACTGCGGACGAGAATGGCGAACCTTTGGCGAATACCTGAAGTAAATGACTGGTGGTTGCCGAATAATGAAGGCTACCCGACCCTCATAAGAGAGATCCGCGAGTGGACGAAAGAGCGAACTACGAACCCTCGGGATACGTTCCGTGAGGCCTTGCGAGATATGAAGATGATGTTCTGGAGGATGAACATAGATGATTGCAGCAGTCAGACGACCTCCCCTGGTTCTCAGAGCACAGGTTACCCCGAACGGACGCCTGAACAGACGCCGCCTTGATTCCGCGATGGAGCGGTCATGTTTTACGGTCTCTACCTTGGTCTACCCTGCTGCAGAAGTTGAAAGGAGAGTACGTTGTCTAGAGTGGTATATTTATGATCATACCCACAGCTTCTTGCTACGGATACCATCTCAATCATATCCCTCTAAAATGAGGGATGGATTACGGGTACGTTCCTGCCAGGTCCATCAACGTCTGTCGATCCGAGCCCTCTTTTTGTATGTGAGGAGGCCTCTTCATCCAATGACCCGCTAGCGAATTATCGATCCCAAGTGGTCAGTCCGTTGGATGATATCAGGAGACCTACTAGCATTCGGAACCGTCCCTCTGCCGGACTGTCCATGCAACTTGCAAAAGACTTTTTCGCACGTATGCGGAAAAGTTCGACTGCCCTTTTTCGGGCTGTCTATTGCTCGATGTACATCAGTCAGAACCTTCCAGCTCCTGTCAGATACTTTTACTGGTGACTGGAATCTGATAAAACTACAACGGAGAGCAAAATGGCAAAATTTGATCCTCGAAGCGTTGCGGGGGAAGCTGGAAGGGGTTAAAAATATGAACGCCGAAGAAAGCAGCAGAGTGCCATCACAGCCCAGAGGTTCTTTCTAGACTCTCATCGTAACGGTTGTCATGTCGCCATTATTCGGGCCACATTTTACTAGCTAAGCAAGCAGTTCAAGCTTTCGATCCTAAGGAAGCTGAAAGCACAATGGCAAGATGGGGCATCAATCGACATTCCACTTTATCCAATGTTATTCGTAGTTCATACAGGGCCAACTGAGTCCTAGCTGTGTCGTAATCTCTTAAATCATAATGTAGTGTACATTTAGGTATAATTTCCCGCATCATCAACAGCCCTTGAAAAGGAGGTCCCCAGATATGCCCTCATCACATTTACCCAAAACTCCTATATAAAATCAATCATCCCCATACACCATCACCTGCGATCCAGCTCTCCCCGTAACCTCCACAGCATCCACGATCGTCTCCAACCCACCACCCAACTCCCTCGCCTCCCCAGCCAGGCCACAAGAATAATTCGGCTCAAGCCGATATTCCTCTCCCCACGGCAAGGCATCAACATCAACCTCCCTACCAAGCAGCGCCTTCAACACCACGCCGGCACCAGCCTTGCTCATAACCACGTTCAACTCCTTACACCGCTCGTCGCACACGCATTCGACGCAACCCTGCGGCATAATGCATGGACACTCCTCGATCCGCTTGAGAGCGCGACGGAGCAAACTATCGATGAACTCAAACGCCTTAGCTGCGATGCCAGAGCCCGCGGATCCGCCCTTGGCGTCGTAGAAAGTGAGGCGCGCCGGTCGTTGCCGGGCAGGTGGAGGAGGGAGGCGATCATCACTACTTTGTTGTTGTGTAGCTGCGCGCTGATGTTTAGGACCGAGTTCTTTCTGTGCAACCTTGCATTCCGTGCGGATATCGCCGGGTGAGGAGATGACGAATGTCGGCATTAGAGATAAGATAGCATGCTCGGCGGCATGGATGGCTGCTGCTGCGTTGAGATTGTGTGATTTTAAAATCTCGAGGGCTGATTTAGGGACATCCAGCCACATGCCCTTGCTCATGATGTCGATCGGCGGGTTATCTAGGGCCACAGCGTCGAGGATACGGCCTTGCTTGTCAAGTTTGAAGAAGCCGTATACGAGGGCGCGGATCCTTATAGCGCCAAAGAAGGCGCGGGACGTGGGTGAGCCTTGGATGAACCTGATGGCTTCTGTCTCGATGGGATCGATGTCAGTGATATCGCGCTGCTGGGTTGTCCAATCGACGCGGACACGGACGACGCGAGCGAATCGACGGTCTGTGTTAAGTTCCTTAACCATGTATGTATTTCCCTGATGGAGAAAGATTCCGCCTTCGTAAATACTAAAAAATACTCTGTTATCTTCGATTTCCTCGATCACAATGTTCTGGTTGTTGGTGGTGTCTATGATGGCGTAGTGATCATTATCAGCATCACGTATGGAAACTGATTTAGATGGGTGAGGCCGAAATCGCTCGTGACAATGGTAAAATCCCAAATTATCTTCAACCAGCCTTGTCGAAGCGAGCTCGTGAAGCTGCGCCCCAAAATACTCTGAATCTTCGTCTGGACGGATGGGCATCTCGAACGCAGCGCATTGTAAGTGGCCCTCTAGGACCAGTTCATTCTTTAAATCGACCTGTAATTCGCAGTTGGGCTTGGTAAAAATTTCGTCAGGGTTGCGCATGTAATACTGGTCCGTAGCATAAGAGTCTCCAACAAGAATAGAAAGAGAATCTTTGTTCCGCCGTCCTGCACGCCCGCTTTGCTGCCGTAAATTGGATATCGAATATGGGAAACCATGCGTTATCACAGCATCCAAAGAGCCAATATCAACCCCCAGCTCAAGCGCACTCGTAGCTACAATACCAAGAAGCTTCCCTTCAAACATTTCCCTTTCAATCTTCCGTCTGTCTTGCGGGCTGTAACCGCCTCTATAACCCATGACAAAGCGGGATACATTCGATCTATCAAGAACCCGGAACTGGTTTCTTACGGCGCTAAGCAGAAGCTCACATAATTTGCGGATTCGGCAGAAAGCAATAACCCTCACGCCCCTGAGGACCAGCTGGCAGAATAACCTGGCTGTCTCTTGGAGCGCACTACCACGTCCGGAAGACGGATCGGTTGGGTCCTTAGATGGAGTATTCCAGCATATGAACTCCTTTCTACCGGACGGCGACCCATCAAAATCGATCAGTTTCACGTCGTTGACACCAAATATTGTCTTCATATGATCCTCCGGATTTGCAACCGTGGCGGAACAAGACACGAATTTTACATCGCGGTTTCCCACCGCTGCACATATCCTTCTTAGCCGTCTCATGATGAAGGCAACATGAGAGCCGAACAGACCATTATACACGTGAAGTTCATCCACGACGACAAGCTTCAGATTCTTCAAAAATGTCCGCCACGAGGACTCCTGGGGTAGAATTGTTACATGAAGCATATCTGGGTTCGTAAATATTATACGTGCTTCATCACGAATAATGTTTCTATCACGCATCGGCGTATCACCGTCAAATGTCTCCACAAGGATATTCTCCAATCCGTCTATATACTGCAGGAGGTCTTTCATACTCCTTCGCTGATCCTGAGCTAAAGCTTTTGTAGGAAAAATATACATTCCCCTGCTCTGCGGATCTTTCTCGAGTTCGTGTAGCATGGGCACCTGATATATCAAGGACTTCCCGGAGCTCGTTGAGGTCGAGACAATGACGTTATGGCCGTCGTGGAGATGATTCATGGCTTCCGCCTGATGGGTGTAAAACTGCGTGATTCCTCGTGTGTTGTATAGCGCGTTAACCAGACACTGAGATAGCGCGAAGTTCACCTCCCCATACATAGCTCCCTGGGCGTCAATAACACGATGGCCATTGGGTACAATTTGAGAATAGTACCAATCCATTTCCCTAATCTCAGCAACAATCTCAGAAATACTCTTCCTTTCCTTGGGAATTTGGGCAGGTATGGTTGTGGCAGCCGGAGTGTTGGCGTTGCTTTGACTAGGAGTAGGGATATACATGTCTTTGTCGGCCTCTAATCTCTCAATCGGATCAGCACCCTCCTCCTGACAATTTGCAAGGAACGCATCCACGGCGTCCGTAAACTTCTTATTTCGTTTCTCAATCAAAGCCAGCATCTGCTTCTGGCTATAAACGGGCAATCTCAAATCTTCTTCTTTTGTCTTCCGTCCCGTCGACGTAGATCGCTCTTTTTTAAGATCGCCGTCCACAAATTCAAACAGCAGGACTTCATTCCCAGGACCTCCTCCATCAGCACCCTCGCGTCTCGCATCTTCATCTATGCCCATGCCCTCAGCTTCCCAATCATTCCACATACGCCCAACACCTTTCTCCCTCGCCTCAGGCACACTCATAACATCTATTACACCAGCATCGACGCTTTCAAACCTAACCGACCGCGGTATCAGGACCTTCACCTTCGCCACATCCTCAACAGTAAGCGGTCGACCAGGAGTCTGCGCCTCCACAGCAGATTTAATCTTATCAAACGTCGTGGCAAAGTGTTTCCGCGTGCAGCAGAACGTGTAGACGAGGTTAAGCGCACGATGCGTTTTGCCTAGTAATTTGAAAGGTTCGGGCCAGGGAATCGCAGATGACGGAGACGGAACCGATTTGGCGCGGGATTTGCTTGTTGCTCTCGACGATGAGGTCGACGAGGGCGTCCGCCGCCGACCTCGTTGAGGCTGTGGCTTGGGTTCTGAAGGGCCATCGTGCTGTTTAGTAGGGATGCTGGCAGTTGTGGAGTTAGTTGAAGAAGCTGTATCTCTTTCCGGTAGTCCAGGATCTCTGTTGGGCTCAGGCGTGGTAGAAGGGTTGTTGGCCTCCGTCAACAGAGAGGATGCCTTTCTTTTTCTTGGTTTATTCATAGTTGCGTTGGACTATAGCTCCCTACTACCCCTTATTAATTTCCAAGGTATTTTTGCGGTAGGGAGGCCATCATCATGAAATCTAGTTGGTATAGGACGGCATGCCGTTGGAAATCATGAGGCGATCATTCGGACCCAATGCTGCCTTTTTCATACAAATACCACCATACCACGGCCGCTCATCTGGGTGATTGAACCCCGCTTGTGTGACAAGCGTCCAGGAAAAGTACGATATAGGAAGACCAGATGATTGATTTGAGTACCAGCCGAGATATCACGGGATTATGTAAGACGAAGCTCCCAACGGCAGGTTGGATAGGGGTATGTCTAATGTCGATTTGGCCCGTGTGACATGGATGAAGCAATAGAAAGTGTGTGGATGAAAATTGCAGCTGAACCAGTGTGGAACGTTTATTGGGCGCAGCATGGATCGATTCTTGACGGTCAACTTCCCTTGCCTCTCTGGCTACAACTACAAAACGCAAGGACATAGGGGGCCCAAAAGTAGAAAAGAGATACCCTGGCATTAATCTCTATTTAGTAT
Organism: Spiromastix sp. SCSIO F190; assembly: GCA_014805645.1. Lineage (NCBI taxonomy): Eukaryota > Fungi > Ascomycota > Eurotiomycetes > Onygenales > Spiromastigoidaceae > Spiromastigoides > Spiromastix sp. SCSIO F190. The sequence goes on along the minus strand of WXTY01000006.1, from coordinate 516,642 downwards.
TACGTGCCTTGCAACTCCGCTCTTCGCTCTGCCTCTTTCTCTGCCAGACTCCATGCCTCATGAACGTGACGTACACAAATGCGACCAACGTACAAACATTCCACGACGGGAACTCGATGATCGTATATAAAAAGAAAAAACGTGAATAACAAGTCTCTGAGAAAGGCTGCAAATACAAAAATGTATGTACGAGCGCCATGTAGTCTCATCTAAATAAACAAAACGTTGCGGACCCGAGGGCCAAATATCATTGAGCAAAATCATTTGAGGAACTGGATTGTAAATATCATCGCCAACCCCTACGCTCGTATCTGCAATCCCTCTCCGAAGGTAGCATGTGGGAGCAGAAACGAGTAGAATAGAGACGAAAAAAAAAAAAAAAAAAAAAAAAAAAAAAAAAAAAAAAAAAAGAGGTACCAAACTTTCAGAGCTCATCGATGATAACCTTAACCATCTTCCAAATATTCTTCGCCGTCTCCGCATTCCCAACCTACATTAAGATAATTAGCATTGCCGATTACACGAACAACGTCACGAGGGGATGAAGAGAAAAAGCATACCCTGAGGAGAAGCGGAATGGGCTTCCCATTCTCAAGTCCAGAGATATGTATATGCGTACCCGTAGGTTCGTCTCCAGACGTATCCCCAATCTTCATCCCCTTGAAGATTGGTATATTCAGAATAACGCGCAGCACTGAATCCGCACGCATAACAAGTCGCGCAGTCGTTTTCTTCTTCTCCTCCTTTTGTTCTTCGACATCGCCGCCTTCTTCTTCCTCGTCACCTTCGTCCTCGTCTGCGACATGTCTAACATTAATCCTGAAAACGCCTGTACCGCGCTCTTTCCATTCCTTGCCGTCGAAATGAAATAACTTGGCACGGTTTTGAAGAACACTTTCTTCTTCCTCTTCGCCAGTTTCCACTACACATATTATGTTAGTAATAACGCCACGAGCTCTTAAGACGAATCGAATCATACTTTGCTGCTCAAAAAACCTATTATCTGTCTTCTCCTTCTCCTGACCTTCAAGACCAGGCTTACCCTCCTCTTCATCATCTTCTTCATTATCATCCTCGTCATCAGACGCTTGACCCAATACCTTCGTTTTCGAGGCAGTAGGTAGATTGGCCTGTCCTGCGGGAGCAGCAAAGCTAGTCAACCCTCCACCAATCTTCGGCGCTGCAGCTGCAAAACCAGTGGCTGAGCCAAAACCACCACCTAGAGAGCCAAATGCAGGTGCAGCACCAGCCGCAGCAAATGGCGAAGCAGCAAAGGCACTTGAAGACGTTGTCGTCTCCTTTGCCGGCTCTCCGGTTCCCGACGTTGCTGCCGCAGACTTGAAGACTGAAGATGACTTGGGGCTAGCAAGGCTGCCGAAGGGTGATTGCTCAGAGCCAGAGAATGCGGCTAAGCTGGAAGATGCGAAAGCGGATGGCGATGTGATTGTTTGTTTAGCAGAATCCTCTTTGGAGGCTGAATGAGCTGGTTTAGACAACGGCAAAGACGCAAAGGGGGATACCGATGAAGTATTCGCAAATGGATTTGGAAGGTTAGTCTGTGTAAAAAAGCGTTAGAATAAGGGACTCGTCATAAGTCGATCGATAACAAGCAGACCTTTGTTGTAGACGACCTATCATCCTCTTGGCCTGCCTTCCTTTCCTGCGAATTATCACGATGCCTCTTCTTCTCCGGTTCACCAGCTGCCTCTTGACTGCTCACAGTAGCACTTTCTTTCTCACTGATATCCCCTGACTTCAAGTCATCTTTGTCCAATTGGTCTCTGCTCCGCTTCTTCTTAGGGCTGAGTATCTTCTCGGCGGGATCTGTACCCTTCGACTCGCTAGGTGGAGTGGAACGCATGTCTCCTACAATCCGATCATAAGATCCAGCGTTAGCGGATTGAACTTATTAACCCCTAAGCGTTCTCGACAAACTTACTTTGTGCATCATCATTATCTTCTGCCTTCGAATCCCTCGATCGCTTCCGTCTATGGCCAGGGTCTTCCTCCTCTGCCCTTGAATTATCGGAATCGTCATCATCCTCGCAATCGTCGTGAGATCTCTTCTTTCGAAGACGCCCTCGCTCATTCGCATCTCCCGCGTTATCGTCCTGCGAAGAAGACATGGTTTCGTCAAGTGGAGCGGAAGTTGGGTTCTTCACACCGGCAATTGACGTCTCTTTGAGTTTCTGGCGTACGGGACGTTCCCCGGTGCCATCTTGGATCCAATTGTCAGAATACAGGTGCCCGTCTGGTTGCTGGGGTGGTGTGGTGCTGGCGGCTGTCATACCTTCTCCATCAGTATCTGAGACGGTGTCGCTCTTTCGCATGGCAGCTTTTGCATTAGATATCGGATTTTTGTCTGTTTCTCCATGTGCGGATGTACTTGTTAGCCTTGTCGTGGTAACTCTCACTTTCATGTCGACATTGACGGAGAAATTAAGAACGTCATTTTGGACTGTCATCTTCAACGCGCCCTTCACGGTCCTTTTCAGTGCCTTCTTTAAATTGCTTTTCATCTCTTTCTTCAATTTCTTCTTGAGTGCTTTCTTCACAATCCTCAGTGCATGGGCGTTGTCTCCGATCTCATCTGCATGGTGGTGTTCTTCGGGGCTGCAATATTGTTGGGTTGAATTCACACCTTTCTGTTCCTGAATCTGGGCCCCAGTATCCGTAACTTCGTTATCTGATGAAGTAGTCGTGTATAAGCCAAACAGGTTTCTGGGTGGAGGCAGGTAAGGTCGACGGGCAGTATTCTCACCCTTTACCGCACCGTTCAAATTATCGGAGGCCATTATGCTGCCTCCCTCGCGCCAAGCGGAGTGTACGTAAATACTTCTCGCGTTTTTAGAGTCTCGATTTGTATAGGGCAATGCCTGAGGGCGGTTCGGGAAAGGGCTTGCGAGGAGGGGACTTGGGCAGATACGACGTAAACAAGACAACGAGAGCAGACGAGTAGTCAAATAGAAACGTACTAAGGGCCGTTCAAAACAATAAACACCGACAAGCGGCGAAAGACGAGCAGAATACGAGGCGAGGGGAGCAGCGTTGTTGTCACTGAAGCGAGGGAGCGATGTTGTTTATCCGCCACTCTCGAGTGGAGCCAGCAAAATGTCTGCCAAGGACAACAAATACTCGACACTCCAGCGCTGATATTGGGATTTGTCGACAACGAACAATTTGGGAGTATTCAGGGGGCTCCGAATAGTCTCTATATTGTGACAAGAAATATACAATCGGTTCTTCGCCGTTTCTGGTCCGGGCTCTATGTATCTGTAAGGCCTGAGGCGGGGGAATATCGATTCGAAAGTTTGCGCACTGTGTATCTACCTTGGTGATCAAGGCGGAAAGTCGATTTGACAGTATGAAAGAATGTTGCCAAAGGGAATCCTTATTGGATACGAAGTTTCGGTGTGCTTGGGGTTTCGGGAACCTATCTCCAGCGGCTCAGGGGAGCAACCGGGGATGGAGGAGACCGCCAAATCAACTGTGATCTCGGGCAAGGCTAATCTGATACTCGGCCAGCGAGTGTCCAAGAACCTTCTGGAGGTTGTAGATGAGGAATTGCGACAGATGATTTGCAAAAGAGAAACGAGGTTTGTAAGATGCAGAGGTTAGAGGCTAGGAAACGTACGAATCGTAGAGATGAGCAGGCTTAGAATTGTTTATAAGGAAAAGGCTAAAGGAAGGGACGTTCTTTACGCTTTAATCTGATTTTATGTATTAAAATGATGGTGAATTGCTATGAACTGTGTCCTTAAAAGGGGTCAATTCTGAACCGCATACATTGAACAAACCATTGTAAAGCTGAACAGTGGATAAAGTATGAATGGAAGAGCTATGGAAACGTCCTAGAATATCCAAGCTATTCTACCTTTGTCCACAAAAGCATATTGGCTTGATAATGAAGGAGAATATGAGACAATGCTATACTGCAAGTCAAAGGATCCAGCGCCAAAACAGAGAACGAAATGCGTACACTCCTTGACAATGGAGAGCTCTAGGCATCAATGAGCATAATCCCATAAGGGCAAAATTTGAATAAATTTAGCAGTAGTATAACAATGGTATAAACATCACAAAAATAGTAATACAGCCAAGCAATTGAAAGACCTCGCCACTTTATGTGCCCGGTTAAGCCCACATTGGAAAGCCGTCGTAGTATTATTGCAGGCATCATGATTCACTCAAGTCAATCCCTCTTTGACAATCAAGCGTAAGAAAGCCAGTTCTCAACTGATGAAGCAGAGGCATCCAATGCTGATGTAGAACACTAATAACGGATACACAGCAATACCCACCCGATTCCTCACGACACCAGAGCCGCCAAGAATACTTACTCCCGCGGCTAGTGACCACGCGATCAGGACCAAGTATACCGGAATACGGGCAATGGTAGGTAAGCCAACAGCACTGAGCACGGAGGCAATTACCAGCGGAAATAGCGTGTATCCAATGATACAGATGGATTGGAAGAACGAGCTTGCAGCGGTTCGCGTTAGCAATGTGGAAAAGATAGGCTGAAATCAAAGGAAAAAAGCTTACATGTTTCCTCCCAATAACTTAATCTGCAGAGTCACCACAGCTTCTCCAATCCATACGATGCAGAATACGCCTGAGAAAACCAAGCTGGCCTGATCGCCATGCGCCCTCATAGACAAAAACATGCTTAGGAGTAAGCAGAAAACCAGCGGGCCCCTGAACATATATTAGTACTTTGGAAACCCGCGTAGACAAGAGAATAACAACGGGTATGAACATACCAAAGATCCCAATCTCTCAACCCCTCACTCATCCCGCCCTGTAACACCACATCCGCATCCGGCCACCGACCAACAATTCCTCTAATACCGGAGAACCCATTCCCAAAGCCCGTGGGTGCTTCTCCTCTCTCGGCAGCTCCGATCCCGCCTCCGCGAGTCAACAGGCCACCAAGCAGGTACTTGGGCCACAGCACCTGTCTCATTTTTTCCCACACAGCTAGAAAATCCCGCGACAATGTGTCCCATACAGACTCATCAATGGTGTTCTGGGGCGCCCGTCGGTCTTCACCGGGTATTGAAGAGGTGAGGTATGAGCCAGAGATACCGGAGGGGCGTGTTGACGAGATGTTCCCGGTTAAGGGGGTGCGGTCTGTAGTGTCGGAAGGGTTATGCAAAGGGTCATCGGCTTCAATGGCTGCAATTATCAGTCAGCGCTGTTGCCTATATCCCATATAGATATGAGGGAAGAGAGATGTATGTTGCGCACCATCATCGTCAGCTTCCACGAGGTCATTGTCTAGTATCGACTCGTCGTCATGCTCTATCACAAACGGGCTTCCAGAGCCACTTCCACCACCGCTACCACTAGCCATCGTCGCCTTTCCCAAGCTTGCAGATAAGGCAGATGTATCAACGTGCTCTTAAACTGCGTGTACTCGTCGCAATCGTATTGGCTAAATTGAAATCCTTCTTCCTCTTATTTAAAGAGTTCGAATACCATCCACAATTAGAAGAACATGCAGAGCACTGGACTTTAGCCAGATGCAATGGTGTCGAGATCCTGTCTGTTAGCTGTCGTCGCACTGTTCTACTGCTTCTGTTGCTCCCTTGACCCAAGCTGGCCTCATCTGCATTACGTACACCCCACGTGACTATCTCTCCTTCACCTTGGTGCATTTCTTTCTGTTCTTTGTTTAGAGAGATCAATTAAATATATAATACCTATTCAAGTTTGTGGATGGCTTTATGAATAACTTCTAATGAGGTCTACACACAATTTCCAGGCTGAAAGCGCAAATTGTTGTTGTGATGAATGTACAAGAATTTCCATCCCAAGACATGCACGCAACTTTTACACATCGAGCTTTATAGTGGAAGCTTATGCAAACCAGAACTAATAATACATTATATGAAAGGCCATCTTCGGGATTGCCTCTTTATAAGCCATGTATGCAAATTGGCGGCTAACTTCTTACAGGATAAGAGCTCGAACCTCTAATGTTTATCCCAACAAGTCGTGGGCTTCATGATAGGTTTCTTTTATACATTTTCCCTTATTCGGGGGTGAGGGAGGGGGGATTATATGGGTTAAACTTGGACACTCTTCGAAGCAGGCAGACCCTGGGTATCCAAAGCCTTGACCTCATAAACATACAGACAACAGGTATCAAGCGTCACAATTCCATGCCCAAGTCTATCATTCCAAAATCCACTCCCATTCAACCTCACTAGGTTCCTTAAAATAATCCGTGCCACTCGGCCTAAACCCAAGCTTCTCCAAAACCCTCCCACTTCTCGGATTCCCCTTCTCCGTCTCAGCAATGAACCTCTTCACACCCCTTTCCTTGACCGACCATTGCATAACCGCCTCCGCCGCTTCTTTGGCAATCCCCTTACCCCAGACCTCAGGTGAAAAGCCGTATCGCAGTTCAACCATTTCATACCAAGGCGGGAGGTCTGCCAATTCAGTCCCTTTGCGCACCGCGAGCAGTGATGTTGTGGTTGCATCACGGACACCAGCGTAACCCACCCATGTCAATCCCTTGAGACGGTCGTAGCTTGAGCCCACAAGCTCTTCAAACTCAGATCCCTTAATGATAGCCAAGGGTGAATTGTCGTTTGGCGCAAATTGATCGTTTAGATCATTCGTACAACACCCCAGCGACACACGCAATCCCACAGCAAAATCGCCCAGGCCAAGCACATTCCAACACAATCCGATATCCCTCGTCTCAATCACTTCGCGCGTTTTATTATCATCCCATTTTACAGGCGGGAAATGCTCCCCAAAAGCCATTTCACAGAAGCCCACGTCGGAGTGCAACCTGCCATAAAGTGCCCTGTAAGATTCCTGGGAGACAGCGATCGGCGTCGGAAGTATGATGAGCCTAGGCGTCAAAATGGCGAATGGCTTAAATGTATTATCCACAGTTTGTGTGTGGTTCATATTGGGCTTAAATCTAGTGCTCTTGTAGCTGCACAAAAGAAAAGAGAAATGGTGCGAGATGACCGTGGTTGGAACAGAAGCATAGGACTGAATCAAGGGAAATAGGGAAGACAGAATGAACCCAGTAGGAGGATGTCATCTTGGTCCATGATAGATGGCAATATATCTATCCATTTGGCCTGTTTGCTCCAAATTCAGGAATAATATCGCGAACAGGAAGCCTGTTATATATAGATGTAAAGCAACTTAATTAATCGTGGAGCTACGTAGGAGTATGTATGTACTCCGAAGTCCATATTAAGGTGCGGGGAGTAACGTGATATACGCTCCAGCCAGACTCGGAAGGGTAAGAAACTCCTCCAGTCATTATTGGGTATATCCTCAAAGCCTTGCCCATTACGCTCGTGACTAGGTGATTGTTTATTCAATCTAGTGGTTTAAACCGAAACCAGTGCCACGAAAGTCTTTAATGAGAAAGGAGAACCGAGAGGGAAAGAAGGACAAAAGGAGTACAGGAGCATTACACAGTAAGAAAACAAGTTGTATACTTCTCCGAGAAAAACCAGACATAACCAAATCCCGAGCCCACGCCTGAAGTACTAGGTACTTTACCCATGTCACCTCCCAACATATGCTTCCCCCCGCCATGCCTTCCCATCCCAATCGATGCCCACGAAGTGATCCCAATTGTAGTGAAAAGCCAAACCTCAACACCCAGCCATGAAGACGTAACGGCGTAATACAAAAATCAGAAGAAAAGTTGGAAGTGCAGAGCCACCTCGTCATTGTACGTCAACCACAACAACGACACTCTCCACAAGCCTATCAACCAACCTCTGCGCCTCCCCCTTCCACCGTCCATCCCTCCAAAGATCCTGCGCCCAATACCTCCACTGCCCCCTCAAATCCGCACTATCAAGCTGCCAATTCCAATCCCAAGGCCCCGTAACCCCGCCTCGCGAGCTATAGTAGCGCCTCTTATTAGAAGTGAGGTCGTTAAGTTGCAACTTAATCTCCCCCAGCTCAGGTGTTCTTCCAGACTTGTTGTTTGCAAGACCTTCCCGAATGCGCCATTCGCGCTCAGCTTTCTCGCCTGCTCGACGCGCAACGTCTTCTTCGTCTTCGGCTATGTAGAGGTCGCATTTGTTGCATTCTGTGCAGCGGGAGCCGGGGTTCATACGGAAATGCCCGCAGAAGTGCTTGTACCCTTCAGTCTCCTCGTCATCGTCATCGGCGTCGTCTTCGGATTCGAAGCCGGCTCCCTCTACGAAAGCACCGTCAAACGGGCCATCCATGAATGGTGTGTTTTCCTGATTTCGGCGTGGATTGTTGGCGCGGGGACGATCTCTGGGACGGGCCTGTGCTGGCCGTCGAACGGGGACGAGGTTATGGTTCCCCGTTGTGGATTTCGGGCCAAGTGCTTTGCGACAGACATAGCACATGGAATAACCACAGACACATGTGAGTTTATTACAGCCCGAAGACTTCACGAACGAAAGGCCACAGCGCGGACATGTGCGTTTGATAGCAGCTGTACGAGCAGCTTCGACAGTCGTTCGAAGGGAAAGAAGGAGTGGTTCATGGCACATGTGCGGGTCATGCCAGGGCTTGTGACATGTAATGCAGCTTTGACGGCCACACGAAGGGTTCGAGCATGTGAATCGTTGATTCCGGGTTCTGAGAGAGATGTTGCGGAGGGATGCGGATAAGATGGAGGCTAGGACTGAAGGGGCGATAACAAGTAATGTGAGAACAGGTATTATGAGGAGGGGTATCAAATCTAAGAGTAATATAGTCATTACGATCGTGGGTATGAGATTGCCGCGGCGGAAGCGCCATGTCATACCTGCGCCTGTCGGGTGGTATATGGGGTCAACTTCAGCGTAGGCGCAGAAGGGGCAAAAGATAAGCTGGAGCCGGGATTTTAACAAGGATTCAGAGGCTAGCCGGGTTTCGAATTTCTGGTACATTTCTGAACCGGCTCGCTCTGCGACGATGGCTCGCTTCACGAGCAGAGGATCTAGACGACCTTCGCATATGCCTTCCGTAACAGGCGCGAGACAACGCAGCGTCGACCTCTCATGATCGACTGAATTAGTCCATCCTTGGCCAAAAAGTGCTTCATGAGTAGTCCGCCGTATGCAGCTGAAACATATATAATGCGAATCTGCTGAGCATGTCGATAGCTCTTCAAATGTCACGTCAGACAGGCAGCAATCACATTCGTAAAGAGCTTCGGAAGCTTTAGCTTCGGCCTCGTTGAGTTCCTGCGCCATCTTTAAATCCCCATCCTCTTGCTTCTCTCTCTTCTGAGCTAGCAAGGGTGCTAGAAAGGCTTCGTATAACTCCCTGTCTAGCTCTAGACATCCAGTTTCTTTCAACTGCGGAACAGCTTCTGCATCCGTCACGTTCGGCCACAAAAGCAACGGATGCTCTTCCTGCTCTTTCCTTCTTTTCTTCCTAAACTGAAACATATTCCCAAACGTAGCACGCCACGACCGGCGTGATACATCCCGTAGAGTTGGTCGAGCGCGGGTGTATGAGAAGTTCACCTCCGCCAGCACACCGTCGATAGTACTCCTACTGACGGAGCGGAACTCCGCTGCAAGCGTCGCCTTAACAGCATTCTTATACTCGTCACTGCGAAACGTCTCCTCATCCGGTATAAGTTCGCCCTGTCTCAGCGCATCCGCATCTCCACCGCCGCCGTATATCTTCTTCTTAGATGTAGACTCCGTAGTAGTAGAAGGCACATTCCACCTCCCCTTCACCCATTCGGTGCGATGCTTAAGCAACTGCTCAACACATATCTGCAGCCTGCTATTGCCATCAAACCTCACCAACAGCTCCCGAAACACCTCAACTTTGATATCCGGGAAGAGTTCCGCGAGCCTCGTCAGTGCATCGTTGAGCTCCTGCCTCTCCCGCTCTTTTTCATCCTCTACCTCACCGATCACTGCTGTTGCTGTGGTAGTTGTCTCAACGCGTTTAAGGGCAGTACGAGAAGATGTACCGAATGGATTGGAGCGGAGTGCTTCGACCAGCGTCGTGCTATTGTTGTTGCTGTTGGGTGGCGGAGTGACAGTATTGTTGCTATTGCTGGAAACGGAGCCGGAGGCACTCGCGGCTGAGAGCGAGGTTGTGCTAGGTGATGTCAACTTCTTGGGGTCAGACGACGATGAGGTCCCGCTCCTCGATCGCACGGGAGACCGGCTCGTGAAGCTTGGGATGGGCAGCGAGAGCACCATAATGGAGCTGCCGCTACATGTTCAAACGACAGCCCAAAATAGAGATTTTAGTTCAGGTAGCTGGCGTCCTCCACAGTGTCGCCGTGACGATCTTGGTGACGATCTGGAGCGATGCTTGGGTGTGGTGGGGGAGAAGGGAAGAGCAAGAGATCATGGAGAAGAAGGTTCCGGCTCCAGCAAAAGTATAAACTGTGTACGGGAGTCCCCCTAACTCAAATCATACGCGTTTGTTCCGAGCTAAATGCAGGGATCTGGGCTCGTCTTAAGGCTGCTGCAGCTGTCGAGGTCATCGAGAGAGGTCTCGGCCAAGAGGGGCGTTTCCGCAGCGCTGACCACGGAGCAGGGAGAAAGAACCGTGGACGAGGTGAAGTTTGTATTTATATTCACGTCTTGAATGTTTGTTGATTGCTTTTCTTCGTTTGTCCGTGTTGCTATTGACGTGTTCAGCGTGGATTGCTAATAATTACTGCCTAGACTTCCGCTTGACTCTAGATCTGAGACATTGATCGGGCAGAGGGGTCGAGAAGAAGCATGTTTACAATAAGAACCGTAATTGTTACTCTTGATGGCCCAATATATACATTTCAGAAAAGACACCAAAGAATGCTTTAATAGTGAAACAAAGCCTGCTGCTATATACTGGGAATACAGATGGATGTTGCCTAGACCACGGCATGATACTCTCAGTATACGCTGAAATGAGGCCATCCTGAAACTCCATCAGGGAAATATATGTTCCCTGTCACGGCAGGCTCAAAATGCAATCGCCAGTGAGGCATTCTGCTACTGTTCGCTGGCTTGAACGTACGATTAAGCACCACAAGCAGCAAGTCGACATGCCATTCAGAAACGAAGGGAGTAAAAGAGCCATTCTCAACTAGCCAGTGCTCTCAAGCCAAAAACCTTCTCCGTCCCCATCATTCGTTGCTTCATGCCAAAGCCCCTTCTTTATATGAGATCGTGCTTCAGGCCATGATCGGACTCCTATCCTCATTGCAGCATCGTGAAAGTTGCTGGTAAACCACACCCGTTCGCCCAGTCCAGTCGCGCCAATACCACCCATTGTAAGAACCCAAAGCAGCATATAGTCATCGCCATCCCACTCAACCAGGGCCGTCTTCAACCGCGTCACTAGACGCTTGAATGGCGCAACACTATACGGCAACGGAAACGTTACAAGTAGACTATAGATCAGAGCTGCAAGCCTGTAGCATTCACACCTACCCTCTCTCGGTGGGAGCGAGAGCAAAGCATGCTGCGTCGTATTTCTGTGATCGATCAGCACAGAAGCCGGTATAGCTTCTGGATCTCTGCAGAAATCGTCAATCATGGTAGTGTAGTTCTCTAGCATCGCTGAGACACTGTAGAGATCCTGGTTTGGTGTGTCTGTTATGCCGAAGCGTTTTTCTTCTTGACCATGGAATGTATACTCTGGTGCTGAGGGCGACAACCTCACCACTGGGAAAAGGGGTTGAGCGCAACCTCGAGTTGCAATTATAATCCCTCCTCTGCTGCATCATTAACCCTAGTTAACTCTGTAGCGTACACATAGCTGACTTACAGTGAGATGAGAGCAGCCAATCCTGGCACCTCAATCTTTTCCAGTCCACCTTTCAACTCGATCAGTTTCGACAATCCGTCAAGGTGGATCGGGTCGATCTCTGACAATGATAGCAAGTTCAATAACTGAAGGCTTTTTAGAGGGCCTTGCTTCGGCGTCTTTAGCGGCGTTTCCAATCCTCGGTGAACCGTTTCCGTCTTTGCCAACGCGACAACAGCGAATATATTGATGTCCTTGCAGGCCTCTACAGGGTCTTTTAAAGCAACGCTCAAACTCTGTACAATTGCCGCACGGGATTTTAGCATGTCGAGGGCAACATGGCTGGGAAGAGTAACCCCAAGAATCCCCTGCGAATTAAGCAGAGCTCCCGTGATAAACATGTGTAGCACATAGGGATTAGAAGTTGACATCCGTACCAGGCCCGCTCTAGTATCGACACTGTCTGGGCCGTCAGGGAACAGAGCGGGAAGAATAAACTGGGCATCTAGTGACCTTTGGTTAGCCGTGGGGATATCGACAGAGAAAACTGTTCCACCTACTTACTAAATGCGATGCAATGATTGACTACGGCTCTAGGGAGATGAGAGTTATACGACATGAAGGGGTTAATGCTGGCCCCAAGATTTGTGCTTTTCATCGGCAATAAGGGAGGCGAGGTTCTCGCATCATGACAAGAAACAGCAGTACGCCCGGCTTTGGCCTTGGCTTTATTTCGAGGAGGCCGATTGTTACGCCAATGGTAATGGGCAGCATTTGCTCGAACAACGGCGCGAGTTGCCGCTCTTTGGTTCTGGTCATGATTGCCCGGTTTAACATCGACGAACTGAAGCTCGACCTTTGTACCGGGGCATGACTTTGCACTTCGTTGCTGTCGAGGCGCCCTCCGTTTTGATTCCATGATCAAGATCCGGGCTCATTTCTCATAGCAGGTGCTTCACCTTTCGGGAAGTGCATTCTCGACTCTCTCTTGGCTGTCGCTCTTATATCCACGCTAAAGTCCGCCAGAACAAAATATAAGGTGGGGGAGCGCTAAGTGGGCGGTTTTGCTGTACCAGGAATAGCGGCCAATCTTCAGCTCAATCCTCCGTTCCTTATCGATCCAGTGCATTTTGAACGCTCTGTTCCTGAACAGGACTGTGCTTGTCCGCTGAAAGAAGACGCTATGCCTGTTCGAGTATCCCCAGCCCTCAATTCGTTCACCAGAGATGACCAGGCTACCGTATTAAGCAGCATGGATTTGAATTTATAGTTTGTAGAGTCCATGCAAAACGATTAGCCAACCCATTTTTCGAGTTAATGCGCGGAGGAACAGACACGGCTCTGTCCTCTCAACTATATACAGCTAGGTAGATCTCTTGACAGCTCATTCTCACATAAGTATTTTGTCGTAAATATATGAAAAATAGGGACACTGGAAATGCAGATAATATATATAAACATACTAAGAAGGGAAAGAATAAACAAAAGAAAGATACCAAACCCCAAAATCCCAATAAAAAAACTATCTCATTCACAACTTAGCCTCCTCAGCAACCAACTCAACTCCCGCCCCCGTAATAGCCGGCTTCCCCGTCTCCACAACCGTAGTCTGGAAAAGCACCACATTCCCTTCCTTCCACATCTCCGTCTTCAGCGTCTGTCCGGGTAGTACCACCCCGGCAAACCTAACCTTCAAATTCTTAAACGCGCCGTACTTCTGGAACACATGTTTGCCGGAAATGCCCAGACTGCACAAGCCGTGGAGGATAGGCGTCTTGAAGCCGCCGACTTTGCTGAACTCGGGGTCAAGGTGGAGCGGGTTCCGGTCTCCATTGAGACGGTAGAGGGCCGCGAGGTCCTCGGATGTCTTCTCTTGGACGACTGTGTCGGCGTTGCGCTGGGGTGGTTTGTACGCTGCTGTAGCGGCGGGGGCGCGGCGGGTAGTGGGCTTAGAGGGGCCGCCGAAGCCACCGCTTCCACGGATGAAAACGGTTGATTCGTTGTAGAAGAGGTCTTCGCCGGTTTTGGCGTCTTTGGTGGTGAAGCCTGTAATGACGATGGCGGCGTTGCCCTTGTCAATCACGTCGATGAGTTGGGGGTAGTTGACTGTCTTGGCAGCAGTGGGAATGGGGTATTTGCGGATCTCGAGGTATTGTTCACCGTGCAGCAGCATCATGGGGGAGAAGTTGGCTACGATGTCGTCTAGGTTGAATGGCGCGGCGGTGTTGAACCAGGGAATGACACCGAATGTAGGAAGGGCCTGGAAGTTCTCGTTGTTCTCATAGACGAGGGGGAGTTCGGTGCGCTTGGCTCCGAGACTGAGGTTGTAAAGGATTACCTCCTTGTCCTCATAGTTGAATGGGGTCCCGTCACTCTTCATCGACTTGGCCGCTTTGATGTTCTCCACGATCTTGGAGCCTTCGTCGCTGCTGCTGCTGCTGCTGCTGCTCGAGCCACCACTCTTGTTGCTCATGTTAGCCATGATGCTCTTAAGACCGGCCTGGCCGTCTTCAGGGTGATCGGCGCGCTCGTCGAAAGTGATGATTTCCTTCCATTTCGAAACGACGGCCTCAGGGGTGAGTGGGACATCGACAGGGAACCCGTGACCACCAGATCTCTGCCATCTGGTCTGTCCAAACCAACCACTTCCACATTCGTAAAGACCCTTGGTACCGGGCTCGGGCACCATGTCGGAGCACAGCAGGACGACCATGGGAGCGACCTGTTCAGGTTTGAAGGCCTGAACAACCTCCTCGGGCATAACAGTTCGGGTCATTTGAGTGCCCGCGTTGGGGGCGATAGTGTTAACAAGGATGTTATTTTTTTGCCCCTCTACAGCTAAAGCACGGGAAAAGCCTAAAATACCGCATTTCTGCATCTCGTTAGCTATACTTCTGTTTCTCGGGGGAAGATATGACATACTGCAGCAGCATAGTTGGCTTGTCCAAAGTTACCATAAATACCGCTAGTGCTGGTAGTGTTGACAATGCGACCATACTTCTGCTTCAACATGTATGGCCACGCAGCTTTCGTGACCTTGTACGTTCCCCGGAGGTGAATGTTGACAATAGGGTTCCACAAGCTGTCGTCCATGTTGGTGAAAGCTTTGTCACGAAGGATACCAGCGTTGTTGACGAGAATATCAATACGTCCAAATGCATCGATAGCGGGTTTAACGACAGCTTCCCCGTCCTCTACCGAAGCTTTAGAGGGGACAGCCTTTCCGCCCATCTTCTTGATTTCTTCTACAACGCCATCGGGGTTCACTAAGTCGTTAACCACGACTGAAGCACCAAGCTTGGAGAATAGGAGGGCATAGCCGCGACCCAATCTATACAACGTTAGAACCTATCGTAGCATAAGGAGACAAGACAACTCTTACCCGGCACCTGCGCCAGTAATCAAGGCAACCTTGCCAGTGAAATCAGGGTTCTTCGCTGGAGGAGCACTAGGCAACTTCTGACCCTCTTCCAAAAGGCCCATGAAATCTGCAGGCCCGGTCGGATAGCTTGGTTCG
Organism: Spiromastix sp. SCSIO F190; assembly: GCA_014805645.1. Classification (NCBI taxonomy): domain Eukaryota; kingdom Fungi; phylum Ascomycota; class Eurotiomycetes; order Onygenales; family Spiromastigoidaceae; genus Spiromastigoides; species Spiromastix sp. SCSIO F190. The sequence goes on along the minus strand of WXTY01000006.1, from coordinate 501,407 downwards.
GAAAAGTCACCAACCTGATCCCACTTTTGAAGCAAAGCACCAGGGGTCATGGAGGCATCAGTCTTCAAGAGGGCGCCTTTGGAACGTTCCCATCGTAGCTTGGCCACATGGCCGGCACCAGTTTCAAAGATTGAACCTGTCTCCTGAGTATTCGATGAGTGGACGAGAACAGCAACCAAGGGCACAACCCAGTCGGGTTTCAAATTCTCCAATACATCAGGTGGCATAACGGTCTCTGTCATACGGCTGGCAGCTATCGAACCAGTTAGATATCTCAACCACATAATGGACTGCAGCTAAAGCGGCACATACCAATCGGCGCAATGACATTAGCCAAGATATTGTATTTCGCACCCTCCTTAGCTAAGGTCTCAGTAAAGCCAACCAAAGCCAATTTAGCAGCTACATTGAACTGTCAGCACAGTGTTCACTTAGATGCCTCTAGACAACTTACCAGAGTAATTTGTTTGCCCGAAGCTACCAAATAAACCCGCAGCAGAAGCAGTATTAATAACCCGTCCATATTTTTGTTTCCTGAAATGCGGCCAAGCAGCTCTAGCACACTAATCAATGAATCAGTATGTTTTGCAGGTCCATGAGCAGAAGTAAGCCGTTGTTGAACAAGGCCGGAATCCCGACATACCTTATACGAGCCATAAACATGCACCTTATTGATCAAATCCCAATCCTGGTCCTTCATGTTCTTAAAGCTTACGTCGCGGAGAATTCCAGCGTTATTAATGAGGATATCGATGCGGCCAAAAGCCTTGATCGCGGTATCGATGATTTTCTCGCCATTTTCCACGCTGTCGTAATTGGCCGCGGCCTTCCCACCAGCAGCCTTGATCTGGTCAACTACAACATCTGCGGCCTACAACAGATACGTTAGCCATTGCATTCAAATAGGAGTAACAGGAACTTAGATCGCGAACAAGCATGAAAAGAACCGGAGCGAACTGTGAGGAGGTAGCTTACCTTGGACGACTGGCCTTGGCCGGTATGCGAACCACCAAGGTCATTAACAACGACATTAGCACCCCTCGAGGCAAAGAAGAGCGCATATGCCTTTCCCAATCCACCGCCAGCACCGGTCACTACGACCGTCTGGTTGTCGTAACGAAGCTGCGACATCTTTCCGAAGCAGGTTATGGCCAGCAGCAACCTGAACAAGGAGCTTCCGGCAAGGTCAGGGCAAAGGCGCTATAGCTATAGCCGGTAACACAACAACCGGCAGGATGTGTATGCAGTTACGGGGAAAGAATAGAGAATGTCCGTAGAAGAAGAGAAGAGAAGAATGATAATAAGAAGAAAACAAAGACAAACACAGGCTACGGGCAAAGCATGGAGGGCTGTTCGGATGTCGATGATGTTTTTGGCTGGACCTTGGACCTCGGCTCGCTGGGAGCTGCAGCGCTTCCCCACTGCATCAATCGGAGCTGGACTGGACTGGACTATATCTGCTTTCTTGCCACTATTGAGTGTTATTGAGCTTATTGAGCTGTCTGTTCTTCACATGAAAACACACGTCACATGTTGGCTTCTTCTCAACGGTCACCCTTAGGAATATTAGAAATATTTTTGACTGGAATATTTACTGGTGTTCAACCCTTTAGCATTACAGTTATGTGTTCTTCTTTCAGTTCTTTGCTTCTCCCTCGAGGGGTTTACGAAATTAGACGCATTGTGCTAATGGATGCATATTTATAATTTTTTCGAGACTGTTAGAAGTTACGCTGCAGCATGCTGATTATCTGATAAATAACGCATGCAGATAACAGTCAGGCTCAACCAGACATATCCATACACTGCCGCGACCTCAGATATATATCGTGCCAGCTTTATTATCATTACTTGGGACAGGAGAAGAAATATACCGTTTAGTATGTTTCACTGCCGACAGAAGCGTCTTCTTTCTTGCTGCCATACACTTACACGGTCTCACGGCTGCAGTTTGCAGGCCTAAAGCTATTATTGACTGCCGTTACTGCCCATCTAATGGTATCTAATAAAAGATTATGTTACAACTGTCCTAGTTATGTTCTATGCAAAGGTGTGATCTTTATGTGTATGCTGCTTGAGGCACCCGCTTCCACACCACGGCGAGTCCTTCATGCTTGAAGGGCAATTCGCTTGAGCATCCAAGTTGGATAATGTCTCTAGTTGCCGACTGTGTGGGGGGAGGATCATGCGGAAAGTGACACGGTCGAACCACTTCCAGAGAGCTGATGATGGGTGACGGCTTCGATTGCTCTGCGGCTACTCGGGCTTCAATAGATAGGGAAATATCTGGAATGATAGATTGGATGACTCGAACTCTCGCTCTGTCCTATAACCTTCAGATAATTGAGGAACTAATCACAGTGGCTGTTCCTGTTTGTTCCCATCGAGACAAAGACTGATATAGATGTAAATGAAGTGAAACCATTCATGCAACATCCACCCCACGAATACTGAGTCTGAATAACTCATTTATGTATAGGATTCCGGAATAACTTGAAATCTACGTTTATCACACCTCGACGGGGGGATAGAGTGTCACGTGGGACAGTCCCTTCAATCGTCATCGTGCAGGGCATATAATACTCGTCCTGCACCTGAGACCGTGAAGTCGCTGTAAGATCGCTGCTGAGATGCCGGAGTTTATCGACGACAAATCGGAGCACTGCATCCCGTTCGTGCTCGAGCAGGTGGAAGCGCATCAGAAGCGTCATGCGAACGACCCCAATCCCCCTCCATTCTTCTTAGGACTCAACGGGGTTCAGGGTGCGGGGAAGACGGTGCTGGTAAGTCTACCCTTCACGGAATAAAAGTGTGTGTGCGGAGTTTGCGAAGAGAGAAATTTGATTATTTTTTTATCTATCTAGAAGAATTATTTACTCGTGCCAACCCGACTAAATTGCTTCTGCAGGTCACCTCTTTGCGCGAAACCCTCTCGGCATCCCCCTACAATCTTCCCACTATAAGCTTTTCATTAGACGATATCTATCTCACGCACGAGGACCAAACCCTCCTCACACGCTGCAACCCCAAGAACCCCCTCTTCAAACACCGCGGCCAACCAGCTACCCATGATGTGCCTCTCGGCCTCCGCGTCTTCGACGGTTTGCGCAAAGGTGAACCAACCAAGATCCCCGCGTACGACAAATCTGCCTTCAACGGTGAAGGCGACCGCGCACCTGAAGATCAATGGGAAACCGTAAACGATGTCTCAAAAGGTCAGAAACGGATTAAAGTTGTCATATTCGAGGGCTGGTGTGTTGGATTCAGGGCTAGAGATGACCAGGATCTGTATAATGCATGGTCGACTGCGTTGGGAATGAGGCGCAATTATACATATGATGGCCAGTTGGGGTATCTTGACTTTGAGCATGTCAAGGTAGTCAATAAAGCGCTGAAGGCGTATGATGTGTTCACAGAGTGAGTCTCCCCGTTCATGGTGTATACTTTCATCGTTGAGGATAGATGTGCTGACATTTTGCTTTAGTCAACTTGATGCATTTATACATATGTACGTCTTTTTTAGGCTGACTATATTGCACGGCTTCTTACCCATATGACCTCGACTAACAACCTACTCAGCGATGCACAAAATATACATTATGTCTACGATTGGAGACAGGAGCAAGAAGAAAACCTCCGCGCTGCCAAAGGCACGGGAATGACTATTGAGCAAGTGAATAAATTTGTCGGTGGCTGTACGACCTCCCTTTTATCTTCGACCTGTTGTCCACCCTATGATTCCGTACTCACATAACCCTTTTGAAACAGATTATTCGTCCTACGAACTGTACACCAGCATTCTTAGGCAAGGGGTTTTCAACCCTGAAGCGAGAATCCAATATAACAATGGCACCGATAAGAAGCCGGACGAAGACTGGAGGGGAAGGCAGCTGAGGCTAGTTCTTAATCAGGAACGGAGAGTTTTGGAAGTCATCAGAATCTGAGCCGACAACTTTTGTTGATTTTGAGATGTTTCTTATATGTAACATGATAGATAGAGTAATTTAGATACAAAAATTTTCAGTAATTCTAACGTTTCAGTTCATCATTCAAGACACACAAGGTACTGCGTGGTTCTCCTTTAAAACGGCCCAGCCTACATACTCCCAAACTGATCCCATCCACATCGTCATCCACCTTTTGCAAGGATCCGTGGGTGGTGACTGCATCAGGCTCCAAGTCGCAGCGAGAACCTGCCACAAATTAAAGTTAGATTATGGATAACCTTGTGTCTCTGCCTCTCCACGCTTGCGTATCTCCTCTTGCGTGGTCAGGAGTTTTGAGTGCATCTAGCCTATATTTAAAACTGCAGTAAATACTTTCGGCGACCAGTGAAAAACACGCAGAACGCATTAATATCGGTTACAGAAATGTTTTTTCATGCATTGCCATAGTGAGAGAGGCTAAGTGGCTCCAAACTATGGCATGTCTTCATCTTCGCATAGCACTGCCTAATTGCCTTGCGCGGATTCGTATGTCCACCTCACTGGGAATTGGTCTCATGTGAGTAGGTACAAAATGTCTGGATGCCAGACGAACCACGACCCGCCACCCACGCCTCATTCACAGCAAGCGGGTAGGGACCGCCATGGACAATCACGTCCTCCCAAATGATATTCTTGACCGTACCATCTCCATTGTTGGTCTTCAGATAGCACGCATCTGCTTGGTTCATATATAGATTCCGATAGTGGATGTTGGAGATCTCCGTGCCCGTACCCAGCGACCCAATGGCCGTTCCGCCGCTGAGATTGCAGTAGATAATTTCGATCAGGGGGTTGGAGGATGGAGATTTGACGGTGACGCATTCATCTCCATTGGTAACTTCCACATCATGGACCCAGATATTGTCGCCCCAAACGTCGATACCATCTGTGATACCAAGATCAGCCACACCTCGGATGAGTAGACTTTATTCTTTGCCTTGGTTGCGAAGTCGACCGATGGCCCTACAGAGCCTGGGAGCTGCCCTCGAACAATCGTCGACAAGAGGCACCCAGAAGCGGCGAGTAAAAAGAAGCGCAACGTGAAGGAAAGTGAAATAGAAATATAGAATGGAGTGTAAGATGTGCAAGTTGTGTGAACCGCGTTGTTTCCTTTCCCGGCTCATACAATTGAGGTAAGAAGCTCCTCCCTGCAGTCGACATCTCCGGTGTTTTCAGCAAGTTCTTTATATATTTCAAGCTCGACTATAGTATTTCCTCTACTAACAGCCATTCCCAATGGCGCGTAGTATTCTTCAACCGCACACGGCCCGAGCTGGCTTGAGATGAAACAAGGGTGGGCCATCTGATTTTTGACACGCAATTGCCGTCTGCCCGTCTCATCGGGATCGTTGATCGTTTGCAAAGGTGAATGGGCACGAATACTCCAGATTCAAATGCCGGCCCATGAATTTACAGGCTTGAAATAAAAAGACAGCAAACAGAGGAACAATCTCTCATGATAATGAGGAATGCCCCATTATTTCCGCCAATGCTGGATGCGATCGAACCCGTTTTCTCACAGGGGCTAGAACTGGGGTTCGGCGTGTAGATCTACTAAAATGCTTGTCAGTTTGAGCGCGAGACGGAGCCGAAGGGCCAAGCAACCAATGTGTGGAAGCTCTGCACCGAACTCTCGGGATATCATTGACCAAATAACTGCGAAGCTCACCTTGATAGCTAACCGGCATTGCCCGCAATTTGAATTGCATTTACTGCTTCCCTAGCAACGGGCGTCGTTTCGTGCTTGATGATTCTGTCAGCTCCATAATGACTTTCTGCTGGAATACAACTACATAAATAACTTTCCAGTTGTGTAGCACAACCAAAAATCCAAGGGAAACAACGATCTGGCTAAAACACGAACGGTGAATTGATGAAGATGTTACTGGCGACAAGATGCAAAACTCCTGGCGGCGTACTGCTGGCATGTGGCATAGTTACGCTTCTTTCGTCCAGGAACCTCATTGCAATGTCTATCTTCACTTGGCAAACGGTTTATCAGAAAAATACTTCGTCACACCGGCAATTTCAACGAGGAGCTTTATTTCAAAAGAGCCAGTGTAGCTCATAGAGGCACAATTGAATCGCACGGTGGCAATCGTAGTATGCGACAGGATCCCCAGTTTAGAGCTTCAAGGCGTCAAGATCGAGACTCACGCATGTTGAATAATGACCCGTTAGTTATATAGATGATTCTGTGTTTGAGTATGCGTTCATACAATATGTCGTAAGCAAAGATATTGTTGAAGAAACATACCAACGACAAAGTCCAGCTTGACAAAGGCGCCATAGTCGGGCATTGGATCAAAGTACTGAGGTACACCTAGCATCTAGCACAGCGCGGTGCCTTCTCGACCCAGGCATTGACGGCCTAGAGTAGAACTGCTTGCCGACTCATCATAAGAATGAAGCCATTGGTACCGTCTTGTAGGCAGTGAACACGTCCAAATGGTAGGTAGATCTAACAGGCCATCAGTGAGGAATTCCTTTCTTTTTTTCTAGGCCCACGCCCTATAGAAAAGTAGAGGCCATTTAGAATCACTCCTCTCTATACTCCAATGCGAATAGATGTCTCTTTGACAGCAAATGGCATTAAACATAGGCTTCCTTTCGCGAATCATCGCAGCTACTTTATCGGGCAAGATGGCACTGGTTGGTGAGGGCGTATCGCAGCCATCGCATCATCCAAACTCCGTAAACCATAGCAAACACAGAGTGCCGTAGCCTGTCACAAAGGGCACAGCATATCCCATAAAACTTCAAGTTGTTCTGCACAGAAAGAAGCGTTGAAAAGAAGAAAGAAATAAACAGCCTGACTAAGCAGCCACGTTATCGACTCCATCGACTCGTATGCCCTGCAGCCAGCCAGACTGACTCTCACGCTGCGCTGCCTCCTGGACACGGGTTTTATTTATAGACTGTCTGCTAGACTGCACTATCCGTTACACGCTGTCTTCTCTCGAAGAGACTTTGTAGGACCTGAGTGTCCCTCGATCTCATTCCCTGCCCTCCTATCCGCAACGTCATTGAGCGAGCTGTTGAGGCCACGGATCGTTGGCACAGTCGCAAACAGATGAACCCTGTATTCGGACTGGCCAGTTCAATCGAACTATCGAGTTCACTTGGAGTTGCGTTACTACCTTGAGCTCAGGTTGTGGATGGATCAATGCATACGTTTTGGGATAGTGACCTCTCCTAGGTAATTCCCCGGCCATGCGCGACTCGCCAGGAAGGCATATCGTTTGTTTGGCTTGAACGGTGGATATGTATATAGTACAGCGCTAACGAATAATGCAGTATTTAATTATTGCTACCAGGCGCAAAAGCTCTACATGCCATTATTATCGATAAAAGCGGAGACGGGACACGCAACCTAACGGCGCCCTCCGCAACCCATCTTTACTCTTCGAGGTTATCGAAGTGAGCCACCGGGAGATATAATAAGCTTAGAGGAAGGGGGGATGAACAGTAATACCAAGCCGCACGATGCATTTAATTCTGCAACCTCCGGCCGGACCACGACCTCAAGTGCCGTTCGCTCGCGCAATCGACGCCTCATCTCATTTACAGACGACGAAGACAATGGCTCGCAATTAGCATCTGGGGCGACGACTCCTCGAAACGCGACCCTTTCGCCCTATTCGTCAAGGAGACCCTCTCCAGGGCCCGATCGATTTCCGCCCCGTACACCGAGTAGAACTGTAAATAGAGAGTATGACTCGGGTAGCGGAAGGGGTTTTCAGGGCTCGCAATGGAACGCGACAAAACCCGGGAGCTTAGCAGATTTTTGGGGGTCGTCATGGTCGTCGCTGCAAGAATTGGCGTCCTCTGTTTTGGGAAGTGACAATACGCAGGCTGGCGCCCAAGCAAGCGGGCACCGAAGGAAGCCATCCAAGTCGAACGCCGCCCCTCGCGCATCAAGACCGGTAATTCCCACATCATGGGGCCCGGCTGGCTTTTTAAGTAAACCGTCCGTGCCGGGGTCGGAAGAAGAGAGACGAGCCATGGTCCAAGCACAAAAGAGGAAAGCCTTGTTGCAGGCCAACGGGGACGCAGTCCAAGACACTATGGGAAATTATAAACGAAGGGATTCTACAGATCGGACGTACGCTGCTTCCGCTGCGCTGGCGGAAGAGAATGACTCGGATGCTTTGGTGTATATTCATCATGTTCAGCCGACTGACAGCATAACAGGTGTCTCTATTAGATATGGCTGTCAGCCAGCAGTTATGCGGAAGTCGAATGGGTTTTGGCCGAGTGATAGTATACAAATGAGAAATACTGTCCTCCTCCCTGTGGATGCTTGTACGCTAAAAGGCCGCCGCCTGACTGAAGATGAATTGAACCACAAGCAAAAAGCTAGCAAGGAGGACGCTGGCTCGGGAAGGAACTCATTGGGAGATACCAGCTCTCTAATCACTAATCCTGAATCCTCACTAGCGGTTGGGCATGATGAATCTACTGAACCTGCTTGGCAGAACAAGGATGGACAGAGCACACCGTCAGGAAAAGGACCAAGCCAAGCTCCATCTTGGCACCATGAATGCTGGGTACAAATTGACGGTTTTTCTGAGTACGTGGAGATCGGGCGCGTTCCGCGAAGGACTCTCGGATTTTTTCCAAGAGCGCGGCGGAAATCCCAGTCTCTGTTTACTCCATATACTGACGATGTCAATGATTCCCGTTCCTTCTTCTTATCTCCTGCCTCTACTTCTGCTTCGCATCCCAACCTTTCATCTTCATACTTTCCGCCTGAATCGCAAACACGCTCCAATTCACCGTCTACATCATCAAAGTCCCAACCACCAGCAAGACCCCGCCACCGTCGGCAGAGGAGCAGTATTGTCCTATCTGGTACAGGTGTGGGCACTCTAGGCCGCAATGTCAATACACCTGGCCCAGCACCCGACAAACTCAACACATTCGTCAACGCCCATCTCCCCAACTTGTCTCTCCCACCTCCGCCCGCTCCGCCAACAGCATCCCCGAGCTCCTATCCCCGTGAATCCCTTGACTCGTCATCCACACTCGCCTCCAACACATCGTCCTCAGGTTTCGAAAACGTCGGCGGTGCAATTGAAGGCTGGGTCAGAAAGATGGCCACGAGAGCCAAAACCGGCATTAATGAATTCCAGCAGCAACAGCAACAGGGTGGTAATGCGTCTTCTTTGGGCATCGCTGGGATGGGAGATTTAATTGAGCTAGATGATGCTTTGGAAGGGAGGAGTAATGTGCAGTTACTTCCAACGGCTGGGAACACAGGTATTGGTAGGCGCAGCGTAGCCTCATCATCCAGTACCTCAGAGGCTCAAAGGAGCATTCGCGGACGAACAGTTGGTTCTGGTATTGACGGTGGCCGCAGGGCTAAGGATGATTAAACATATAGAGTCATGACTTTTCTAAATTCTTGTCGGATGGCGCTTCTTGGCCTTCTTCTCTTTTCTTATTTCGCGTTTCAGCCTTTTGGAACTTTTTTCTTTTGTTCGTTCTATGCATTACTCTTACTCTCGTGTATTGTACTATTGGATACGAAGGACAGTGCAGCCCAGGTACATTATTTATGATATTGAAACTCTAATTTCTAATCATCTTCTTTTTTTCACATTTGTTTTAAAACCTCTTTGGCTGTTGGATTTGGAACTACATTCAGATATTTCTTGTTCCAGACCTCGAGACGTTTTCCCTTTCCTTTTCTTTTCTTTTTCTTTTTCTTTTCTTTTCTTTTTTTTTTTTTGCATTTTGCATTTTGCATTTTGGCTCACCACACATGAAATTTAAACGAGCAAAAGAACACGAGTTGCCTCTCCGAGTGCCTTGTGTATATGCTATATTGACCTAGGCGCCGCAGGCACCCTAATGTGGCAGGCACTTTGTGAGTGAGCCCTCGAGAACGCGTAGAGCTTGAGCTTCAGTTATATACTAGATTAGGGGGCACTTCTGCTATGGGACTCAGAAGCTAACCAGTCAACTTTTGCTCTCTTCAACAAGTCAATCACTTATAATCCATCGGATTGGTCGATTCCCGACAGTGAGACAGAAAGTAGACGATTAGAAAAAAGGAAAAAGTAAAAAAAAGAAAGAAAAAGAAGCCAGGCCAGCCCTCATCATATTTCCCTACATGCGTAAAACTTTACATGTGCACATAAATGCACCCACACACGCTTGGAAATTAAACAGAAATTCGTCATGTTGCCTCGACATCGGAACATCTCGAAAACAAAGGGCATAGGTCATAGGGACACGAGAGCATACATACACCACACCGCAAAGACGAAAAAAAAGTTCACTCGTACAAAAAAGATGCTTTGCTACAATCCCACACAAATCGTCAGGGCTTCATGTGAGGTTTCGTTGTGCACGGGTTAGTTAAAATGAGCTCGAGTAGATCAAAGAAAGAAAAAGCGCAGCCATGAAAATCACGAAGCACAACAGTGTTGAACGAATTGGTACAGAGTGCGTCAATTAGAATAAATAATACGAGCGAAGGGAACGCGAGATATAATCAGGAAAAAGAAACACCCATGAATAAAACAGCCTTTTCCTTTTCTCATCATCTTCCGTCCCATTGATTTTCCTTTTTTACAAATTGTCGAGGGCAATATCGCCAATTCCAGAGTTAATTCCAAAGAATTGAAACCTACAAACCAGCGAGGCGTCAGTCAGCAAAAATAAAACTCTATCACAATACTCCTTGTTATATATATATATATTAAAAAAAAAGAGGGGAAACATACCAATCCTCTACATTCAAGGTCGGTGGCACAACAGGCCCCTGGCCCCTCGAGCTCGTACTCCAATTATCATCCTGCGGACTCGACGTATCCAGGCCCGTCTGCTGCATTTGTGGCTCCATAGCCTGCATCGGCCACTGCTGGTTCTGCATACCAATGTTGGCCTGCATCTGTTGTTGCTGAGGTGGCATGGTCCCCATCCCAGATACGTTTTGCAGCATTGTCGGGCTACCCTGTGTGGGCAGCGTGCGAGACGGGAGACCTTGTTGTTGCTGCTGCTGTTGATTCGACATGTTCATCTGAGACTGCATATTCCCTCCCTGGGGATGAGACATTTGTTGTAACTGTGGGTCTACAGCGTTGGCATTCGCGTTGGGAGGTGAGAAGCCTGGAAAGCTCATGCTGGTGCCATCGGGGAAGAGTTGGTCGGGCTGGAAGTTCTCCCAGAGAGACTGTGAGATATTGGGAGAATTCCGCGTGACGAGGAAGAGATCGGGTGGCGTGGCTGGGATCGAAAAGGAGGGGTTGAAAGGGGAGGTAGGACGCGTGCCTGATACTGGGCTTCCTGCGCCTAGGAATCCTTCATTCGACACACGCTGCGTCGGGTATGATGATTGAGGAGCACCAGCCATCGAGACCATGGGAGTAGGGGGTTGTTCCCTGGATGGGGTAGCGGCGGGAGTCTGCGGTCGAGATCGCTCGTACGATACCTGTGGCGCTGGAGGTCCATTCGGCAGAGTAATTTCCATCTCATCGTACTTTCGCTTCGGTGGTTCAGACTTCTTATCCTGTATTGCACGGCGAGGTTTTTGATGCCGTTTCCCAGCCGCCGCTTGTAACCGTTCCTCAAGGGCTTTATTTCCAAGGATAGACTCAAACAAAGTATGCACCATCTTGGCGACGAGCCAGACTTTCGAAACATCCTTCAAGGCCTGCATACAAATGTTGATTCGTTGCTGGCTTGTCGCCACCACGGACGGAACGGAAGATTTCATCTGGTAAACATGCATGATCAAGGCGGAAAATAAACTATATACACTGTTTTTTGAAAAACGATGTTAGTTGACAACGCATAGGTTCTGAAGACATGTATACACTTACATGAAGGCTGGAGTATATCGCAACTGATCATGCGCCTGTAAATTCTCAATTATAGAAGTGATCATGCCTGCTGCCTGGAAAGCAATAGTACGTGATGGATAAGTCATGCCGTCCGACCCAGCAGTTGCTGAGAAAGATGTAGCCGGAGGCATATGCGCCCGATGAAGTAAGCATAACGTCGTACTATGAAACAATTAGCCACATACATCAGAGGAGTATGGCGAGAGACGAAACAAAAAACATACTAATAATTCGAATGCAAGAGAGCGGACCAAAAGTGATGCCTCGGACGCTCCCAGTAAACTTCCTTAGGGCAATTCTGCAACCAATCCGCCAAAGCCATATCGCTGTGAGTTAAATCAATAGCGTTCGTCCGGCGCGACTTTGACGCAACGGAGTACTGTTGGGATAATACGAGGCCCATGATTTCACATAGCTTGACGTATTGAAGGAAGAATTGAACATGTATCGGGTCAGGCGGGTATTCTGCAACGCTATCGACTTCATCTTCAATGAAATCATCCTCCGTAAGCATTTCCACGTCGGAATCGTCGGTATTTATATTTACAGGCCGACCAAGAGCAACAGCCACAGATCGATCGCGGGTGAAGAGTGACCACCAGATTCTCTTCCACAGCCTTTTATCAGGCCTGCTCAACTGCGAATTTTCCACGCTGTTCCCACACTGTCAGCAGATGGCTTCACAATAAGACAGACGAGACATGCAACGAACCTTCGGTGCATTCCTGAACCCTGGGCAACAACAGTGGCAACCCTGCTCCAATAAAATACATTTTTCGTGACATCTATTTTTATGTTAGTGAAACACCACGGGCGGGGAGGGACACGACAAGTAATGAAACATACCCTCAGGGCCTTCCCAATACCATCCCATCAACAGCAAAGCTTGTACAATCGTAACACGGTCATCCTCATAATTAGCATCGTAAAGAGCCTTCGCACGTTTATAAAAGGCCATGGCGGCAGGAGTCGTCGATCCATTCGCATCCATTAATTTGGGGTTCTTGCAGACCCTTGAGCCAGCAAGGAGGACTGCTTGCAAAAGAAGGATAGAAGGGGGGTTCTTTGGATCTCGATATCGACGCATGAATCGGCTTCTATTGATTATTGGAATAATAGGTGCAACCCATTTGAAGTAGGCGTCCACGAGCTCGTCACATAAGGTACGGGGAGGGAGGAGGAAGGCTCCTCTTTGATGTAATATTTCGATTTCCAGGTTATCCACTTCTGTTAAGCGTGCCCTTGAGCCCCGTATTCCTTCTGGGAGAGGATAATGGACCACATCAGAGGTGCCGTGACGGTCATGGACGAGTAAGGAGAGATTTGATGACTCCCCAAGGTAGGCGACCCTTCCAGCTTCCTTTATTGGTGCACGAGCAAATTTCGGCTTCATGAATTGGGCATATGACGACGACTGCGATGCTTGCTGAGCAGCTTGAGCATCTGTTAAGGAGGTTCGAGGCATCCCCTGTACAAGCTGTTTACCAGCAGAGCCTTTGGTATCACCGTTGACGGAGACGTTGTCCCCTCGCTCGTCACTAAGCATCGAAAGGAACAGATCAATAAACGGGCGATAAATGGGATGGGCAGCATAGTCTATATGATCATACCTGCTTCCATCTTTCGACTTGGCTTGGTTTTTCTTTCGCTTTGGCGTAGGGATCTTGCACTCGATGGAGAAAGCGACGCAGTTGGTGCAGGGCACCCCGAGGCTGGCAGCATCGCATCGAACCTGCGCACGGCCGCAACAGCCAGTTAGCAAAAATTCGACGATCAAAACAAACCAACCAAAGCTATCTCGAGTCGTCAAGGTAGGGTTCGGACGTAGAATAAATAATACGGGATCGTATGGCAATTGGGGGGAGGGGCCACGAAGGATAACAGCACAGCAATATTGCACCGACACTCACCTTTCTTGCGTGACAAGTCTGGAGTTGCAGCACAAGCAGATCAGTCAGCCCAGACAATTGAACCCCAGATAAGTTTTGTTGAAGCCCAAGCACCGGAGAGACGCAGCGGCAGCGTCCAGCCTCGATAAGATAGACACAGACCGAGGTGCCGAGGCAGACAGCAGCGCGCGTCTCTCCAGCTCTTGATTAGTAGCTCGAGAGATAACATACCTCGCAAGCCCGCGATGCACGCTGTCTAGATTGCCATTCGATCCGTCAGTAGTCTGTTTATTAGATGTAGCATCTGCTTTTGCCCTTCTTTTCTTGCGCTGCTGCTTCTTTTTCGTCCCATCACCAGCAACAACTTCATCGCAAGCTCCCCACCACTCTCCGCAACTCGACATAACAATTCGCAGCAGACGCAGAAAACACGATATGGAATAAGATACACACCTCCTGAAACTCGGATGCCCTGCTCCCGTCGCCGTCGACGTCGACATCATCGGCTTCCCAGCGCTGGCAATGGGGGAATTACCCTCGCCATCGGTGCTGTTGGGACCGGTCTCGCTAGCCATGATTTTTGATGGCCGAGTCTCTGAAGTGTCGCTGCTCATTGCGAAGAATAGGAATGCAAATATATAAAACAGGAACCTTCCATGAAGCGAATCCAGCGGGCGCGTGCGATTAACAGAGGGACAAGGCGACCAGGGTTGTGGAGGCGGAGAAGAAGAGAGCGGCGAGAGAGAGAAATGGGGCAGCTCCAGCAGCAAAATACGGTAGAATTAACAGCAAACAACAACAGTGCTGATAACAAAGACAGGATGTTGAAGATGGATAAAAAATAGACTACAATAGCCAAGGGTGGGAGATAGAAAATTTCAGTAGTCCATTTTTCTTAGATTTCTAGCTGTATCCGTTTCTTTCCCCGGACTTATCTGCTTCAAACAGGGCTTGCTGCGAACCAGTCGATGCTTGGGAGGAAGTAATAAAATGCGAGAACAGACGCATAACAGTGGTGGAAATAGAAAAATAAGCCTCCTGCAGGAAATTGAGATGTGTGCATCCCGCAGGCAATCCCCGTCTCTCACAGATGAACTGGTTTGCTTTCTTCTTTTCTTTTTCGACTCGGGTGTCTCAGGATCCTACGCTACGGCATACCATGATAGCTATTTCTCAGCTCTTACGCTTCCACCCACCAGGAATTGAATTTCGGGAGGGATAGGGATGTTGATCTGGCCCCCAGGACACGAGAGAAAAGGCGGGGGAGATCAGAAGGGCATTGACCTGATTCAGTCCGGGGTGGTATAATAACGCGGCTGATATAGGTATATACGGACATGTCTGCTATGACCACATACTTGTTCAAGCCAAAACTTCCTGCTTATTAGCCGAGTGGACGGACCCGTTGGCGTTGGACGAACCGTGGCTCGCCAGTCCCAGATCTGCAGGGCATCGGGCTGGGATAAATAAAGGATTATTTTATGTCTTTCTGACTGACAAATTTCTGGATCGTTGGCGGTATTGTCCGGTGCCTTGGAAGCAGCAAACCGGTTCATAGGCTTTGTCTGGAGAAAAGGCGTGTTGGATGGTAACAACTTGGAATTGAGAGATGGGCTTGTAAATAATACCGCTCTCTCGCTGCTCACTTCTCGAGGACCCCTGCAATGGAGGTAGGACAGCACGTTGTAACTAAAACCTCCGACTGTGCGCAAGTATCAAAGACTATTTTCGACACCAGGGCCCAGGCTGTGGAGAGGTGATTTGCAAAGTCGCATAACGAGGATTCCTATTTGTTGTCAGGATTTTAAGCCATGGAGACGGGAGAAGTGTAGAATTATCTCCCTATCACTCCGTTCTTCGTATATATTCGGACCTGACACTCTACAGCGCTGAAGGAATAATAAGCCTCCCTTTTCTGAAACGCAAATACTTCGAAATCTGTTGTTTGAAGACATTGCCTATTGATGTAGACCCTCCAGGGCATACGACTAGGCCTCGCCTGCCCAAAAACACCACTTGAAGAGGCTCTCACATCAAATTTCTGCACGGAGGTGCAGGGATCACACGCCACCAGCCGCAGCTGCAGAACAAACCAAAATAGACAGAAGAAATACATCCCAATGTTGGACCACTGACTGTTATGCACTGCAGCATCAATTCTCTTTTTTTGTTAAATCCTGGAATCTTAAACTTGAATTGAAACCCACAATTCTTTCTTCTTCTAAACCCTATTCTAGAAGAAGCCGAATCCCTATCACCCGTGTAAGAACCAAATCTTACGGAGTACAGGGAAAAAAAAAAAAAAAAAAAAAAAAAAAAAAAAAAAAAAGAAACCTGAATCATGAAGGGGTTGATCGACGACTCTCTCCATACCCCATTCTCCGCCAGGCCGAAGAAAACCATGGCTCAGGCCTCGGAGGATTTTCTGCTTGCAGGTCCTTAGGCTCCATTCGTCCCTCTAAAAGTTATAAAACAAGATCAGGTTTCAGAATGCCACCTTTTTTCCAAAGAACTCAAGAGAAGGGAACATGTGTACCCTGAACAACAGGGATATTTCTTACCAGGGAGCTTACTCCACGGGCTTGGTCTGCATCCACCAAATCGCCGCCTCCGCACCCGGAAATTGAGACTGGGATTGTACAAAGAAGGCCAAGAACAACGACAAAACCTCATGGGCATAATTCAAGACAATTTGGCTCATGGAGCTACGGGGTGGTAAATTCACTGCTAGTCGGTACATCTGAAATACGCTTAGCTACTTGCCTTTTGCTTTTTGTCAACATCATCTCAGAGCCCCAGAATCATGAACTTCGTCAATATCATAGTATATACCCTTTAGATGATGGACAAGGCTTACCCCAAAACTTTGGACGGCCTAGAATTGCTCCTTTCGGTTTTCGAGAGTCCCCGGGTATCGGGAAGACAAGGAATAAGCATCTTCTTGGTTTATGCTCCCCAGTATCAGCATCTCACGGGTGATACTGGGAAGCTTAAATACGCCCCATGATTCTTGGGTAATGCAATGTACGCATAACCTGGGGCGACCCGCACGAGCTATACTCTGTAGTTGAACAGGAAAGAAGCCCATTGCGACATACTACAGAGTAAAACTGGCTGGAACCAAATCACCAGGTATAGTATACTCCGTCTCCCGAACAGATCTAAGGTGTATATCATCCAACGTGACGGCCCCGTTGGGTCGATCGCGCTTGAAGATCCAATCGCTTGGCCTCCTTCCCGTCTGCATACCCATTGTATTGGTCGGGTCCGGTTCGTTTTCCTTGATTTTCGAAGCCGTACACTTCACATTGTTGAACATGGCTCTCTCTCTCACCCACGTGTTAAAGTATGAAAAGAAGCCTGATAAGCCTTGAAAGCTCTAGCCGAAAGCTCCAGTGGTTCGCATCTCCTTTCCCAAGTTATAACTTCAGGGATTATGAGTCGTAATGTGGCTTGCTGGACTGTACGGGCTCAACGGAAGTTCTCCGAGAAAAAGGCGGTCGCCAGATCATCACAGCTAGGTGAGCATACTACCTGCTTTAGTAGTGGGGCTTAGATGCATTTGAGAAGGAACCAGGAAAGAGGGGAAGTTGAGATGCTGAGATGCGAACTCCGAGATGATGTTTCATGTGAAAGAAACAGGGGAGAGGGAAGTGGTGGACAAGTCTTCTGTGGCTTGAAGCCGAAATTCAGCACACAATATACTCGGGAGCCTTCCTCCACCAAAAGGTTAGGCTTGCGGCTATTTTACTGACTTATTTTTATTTATTATTTCCTTCATTTCTAACCCCTTCTGAGGTGAGGCCCCGCAAACCACAATCATGAACCCTTGCATAGTTGCTACTGATTATGCCGCATTTTGGCTAATGAAGATACAGAACAATATATCGACAATTAACCATGTGTAATAGGTAACGGTTGATAGTGGTTGCCCAGAGTTAATCATCATAGGGCTGAAGGATGGAGAATATGGAGTACATAACGCTCGACGAACAAACCTCTCCGCCGCCTTGGGAAACTGCCTCGGAACTTCAGTTAGGCTGGTATGATATCTCTGTAGATCAAACAAGCAACGATACCAATCATGGTTCGTCCAGATACACCGTCTCTGGGGAAAGTTAAGGGACCCAGAATGAATGTCATAGTCAATCTAATCGAACCGCTCGGGTGGTGGATACTATACCGTATCCCAGTCCAGTAGTATTTACGGAGTAGAAAGACCATTCCATGCCCCTGCGTTTCGGTAATTGTGAGGAAACGGGGATGACCCTCGAATTTGAAACGGGCATGAGGAGGATCTTTCGAAAGTCGTTCTAGAAGGAGTGTCTCCAGTTGGCGGGGAAGTTCAGGGGCAGGAGAAAGAGAAAGGAGAAAGTACCTCGGCACGGTTTGAATGTAGGAAAAGGTCAAGGCGATAATTTGTTGAGTGGTATGTTCGACAACGTTAGCGAAGGGTGCACTTGAGTCTTCATAGGTGGTCAATTTTGATTAAAGCAGGGTCAATCGTTTTACTCAGTCAAGAAGCCTTCTATTAATGTTGGTACACGAGCAGAGAAGAGTAAGGAAGGAGACGATGATGTTGTGGAGCATGTGCACGCCAAAAGCCCCTGACGAGACAGCAGACCGTTATAAACCTTCCAAGGAAATATTAATAAGATTAGATAGATCGTATGTACGGAAACAGATGTCTATAGAAAACTCGAAAAAAAATCTCTCGGAAAAGGCACTAATTCTTTCCAGACTTGGCGTCCGCGGTTAGAGACGTCGACCCATTCGTGGATTTCGATTTCGAGCCTTTCATCCCATTGTGTGCTTTTGACACAGAAGTGGACTTATCAGGATTGCTCGGCGAAAGGTCGTCGAAATCGACACCAGCAATGAAAGCCTCACTTATCAGTTCAAGCCCAGCAACGAATGTGCACAGCCCACTCGCAATGCAGAAATGGCTAATTGTCGTCCCAATATCAAGCCAACTGCCCTCATCCCTCACCATATAGAAGAAATTCAACGTCATGATATCACTGATCGCCATGACGATCATGAATAACGCTGAAGGCGCGACACCCAATCTGCGGTTCAGGATGCCTAGGTTCGCGCTGATAACAGCGAAGGGAACTAGGATTTTGAAGATTAGGAGGGCCCCCTGCGCAAATGGGTTGAAGATGGGGATGAGTCTGGCAACGCTTTCGAGAGAGAAAGAGGAGATGGAGGCGATGTTGCCGGTACTGAAGAAGGCGGATTGAAGCAGGAAGAAGAAAAAGAGAGCAATGCGGGCGTCTGATGTAGTAAGAACACGGTACGTGTTTTTGGATGTCTCCGCGCCTTTCGCTGCACTGCCATTGGCAGTTTTCCGACCGGTTGGCCCGGCTTCTTTGGGTGCCACAGTCGAGGACGCAGAGTTCGCAGTTGTGTAGATATGAATTCGGTGCTCAAGTCGAACCCATGTAAGTACGGTAATGCAGAATACGAAGTAGAAGAGCCCTTCGTATGAAGTGGTAAGAATGATAAATGTCGGAGAGAAGGTGAGGAATATCACCACCAGCCGATGCAAATAGTGGCTGTTGGGGTATAGCCGATGCACAAACGGGAGAACAAGCGAGAAACCTGTCATAGCCGGTCAATACAGGTACCAATATGTACAAGTAGAGTTGAAGAACGAGATGCAGGGTCCCATCCAGGGGGCGAGAGAAGTATATCTTGTGCAAGTCAGACTTACAAAACACAAACCACCCAACAGCTTGGTTTCCAAGGGGTAGTCCCTCCCTTGCCTGCAGAGACTCAACAGAAGACCGTGTGACGATTATAGCAAGAAGAATCACGCCAATCTATTACATGTCAGCTTTGTCCACGGTTTTCAGGGGCTTGACAGTACAAACGTACCTGCATGCCCATGATGTGCCGAGAAGCACCGTTCACGGCACTTGTAGTGGTTTTAGATCTATAAGCAATGCTCTCCTCAAAGACTAAGTAAAGTATCCCGACGAGGAACATGAGCATACCGCCCAACGTGCTGCAGTCTGAATTAGCTTGTATGAAAGCGATAGAAACTAAAAGCCAAGAGTGCCAAGTTTGTCGCTTACATGGTCGTGGTGTCCTCAGTTTTTATCACTGGTAACAGAGTAAAAATGCTCATAAGCCAACAGCCAACAGCCCACGTTGCGGAAAGGAGCTTGTTATCAAGTATAAACTGAATTCCATACGATATGGGCCAAATTCCCGCGACAACAAAACAAACCGTGTAGATCTCGCGGTAGAAGTACGATTGTACCTAATTTGCATCAGTACTCTTGACTGACCCAAGGGGTTCGGGAAAAATGAGAATGTCGGGAATCACTCACAAGTGCCTCTAACAATCCAATGTATATTATAACCTGCAGGCCAAAGGAGAGAAAGCTTCCTACCGATCGGACATGCCCAAGCAAGACCTTTCGGCCAGCAGCCAACGAATTTCGTCGAGCTACGACCTGCTCCCAGAAGAAAATAGGAAACGTGCCGTATACGTAATACCGCCAGGATGACTTCTCAATCCATAGCACAGAATATAAGATAACCAAAATAGAAGAAAATAACATGTTGCTCGTCGTGGTGCGAACCGCCGGCAACGAGCCGTGCAAAACGTGCAGGTCAATGACGGTCGTTAGGGCATATGCCATCCATCCCAGGTAACCAGCGGTAACAATGGTCCGCAGGAAGAGCCAGTCATAAGTCTGCAAATAGCGAAGACCCTCCAGTGCGGTATGCAATAAGTCCGACGACATTGCTATAGATACCTCGTAGTTTTTATTCGCGATTAAGTCACGAATCTCACCGAGGTGGGCTTCGACAGAATGCTGGTCGTCGCCGAATGCTGAATATGGCTTATAGCGCAGCGCAGTTGCTCTCTTCTGCTCTTCTTTCACCCGGTACATCTCGAGGACTCCCTGCGCATTGGCGAATGCTGCTAATGCTTTCTCTTTTGGAGAAGCATCGATATAGGATAAAGGCAGCTCGCCCACAGAATTGACTGGAAAATCAAGTCCAGCAAGATACGCCATGAGGGCAGCCACATCAGCCTGAGCTACATCGTGCCTCTCAATGGTGTCAAATCCCCAGTCAGAAGAAAAACCATCTTCATGGCCTGGCGCATTGCCTCGTTTATGAACCTTCGGCTTGGCCACACCGGATCCCCAGACAACAAGAGGTGTACGAGTATTATCCGGATGTCCATCGCCGTGGCTACCCCAATCACTCATGCCGTGGTCTGCCGTGAATACAAACGCAGTCTCGTCATCTGCGTAGAAATCCTCCACGAGTTTTGTAATCTCCTCCACCCCTTTATCCACAATCTTAATATTATGAAGATATTCCTTCGAATACGGACGATACCCGTGCCCCGTCGTATCCAGCCCGAGTAAATGCAAGAAAAATACCAGTTTATCCTCTCTTAACCTCGCATCAAGCTTCGGATCCGTCTTCGCAGCCGCAAACAATTCCTTCACCTTGTCAAAGACCCAGATATCCAATTTCGTAGCATCTGACATGAAATCCTCCTCTTCTTCTCCGTACATGTCCGCATCAATTACACCAGGCGTGCCCCCTTCCTTGAACATGGCAAGAATATCCGGACTGCCCCAGCTCCATGTATGTCGACTTCGATTGAAGACGCTGTCGAAATTGACCGGATTCAATTTCCATCCCGTAGTCACTGCGGAAACGTCCTCGTATAGACCAGCTATAAGCGCGACATGTCCCGGTCTGGATTCTGTAGGGACGCGGGTATGCGACACGCCAAAGGTACCGTGGGAAAGGACGCGCGAACGAATAAACGGCGCAAGTGGTTTCGGAGTCAAGTCAACGTCATTCACATCTCCTGGCGGGGAGGGATCAGGAAAGGACTGGAAAGCTTTATCCGCGCGCAGCCCGTCGCCAACGAAGAGGAAGAGTCGCTTTGCCGGCGCCTTTGCCCCTGGTTCACGTTGTACGCCAAACTCGCGCATCCCACTGACGATGGGACTCACAAAGTAGATGTCGAATATCGAGTAAGTGTATATCAAGTGGAAGACAATGGCAATGGCCACGAAGCCAGCACGGCCTACGCGAGCCATTGCGATTAGCTGCGGAGGTCTTCAAGCTCGGGAAACGAGAGAAAGCGGCCTCAAAGACCTGTATAGAAGTTAGGAGCAGCGGCGCCGAAAGAAATCCGCTGCCTTAACTACTGAGATGCCATTGCCTGGTGGATTGGCTATTCTCTATGTAGCTCGCTCCTTGTTGCTTGTCGTTCGCGAATCTTTTTGAAACAGCTCGATGCAGTCTACGGTACGCGGCGGAGCCAGGGAGCGAAATTGCGGCAGCAAGGTACTTCAATCTAAATACAGTTATTGTTCTTTATTTTTAGATTTGGACGTGATATATGGTTTCTCCTTATTCATAGTGCTACACAAAGGTCCTCAGAGCTGTTGTTGCTATAATCAACGCATGTCACACATTATCAGGCACGGCGTATAAAACAACACTTAGCCAAATGGCTGATAGTCTATAGAAGAATATGGGAAGAAAGTCCATCCTATACGCGAGCTAGGGACGAAAATTCATATCAGACTTCCAGTTCCGATATCTGAATAGTCTATGCTCTGTACGATTATTCTCCCTAACCAAAATAGCAAAATGGATATCATGGCCAGTATATACAGAATACCCATTCGAATCATCCATGAAGTTGAACGCCCATTGCGCCATAAAAACGAAGGCTAACCATCTACATGCCTTTTGGTAAGCGTGTCCACTACCCGGCTGTAGAACTTCGCCGCATGCTGTCGGGAAAACGTGATGTCGACCGAAAGATATTCCGGTAATAGCGCTATCAGATCTCTGTCGCGGTTGGCGTCTAATAGAGGCATATAGTGCAGCTCTGCGCTCTCGAAGCTGGTTGTTGTCCTGCTATCCGTGTCTTGCGCCACGGCAAGTTTGAAATGGAGGCCTGATGTTGCGAATGTTAAAGACCTGGAGTTAGATATGTTAGAGACAGGATGGTACTCACTTCCGTGAATGCCTGTTTGGATGCAATCATAGACATCTTCGTTGTCCCTTTTCTTAACGTCCCGAATAATCAACCCCGTTAAATCGCTGTACAGATCCTCCTTTAATTGGGCAATATGTGCAGCTTGCACAGCTTCGGCACCGCCCGCCGTCCCGCCCCTTGAATTAGGACCATTCTTGGTAGCGCTTCCTGGAACCCTCGCTTGTGCGCTTTCATTCCTGGCTGCTGCAAGTTTCGCTTGTAGCGATTTGATTTCGTTTTGAGAGCTGGTTAAGTTTGAGGACATGTCCGCGATCTGTTTTTCAAGCTTAATTACTTGCGTTTCCCTATCTTGCAGCTGCTTCTGGACGGCCCGAGATTGTTTCGCCGCAGCTGAATGGGCGGCAAGTTCCTTCTTAAGGGATGCAATCAGATTGTTAGAAGCTATCGGTTGTTAGTCAAAATTTCTCAAATATGAAGTACATATTGTTAACCATACCTGCGGTGGTTGCTTCACATTGTTTCCTTAACTTGTCGACATTGGCGTTGGCTTCAACAATGCCAATCTCCCTAAGATTGCGGTACCTCGACTCCATAGTCTCATATTTCTTCGTCATGTCTCCCAGTTTCCGCCGTAATGAAGCATCACTTTCACCTTTGTCAGCATCTGACACGTTTACCCCTCTTCGTCGTTGGTTCGCGCTTTGAGCGACTGTAGACTGCTTCTTGCCTCCACGACCAGGTTTCGACGGAGATGAAGGGACTGCCGGGGCTTCCTCGTGGAATATAGTCTCCTCGACCTCCGCAAGCGTTTCCTCGATCCGGGGTTCCGGCTCCGCAGAGGATTCTGTCTGCGCATTTCGGACTGTCCTTCTAGAACCAGTGGGCGTGTATTCAAATTCGCCATCGAGGGTAACCCGCCGTGCAGGACCCTTCAAATGATCCCCTGTGGTTGATTCCGTTTTCTGAGCATATGCCACCTTTGGAGAGGAGAGCTCATCCCCGGAAGAGATGTCTGGCGCAACTCCATTCTGACCATCTCCTTCATTATTATCATCGCCATAGTCTCTTAAAGCGCCGTTTTCTACAGCATCGTCCGCTTCCGCATTAGCATCGGCTACTTTCTGTGCGCCTCTTGCAGTGCGTTTCGCAGGAGCGCGTTTCTTCGGTCCCACCACAACTGTAGACCTAGCTTTCCGCGTCGCCGGCTTAGAAGCTGCGGCCTTAGTCGCCGCACCCTTTGGCCGTCCTTTCTGGCGTTTCGCGGGCGGAGACGCGGTATCTCCGCCTTCGCTGGCCGCATCTTCACCTAGCAGTCCCTCCTCTTCCATGTCACTCTCCACCAGGCTCGAGAATTTCGTCGCGGCTTTCCGTTTAGGCATGGCGAAGAATATCCTCAATCACTGTAAGGCAACGCTACCTGTAGGAACTGCCACCAGCTCCATCTCCATCTTCATCTTCTCCCGCGAGGAAAGCAGCCGGGTCAACAATAACACGACGTCATGTGACCGTTCGGCTTGACGTGGGCCAGCCACATGTTTGCCCGACGAGTCTGTAGTTGTATGTGCCGTCTTTATTACGAGTTTTAAGGGTTCTTGACTTATTCGGGTCCAATCTGTGCTTATATCTGTTGCGGCAATATCTAGATTCCACAGGCGCACGCATCATGGCCTCCGCCGGCCGAAGATGGCAACAGCTCTTGCAGGAGCTGATCCTGATAGCTGGCACTGTGAGTACCCCTTGAATCCATGGGCTAATGGGGATTGATATACTGACAAGCTATGGATTAGTCCCTTTCTACATACTTCGTCGTCCGCTTTTTATTATCGAAAATGGAATTCGACCCAGACAGCCAGAAACGTGAAGACGCAAAGCGGAAATCCGCCGCAATTCTCCGGAGACTAGATGGACCAGAAGATTCAGACGATGAATCATCCGGTCGGGCAAATAGATCTCGGAGGCAGAGGAAGGAGGATTTGGTTCTATCACAATATGAGCAGGCCATAGCTATGGATGTGGTTGCGCCGGAGGATATACCCGTGACCTTTGAAGATATTGGTGGTTTGGACGATATTATCGAGGAGTTGAAGGAGTCTGTTATATACCCGCTCACGATGCCACATTTATATACATCTACATCGTCCCTACTTAGCGCTCCGTCTGGGGTTCTTCTCTATGGACCACCCGGCTGCGGTAAGACTATGCTTGCAAAAGCCCTGGCTCACGAAAGCGGCGCATGTTTTATAAACCTGCACATCTCGACTCTGACAGAAAAATGGTACGGAGATTCAAATAAGTTAGTGAATGCCGTGTTTTCGCTAGCGAGGAAACTGGAACCTAGCATCGTATTCATTGACGAGATTGATGCCGTGTTGGGAACACGGCGGAGCGGTGAGCATGAGGCGAGCGGGATGGTGAAGGCAGAGTTCATGACGCACTGGGACGGGCTTACTTCTGCAAACACATTAGGCGAGCCTCAACGGGTCCTCATTTTAGGCGCCACGAATAGAATCCAGGACATCGACGAAGCCATCCTCAGACGAATGCCAAAGAAATTCCCCGTCACTCTCCCCGCTGCGCAGCAGAGATTACGGATCCTTGGTCTTGTGCTCAAGGATACAAAAGTCGATCGACAGAACTTCGACCTCGATGGCCTTGTCAAAGCCATGGCTGGCATGTCCGGTAGCGATATTAAAGAAGCTTGTCGAGACGCAGCAATGGTACCCGTTCGCGAGCTGATTCGGCAGAAACGTGATACTGGGGTGCAAATACATTCCGTCAGTCCTGCTGATGTACGTGGTCTACGAACAGATGATTTCTTCAAGAAAGCTGGCGGCGTGAAGGTTGCCAGCGAGCATAAAACGGCGCAGAAATCGGCCAAAAAGGCGCTTTCGGAGAAGGA
Organism: Spiromastix sp. SCSIO F190; assembly: GCA_014805645.1. NCBI lineage: Eukaryota > Fungi > Ascomycota > Eurotiomycetes > Onygenales > Spiromastigoidaceae > Spiromastigoides > Spiromastix sp. SCSIO F190. The sequence goes on along the minus strand of WXTY01000006.1, from coordinate 475,782 downwards.
ATGGAGTACCGATTCGGAAGCTGAGGATGCGGTCGCCCCTGTCCAGGACGGGCCGGATTGACCATCACCGCCACCACCTGCTCCCTGGTTTCTTTTTGCTCTATTGGCATGGTGTTTTGCCATTAAAACCGGCGTTTTGGAGGCTGGCTTTGGGAGTATTCGCACGTTATAGAGGGGAAGATCTTCACTTGACCTTTGCAGCTTTGCTTCACACTTTCTTTATGATATTAGATTTTAGTATCACATATCGCCCATTCATCTAATTATCCTTTCTATTTTTTCACTTGATACGGAGCTGTATATAGCAATGGATATGTCCAGGACATACTATATCTACTTTACACCCAACCTACTTTACAGTGTTTCATACACCATCGCACTCGACTTAAAACTCAAGTCCATGCCGTTCATTGATGAAAATCCTAAGAAATCCTGTCATGGGCAGGGCATAACATTTCTTTTTTCTACAAGGCCCACTAAAAATAAGAAATTATTGTCGCCTAAATTTTGGAAATTCGTTAGTTTACGATTCTCGGAACCATTGAGGGATGATGCCAGCACGACTGTCACCCTCGCCTCTTCATGATAGGATAAACTTCTCCAGTCATGCATCTGTCAGTGATCATCAGTGTAACACAGGTTTTGGCATGATGGAGCATAAGTATAGTATGATTGCCACCCCAGGATTCCAATATTCGAGACAACACGGTAGAAGCACTTTCTATCCATTCCAGCACCTCCCTATTTTTCCGGCAGTCATCGCTGTTTGAAGGGGCTTTAACAAAAGATGCAGTATCTAGTGGGACTCCTCATAGCCTTCTGGCTCTCACTAGCATCGGCCGCGAAAGACTGCCGCAGAAATGAAGTCTCCGGCTCCTCAGTCGTCCAAGGCCCGGTCTCAATTGATACCTCCCCATTAACGCCCTTCCAGCGTCCCATGGTCTCAGAATACAACTCCACTGCATGGGAATACTGGTATGTCGATGGCGTTTCCGAGGATGGCGCTTCAGGCATAACGATAGTCTTCTTCCGGGATCCATCATTGCTCATGCTGGGTCACGGCATACTTCGTGTCTCAGTAGATGCGGTATGGGCGGATGGGGAAAAGTTCTCGACAATGTTATGGGCGGAGAACTCGGTTGTGGAGGAGTGTGAAAATTTTACTAGGGGAAATTGGTCTGGAGCTGGTCTGGATGCGACTTTCGAGATCGCTAAAGATAATTCAGAGATGAATATATTTATTAAGGGTGACGGCGTGGAAGGGCAGTATTCCATTTCGTCATTCTCTCGGCCAAAATACGTGAACGGTCACAATTATCCTGATGAACAAGGCACTGTATCATTCGTGCCATTGCTCTCTTGGAACGAGCCGATTCCAGCAGGTCACGTTAAGACGAATGTGAAGCTTGGTTCGGACCAACACCAACTGAGCTTTGAGGGAATCGGGGGCGAGGACCGCAACTGGGCACCCTTCATCTGGGACTACCTCGCAGGCCAGTGGTGGTGGATGCGCTCAGTCACTGGTCCGTATACTCTAGTCCTATGGAAGTTCGTCTCCGGGATCGATAATGAGACATATATTTCCACATATCTTGAAAAGGATGGGGCGCCCGTATTCCGCTCCTTCACCAAGGAAGAGGAGAAATGTACGGAAGACTGCGCGGTACTTACTCTCCTGTATGACGGCAAGGTGCACGGCAACAACCGCGATAAGAATACTGGATTCCGGATTGATCTGTCCTCAGAGAAGACCGGGGAAGCATGGGCGTTTTCTATTGATCACGTTAACATTGTCTTTGAGGTGGGCACCTTGACGAACAATGAGTATACGCGGTTCGTGAATACTGCTAGGGGCGGAGCGGTGGGTGAGAAGGAGTATAAAGGGATTTCAAAGTCCGAGCAGAATCGGATTGTCGTCACCAAACCGATACTACCGATAGGAAAATGAATGTGCTCAATACATTGACTCGGTCCAGAGTTTATTAGGACGTTTGCCTGGATATCGAGAGCTTAAAACAGTTTAGACAACAGCATTTGAAGTGATATTATCACCCTCGCAGTATCCAGAGTCCTCTATCCAGATCCATGTAATGTCTTCACTGTAGACATCTTCATGATTTGTTCTGATGAACCTGCATTATCCCGGCAACGAGGCACTCGGGGAATTTGCATAATGTTTGCCGGCCAAAGTAAATCAGATCCATAGTTATTGTGAAAAGCAAATATAAGAATGTCCTATTGTGCTTCAATTGGAACGCAATTGACTCTCTGCTTCGTTTCTCAGTTCTGAAGCTATTGCAAATTCTGTATGAATGATTTCTAGCAGCACATAATGGCGGCTTGCAATCTTCTGACTCTGGATGCTTCACTTTTTCCACCACTCCGTCCTGAAGGCATGGGAGAGCTTCCGTAAACGCAGTTCTGGGAAGCTATTTGATGTCCGGCCCTGAGAGAAAGCGTAAGACATGGCCTAGGATAAATGCTGTTGACGATACTGCCATCGATATTATCGATTGATCGAAAGCTTGGATCGGCTGGCCTGGAGCTCGGGTCACTTTGTGGACAGGAACAAAATAATCTCCCTGATGTTGAGAGCGCCCAGGCCCAAAAAACTAATACAGATCCCTCAATGTAGGCCCCTTCATTATGTGTATAGAAGGCAATAGAGACAGATGTGGATTGTGCTGCTGAGGTATGGGTTCTCCCCCGTCCCATGGAAACGAAATGACGCGATAGTTTGACCGCCGAACATTTATTTGTCGGACTCCTCATCGCAAGCACAGACAACAACTCCACTATTTTATTCCCATTGCTCTGCCTCTGGTCTTTTTCTTTCGACACTCGCTGGATTGATCTGTACAATACTCTATGAGCTACAGTATTTGATTGAACTGCCCCTCGTTGTCAATTCCGTCCGCAATCTCCCAGAACCCCCTCATCCGACCTCGGCCATGTCGGAATCAGAGCAGTCGTCGCGCAATGGCGGTGATAGAGTGACTACGCTGAGAAAGGCCTTTCCGCAGGTCGACTTAGAAGGCCACAATCTCCCTCCGTCACCAGCTCCGTCCAGTCCCCGCACGGGCAGACGATATGCCCTTGCCACGGAGCTCGTCTTCACCGATAGCAATGACCAGTATAAAGCGAGCAGTGTGCCCATTTATCAGGTAAGCTTGCGGGAATATGATCGCTTGTTTTTGCTGCACGTATGTCTTTTCCAGTTGCTAATTAATTGTGTGGATTGTATAGAGTGCTACATTTAAACAATCATCTGGAGGCGGGGGCGGAGAATACGACTACACCCGCTCAGGGAACCCTACCAGAACCCATCTCGAACGGCACCTAGCGAAAGTCATGTCGGCGCAACGCGCACTCGTGGTTTCGTCTGGCATGGCGGCACTGGACGTTATAACTCGCCTGCTTAAACCAGGAGACGAAGTGGTGACCGGAGATGATCTTTACGGAGGCACGAACCGCTTGCTAAAATATCTCTCTACGAATGGAGGCATTGTTGTACACCATGTTGACACGACCAGGCCGGAGAAGGTGGCTGAAGTCCTTGGATCGAAAACCGCAATGGTGTTGCTGGAGACGCCGACAAACCCGTTGATCAAAGTTGTCGATATCCCTAAGGTTGCGACCATGACACACGAAGCGAACCCCAGCGCCCTGGTAGCGGTAGATAACACAATGCTCTCGCCCTTACTGCTGAATCCTCTTGACCTCGGCGCGGACATTGTATACGAGAGCGGAACTAAATATCTATCAGGACACCATGATTTAATGGCAGGTGTAATTGCGGTGAATGACCTTGCTTTGGGCGAGCGACTCTACTTCCCCATTAACGCGTCCGGCTGCGGCCTCTCCCCCTTCGACTCCTGGCTTCTCCTCCGAGGCGTCAAGACACTTAAGGTCCGCATGGACCAACAACAAGCCAACGCCCAGCGAATCGCAGAGTTCCTCGAAGCCCACGGTTTCCGCGTCCGGTACCCGGGCCTCAAGTCCCATCCGCAATATGACCTACATTGGTCCATGGCTCGGGGCGCTGGTGCGGTACTCTCGTTTGAAACCGGCGATACGTCGCTAAGCGAGCGGATTGTCGAGAGTGCGAAGATCTGGGCTATCAGTGTTAGCTTTGGCTGTGTGAATAGTTTGATTAGTATGCCGTGTCGCATGAGCCATGCTAGTATCGATGCGAAGACGAGGAAGGAGAGGGCTATGCCGGAGGATATTATTCGGCTCTGTGTTGGGATTGAGGATGCGGATGATTTGATTGATGATTTAAGGAGAGCGGTACGTTCCCACGCTCCTTTTGTGGTTGCTTGTTTATACTGACTAAAATCTGCTATAGCTCGTTCAAGCGGGTGCTGTCAATGTATCCATCGACGACTTCCAGGCTGTCAACCAGAGCTCAAGCAACTCTGGAAACGCTTCGTCCTCATCATAACAATGCGCGCACTCTTTTCTTTTTTCAGTGTGTCTGTCTCATATACGTTGATTCGAATCTCCTACGTACCTTCGATGTTGACCTGGCGTTATGTCTGGTTAAAATAAGGCAAATAAATACGTGGCTTTTTCAGTCTTGATTTCTTCATAATGTACTATCCACTGGTTTGAGGGCGGCGGCCAACTAGCTATACACGATATCCCTACATGTAGATATATTGTTTTCAACAAAAAATTTTTTCTCCGGCGTCGCTTTTGCAATGCAAATCAAAACTTCAATAGCGGATGATAAGAGTCTACCCACGGATGCCATGGAATTCCATCCATGTGTATTTTCACAGCCATCCATACTCTACCCAACGTCACGCGTTAATACAACATATGATATTGACACTCCTGAGCCTAGTTTAAAGCGTATACCTAAAAAACGGACTCTCATCACCCAACTCCAACAACTCCTCCTCCGAATACTTACTCCTAAGAACCTCCTCCCCTTCCTCCGCCAACATCCGATCCCTCTTTTCATTAACCCTCGCATACGCAACCCACAACACAACCGCCGCAATTATACCCACCACACACACAGCCAACGACAACCCAAAGCCGGTCGGATACTGCGGCTTATCGGCCTCAAAATACGCCAAACTGCCCGGTATCCCGCCCATATTACCCACGGAAATCAGAAGCGCCATACCCACCGCCCGCTTCGAGGAGGGCGCGAGGTTATTTCCTGTTAACGTGACTATGGAGGTGAAGGGTGCGTAGAGACCGATTGCGACTAGAAAAAGCATCCCGTATGTTAGGCCGGGGAGGCGGGGTTGCGGGATAGCCAGCTGGGCGATAAAGCCTAGGACTGCGATGATGTAGCCCCCTATGATGAAGGGGACACGCCTCTGGTATTTGTCTGAGAGGAAGGCGAAGATTAGACAGACTAGCATTGCTACGAAGTAGACGGGGATTGTGAGAAGTTGCGCGTTTGCGGAGCTGTAGCCCATATCTGCGATTACGGTGGGGACTGTTGCGGTGAATCTGGAGTATTTAGGTATTAGCCAAGGGGACGATAGAGGGGTATTACTAGGCGGAAGGGTATATATATAGACCTACCCATAAACACCCACAGTATTTGCCAGAAACATGAGAATAGCAGCCCAGATCTTCCACTCCTTAAACGCAGCGACAATGTAATTCATCTGCAGCTTATCGTCATTGGTAACTTTGCCCCGGCCAGCGCCAGAGTCCAGCGCCAGCCTTCCAATGATGAACTTTTTCTCTGACTCTGTGAGGAAGCGTGCCCGCTGCGGATTGTCTGGAAGCAGATAAAAAGTTGCACCTGAAGCCAGAATTGGCAGGAGGCCTTCTAGAATAAAGATCCTATAGATTCCCATATTAGCTCAAATACAGTGAGCTATTTGGCGGGGTTTGATTGACCACTAACCATCTCCATCCTGCTAGGTTTCCTACGCCATCCATGTTTTCTATAGCGAAGGCGAGAAGGCCAGAAAATGCTCCGGAAAGAGATGCAGCTGCGTAGAAGACTGCCATTCGACGTTGAACTTCATATCGTCGGTACCATATTGTTAAGAGATATGTGGCAGCGGGAAAGAAACCGGCCTGTTATCCTGTTTAGTTACCAAAAACCGCATATGGGTCAAGTACGGATGTTGGCGTACTTCTGTAAATCCTAGAAAGAATCGACATGCAAGGAGACCATGATAATTTTGGACTATTCCCATTAATCTAGACGTCGTAAGAACATAAAATCAGCACAATATACTTCAATATCTGAATATCGAAGGCAGACCCACGTCATAACAGTTCCCCAGGAAAACAATAAGATGGCCATCCATACGGAGGGACGAACGAGTTTGAGAACGATGTTGCTCGGCACCTCAAAAACCGTGTAGGGGACGAAGAATAGAACTAGGGCAACATTGTATTGCATGCCATGTAGGTTGAGGTCTTCTTGCATGCCCGCAATTTTTGCGTTCGCAACTAGTAGATTCTTAGCCAGGTATATACTTTAATAATGAAACCAGATGAGGAGTAAAGGGGATTGTAGCAGCAGTATCTTTTTGATTATGCTGATTGAATAAGCTCAACTTACTGTTGCTTCTATCGATGAAAGCCAGGAGATAAAGGATAGCTAGTATGGGAACAAGCCTGAAATCAACTTTCCTCAAGATTCTGCTCGCCTCCTCTTTGGAATAGGAGTCGACATCCACATGTTCCGCACCATTTTCGACTGTTTCAAGTTCTGACGAGGAGCTGGCACCGAGTATTGCCTTGTCTTTGCTCGGATCCTCGAGTCTCAGCTCCTCCGTTTTCTCAGTGGGCGATATATCTGGTTGAGGAGCCATGGGAGACCAGAGTTGATAGTAACACCAATGTGAAGTAAGTCAAAGTCAACATATACAGCTCTAGAGGAACAGACAGAAGAGCGGCAGATAGCTCTATCATATAACAGATCTTCCCAAAAGCGGCTTTCCTCGCACCGACGAGTCTGACGGCTGACAAAATTGTAGCCGTTAGCATGGGCCTGCTGGCAAGTTGAGAGCTAGATTGATTTCTGGGGTCTGCATGGCAGATTGGTAGCTTGACGTGATACAATTGGACATTCTGTGCTCCGTAAGCTACGCAACCGGTTAAACAGGAAAGATTGGCGAAATTCTGGGGTCGGCACTCCGTAATTAGTCCCCAAGCGCGGTGGGGAAAATGAGGAGATGAGGAGAGAAGGGAGCATGTTTTCTGTGTGGAGGCCAAAGAGTCGTATTGTTAGCTTTGCCCAGGTATATATATTAGAACTTGTATGCCGCCATTGCTCCAAGGCACCTGCTAGGTCGGCAAATAAAACTTCACGACAGCGAAAATTTTACCAACCACCGGTAATTGCTATAATCATAACAAGAAAAGTATCTTTTCCGCCCTGTTATTAGTTGGTTGTAGCCGGGGAGGAGCAGTGCATTGGAGAGCAAATATGGGGAAGAGCGTGGAGATGTGCAGTTTGGAGTCTTGGTGTCGAAGCGGGGAAGCAGTTCGATTTCTGGGGTTGGATTTTAAAAGATCCAAACGAACATGAACAGTATATCTCTACTCGTACAACGTATTTCTTGTAGCTCCAGCTTGTGTGTTCAGTCTGGGGGAGATGAGGCATCACTGTTGCTTTCCCAAAGTCCGCACGAATGTAGCAAGAAGGTGAATTGAGAATAGCCGAAAGATCATCAAACATCCTCAGCCATACCGTGGGCTGTCGATAGAGCGTATTTACCATTTGAGGCCGTCTTCCATAGCTTCCCTTATGGACTGAGCGCACTGATGTTTTGCCAGCGCAGACCATGAGCACGGCCCAGGCTGATCGCGGGTTGTCGCTTCGCCAAAGAGCAGACTCGGCAATGGAGTAAACAAGATAATCTAGAGCAGCTATGATATATGTTGGCGATGAGTCTGTCCCATCGACTGGTAATATCAATATCATTCTCTTGTTGCGTTGAAGCCAACTCACCCAACCGGCGTCCAGTGATTCCGGAGCACTTCGGCCTGGCTTCGGCCCGCCCAGCTGGCTTCGAGCACAGACTGATCTCATTTTCTTGTCTTGCTTTGGAACTGCGTAGTTTGCAGGTTCATTCTTTTCTTATATATTCTTGAGTAGCGTCGTCTTCGTCTTCACTCGCAGCTAGCCTAGCAATGCTCCTTTCGTTTTAGCGCTCATCGACGCGGTATCTTCCGAGATCCCTTTCTGCACACAGTATTTATCAGCGAGCCTCCTTTCGTTGCATCTCGCTCCGCTCACTGGTCAATGCGTTCCTCGTGGTCGTCATTTGCAGGCTGTCTGGATCGTGTATATTGGGCTGAGCCTCCTTGTTGTGGAGAATGAGTGGTGATGGCTCTGTTGGAGGAACCATGTCGACATCGAATGAAAAGAGTAGGATGATGGCTGGTGAACGGTCATTCGCTTCCACAGCATTGGGCACAAAGCCAACACCTGCAGCGAAATGGAATACCGAGAGTTTGGGCTTGAGGTTGTCTCTGGACGCTGTCAGTGCCATGGGTTCTGCTGCCATTATCTGTCCTGCAATCACCATCATTGACAAGTAGGTGTTTCCTATGTGGAATCATTCGGTGAGTTCAAATATACTGATGTGCTTCTACAATTCAGGGCTATCATCGAAAAAGCCGCCAAAGGTCTCCCAATCCGTCAAAGCATTGCCTCCTCATTTAGGACTCTCGTTACGCGCCCGCATATGTTCTTGACATCCACCCCGTTCCTGCTCATATATATGCTATACTCGTCGACATACGTGACCGCCAACTTGATCGACACAATCACTTCGACCATAAAAGACCGTCCTTTTGACGCCGTCTCCGCCGGCCCGGCTAAATTCCTCGCTACTTCGGCTGTAAATATCTCTCTCTGCGTCTTCAAGGACTCCAGATTCGCGCGGATATTCGGTGCCCAGGCAAATAACACCTCCTCAACACAACCATCATCTACAAAACGAACGGGGGGATCGTCACAATGCCACCCATCATCTAATTCAAAGGGCCCGCCAATCCCCAAGACTGCCCTTGGTCTCTTCGCTCTCCGTGACAGCTTGACAATCTTCGCCTCGTTCAACCTCCCAACCCTCCTATCACCGCATATCCCAGACATCCTCGCATCGACGCCCTCCTCCAAAACCGCCCTAGCTCAATTCTCCATCCCTGCCTCTGTGCAACTTCTCAGCACCCCAATCCACCTCCTCGGACTGGATCTGTACAATCGTCAACCCCCCGGTGGCCTCCCCGCATCAGACAGATATCTGCGCGTAAAGCGTGATTATCTACCGAGTTGCTTTGCGAGAATTGGACGGATTGTGCCCGCGTATGGGGTTGGAGGGGTTGTCAATACGAAGTTCAGGACGAAGTTGATGGAATCGTTACAGCGGGAGTAAAAATTGTATTTTGAATGGAAGACATTGAACGGCCGGGAACCGCAGAAAAAAGTCATTGTCTATATTCACGACATATACGGACCATTTTGGCTTGATAAGGCGATATGTTACGGCTTTGTCTTCGGTACAGCCACATACACCACGGGAGGAGACACGACAAGACGAAATCATAGAACCGAATCCTCACAGAACATTCTACAGTACGTCTCCGAGATTCGCCTAAATCGATATCCCGATAGACACCAGATACAATCGGATCAGCATCACAGTATGTACGATCTGAATGTCCGTTTGTCTTGTTTAGAGCCGCTCCTCTTTATTTTTTACTTTTCTTTTTTTGGCCTTTGTATTACTATCATATTACACCTGATAGATGTTTTCTCAGAGAGGCAATTTTTGCGTCTTATCTATGATGGCATGTTTTAATCCGGAGTTTTTTGAGCGCTTTGATAATTCCGTTTTATATTATACCTTTTGGCCCTATCTTAATTTTGATGGGGAAGTTTGTTTGCTTCGTATGGGAGTTTGGCTGTAGGCGTCTTTCTTTTTGAGAGTGTGATATATAGACCTTTTTTCTTTTTTCGGCTTGTATATGGGCTCAATAGAAAAAACTCTCCTATTCTTTGTGTATTTCTTATTGTAGGTGATATTTCATTAGTAGTACATGGATACTAGGCTATTTTTGAAATTATTCGGAAGATTGCGCTAAGATGCTTGCTCATGAGGATCGGATCGGACCAGAGCATTGGGGAGAAGAAACCAAAAGGAGCTAAATAAAGTGCCAAATAAAAGTAAACCTTGTGGCATATAATAGGAGAGGTATGTGCGGTGTGAGTGGTGTCATTATATATACATAGGAATGAATGGGGAAGCTCCAAAGCGCAGTAGCCATGTATGCATGGGAATAGAGTGCTTTTCAGGAGGGAAGGAAGAGGAAATTTGACAAGCAAACACCATGTTGGGTTTTACATGAATTGTGTTTTTATGCCAGCTTTTTTTTCCCAAGCGCAGTCACAATATCAGCCACCCCTTAATCGACGAATAGGCATGGGCGATGAATTTCGGGACAATTCGCGGACATACTTCAATCTACCTCTGCCTCTGCTCAGACAGTCTTCTCCTTCGCCCTCTTCTCAGCTTTCAACTTGTCATGCTCAACTTTTTGCTGCTGGCGCATCTGTTCTATTGTGCGTAGAGTCTGGGACGTGGTAGTATTATCAGTTTCCGCATGGGGAACTGCGTCTGGTCCACCTATGGCGCGGAAAGCTTGGTGGAACGTCCACTGTACGGCTTCTTCGACGGGTTTATCGAAGAAGTACGGGAGGAATGGGACGACTGAGAGACCGAGCTATATATTTTTATATAAGTTAGACGTAAGCGCTCTTGCATCGAGGTGTATGTATATATTCAACTCACCCCGATAGGACCCCAAGTACGGATCAAGTTATTCTGAACACCCTTCATAGCTCGTCCAGAGTACTTCACAACAGAATGGATCGTAAAAGCTGGCAATCCCATACTCGCAATCCCCTGAAAAACTGCCCTTTCGGCCATGACAGACATATAATCCTCACTCAGCGGGATCCTCGTCGTCGACCACGGGGCAAGCGTGTCTTCCTCCGGATCACTCCAGGGCATAGGGTGCGTCTCACACGCCGTAGAGTTGAATGTCTGCATATCCTTAAATTTCTGTCTTGCGGCCACATCAAGCTCCGCTTCTGCGGAGGTCACGTTTGTCGCATCTCTGAAGGAGTCGCATGGGGGCGCAAGGACACGTCGGTTCCGGAGGTAGGCTTTATACCCCTCATTGGCGACGTCGCCCAATATATAGGCCCAGGATATACCGTAGGCGCTACGCACGAGATAAGGGTGTGCGACGGGACGGAAGGATTCGCCTATGTCGGAGGTGTAGGCTACGTAGCGATGGGCGGAGAGGAGGATTGTTCTGATGCGGGTAGCATAGGCGGCATATCGATAGGGGGTCTCTGTTGTGTCTGCGGAGCTGGATGCCATATTGTTAGGCAACTGTATACAGCAAGATAATAATTGGCGAATGGCATAAACGGATTGCTAGATGAAGGTTGATGGTGATGGCATACTAGCCGTCGTAGAGCTGGTCTAGGAAGTCTTCCTCGTGGTCAACCAGCTTCTGGAGCTCAGGAGGCAGCTTCCGTCTCCGTATCTTGGTATCTGAGACGTTGACAGGAGCGGGATGTTGGTCGTGTGCCAGGGCATCATCGCCAGCCTGTTGATCGTTCTTGCGACCCCAGAGCATGATGCAATCAAATCCACTAGTTTGGGCTGATGTAGACTGTTCTTGAGCAATTTACGCGGCAGCTAAATAGCAGATATATGTCAAACAATAGACCATAGACTACGGAGAGAACAGCAGAAGAGCAGAAGGACAGACATGTCGTCGAGATGTATCTGGCGTCGTCTACATCAGGCCACCCGAGGAGCCAAACAGAGGCAACGATGTACCTTGTCCGGGAGTACCCGAGATGCGTCGTTGCATGCAGCGCACAGCCAACACCCCACAGCTGGTACTTCGGCCGAAGTCACTCTGGCTGCCGCTGCCCAGTCCCGGCGCTGGCTTCTGATTGGCTGGTCGGCCACTGTCGGTTCAATCTGGAGCTAGCTGTTTGTGGTTAGTGCTGTATCACATGACTATTGTCACGTGCGAATTATGTAATATACTAATCACACGTGACCCTCGACCTCCTCCGAATCGTGGTTGCTGCTCTGCGCTGGAAAGAGACTCTTCGTCTCTCACCAACCCCCCGTCTCTCCAATTGCAGCTTACTCCCTGCGTCTCCCACCTCCTACCTCCCACAATGGTCGTCTACTACAACATTGCCGGCCGGAAAGTCGGCTCCCACGTCGTACGTCACCCCTCTGCAATCTTTGCTCGGGTCAAAATATACAACTCCCCGGCATCCCGCAATTGGCACAATACGACTTGGGAGCACACAATTGACTAACATATTGGAGTTGTAGCTCGCTATGGCCACTCTCGGAACCACATTCCTCGGCAGCTGGCTCGCGATGCCCGGAAAGAAGGACAAGAAGGAGGGCCCCCCAATCAAGGCTAGCAGCAAGGACGAGGAACAATTTATCCAGTGCGTCAATTTCTTTCTTTTTGAATTTGAACAGACTGATGCTAATATCTTATTTTACTTCTTGCAGAGAATTTTTGAAGAACGTGGAAGCGGAAGAGAAAAAGGCGAAACATTAGATCTCTGTCTCGATGTACTACATCTTACCCGTGTCCACGATGTCTTAGTATTCTAGAATATACACTACTTCTTTCTACCGACATTTATACAGCTGCTATTTTCTCGTATAATTTCCGCTCGACTTGGATGCATTGATAATACCAGATAGATTATCGGCGGGTCGCGGGAACTCGAAAATGCGGGATTAACAGATTGACGAATTTGGTGATAGATTGTTCAATTATGTTTTGGTTTGACACACAACAGGCTGAACAATAACCTACTACATCTCTTATTGCGTCCAGCGTTGTTCGACTCCGAGTATCCGTCAAAGATTATGCTTATGGCCACCATTCTCATCCTCGTTCACGCCATCACATTGGGGAATTTGCTATACGCGGGGCTAGTCGCAAAGGGTAACCAAGCGTGAGAGTATATATAGGTGAGGTATACAACTAGGAGTACGAGAATAAACAGTGGGTCCAGCCAAATCATAACATGCAAAAACGAAATCTATCAGAAGAAAGTACAGGTAGAATGTGAACTCAAGTGTTACTTCAAGGCCTCAGCTCCACAGTCCCCTCCGGGGCAACCGGCCTCCCAGTCTTCACCATTGCGTTCCTCGCACCAAGATCCATAACAATACTAAACAACGTCACAGAACTGCTAGTCTTATTCGGAGCCCGACAAATAGACACCGGATATCCCTTCTCATCCATCAAAATCTCCTCGATAGCCGTTTGACTCGGCCCACCACTTGAACCCTCCTTCTTCGCAGCATCGGCAACCAACTCCCGCACCCGCGCTAGCCGCGGTATACTATCCTCAATATACAAGATCCCCTTCGTACCTTTATGCTCCCGCACAAAATGATTCGTATGCGTAACGACCCCCTCCGTCCTCTCCCCTTCACCTCCCATATACAAATACACAATATCATTAGCTGAACACTCCAGCCCTACCCCGCCCGTCTTGCCATCCGAAACAAGGATATGACACGAACTCGCCACTCCATACCTGCCCAATTTTTCGACCGCGGCCGTCCGGCTGGGACTATCCAGTGCGGCGCGGAGGGCGATGTGGCAGGGTATCTTGGAGAAATTTACTCCGGGGGCTTTCAGGGCGTTGAGGGTTACGCCGACGCCGGAGGAGTTTAGACCGATTTTGCCGATTATACCGGCTTCGGTTATCATGTGGATTGCTGGCGAACGTGTAGGTCTGGATTGGGAGACTTGAGGGGGAGTTATGTGTAGAGAGATCAGGTTGGGGGATTGTGCGGATTCCCACTACTCCATCTGATTAATAAATGTATGATTTTTATAAAAGGTTGGAATTACAAGGACAGATCATTCTTACATCCCAATTCTGAGCTAGATAACTAGCCCCGTTATCACCTTTCCAGGAAAATGCCGTGCATCCATCATTGAACATTCCATATGCTATTTCCGTGCGAACATTTATTGCAAGGATAGATGCTAAATCCGCCCTGCAGCCCTGCGCGATGCCTGCAGCATATTTATATTCAGCAAAATGCATGATCGAAAAAAAGGTATTTCTTCGCCTCACCTTTCATCTCCTGCACATACCCCGAAAACTCTCGCTCTAGGAATGGCAAGAATTTTTCCGCAACGCAACATACTTGCTCCCAGTCCAGCGAGCAATCTCGTCTAAAAAGATCTTTATAAAACGCTAAACTGCCTTGGATCTCTGTCCGGGCTTGTTCGCCATGCTGTAGACCGACCTACAAAGTTTTTGCGGTGCGTCAGCCAGGCGCTTTTCTAGAACTCTTGCCAGTGAGTAGTTGCGTCTTACCTCGTAAGGAGTTCCTGAGCAGGAAATAGAGCGCATGACTTATATCACTTTTGTGGTGGTCACGTTTGGAAAGGAGGGTCTGAGCAAAGTAGTAGGTATGCAAAGCTGCTGCCACAAATTAAAAGAGCAAAGCAAAGTCTATAATATAGGTATTCTTCATTTCACCTCTTTATATCTGTATAGTAACACTGGAAGTATTTGAAATAAGGAAATAAATAGCGAGCATATATAAGCCCTCCCCGCAGAAGGGCGGTTGTCTTCCCCGCATGTATACCGGCCTCGGTCTGCCGAAATGTCTGCTGGGGCCGAAGATATAGATACGAGGCCTCTCCTAGCAGCTTAATTTTCGAGGGAAACGCTTCTTTTTAATTGTTTTTTCGGTGGCTATATTATATGACTACACTTTTAGATTGAGTATATCGGCGTGCCCTCTCTGTTCTGCATGGAATTTGAACAAATGCACCGACGGAAACACATGTCAAGAGGTAGTGAAAATTCATAGTACGCAAACTCCATTAGTCTCAAATTGTATCTCTCACTTATGTCTACTACTACAGGGCACATTGCAAGAATAGATCACTAGAGACGTTGTGTTAGTAACAGTTGAGATTAGTTGGGGTATTGACGGCTCGTAGATGATTGCGGTATAGGGCTCTATTGCCAGAAACTCAGCTTTAAAGCTTGAATTGTATCCTCCAGAGCCTTTTGATAACTGATTACTCGAAACAGAGCTAAAACTGGATGCTGACGTTTGAAAGGCAGACTTGTAGACTTGCGTCTGTGGGCTAAAATCATGACGCAGGACATGCGGTTGACTATATACTTCTGGTATAACCTGCAATACTATCAATGTTCTTATAGCAGTCAGCTTAGAAGAGAGCTGATGGAACGTGGTAATCCATATGCTGGCATCCATGGCCTGGGGTTATTCAAGAAGCCGAATGAGACCCGTATGATGATAGCCTTCTAACTCGACGGCAAATGAAAGCATGAAGGAGGGCCTTAGGTCAAAACCATCCACGGACTATGACTGGCAAGACAAAAGCTCCATATATAAGTAGAGCCAAGCCGGCCAGAGGAACTAAGAGCAATGGAAGAAAGAGAAGACCATGCAAGACGTTGTCTTGGGGTATGGAAGACAAAATTATTCAGTAGATTAATAAATAAATGATTGGACCCTGCTGGAATCGAACCTAGGGTCCAACTATCTTTATATTGTGTTTCTCACATCCGAGTGTGGGTGCATAGGTATAAAAACACCCTATGGGCTGGGCGACTGAAGCATAGAAAGACTAGCCAAAAAAGTCACCAAAAAGGGCAAAAAAAAAAAAAAGAAATAAGCAGAACAGAACAGAGAACAGAACAGAAAGAACACAAGAACGTACCTGGGATATCCATTCATCACGGATCACCTGTCCCAAGTGCGAGGCCGCCTCTCCCCTGCCTTCGTCGGGGAGTTGACCTGAGCCCGCACTTGGGCTGCCCGGACGCGATGGCGTAGCACAGGGAGTGGAAGGCCAATTAGTTGCATTACATAATTGTTTCACGCCCCTTCCAGTACGCCACCACGGCCAGTGATTGAAATTCAGTTCTGCGATCTCGATATTTAAGGGAAGAAAAGTGAGGTGAGGGCTCTGTACGAGGTATGTGTCGTTGCGAGCAAGTTGTATGGGGGAAGCCATCGCGGGTACAAGGGTGTCTTTTAGCGTGGATCGTTGCTTGGCGTCTGGACCACGCAAGGACGGATTGATCAGTCCACGACAAGAGACTGGATATTCGCCCGTCTACACAGTTCCAGTATTCCTCGCACGATCCATGAAGCACCTAACCCCCTTCCCCTTCTCGCTCAACATCGGCACAGATATCGTCCAGCTATCTCGAATCCTCCGTCTGATTGGCCGTCCTTCAACAGGCCCTGGAACCACCAGTTACCTCAACCGCTTCTCCCGTCGCATCCTGTGTGATCAAGAGCAGGAAGATTTTCACAGGAGATTTGCGCATTCTCTACAATCTACAGCACACCTAGACGGTTTTAGAAACACTGAGGCGGCCAGGTGGCTAGCTGGCCGCTTCGCTGCTAAAGAAGCCGCTCGGAAAGCTGCTCCTGGCGGTGCGTCTGCTGTCAGCTGGAAGGACGTCATGGTCAGGGTTGAGAATGAGAATGGTGGGAAAGGAAGACCAGAAGTCGTATATTTGAAAGATGGTGGGCAGAGGGGGGAAGTAGGGAAGTTATCCATCTCACATGATGGAGAATATGTCGTTGCTACCGTGCTGGCTGCTTCCTCGAATGGCTGAGGCCGGATACGGGCTTTGCTAGCTGGCTACGATGATGTTGAGTGCTCTTGAACACTGCCATGATAGTGCGCCTACCAAATTCTGGCCCGGGGGGAATCCGTCGAGGTATCACCAACCTCATGAAGCCTGTCAGCCGGTGACAGTTGCATACCGAATTACACCACGGCTATAGGAACTCCAAGGTGGCCTGCATGGCGCTTCATTACCAATTGGTGAACACAGAGAAGGCTTGACGGGAATACGCATCCACTGATGGAATATTTGTATATTGCAGTTGGGCACTGGGACCGTTCGCCCCGAAAGAATAGCGAGATAACAAGCTTTTCGCGAGCAAATTATTTTAGCTAGATACGCCCAATGTATAGAGAGAAGTGTATCTAAGATTTAGGCTTCCAGTATTATCCTTGCTTGGTGATGCCAACGTAAACTGCGTAGATATGCCCCCAAAGCCGCATTGCACTGCTGTACCTGATCAACACACTGCCCCACCACTGTCCCAGCATCTACAAACCGTCTCAGTAAATTCTTCGGCATCCTTTCCAACTTGTTGTCCTCAAAATTGTGCATTTCTTCTGCCTCTAGACGGATAGACCAAGGCTTTAGATTGTTCTCTCTGCATCTCTGGACCGAGCCTGGAATCCTTGTCGGTCAATCTCTACCACAAACCACTCATTGTTACTGCCCACCGTGGCCTTGAATGGCTTAATTGTCTCGTTCTTGGATCCCGCTTCTTAGATACCGGGCTAGGTGTCTCCCACGCGTGTGAGTACGACTTACCATTGTGCTATCGCCGAAGAGCGTAGCTTTTGTTGTCCACATGTTTTTGTGTTGAAACAAGCTCTTTCTGGGCCTTGATTTCAAACTCAAGACTAAAATCTCACCTCCTTGTCAATGGAACCTTTTTTCTTAGCCAAATCCGGATGATGGCACAAAGCTGACCTACGCTGTTATTAGAATATTCTGGCATCGAGTTTGAAAGAAGCTGCAAAATTCGCCTGTACGGATCTACTTCACCATGCCGTTTTCCCATCACAGCCACTCTGGGCAATTCTGTGAAGGTCATGCCAAGGACCAGCTAGAAGAAATCATCCAGACTGCCCTCAAGCAGAAGATGAAGGTGTACGCTGTTACCGAGCACATGCCCAGAAAGGAGGAGGACTTCTACCCTGAAGAGGTGAGGGGTTTTCTTCTCGGTGCTATGTTTCTGGCGATAACTGAACTATTTGTAGCTTTTTGCTTTCTGATACTGATGTTGTCTATTATAGATTGAAGCGAAAGCCACAGAGGAAGGTTTGATGGAAAACGAAGAAGCCTTTTTCAAGGAAGCTGTACGGCTACGCGAGAAATATGCCTCTCAGATAAACATGCCCATTGGGTTTGAGAGTGATTGGATCCGCCCATATTCCATGCTCTATATCGTAGGCTCTCTGGAAAAATTTTCGTTCGATTTCTTCGTTGGATCAGTTCATCACGTCCATACCGTACCGATAGATTTTGACTACCCATTCTACATTAAGGCGAGAGAGATAGCTGGGGGCACAGACGAGAGATTATTCGAGGACTACTTTGATAGTCAATTCGAGATGCTGACGAAGCTTAACCCGCCAGTGGTTGGACATTTTGATCTCATTCGCCTAAAGAGCGATGACCCGGAACGAAGCTTCAAGAAGTGGCCGGGTGTCTGGGAGAAGATCCTTAGGAATCTAGATTACGTTGCGAGCTACGGAGGGATTTTGGAACTCAATTCGGCTAGTTTGAGGAAAGGGATGAGTGAGCCGTATCCGAAGGCTGAAATTTGCCAGGTATGCAGTATTAAACGCGTTCATCACCAAAATCGCAGTATCAGCGGGTCTAACTTGATAATAGGAATTTCTTGCTAGAAATGGCCGCTTCTGTCTCTCGGATGACAGCCACGGCATTGACCAGGTAGGCTTGAACTACCACCGCGTCCTCGAGTTCGTGGAAAGAGTCGGGATCAACACTATACATTACCTGGAACACACCAATGAAAGTTCGGCCGGCTTTGATGCTCGATTTCCTAACACGAGGGTTGGGTCCATTAGCTTTGAGGAGCTGAAGCAGCTAGAATTCTGGAAGGCAATGCCAGCATAGAGATAACGTGGCACGCTTAGACTGTGAAGAGAAAAGACAAAGGTAATCAAAAGGCAAAAGGCAAATAGAAGGTTCTGATTTCCTAAAATGGAAGTTCCAAAACGTCCTTTTCAGTATACAATAAACCCAGCAACTTGTCTTACGATTCGTCGATTCCATTATAGGTACATATACCTGCAGTATAGAGTGCCATGTCAGTCCCGACGGGGCGGACAGGTAGTTTATTCGCCCACGTTGTCTTATGCACGATTTTACTAGCATGAATTGTGCTCCTATCTCTGCTATTGGGCAGGATAGATTGCGCGGCTCTGTACCATCCAGGTTCTCTATTACTACTCCAAGCGACCGTTTAGGACAAGGTTGGACATGTACGACCGGGGTTACCATCGGTATGGATGAAGTCGGTTTCATAAGAGCCGCTGGTGAGTAGCAGATAAGTAGGTACATCACAGATGAACTTGGGATGTTATAAAAAGCTGTGATCAGATTCCTCCTCTTGGCGCCCCGTGGAGTGGAGGAAATCGGTGCAACTCATCTCGCGGTGCTCCGTGGGTTACCCCCTTTTTTTGGTTGCCAAACGCAGTGTCGAAAACCCCGTCACATAATAATAGCTTTCAACTACTTATTTGACGGATGTCAGTCTGAGTGGTGGTATCACTATAGAAGGACTAGCGGATTTTTAGCATGCACCCAATCGTCAGACGTTGTATGATCTCTCGCGTTGATTCAAATGGCATGGAAACTAACTTCTCAAAATCAGATATGTGACGACCTTGAATTCTAGAAAAGCTGATTATGGCAAGTGACCCTTCTGTGCTGGGAGTAAGATTGATGTTGAGGGTATAAATATGCGCCTGAATCGAACACTGACTTGATAACTAAGGGAGCCGACGTTGGTATTAGTCCACCAATCGCTGCTGTCAAAGTTGAATACTTTTTCAATTATATTCGCATTTACTCCTCTCGTTTCCTCCGCTAGTACAATTGCAGCATATTTACGAGCAATTCCATGTTTTTATCTGCTTCAAAGAGAGTCTACCATTTGTGTCTTAGAGATGAACCTGGCATAAGAGAAATCGTGGTATATTTTCGCCAGGCATACCACACATCAAAGCAACAGTGGGTTGGAAAACGATTTATTGTTGAACTCCGTCATCACTGCACTTTACGAGAGCCTCGAGTCCCATCAGCCCCAGCCGGGGACAGCGGGAAACCCCCGTTTGGCTGTGGGTACTGTGCAAACATCCAAAAAAATTCTTAGATTCTTTGCCGTCTTTGTCTACCAAAGAACTTAGACGACTTTTGACAAACCAACCAATTGGGAATTCCGCACGTCAAAGACCTGGAGCTCAACTTATTTGCAAACTGTCCGCTCCAGCCTCATTATTCCATCAGATCAAGCCTAGAGCTATACTTTATGCACATGCCAGTGATAGCATGTAAATCTGGGAAAATAGAGGGCGTTTCCGAGTGGGCCAGATGTCCATGCATGAATTGACAGCTTGAACAGATAGGTCTGTCTTTTCTTTTGCAATTTTGAACGCCGTTTTGTCTTTGGCGTCTGTGCATACATGACTTGCATCAAACGATGCACGATTAACTTTTGAGGCGCTTCCTAGAGCTCGGCGAAGTATTGAAGCCTTACTTAACCCTTACAGGTACTGGGGGGGTCGGATTGGGATTGGAAGGGTTGGCTTTTTAAAACAAAAAGGATGTCAGATCCAACCAGGAAGGATTTTGAGAGGAGTTTCAATAATAAACATTCGACAGGGGCGCTTCAAAAAGACCATTAGATAGAGACAATCTGCTGAGCTTGCAGCTTTAAATAGCATTAAGTTGCTGACTCGGGCACTTCATGCAAGCGAAGAAGAATATGGAGAGTGAAGTCGACCAAGGAAGGGTCCGGAGACGCGCGTGAGGTGTCATCTCATGCACGACATCAATCGCTAACGGTGGCGGAACGGTCTGGATGCAAGATCTGGAAAACTGTGTTGGAAAATAAACTCTGGAAGAGGCTTGATGGCGCTTACTTGCTTCTTTGATATACGCATGACGTGCATGTACGAGGCTTGCTGCATATCACGCTTTTCGTCTGTGTCTGGGGTCCCGGATGGGATCGACAATCAAAAGAAGTTTCGAACGTCTAGAATATTATAGTACTCAGTTCCCGGAAAGTAGTGGTGTGATGGAGGACGAACGTTCAAGGGTTGAAGCTGCCATTGAAATGCTGCAAGAGTCGCATCATCTCAACGCTAAAGTCATTACCAGGAAATATATTGGATGTCATCAAATGGACTTCGTGATTCGCCAAAATTGAGTTTTTCCAAGAGGATTGCCCATGCCTGTATGCTTGTCAGGAGCACAATAATGGTGGTTATTATACGAGAAAGGCTTGGCTGTTGTCGATGGAAGCTTTCTGGCTGCAGACAAAGTTGAAGCATGATACGTTCGGAGAATAGGCAGCAGACATGGTATCCTGTACATTGACAGAACTTTAAAGGGGAGACGTAAGTCTGCGATCAGACCTTCCGGCCGGCGGGGAGGCTTAATGGCAGCAATCCATTGGACAACCCAGATTTATTGTATGAGGAAAGATAATTCCCATGCCAAACCTTTCAATTAACCATCCCATTGATTTCCGCGGGGTTACGCGGCTATGGCGTTATCTCTGGGTTCTGGATAAGACACATATGCTGGTAGCATGTCTGGAAGTGAAAGAGGGCAAAGAAACACAGCCCTTTCGCGGGTCAAAACTAGCCAGCCGCTTCTCCACAATATCACGAAATTTGGCGAACAGGAATAGCTGCCAATAGGAACTCTGGACCTCCCTGAATGCGAGGTGGCCGATACGTCTGCTGAATCTGTCAGAAGCCTACTGTAAGCAACAGGACACATAGTATATCTACTGAACAGTGATATGAGCCGGAATGGGCCTTCAGACTGAGGGATGCTAAAAGTGCATTTGTGGTTAAGACAGCAGTTGTCCTTTATCCAGAATGCTTCCACAGGGCGCGATTAGGTCGTAGCCCTAAAATAAGAAGCGCACATCGAGGGCGGGGTTGAGAAAGATTGTCGGTACTTTGATAGAGGAGGACACAGTCACGCAATCATTGCTCCCACTCTCTCTTCAGGTACCTTAGCTTCCAACGGCTCTTCTGTCTTCAGTCTTTGTGTGTTTCAGGCCGGTTACCAGAAGTACCACATCGCTTGGGAGCCTAGTGATAGGATTGGAAGCTCGACTCGGGTCAGGGCTTTATACCTGGACCATTTAACCCTTGCTTGTGGCCTGAAAACAAAAGTTCTTGACTTGCCAGCAACATATGATCCTCAAAACCCATGTATCTCTATCTAGAAGCGCGATGAACAAAGGCACTACTCGAAACATCGACAGGAGAGATCGATACGTATCTCTTTTTTTTCCTGACGAATCCTGAGTTTCTTCGTTTCAATGGGCCCACGAGACATTTGTTTGCGTGAGACTGGTCATATCAAAGGATGCATAATCTATTTATAACCGGCCGAACCAATACGGTTTCCACCCCCGAACGTATCCCCCGAGCACAACCAATCTCCTGAATAGGTGACTGGGCTAGTTCATATCGGTTCTTGGGCTGCGCATGCCAAAGCGTCTACAATAACATGGGACTTGTGAAGTTGGCTTGCAGGGGATTGATTGCTACTGGCCCACCCGATTTTCTCTTTGTGAGCCAACTGGAAGATCCAAGGTCAACGAGACGCTTTTGTCGACTATATATATATATATATATTTAACATGGGGAACCGTCCACAAGATCATAATTCCAAAGTAAATGGCTTACGGAGGCTGCACCACACAACACTCAGATCAACTCACGCTGTTTCCAAAGTATGAGCAAATCAACCGCTCTCGCCAAGTGGCATTTTAGCTCAGTTTGATCGTGAAAATCGCTGCTGATCGGCCTACTGGACTGTTGGTGCCTGTCTCGTTGTCAACTCCAAGGATCCGATGTTGGTCAGCCGCCCTCAGATCGTCTTCTTACTCCACCAGCTAAAGCACGAAAATAATAATGCCGATAATGACTGAGAAATCCCGGTGTGGAGGGGTTGCCGCGGAACAGTCTAGACGTGATCTAGACTTCCACAGGGGCCACAAGACAACATGGGAAAATGCCAGGGAAAGCTGCCCATGTTGTTTTTGGAGTGGCGCCCAATCTACTGCACGCTTGCGCCAAAACCTCGTCCGCTGGATCGGAGGGTGTCTGACTGTCTGCAGGCCTTCTGCTCCAGCAGAGAAGGCTCTCTCCGCCCCTCATGAGGATCATTGGACAGCCTCCAGGGGACCAGCATGCGCTACGGCTTAAGGCGTGCATTCTCGACTCGAACCGTGCACACCCTTGCGAGCCGAAGCAAAAAAAAGGGACCCCTGCGCATGAACGCCACTAACTTTCTGAACGCGATTTCCGCTGATAGCTTGTATCTGGAGCAGAGACCAGTTGACAGGGCAATCGGTGGCGTCCCAGAACGTGCCTGTGAGCCATGAATATCCCCAGAGTGCACGCCTCCACAGGTGCTACGTTGAACATACCAAGTGTGACTATTGTCGAGGCATAACATCTAAGCTTCTTCCAATCTTCTTCTATCCCTCTCCCTCTCCATCCGTGCCTTCTGCCATTTTCTTTGCTCTGGCTGTTCGCTTTTTGCCTCGTTCGCTTTCTCTTCCAATCTATTGGGTGGTTTTCTTAATAATTAGTATATTTTCCCTTGCTATGCTCATCCCGCTGCCTCGAACCGCATAATCGCTCTGGTTCTCTTGCTCCACACCTCAATGGTCCAGGAGCGCTTGGATAATAATATATAGAAGTTCGAAGCCGCCCGGGCCCTTCAGTCCCTTCCAAATCATAATAATAGTTGGAGATTGACGCCTGACTTTTGCTCGGCTTTCAATCGTTTGGCTATCGCATCACACACTCGTTTATACTTCGTTCCTTGAAGACCCTTCGCTGGAAACTATTAGAAGTCCCAGAATGGCTGTCCAGAAAAAAGTGCTAAAAGACGGAAATGGGAGCGAGAAGCCTTCAAAAGGCGACGAGGTGGTCATTGAGTATAAAGGTTGCCTTTACGACCCCGCTGCTTCGAGCAACAACTATATGGGGAGAGAGTAAGTGCTAGCTTTACTTCAGCATTGGTACAAATGTTTCTAACATCGCTCTTACGTGCTAGGTTCGATTCTTCGAAAAACAGAGGGCAATTTAGCACGCCAATTGGTGTAGGAAAGGTCATCCGAGGTACATTTCGTTTCTTTCCGGAATTGGGCTCTCATTTACCGGCTCTGCGAGTGGTCCTGTCTATTTATAGACGTCAATTCGTATGCGGTGAAACATCAGCATTCTTCGTGGGGAGCTGGTGGAATTGGACTGTGGGCTGACGGTTCTCTTCTTTTGCATTCTAGGCTGGGACGAAGCTGTTATGAATATGTCTCTTGGAGAAAGGTCGATTTTGACGATTAGCCCGTATGTTTCAAATTTCTTCAGTGTGCACTTCACTTTTTCTTGATATTGCGATCCTGACCAGCCTCTCGGGCTGTCCCGTAACCCTACATGGACATGCTGCTGATAGTTACACAGAGATTATGCATATGGAGCCCGGTACGTGACTGATCGAATTTCTTTCTCTCATTGCTCTGGAATAAGCGAGAGAATCCGGGGACGAGTCATAAGGCCTGAACTGGAGACCGCATCTTCTGCGCCGTCGTGATGAGAAGGAAACATTACACAAATAGCAGCGCAATTCTCTCCGAGCTCCATCACGTGTCACTAATCGGGTATTTCTGATTTTATATAGTGGTTGGCCAGGTCTAATACCTCCTAATTCCACGCTGGTGTTGTAAGTTCTCCTCGTTTTTAATCGCTGATCAGTTCGTCTCCTTTGCTCCTTTCACTTCGCTACTTGACCTGCCACCAGCAACCAATTTTTGGACGCTGTTGTTGTTTCTGACACCGCATTTTATACCCGTGGAGCTATCCTGCTTTAGCTTTGATTCGGCTTTCCCCTAGCTGATCTTCTTGTTGCTCCGGCGTTACGGAGTTATCATTCTATTTATTGTCATACGTCGGAACCACTATGACCTGTCTGTCTTTTTAATCTTAGCTAAAATTTTTGTTTCGTTGCACAATTCCTGCTTTGCGCTACTGCCACGGCCTCCATTCGCAATTCCGCGTTGGCCCTGCGTTATCACTTGTTCTCTCACGATTGGCCACGCCACTCTGAACTGACATTTGACCCCACAGCGACATCGAGCTGAAAGCGATCAACAAAAAATAGGTTGCAAACTGCACTTACTGGGCTCGAGATCGCTTTTATACGTTCGGGGCCCGTGAACCATTCCCATTGGAAATTTCACAAGCTTCATGCATCTCCTGGGGTTGGCTTTCTCCGATATATCGTTGTCGAACACATCTCATGTTGCACCACCATGATCGCGACTCGTATCCCTGCAGCGTGCTACATTTAGCTTTCTTTCTTCCCCATCCTTGCATTCTCGTATTTGCTTCTTTCTGCGCCACTTATTACTGCAGTCTCGGATGCGTCAAGCTGGAACATGTGTCAAAGATACAGGCACGCACAAGGCGCATCACAAAACTCGAAACTCTTGCGTAGCAGCTTGATTCGTCCTCCCCTATCGCTTGCCACGCATGATGGACCACTACTGGGCGCCTTAGTTTTCAACCTTCATTACCCTGTCTCCAACGGGCTTGACTTTTACCAGCGCAGAATGCGGTTCTCGACAAAGAAACAGGCAAATGGAACAGGTCTTCATGTCTTCAGTTGCAACAATTTTCAAAAGCGTGTGTGCACAAATGGCGGGGACTACTGGCTTCTTCGATGCTCTCTCCTCACGTTCGGGTTTCCACTCATGATCGTTCTAGCTATTAGCATTTCTTGTTTTGATCTCTCAACTTTCTGGCCTTGTCGTTTTTATGTGGCATTTCCTCTTTTCCCCCTATTCATGATGATGAACTATTATGTGCCTTTTACGATGCTTTCTTTTACTCTGTGCATTGTCAATTTTTATTTATTTATTTATTTTTTATTTTTTTTGCGAAAACCTTCTCCTTGTATTTCGCATTTACTCCGCCTGAAGCGTGTCTAGTTTACGTGCCAGTGGCGCTATCACATAAATCCCATAATTTGCAACCCTACAGTAGATAGCGGTTAATAACCGAGTAACGCAACTAAACACAGGCTGCTCTTCGCTCTCAAACTTGTCATGAATCTATGCCTTTCTTTCTTTGCATTCCAAAAAGTGCACAGTAAAATTTCTCGAGGTCTGCGAACCATGGTTGCTCCTCTCCAGGAAGGCCAATGGGCGGTTATGTAACCCACTCCAGGCATCTCAATTGCGGACTTCAGCCTTTGGATCACCACAGGTTTTGAATTCTCGGTGTGCACAATCACTGGTCCGGAAGGGCCAATAATATATCCCATTGTCTAAATTCTAGAATTGTGTCTAAAGAGTAATTCGACGGAGATGCGGCGTCGAACGCACAAGAAATCCAGGAATGGCTGCCTGGAGTGCAAACGGCGGCATATCAAGGTATGTTTCTTTTGTATTCCGTTTCTAGGAATGCAATTATTCTCTCTGTCTTCGCAGTCTTTAAACCTATCCCAGTCGAATATTTGCTGACCTGCTGATTCCAGTGTGACGAAGGCCGCCCAAGATGTGTCCAATGTGCGACAGCACAGCTTGGCTGCTCCTACGGAGACATCAGTTCTCCTTCTGGCTCAACACCAGTCTCTACAGATGTCGGCCACTCAAAGATAGCTTGCGATATATGCGCTGCTTATCATGCCCTTGATCACCGGGAAACTTCCTCAACAGCAACGTCGAGCAATCTCTCGATAGCTCAGGATCTCACTGGACCTAGACCGGACGACCAATTCTCAATAAATATGCTTCATATGAGGTTAATGCATCATTTTTCGACTGAAACAATCTATAGCTTCACCATCGGCCTTTCTGGTTCTGACGATGCAAAGCACCTGGCTCTGAAGGCAGCTTTTTCCGAACCATATCTGATGCATTTAATCCTCGCTCTTGCAGCTCTGCATATCGGCATCTTACACCCCGGGCAGCGAGACCATTATTACCGTCTAGCATCAGGCTTGCAAACACAAGCCCTTTCTCTTTTTAATGGCTCACATCTCAAGGTTGACGCCGGAAACTGTGTCGCTGTTGTTCTATTCTCCTCTCTTCTGGCTATGCACTCGCTTTGCGACTTAGCTCAGTTCCGTGGTGAGGACTACGACAATTTCCTAGATGGTTTCATTGCATGCTTGAATCTACGCCGGGGCATACGAGCCGTCACCGTTCATTCGTGGCATTTACTCGCTGAAACGGACCTTCAACCATTCATCGATGCGGGAAGAGCCCTCGTACACGCGGCAGAGCCTTTGGGGAATGAATGCGATAATCTACGCAGACTTCTCAACTCCTCTGATATCGGCCAGACGTCTAGGAGCATTTGCCAGGATACGGTAGACCAGTTACAGAGAGCGTTCAACATGGAACACCTCTCCGGGGGGCAGGCTGAAGCGAGCTTTACGTGGCCGGCTCTCGTGCCTGCCGAATATAGGGATTTGCTCATGAAGCGTACTCCAGAAGCGTTGGTCATTCTGGCGTATTATGCTGTATTGCTACACGGACACCGCGATCGATGGTTTATCGGTGATGCAGGTCAACGCTTGCTGGCTTCGATTAACCGCCATCTTGGACCATATTGGGATTCCTGGATGGCCTGGCCCAACGCTGTTATTATGGGGGGCGCCACACATACGCCACCGACTTCGAACATGGTTAGATGAGGTGTTCTGCTCCACGGAATGTTTTCCATGATAATAGCTATTCCACTCGAGTTTTCGACGAACTATTCGAGTGTCCTTCTCGACGATCGTTTATGAAAGCGCTCGTCGCGCAGGGGGATGATGTTCTACGATAGGGCTTTGTTAAGTCCGGCACAAGACGTTAGTGAGAGCCCTCTTATGCGATGCCGGGCAAACTTGGCTAAGAATAACAGCTAGATACACGTTATCTTTCCCGTCTTTTACCAGTGCTGTGCATGGAATGCTTGCTTGGTATGAATAAGACGAAAGAAAGACTGTAGCGAAAGCTCAGACTGTATTGTATGCGTGGCTATATATATACAGTTGTCAAGCAGAAGATGACGATGAGATGACGCTCTATAACTTCCATTCTCAGCTATCATGTGTGACACGGGAGGAAAGGAAGCAGCTGGGCTGGTTTTGCACATGCGCAACCACTCACTACCTTGCTCCGATTCTGGAGGTATCGTAAGCCAAAAGGAGGTTTCAATATATATAATACATAAAACCGAGATAAGAACAGTTTAGAAACTTCACACCTCTTAGGCAACGAGGGGAAGTTTTCGATCCAAGAGGAAGGAAGATACGTCTTTCTATGTCTTGGTATTTGAAAAATACAATAAATAGTAGAACTCCACACAAGATACATGACAAGAACAACGGGGCGCACCTTTTCTACAATCCACATCTCACTAGTCTAGTAGTAGACAGACCCGGAACACAGTATGTATATAGGGATCACGGCGGGCCCCGAAACATGTTAGATGGGGTCGCAGAAAGTATCTGTTATCTACCACATACTCTCTCTACCATGATCGCCTCATTTCTATTACTTTCCTACGAAACAGGGAAATAAAACCAGAAAGTGTAACAACATCTTAACCTGTACAATTGCCAACATCTCCTCCCTCTGGGGAACACACTACACACAATGGCGATGTCTTTTCATCAACCACCAAAATTCTCTCGTAGAAAGACACGAATAACGAGAAAAGAACAAAACCAAACGCACATATATAGAAGCACACCGCACAGCACATTCAGCAGCCACTTCCGCTCGCCTCCTCTCTCACCTATCCTTAACTCAACCGCAACACACAACCCAAAAAAAAAAAAACCCAGCAGCGTATTAAGTACTTAAAACAAAACAACAAACTTAAAGAACTAAGACGAAAAACAAGAAAAGAGAGAGGCACACAGTCAGGGGGGAAGCGAGGTACTTCCTATATAGTCAGGCTGAAGGATAAAAAAAAGCCACGGCCTTCTTTCGCAGTACATAATACATACATGCATTCAATATGAATCAATCTAAGCGACTCTCTCCCCCTGATAGGAAACGGAAAAGTCGTCAACTGGGGAAGAGAGAGAAAGGTTCCTAGTAGAAGGACGGAATAGGCAGAATGGTATAATGAATTTGAAGGGAAAGAGGAAAAGCAGAGGAACAGTAAGGAAACGTGTGTCTTTGCATAAGTAAGCTAGGAGAAGCTTTCCAAGGACCGAAGAGATGCCTCGCAAGGTTTTGAGATGAAACACCCGCGACCCGAAAAAGAAATTAGATAAAGAGATCAATGTGGGGGCCTTTGATTGGCGTACAAGTTAAGTCTGGAAAAAAGGAAAAGAAAGGGGGTAAGGAGAGTTTCCAAGGCCTGGGAGACACCAAAAAAAGTGTAAAATTAGATGGAAAAAAAATTCAGCTCGTAGATCGAGAGATGTTTGCCCCTTTCTCAAGGCACACGAGAGTGACATGGGGAAAGGGCCGGCCGCCCAAGTCATTGCCTAGCAAAACGCAGAAGACAAGCTTGGGGGGCCTACGAGGAAGAAATAATAAATCGGAGAGATAGATAGAATGTAAGTAAAATAAACTATACATATTTAAAAAAAAGGTGTCTCGTTAAATTTAGGGGGTAAAGACAAATATAAGGCCAGGGAGAAGATAGGAAACAAATGTAAGTAGGAAAAAAGTTTAAAAGTCACACAAATAGGTATCACGAAGATATGAAAGAAAACAAAAATGTGTTGCAAAGGCTTTCTCCCCCATGCTTAGCTGGAGTTCTTTTCTTTCGAGCAGGAGGGCGCTGTGTGTCTTTTCTTTTTGAAAACATGATTCATGAATGATAATATACGCGCGAAAAGGACTGGCCATGGCAAAAATCGAGAAGAGAATGCCAAAGAGGGAAACATGGATTTAGATGTCGGATTGGTTCCGTAGAGCGTGGCGGTAGTTGCGTGCGAGTCTGCGGGATGAGCCTCCTACGCAAGGAGGGAACACTTTGTTTTATGCGAGTGGACGCCTCCTTAACGCGATCAGGTATCTTCACTTTGCCGTATACCTGACGTGACCATTTTCCCCTTGCCAACAGTCGTAAAAAACCACTTAGCTCTGCCACAGCAAAACAATAACGAAGAAAAAACTTCGCTTAGTTCCAACCGAGAGAGTTCTCCGCCATAACAGGCGCACTAATCATCTGAGTCCTGTTGCTTCCTCCACTGCCGTGACTGTTTCTCGCAGCAACTGCACCATACGGTGTTGTGCTCCGAGCCCCCTCCCCACGACCACCACTCATAAGCGCATCACCAACTCCGCCACTAGCTACGTTTGCCTCGCCCATACCGCTCGTCAGCGAGTCCGAGCGACGATGCAAGCTGCGCTTCTTTCTGTAGCGTCTCGCAACGAAGAACATCGCGGCACCGTACACGGCTGCACCGCCAACAACACCGAGACCGATTCCGACGGAGGTTGGGTTGACGCCGGACGTATTGCCTGAACCTCCTGGTCCCTTGCCAGCGCTATTCGTTCCGTTGTCTGAGTCGTCTCCGCCGTTTCCTCCACCAATGGTTGAGGAGTCACCGCCGCCTGGGATGAGCGGGATAGTCGGGTTGATCATTGACATCATGTAACTAACCGGGTGGTCCGGGTTCTGGTATAGAAGACTGTTGGGCGCGTGGATGATGGTGTCAAGCTCTGGAACCATGTTGGACGGGATATATTGCTTAGCCAAGGTAGTTACGTATCCCAGAGTACCCTCGGTGTGATATGGTTCAATAGATTTCACAACGACATTGTCAAGAGGCAGCGCCAGACCAAAAGATAGACCCTTGGGCACAAATGTGAAGATTTGGTTGTAAAGGATAGGACTGGAAACTACCCATTCGTAACTGAGCGAGCCATTAAAACCAATTTGGACAAGAGTGGTGTCATCGGGCTGGTCAGGGACACCACCGGCAGGGGTGATGATACCCGGAACTGAGTTGTCGGACGGCTTAGGCGTAGCACCGTTCGTCGAACTTGGCCTAGGCGGTACTGAGGGCTGAACAATGATCGTGGGGTTAACGGAAAGCTCAGTCGCAGAATCCGTGGAAATGGGAGGCAGAGATTCGGAAGACGGTTCAGGGGTGGTCTGTTGGGTCGGCTCGGATGTAGGCGACTCGTAGTGGCTTGTCGACACAGGCACCGTTGGAGTTACCGCAGATTCAGATTCAGACTCAGATGACGAAGGGGACGGGGACGACGACGGTGTCTCGTATGATGACGGAGATTCACTCGGAGACTCGCTAGAACCTGGCACATCTCCTGTAGGCACAGCGCCCGTGGGCGGGAAAACGCCACTTGGGGTTGTGAAATCCGACGTAGCAGTCGGTGTAGAGGAGCCTGGCGTAGGGAGGATACCAGTACCATTGAGCGATGGCGTGGGTAGAATTGGGGGAAGCGAAATGTCAATTCCACCATCACTTGAGCTTTCACTTGCACTTGGGGACGTCGAGCCCGAAGGCACCGTAGAGGAATCAGTGGGAGTAATTAGCGGTGGAATGGAAAGTCCGACAGAGATCGATGGGAGTATTCCGCCATTGTCATCCGAAGAAAGCGAAGGAGACGGTGACGATGGTCCTGGAGTAACGGACGATGACGAGTCGGGGTCTGGGAAGAGGGGTGGGAGTGATATCAGAGGTGGAGTATCCGAACTGCTTGACACCCCTGGAGTGACATACGATGACGACGATGACGAGTCAGGGTCTGGGAAAAGGGGTGGGAGTGATATAAGAGGTGGCGTGTCCGAACTACTTGACGATGGCCCTGGAGTTACAGAAGATGACGATGACGAGTCGGGGTCTGGGAAGAGAGGTGGAATAGAGATAAGAGGAGTATCCGAACTGCTTGGCACCCCTGGAGTGACCGACGATGAGGACTCAGGATCTGGGAAGAGCGGCGGAATAGAGATAAGAGGAGGAGTATCCGAACTGCTCGACGACACCCCTGGAGTGACAGACGGTGACGACGATGACGAGTCAGGGTCCGGCAAGAGGGGTGGAAGAGATATAAGAGGTGGAGTATCAGAACTGCTTGGCACCCCTGGAGTGACCGACGATGAGGACTCAGGATCTGGGAAGAGCGGCGGAATAGAGATAAGAGGTGGAGGATCAGAACTGGCCGACGACGCCTCAGAACTCGGAGTAACAACAGATGGGGGAGTAAAATCACTGTCGCTTGGGCTGTTTTGGATGGGGGTGCCAGAGGGGCCGGTGCTGGAGTCCGAAGGGTTTCCAACAGGCAGAGAGATTGTTGGCAGAGACAAGCTCGGGATCAAATCAGTCAATCCCAATCCATCGTCCGTTGAAGAAGAGCTAGAAGTCGGGGCCTGGTAAGTGCTCGAAGGAGAACTAGAGGTAGGGGCATCGACTCCAGTGCCTGGGCCAGAAACACCTAGCGGAGGGTCATGCGAAGGGCCAGGAGACTGGGACGGATGGGGAGACTGCGATGGATTGGGAGTCTGAGATGGATTACCGGGAATCAGGTCTGTTAAGTCGAATCCGTCGTCCGTTGAAAAAGAGCTAGATGTCGGGGCCTGGTAAGTGCTCGAGGGAGAACTGGAGGTAGGGGCATCGACTCCAGTGCCTGGGCCAGAGAGACCTTGCGACGGGCCAGGATGCTGAGATGGATCGGGGGAGACCTTGGGCGATGAAGACTTAGACGGCTGCAGAATGGGCGGGACTGTCCCAGAAAGTCCGACAGTAATACCAAGCAACGGATCATTGCCCTCGCTCGGCTGTTTGACCTGCGAAGACGATTCCTGGCCTACCGACGAGGGTGTTCCATTTCCATTGTTATGGGTAGGGTCAGTTGGCTGCGCAGGCGAGGTAGTTGTCGTCGGAGGAGCATTTGGGTCGTCCTTGTTGGTCTGCGTGAAAGTTTGTCCACCCAGGGTAATTGGTTTTCCATCAGGGCCAACATACACGGTCACTGGCACAACCACAACTGTTGTTCCCCGACCGTCTGGTTCCCTCTTCTGAGGCTCGCTTCCGCCAACTGCGCGCTTTATATAGCGTGGGAAGTAATATTGCGGTCGAGGAGGAATGTTTGTAGATTCTTCCAGGGCTAGACATGGTGTAGCATTCTGGGAGACCAGTGATAGCAAGGCTGCTAGCACTGGGAAGGTAGAGCTCCGCATGGCTGACAAAAGAATCTCGATATTATCCCACTGGTAGTATCTGAGCAATCATGATTAGCGCATGCATTTGGCTTTTGTGTCGATGTAATACAATCTTACTATCACAAGTTCACGTTTCAAATGAGTGGACTGACTAGTAGCCAGATGCAACTGTTGTTTCTGTTTGATCTTTTTGTTAGCAATCATCTGTTCACTATATAATTGGAATTGGCTGTGAAAAACATAGTGAAGAATACGGATTGGTGAATAGAAATCAATATGAATAAACATCATGCCAGGGCATAAGAATACAGGACATCATTTGTTAAACAAGAAAACACAAAACATACCTTTCAAAGGAGTGGAAAGGGACAAAGGGTCCCCGGTAGAAAAGAATGACAATATCCGGGCAACAATGCCAGGAAGAATAATCTTTGACGGGAGTCGTGAAGGATACGGAACTCCAGGACGACGCTATTGCTTTAGGAAAAGACCGCTAGACGAGGCTCTCAACAATCGGCTGGACACGATATCCGAACGAATCTCAGATAAAGTTTCCCAACTCAACACTCTCTCGATATCCAGTCACCGACTCATGTCCCAGACGCGTAATGGCGCTGGGAAGGGAAATTAGATCGGATGGACAAGATGTCGAAAAAGCAACGTCAAGTAGTTTCAATCGTCTTTCCTTTTCCACTAATAGTGGTGTTAATGGGAAGGTCACGAGAGCGTCTCAGGGCAGCAGGATCTCAAACGCACGAGCAAACAAAGCGACCACTTTTCTTTCCTTCCGTATTATATAGACTTTTCTCCCTTCTAAGAACACGTATTAGTCCCTATTAGATCCCCGAGTCTCTTGCTTTCCGTCTCTGTTGGGGTCATGAGAGAGGCTGTTCTAACCGGATATATTAAGGATAACAAGCGAGCGTGGAGGACTCTGACGAGGCAGAAGTCCGTTGGATCAAAGACACGTAATAAAAAGGCACAACAACGCAACGCAAAGCGATGGATTCAACGAGAGTCAGGAATGGCAAAGCGATTCGGAAGATGGCGAATTTCGATTTCGAATTTATAGAAAAATATCGGCTGTGCTTTTAAGATCTAATTTGGTCGGGGCCAGGTTAGCGATTGGGATGAAACCAGTCGGGCGTTTATAAGGGGTCAAGTGCGTACGCGAAGAAAGAAATTGACGGGGGAGAGCTTGACTGTCGTTGACTGGGGAGACGAGGCGAGGAGGGTCAACGACAAGACCGTCGACGACGATGCATGCGATGGGGAAAAAGACGAAGATGAAGTTGAAGAGGAGAGAAGGAGAGAAACGAGCGAGAGGGAGGTGAGTGTCAGGGAGAGCGTGAGAGAAGGGGCAGCGTAACGGGACGGTCACAGCAGAGGGCGTAATGGTACGTGTCAGCCGAGTTACGCTGCGGAACAGCCAGGTGCGGGTCTCTCTGCGGATTGCAGGCGTGTCATTGGCGGACAGCGGGGTCTTGTCAGGCACGCAGCCATATGATACATACGGTACGGTACGGGTACGGTACGCGGAACAGCCAGGAACAGCTCCACCCCAGCCCACTGTTGTGTTTCCGCGAAGGTACCTCGCTTTGTATGCGGTGCTGCGTGTGTTCGTTGTACCCGCGCTGGAAGAAGACTCGAGTGCGACGAGGTGGCACAGCCAGCTGTCATCCGTTCTGGTTATATTTATCTCTCTCTATTAATATACTAGTATACTGCCACAAATACCAAGGTGCGCCTGCATTTCACACTCGTCTCTCTTGCATCTCTGTTCCTGATTGACGCTGCTTGGAGCATTTCCCATCCTCCCACTTCCTCTCCCCATGACGATCTGCTCCTCTCCTTTTCCTCGATCGACACCGAAACCGAGGATTTGCCCACTCACAATACTAGCACATACAGGTCTGGTACCGCGCTTCCATGAAGTGCCCTCTGTTCTCTGTACAGCTAGTCGTTTTAAAAATACAGCCACATGCATTTTATCGTTGCCGTCCCCAATCACATTCTGCGAGGCATATTAAGCCGCCGATCGTAACAAAAATATATATTAACTGGAGCCGGCATCTTGACCTCAGTCGCATATCAATGAATCGCTCCATCGCAGTTTCAATAAAAGGAATGGATATTCATATACAGAGGTCATAATGTCAAAAGAGTGTACGGAATCGACTTTGTGGTCTCTTCGTGTCTTCAGGAGTAAGGGCTATTTATACTCCTGGCCCCCAAACACACCCATCATGTTGGTAAACAAGCACTATCGTCAATACCCGAATGTCTCAATTACGCATAAAGCCACAATTCATCCCATCAATAATTACACCACTATGATCTGGACGAGGAGTTGGAGTATCAAAAACCCAACAGCAACTCCATCTTGTCCACCGGAGTAATCATCGACATAATTCCCCGCAAAAAATCGCATCGAAATAGTAACACACACGCTCAGCCACTAGGGGCAGTGATGGACAACTACATCTTTGAAAGATGCATGACTGACCTTATCTTTCAATTTCGAAATGAAGACAATAGTATGATAAAGAAGACAGTGTTTGATGGTGATCGCCTTATTAAATTATGTGGTGCAGCAGGACCGTCGCATCCATCGAACGAAATAAAGGGTTTTCCTGCGTGGAACCCCTCTTGCGGCACTGTGCAGAGAATACCACAATTTTAGAAATATGAGAAATTTCTTCTCTGCTGATCTCTTTGAAACATCATCACATCATACTTGTCCTGTGCCCGTGGGCGTCGCAACCGAATTCGCGCAAATGATATGATAAAAATCGCCTTTCGCATGTCTTTCCCATGTATCCTGGTTGACGACCAGAACAAGAATGACTAAGAACATAGGAAAGCATTGCTACTGAGTGGAATCCTCCAATATATTAATTATATCAAGCATAATATACCTATATTCAAGCAAGCATGGCTCATTTCAAATCCCACTGGTATATAGTCGGAAGGCTTTGTTATCCATTGAAATGTATCAGGGAAACATAGCAACAAGAACTCTTTCTCTCTCAGGAGCCTAGTAGCACTCTAGATTAACTCTTCCACTACGCAATATAGCACCCAACTTTCCCTGGAAGCATGAATTTATCCATGATATGATTGAAAGTGGCTCATTGACTCCATCCTGGGTAACCTTTGTTGCTGAGTGTAGTGACCGATCGATCAAACATACGCTTAACTGTGTACAACTCTTGGATAACACCAGAGCATTTGAAACCCCCGCCAGCCGACGATCAACTATGACGCCCCTGATGCTAGAAGTTCCCTGTGAACATTTGCTTGAGAAGCCTGGTCTATGGGATGAAGTTGAGATGCTTGCAACAAACTCAAGCATTAGCAGAGCCCTAGCCTTAAATCGCTGGTCTTAGAATACAGCCCAGTGAAGAGCAAGAGAACGAAACTTAAAATTATAAGACGCCTACTCCTATAATATCTCAGAATTCCACTCATATCATCTTGTTTTTGTTGAGGAGTCGAGATACATCCTTCCCACTTTCGCCCGTCCCGCTGCAGTAAAAACACGGTTGGGGCTCTGTCAGGGATAAACATCGTTATTTTGCCCAAGGATAGAACATGTCCGTGAAAGGTCGCATCTTTCGCACAAAGTTCTGCTCTTCAGCCGGATTTTGGATGCGTTTGACCTCACTATTGAAGAAATTTAGTTAAACTTTTAAATATCATTAAATATCAGGGTGCATAGCCATACAACATTCCATCCTTAGCTCGGCGAACACGGTGAACTTCATGCTCCACTTCATCAAGATTTGGGTCCATAAGCATATCCTTTTCAATATCAAGGACTATATAAAATAACGTTTGTCTCAGTTCTGGGGATTGATTGCAATGGTTCAATATGTGAATAATGAATCCTCTGTTCAAGTTCATCAGCAGGCCGTCCTGCTGACCCCAAGTACACCATAATAGCTTTATCAAGGTCGGTTGGGGGAGAGTCGTTGAATTCGTTCACGCGGAGCCATAAAATGACAAGCTTTGGGTATTTGCAAGAACTGTCCAATGACGAGACAGCATCTAGAGTTGACTCCCCAGGTGTCTCCGACATTGCTCCTCCTCCTTTGAGCTCAGCTACACAGTACAGTAGTAATGAACTGGTTGTCGTTGAGGCGATGATTAATGTCGCCCTTTTGTCTGGGTGCGCTAGCTCCAGTCGGGATGGCCTTGTGGGAAAACGCCGTGGAACCTCTCAATCTTTTAGAGCTCGAGCCTGGAGGAATCACTTCTCCAGTATGATGCTTTAGTAAAGAGAGTTCTCTTAGTAGCTACATAATTCTAACAAATGCCTGGAGACAATCTCCGTCGACCGCCCTGACCCTGGGCCAGATAATAAGACATCACTATAGGGTTTCTTGACTCTGGATATATGCACTGATGTACTGGGACAACAATTGCTTTGGGTTAAATTTGGCTTTGAGACTATGATTCAATTGAGCTATTTAGGTTGCATGAGATGGCGTGGTGGAACTGACTGAGAAAGGAAAGAAAACAACAATGTTAGTTTTAGTCCTCCTAGGTTCCTGACACAACTTTCTCAGCCTTTATACAGTATCCTTCTTGAGTGGAGTGTGGCATTTGAAGTGTTTAACATGGAAGGCAATTTCGGGAAGTACAGTAGTGCTCAACGTCCCTCTAGCCCCGTGAACCCCTTCGGTCCCTCTCCGTCCTTTCCTCCTGTACGGAAATACTCAGCTACGACGCCGACGGCATAGCAGCACCCAGCCGTTATACCTCCTGTGAGGATGATGCGGCGGAATGTCTTCCTGAGAAATGACGGTCTCGGTTTCTCTTTTCCTGTCGAAGACGACGAAGAAGTAGGGTCAAATGACGACTCAGAAGGATTCCATTTTGGCGAACTACCGGAGAATACAGGCTCCTGACGGCGAACCTTGGGCGACGTTGACGGGCTCTGAGACTTCACCTGTTCAGGCTGCTCAGCATCGGCGATCGCTTCCCGCTCAAGCTGTGCAGCCTCTGCCCGAGAGTGGACTGAAGAGGTGGAGGCCGTTGTCTCTACATTATCATCGACTTGCTTTGCGCCTGCGCCGTCTGGTCTGACTTTTCTGAAAACGACCAAATTCCTCCCTCCGGAAACGATCTGGTACCCATCTTTCTCAAACTGCACCAAGTAATCCATAAACGGCGATGCATTATCTAGCGAACTGAGTACTTCCGCAGGATGCATTCGTGTCATGTTGTCCTGCTGCATCGCACTGATAGTTGCATGCCTAAGCCGTCCCGTGGAAGAGTCGTACGTCAGGATTCTGTACTCCGCTGAAGTATTATCGGCCGATGTCTTGGCTGAAGAAGGTGTTTTGATCGATGGTCCCATGTCGTAATAGCCGTTGTTAGCATGGAACTCTGCTCTTCGTTCAACCTTTTCGAGGATCTTGTTGAGCTCGGCCATAAGTGGGTTAACTGAATCAACAACGTTTTCTGCTCTGGATAGGATGTCTTTCATCTTGTCTTCGCGCTCAGAAGATGCGCGAGCAGCGGCCATTGCTGCCTCATGTTCGCTAGATGCATTTTTGCTGGCTTTTCTCTCGGCAGTCGCAACGGGCTTGTCTTTCATGCCCGCGATAATGCCTTGGTTGATTTGTTTCTGAAGGGGCTCAGGCGCGATAGGTCCATATGTAGTTTCATAAATTCCGCAAATCTGGTCTTCAAGCTCTTCAAGGTCACTTCGGCCTTCGAGGCTACTTCGCGTTTCTCCCTTATTACCTTTGGATGCGTTGGCATTTTGGTCCGTAGCGGATTTGTTCTGGTCTGTAGATACAGCCTGAGAATAAACCGATGACCCCGGATAGATGAGTTCAGACGTAAGAACATTCAAATCTTTAATTGCTGCATCTTTCTGCGGAATGGCCGAGATGTGTTTC
Source organism: Spiromastix sp. SCSIO F190 (assembly GCA_014805645.1). NCBI lineage: Eukaryota > Fungi > Ascomycota > Eurotiomycetes > Onygenales > Spiromastigoidaceae > Spiromastigoides > Spiromastix sp. SCSIO F190. Next base: position 436,780 of record WXTY01000006.1, on the reverse strand, counting down.
CGCCCTCGTAGTACTTCGACGTCAATTTCTGTTTCTTCACTCTGCTTATTATTATTATAATCCTTCGCCAGAGCGCTCCTCGACTGCGACTTTTCATCTTCGATGTCCTGCTTCGTCTTTCGACGGGCGAAAGGAACGCGGATATCACTAGGGCGCAGTAAATCTAGGTCCTCTTCCTCTGCGTTTGTTGGATTATTCGACACGCCTGGTTGGAATGGCTGGTCAAAGGACATGTAGTCATCACTGGTAGCTGCCATTGAACTTGCTTCCGCAACATCTCCCTTTTCAGTAGGCTCAGGTTTTGATACATTCAGGTTTGCCAGCCCAGGAGAATGGTCCTCAAGACGAGTCTCAGTCTTCCTCCCCGTTGTAGACTCGTGTTGCTGACGGGAAGCAGGCTGGCCTTTATCATAGGATTTCTTCACGGGAATAGACTTTTTCCTCGTGTCTGTCTGCCCGGCGCCTGTAGCAGAGGTCGGTTCAGGCTTAGGTTTCACAGTTGATTGCGACGGTTCGCCCATTAGAATGACCGATTCTTTATCCTGATTCTGGCTACCTGAAACCTTAGCATTGTTTCCGTGGTCCTGCGGTTGCTTAGCGGCTTTAGAGAACCCCCCATCATCGAGCGAGATACCACTGGGCTCATTTTTCGCTTCGGAAGAAGGAGTTCGCCGCCAATCAATGTCGTCAGAATCTCGGTCGCCTGAGCGTGGCGAAGTCGCTTTCTTACCGCCAGATTTAGCTGCAGAAGTAGAACCAGAGCTGTCAGTGGAGGCATCTTTTGGGACCATCCGCCCAGTCACAGGATCAAACTCGAACGTAATATCGTTACTCGAACTTGGCTTGCCCTCTGGAGTATCCTGTGTACCCTCGTTCTTCTCAGGTGCCTCCGCCTTCTTCACATTGATTACCGGTTTCGAGTTTGCAGCAGAAGGATTCGCAGACGCAGAAGTGGCAAACAAACTCCGGCAAAATGACGACCACGACCCCTCCTTGAGTCCAAACGGGAACGGCTGCAACCGCCTCCCAAAAACCACCCCATAAGGATCATTATCCATCTCCTTCTTAAACTCCGCGAACTCCTTTTCAATACGCTCTTGTTCCGCCTGAAACTCTTTCTGCCAAGCTTCAGCTTGTTCCTCCCAGTAAGATAGATCATCGTTTTTCCGTCCCCAACGGGATGAGCCGGATTTTGAACGTCGGCAGCCCCAGAACGGTGGTCCACCACGGCCACCGCCTGGTTGGTGGCAGTAATGATGCCACAAGTGTGCACGTCGAAAGGGATGATCGTATCTCCAGAAGTAACGGCGGTTGAACCGTTGAATATCTTTGAGGGAAAGAGGATCGTCGTATCGCTCACGGTCAGAATGACGGCGTCGTGGCTGGAAAAAGAATGAGCGACATTGGTAGAGCTGGCGGGTTGAGTGGTGCGGGAAAGCTGAGGATACGAGATAGAGAGGAATTAATTGAGAATGATTTAGAAGAGGGCTGGCAATAGCTTGAGTCCGAAGGCCCTGGAAGCCCGAAGTAGCCGGTGACACCCCCATATTGTGGCCGTTGAGTTTGATTTAACTGCCAGTGATTGCAACTTCAGTGTCGTCTTTGGAACAATGCACTGCGACTCTTAATACTAAAAGAACACGAGAATTTGTCCCGCAAAAGCGACAGAAATGGAGCATAGAATCATTCGGTTGATTCGCTATGCTGTTGCCTCAATCTCCCCAATACTGAGCTGGGCTCGTTCGTTGCCGCTCGTCACATCATCTGTCCAACACGGAAAGATAATTATCTCTTTTCAGAGACCCCGGTATAAACGGCCTGATGGTAAAACTGCAGCTTCACTGCCATAAACAGCAGCCTGGTTCTTACAACAGAGAGAGTCCATGAATCATCTGATAAGGCGGGTAACATGAGGTAAGCGGGGCTCTTACGTCACCAGTGCGGAGGAACCAAAAAGCGCGCTCAACGGCCGAAACGGGGTTAACTCGACGGACGAGACGGGATATTCATATCGTATATTCAACATGATGGCACTCGGTATATATACAGTTAACATGCTAAGAATCAGACTCAAATAGTAAGTCTAGAGATGCCTGGTTCACCCTCATCCGCCTCAACGAAATGATTGCTCCAAAATCGGAGTCCCTCAATTCCCTCTTCGCGGCATAACACTCCCCGATCTTCAGCCATCTCAAGCTCCTCTGAAGCAACACCAACACTCCAGCCAAATTTCTCTGCGGCCTCTTGCGCACTAATACCTCTCCCGTAGGTCTGCCAGTCCCAGGTGACTTCTTCCGTAGGTGGGATAGACCGCAGCTCATCAAAGAATGCTTGTAATTGGCGGATAGTCTTCTCATCCGTCCAGTCGAAACGCTGCACAACGAGAAGCCCGCTTTTAAACCTGCGCAGGCGCACTGGGAGTTTAAGTTTCTCCCATAACGAAGCTGCTTTTTGGAAATCAGAAGGACTAACGAGCTCAACGCCATTTCGACTGCGGTTGAAAATTGCCCATAGATCAATTAAGCTCATGATGCCTCCCTCCTTCTGCAAGACTCCTTTGCGATCGTCGGTCAAGTACTCAGCTAGGTTACGGGAGAGTTCAGAGAGATATAAATCTTCTGACCCCCCACCAGATCCAAGCATGTCCTTGGTGGTGACCATGCCCAGCGCCGCCGCGGATCGTGAAAGAACCACATTCGCCTCTGCGGATCCCTCAGCCGATGCCATCCCGGAATCAGCAGCGAACGATTCCGCTAGTGCGACGACTTCTTTGGCTGATGCCATGAGAGCCTCCAAGTCCTCGAATGCGTTGCCTAGGACCAGTTCATTGTTCTTACGCGTTTCAAAGCCTCTGCGTTCAAGTCCCGCAATACCGACTCCCGGAGAAGAGGACTGAGCAGCACCGCTCTCTGTATCAGAAGGTGAAGCGAGTGAAGGCGAGCCAGTTGGCTGCGGGGCCTTTGGAACAGGAGGCGCATCGTATAACAACCATTTACGTTGAATGAGGGCTCCTTTGAGCCTTTCATGAAATATCTTCTCGCCGCCACTACGAAAAGATAACTTGACACTGTCGCATATCTCCGTGTTATTAAGATAGGTCGTCCCGAACATAGGAGCTGGCGAGTCGGATCGATCAGAAACCTGGTTGTGCCCATCCAGATCCGAGCGCTTCAAGGACGCTCCACAAATCTCGCATTCTAGGAGAGAAGGATGGTTGGCGAAAGTACACCTGGGGCAAAGTCCAGTAGGAGCAGCTGTCGAAGCCAGGCTCGGTGTCGTTAACGGAGACGTATTGCGGGTAGCTTCACTAACACTGATCGATGTGTCTATACCAGGCTGGGTTGATGTCGCGGAGCTCGGTGGTGCCAAGGCATCGTTTGCGCCGCGGTTAGCTACTGAAGCAATAGCAGCCTTTAATACTGTGGTGAATGGAGGTTTGATACCGCATGCTAAGCATGGGGGAATCGGCGTGGAAGCACTCGCCGTGGCAGGGTCGAAGTTCGATGGAATAGGATTCGAGAACGAGCAAATAGGGCAGATCCAGGTAGCATTCGCGGGCCTTGTAGGAGCAGATATTCCTTGGTGAAAGGGGCTTCCACCTCGAGAGTGAGGGGAGGATGCTCTTGCCGGTGAGGAATATGTAGGTGCCGGTGCAGAAATGCAGGGTTTTGGGTTCTGACCCAGGCCTCGTTTCAGCGGCTTTGGAAAAATGGTAATCTTCGGGGACGATCTGAGAAATCCGGCCTACATGAACAAAGGTATGTGAGCAGACAGCCAAGAGATACCAGCAAGCGCGCATACTTGATATTCCGCCCTGTCAACATCCTTCAACTCAAGAGCAACGGAATATGTTCGCGGTTGGTCGACGTCGACGTAACAGATGCGGTGGGATGTGAGGTAGGCATGGCCTCGCTGGTATTTGGGTATTTTGTATTTCCTATATGGTAGTTTATTAGATTTATATACAGAGAGCCGCGCACATTGCCAATCGAAACATACCCTTCATACAAGCCCACCTCATCCTGAACGAAGAGGAGGGTTTCATCAGACAGTAATGAAGGGCGGAGGGCGGTGGTTAGGTCCAGGGACTTGAATAACATCTAGCCGGTGGTAACAGGGAGCAGTGAGAGCGTAAGCACCATGATGGGCTCATTCGCAGGAGTATAAATGTACGAACCCAGTCGAACGAAGAGTTTCCCAGCGTGTTTATTTCTTATCACCGCCTCAACACAGCAATACAGCTCGATCTCACATCCGCTCGACCCAATCTGCCGGATCTCACCGCTGTTGGTCCTTACTAAGCTGCTCTCCCAAAACGGATAGCTAAGCGAGCCTCACTTTGGACACCACATGACCTGTGACCTGTCCCCAACTTCTCTCTCCCTCTCTTGCTCCTCATCATCTCTCATCTTCACTTCTCTTTTAGGCATCCGTCACATCACGTCTTGTGTACATAGCATCACCTACTACTCTCCCTTTTTACTTCATCGCTTTACTAAACCAAATTATTCACCGTCTTGAGTGTTGGCGAGTGTCTTCGTCATGAACACCGCTCCAGCACCCTGGCGTGCAGCGCCTGGTCCCTATTCTTCCACAAACGGTGAGTGTCATGTTTTATGATGTTACCTTTTCTTGTGTTATTCTGCTGTTCCTAACATGCTCTGTAGCGCCACCAGCGTATATACCCGTCCAGGCACGTCGCAGCTTGGCCCAACCAGCCACCCTAGGATCGACACCTGCCGCAAATGTAGACTCTCAAGCACCCGCTTCAGAATCTCCTAAGAAGAAAATGGAATGGCCGCCCGCGGTCCGCCAATATGTCCAACGAAGCTTCGTCCCGGAATTTCAAATCCCAGGTATTAGTCGCGCGGATATGGAGATGAAACTGAAGCAAGTCATCACCGAAAGCGCTGAGAATAGTAGCCTAGCGAGTGTTGATTGGGCAAATCTACCCCTACCGCAAGAGTTGATTCAAGCTGAACGTCCGAAGCGGTTAGCTGAGCGACCATTAGCGGGAGTTGTGTCGTGGAAACAGGAAGCCCCGAAGAAACGGTCCTCTTCTGAATATAGCCCAGCCGATGAGCAGGAAGCCAGCACCCCGCCTTGGAGAAAGACTAACAATAGTTACCCGTCCCCGACTGACAAGCGACGCCGGATAGATAACAGTTTTAGCAGCAAGAACTTGAGTAAGTCAAAAAGTAGCCTGGAGAGCCGGAAGCGACGTTTTGAGTCAGGATACCCGTCGCCCCAGACCAGCACCTCTTCTCGTGATGAATCTCCGCGACGAGATGCAAATCAAGGACCCGTCATTGGCCGCAGCCAAGCACTGGAGAAGAACTATTTCCGATTGACATCAGCCCCCAACCCGGACACTGTCCGCCCCTTGCCGGTGCTGCGTAAAGCACTCGATCTGTTGAAAAAGAAGTGGCGGCTGGAGAATAACTATAACTACGTTTGTGACCAGTTCAAGTCTATGCGTCAGGATCTGACGGTCCAGCACATCAAGAATGAGTTCACGGTCAATGTTTATGAGATTCATGCGAGGATTGCGCTGGAGAAAGGTGATCTTGGTGAGTATAACCAATGCCAGACGCAACTGCGGGCGTTGTATGCACAGCAGCTTGGAGGACACCCCACGGAATTCATGGCATACCGTATTCTTTATTTCATTCACACCCGCAATCGGACAGCCATCAACGATGCCCTGGCCGATTTGAGCCCTGCAGACAGAGTGGACCCAGCAGTGAAGCATGCTCTTGATGTTCGTTCGGCTCTAGCCTTGGGGAACTATCACCGGTTTTTCCAGCTTTATCTTGACACGCCTAATATGGGAGCATATCTCATGGATATGTTCGTTGATCGTGAGCGTCTCTCGGCTCTTGCAGCTATATGTAAAGCGTGAGTTTTCCAATATTAAGTTTCAAGTAAAGTACGGTAACGATGCTGACTGGTTTCAATAGGTACAAACCAGAAGTGAAGATAAGGTTTATCACAGAGGAGCTAGGCTTTGAGTCGGACGAACAGAGTGCCCGCTTCATTCTTGAGCACGTACCACAAGAGTTACTACAAGAAAAGCCAGACGGAGTCAAGCTCGTTACTGGGAAAGCCACCCAGGTTTTCGAGTTGGCAAAGGCTGAGGCTCATAGGGTCGTCGATATCAAGGGACAGATCTGAGCTGCTTTTGGCATCTCACGTATCTCGCCACCGACATGTCATCCCATCTTCTTTTTCTCCTTTCCCTTTCTTTTCGATTTTCTTTTTCTGCACCGAGCGATTCGAACCAGCCGAAGATACCCGTAGCTCATTATTTCAGCGACGACCATGGATCGGACAGGGCATATTTTGTCCATGATCTTTGTTTTGTTGTTGCGAGGCTGAGGACCGATACTCAATCGTAAATATGACCCGCTCAAGATATTTTCGAGGACACACCCCCAACCTTCTCTCCAGTGTTCAGTATTCGAGATTCCTTTTTTTATTTTTCCTTTACGATCGACGTGTTGCATGGCAAAGGAGCGCAGTACGTTTAATACGTTGCGTGGACAGCGTTGGCATTTTATTATACCCAGCAGGATCATGGCATTTATTTGTGATCTGCAACTTTATCTTTGATTTTGTTTGGCATGCATGGTAGTAGTATGGGCGTTACGGAGCCGCTTATGGTTATGAAAAGATCTCCTGGTGGCCATACATATTTTAAGCGTGGAGACAGGCACTTGAGTATGCAGCTGGTTTATGATGAGTGGAAATAGAAGTTGCGAAGCCTGAGTTTGAGTGAGGGAGACTTTCTTTTAACGTCACTCGGCTCGCGACTGACAGATGGTACATCATGGCTGGCCTGTTGGTTGGTGGTTGTGCTTCTTTTGCAGATTAGTACAAGAAATGGAATTTACTCTGAGAAATGAAGAAATGTTGCCACCGAGATCATTTGTTGACAGAACAAGACTCCGTAAATAACTCAAAAGATGAGCAGGAAATGTGGGTTCATTGCGTGGTGGTGGTGATTCTAGAACAGCGCAGGAGTGGGTTTCTGCCAGGGAGGGTGATTTTTGTGCGGTGTCGAACCGTGGATGAAGCAAACTCTAAGAAGTCGCTCGATGATTTTGTAGCAGTATGTACAAGAGGGACGATGTGATCATGGAAGATATGGCTATTCGCTCCAAATACCCGAGCATTGTCTGCCTGGATAGCTGTAGCCCGTGCGTATCGAGAGAGATGCCTACCTGCGGTACCAACTGGCTGGACTGGGGTAGCAGAAACACAACCACGGTACACCAGACTCGGGAATTAACAAGAAACGGTACCTAAGCTCGCACTAGCGAGGGGGAGAGTTGTCGCTCAACCATGGCACCGCGTCTACCTGCTCAGGGGAGAGTTCTGTCAATGGCCGAGATAGGGTTGGACAGGGGAAATGAAGGTTACGTCGTACCGCTGGGCCGGGGCGGACGATGCTGAAAACGGAGATTGGAGATGCCAGCGATTCCTGGAGGCGGTTCTGGTGTTTTCAGTGGCATGGCATGGCATGGGGAGGGCTGTCTTTGTCTGCCTGGTCGATCACGGTTCGATGGGAGATACAGCAATGTTATACACGATATCATAATTGTCTACATAGTACATGGATAGATAGAAGACTGAATTATATCTCTCAACGCCGACCCATCCAACCACTCTCCCGAAAACTGGGCCAGCAGCACCACTCGCGCCTCGCTGTCTCCAGCCAACCGCTCTCTGTGTCTGTCTCTGTCTCTGTCTTTCTCTCTATCTTTCTCTGTCTTCTTCATTCTTTAGCTATTATTCTCTCTGTTCCTCGTCCCGTCTCTCCCTCCTCCAGGCATGCCCCAGAGATCACGATATCTCTGCGCCATCCCCTGCCCGCCCTGATCTACTCGTAATAATCGCACCGCAACCCAGCCCAGCCCAGCAAGCGCTGCGTCTTTCTCCACCGCAGCGTCGTCGCAGTCAAAGCAAGCCACCTGTTGCCCAAGTCGCTGCCATATCCCATCATCTTCAACGACTGTACCGCTGCTCTGGATGCGATCTCCTCACTTCCTTTTCCTGATCACTGCGCAGATAGATAATGAAGGTATGTGTATATGCCAGTTATCCCACCCCGCTCATCCTCTCTCGCTCCATCCTCCCTCTTTTGCATGTTATATCCTCTTGTTTCCCCTCGCTGTAGGATTATAATTTTTGCGCCCTCGCAATCGTCAAAAAGGATACGACTCTGCTCCATCGCTTGTTTCGCTCAGCATACATCCACGCTCATTACCGCTATTAACATTATCGCTTTTGTTAAAACAGGCCATCCGCCGCTCGCTCAAGGGCGAGAAAGAACCAAAGCCGCAACATATCTCCATCACTCCCAAGTCCGCCCTCGCTATCCTCCCTCCTAAAAAGGTGAGTGCGATTTCTCCTCATCCGCCCGCTTTTCACCCGTTTCGTCGGATAAGAGACAGGGGAAAGGGGATATAGAGTGGAGACCTTTTAATTTGCCGTGGTGTTTTTTTTTTTTTTTTTTTTTTTTTTTTTTTTTAACTCTTACAAATTTCTTCCCCTGTTTACTCTTTCTCTCTAACCTCGTTTCCCACCCTATGTAGGTCATCAAAGCACTATACGACTACGCTCCCAACCCGGGAAACGTACAAGAACTAGCCTTCGCAAAGGGTGACTTTTTCCACGTCATAAGCCGCGAAAACGACTCCGACTGGTACGAGGCCTGTAACCCGCTCATCCCTAGTGCGCGCGGTCTAGTTCCCGTTTCGTTCTTCGAGACCATCGGCAAGAACGAGAGGCACAGCGGTGGTTCACTATCGGGAGGGATATCGGAGGAACCCAGCATTGATAAGGAAGAACAACTTCACGATTCAGGCTTTTCGGATCATAGTTCCCCACAACACGCATATTCGCACTCACACTCACATTCGCAAGCGCAAGCATACACACACGCCCGCTCGGAATCTTCGACTAATACGTCGAAATCGGCTGCGTTTCCCAGGATGTCGGCGATCGGGAAAGGGTCTGGTGCGATGGTATATGGTATCGTGCAATATGACTTCAACGCTGAACGCTCAGATGAATTAGATGCCAAAGCCGGGGAAGCCATCATTGTAATTGCACAGTCGAATCCGGAATGGTTCGTCGCTAAACCGATTGGGAGATTGGGGGGTCCTGGATTGATACCGGTTGCCTTTATCGAGATTCGAGATATGACAACGGGGAAGGCTGTGGAGGATCCGCATGAGGCTGTAAGGCGAGCAGGAGTACCGAGGGTCGAGGAGTGGAAGAAAATGACGGCGGAGTATAAGAATAGTTCGATTTCGTTGGGCAAGTTTGAAGGGGGTGCTGGCCAGCAACCGCCTAGCGCGGAGATGGACCGGATGACGCTGAATAGCCAGAATAGTGCCAATTATGTGAGTTATATATCTCACCTTTCCGAGGTATATGGTATGTGTTAAAATGCTGACACGAGACAGCAACAATTTCATACAAGAAACCCGAGCAAATCTACGGGATATACTCAGGCCCAACATCAAACACCCCAACAACAGTATCAGAATCACACACAGCAATCATCATCGCAAGGCTACTACCCCGTTTTGGCACCTGTCTCCGCATCCATCCCTCGGTATTGCTTCGATAATGACAAATACTGGTACATCATCGAAGCGAAAATGGAAGACGGCAGGTGGTGGGAATTATCACGGTACTACCACGACTTTTACGATTTCCAAATCGCGCTACTTTCGCAATTTGATGAAGAGGCTGGAAACAAAGGCAAACCCCGAACGTTGCCTTTTATGCCCGGCCCAGTCACACACGTAACGGACGCAATCTCGAATGGCAGACGTCAGAATTTGGACGAGTATATTAAGAAACTTTTAAGCATGCCGCCGCATATATCCAGGTGTCAACTTGTCCGGCAGCTTTTTGCTCCTAGGCCTGGAGATTTTGAGATCGATCCTACAGTTGGCGATTATCGACTCTCCGCTGGCTCGCAGCAATCATCTGGACAAGACCCATCGCGCACAGCGTCACGACAATCATCCAGAGGCCAGATAAATAATACATCCGGCAGCTACCCAACCGGCGGCAGCATGGGACCCCCTGCCTCACACCGCCAACCACACTCGCACGCCCACGCCGCCTCAATGTCCCAATCCAATGGCTCCATCGCCACGGGCCCGACGCGCGCAGAAATGCAAGCCCAAATGATGTCCCGCCAAGCCAGTTCCCTAACGCAAGGATCCGGGACGTCAAACTCAAACAACAATAACAACCCGAATTCCTCCTCCCCCGCACCTATAAAAATAAAAGTCTTCTTCCAGGACGACATCATCGCCATCCGCGTGCCTAGCGATATAACATTCCAACAATTGAAGGATAAGCTGAAGGAGCGGTTGAAGGTTGGTGCTGGTGGGGAGGAGCTGATGGTGCAGTATAAAGATGAGCCGAGTAATACGTTTGCGGAGTTGTTGTCGGATGCGGATTTGGATCAGGCGTTGACAAGGAATGCGAAGTTGGCGTTGTATGTGGGATTCCTCTAGGTAAAGGGATATTTATTCTAAGGGGGAACGAGGTTGTGGAATGTTTTTTGAGATGCTGATGTGAGATGTGCTTGCTACGTATGCGGGGATGGGATAGGATAGAGATGTTGGATATGATGTTGTTTACTTTTGGATGGAAGAAGAAGAAACTTCCTCTGCCTCTCGGCGATATGTGCTTTATGTCTTTGATGTTCATGACAATCTTGGCGTGCTTTTCCCTTTTTTTTTCTCCCTCACTCTCTTTCTTTCCTTTTTTCATTCCCTACCCCTCTTATATTGATCTTGTTGACATTCCCAAAAACTTTTGGACTGTTTACAATTGGCGTACATGTCTTTCTTTTTTCCTTCTTTGTTTACTCTCTTTTTCCTGTTTATATATTTCCTTATATCCTACTACCCACATGTGTCTATCTGTCTGTCTGAACACTGATCTCCTTTTGTGATATCTATACCTGCTGTTTAAATACATGGTCTGATCTGATTGATTAGCCAATGTCAAGCCTTTTCCTGTCCCCTATTTGTGTCCGTGATATACCGTGGTGAGGTGCAACCCTTGATCATGCAGTGAAATGTCCTTGTATTGTGGACTATGCCACACTTTCTTCCTAGGTCATTGCCTGAGGCTGCAGATATTTTTTGGTCTTTTAGAAATATGTACCCATCTGCCGTCAGTTATGATTTCTTTTTCCTTCCTTTTCTCTTTCCTGCTTGGTGAATATAAACATATAACTACTTTGCTAGTCTCACCCTTGCAGTCGATCTACTCTCCTCCTCCTGATAGCAGAATAGTAGCACGTGATGCTATCCTCGGCACAGTCTCACGCTAAACCTGAATAGGCATCATAAGCACTGGGATCACGTGATTCCTCCGCTGCGGGAGTTCGACGGCGAGTATACAATTAGTCCTGTTCGCTTTTAAAGCTGAATTAACTATTGCTCTTTAGCGTTGCATTTCTTTCGAAGTATCGTCGTTTCTCCAGCCTGATTGATTGATATCCTTATCTTCTCGCCGTTTTGGGCCGGGAGAGAACTGGGCTCGGCTATGGAACTTGCCCAGTGCCGCATATCAATTGTGTGAAGGATAGTATAACCATAGAGGGATAGAGGTCAGATATAGAAGGAAAACAGGAGGGAGATCGTATATTTACCAGGGATGCTTTCTACATTACGTCCGGCGAGGACTTCGACCTCGGCCGCTGAGATGCTGGTCCTCTCTTCACGAGTGCGCACAGCGGGGTCCCGTCGCTCGGCCGCTACTGTCTGCGCTGCCTGTGGATTCCGCGCGAGACAGGCAAGGAAAGGATCAGGGCTTACTGGTGTGTCTATAAGCCCCGGGAGATTATTTTTACAGAGAGAGCGCAGACGAATGGTGGTGGGCCGATTGGCGGGAGTGCGCCGCTTTGCTAGCGTGACGGATTCAGCGGCGCGAACGTCTGCGCGGACGGGGAGCTATGGGCCCATGCGCGAGTATGATAGGAGGGTAGAGGCGGGGCTGTTGAGGGATGATGAGCATCAGAGAGGTGTGTGCATTTTGGTTTTGTACTGTTGACGTTTGATCTATTGTAAATTTGTGGTTTCTTTTTGCATCCTTGCGGAACTGCTTGTTAACGTCGCTTCTCTTTTTCTATACAGCAATTATACAGCACCTCCAAGACCTTCACGAGATGTTACGAGGCTATAGTCCTCCGAAAGTTGTCCATCCAACGCTCGAATCCATCACACCGTCGAAACCGTCGTCTTTCCTCGGCTCCCTTTTCAACCGCGCCGCCCGCCCCGCTGTCAACACTCAGATCCCCGATAACCTTCCCAAAGGTCTGTACATGTACGGCGATGTCGGCTGCGGGAAGACTATGCTCATGGATCTGTTCTACGATACTCTCCCGTCCAACATATCCTCCAAGACGCGCATACACTTCAACAATTTCATGCAGGACGTACATAAACGTTTGCATGCTATGCGAATACAGTTAGGGACGGATGCTGATGTGGTCCCGTTTGTGGCGGCGGATATTGCGGAGACGGCGAGTGTGTTGTGCTTTGATGAATTTCAGTGTACCGATGTTGCGGACGCCATGATTTTGAGGAGGCTCCTTGAATCTCTGATGTCTCATGGTGTTGTACTCGTCACCACGTCAAATCGCCATCCAGACGATCTCTACAAGAACGGCATTCAGCGCGAATCCTTCATTCCCTGTATAACCCTCCTTAAGACGGCGTTAACAGTCCTGAACCTCAACTCCGCCACGGACTACCGTAAAATCCCCCGCCCACCGTCAGGCGTTTACCACTATCCGCTCGACCTAGCCGCCAAACACCACGCGGACAAATGGTTCGAGTATCTGGGCGACTTCGCCAATGACCCTCCCCACCGCGCCGTGCATCAGGTCTGGGGCCGGGATGTCATTGTGCCCGAGGCAAGTGGGAAGGCTGCTCGCTTTACTTTCATGGAGCTTATTGGACGGGCCACGAGCGCGGCGGATTATATTGAGCTAATGAGGAGTTACGAGGCGTTTATTATCACGGATGTACCTGGAATGACATTGAGGGAGAGGGATCTGGCGAGGAGGTTTATTACGTTTGTGGATGCTGTTTATGAGAGTAGGGTATGCTTTATCCCTCTGTTCAGTTTCACCCTTCTATTGTTAGTCGAGATGGGAGAATATAGTCCGAGCTAATAAGTACATGCAGGCAAAACTCGTCCTAACAACAGTCGTCCCCCTCCAAAACCTGTTCGTCTCAGCTAACGAACTCGACGAATCACTCTCATCTTCCGAATCTTCCAATAATAACACCTCTGGTGATACCGCTCTACCGGACTCAATGCGTAACCTCATGGACGAGCTGGGCCTATCCATGTCCGCGCTGAAATCTAGCTCGATATTCTCGGGCGATGAGGAGAGATTCGCGTTTGCGCGCGCGCTATCGAGACTTGTGGAGATGGAAGGGAAGGAGTGGGTTGAGAGGGGGATGGGGTTGGGTACTCTGGTGAAGGGGTCGGGGAGGGGGAGAAGGATAGGGAGGCGTGGAGGAAGGTGAGGAGTCGCTGGAGGGAAGATAGTATGTGAGTTTGATGCTGCATGGGCATACTGGGCTTGTATATACATAGATATGTGGTAAATAGAGTCATTAATGCATTACGGTTATGTCATTAGCAGGTGAGTGTAACTTGCTCGTTTCGGTTAAGATTCATGGCTCGAATCTGTTAATCTTTGATGTGATAGTCAATACTTTTCAGCATCAAAGTTTGCGACCATACTTCCCTCCCTGCGTTGAAGCAAGCAGAAATTCACATCTCGGACTTCATTGAATTGAGGTGGTTTTCACTGCTTTTCGGCTTGGGGCAGTGATAGCTATATGTTCATTCACAGGAAACTTGCTTCACCCCGATGACTTTCCTACCATCGACACCATCAATTCTGCGACCGAGAACCTCCATCTCAAAGTAATCACCGCCCCACGGGCTTCAAATTTTGTCGGTCTATATTTACATTTATATTCCCTGGTACCCATTATCTCGGAGGCTGTCGTTCCTACGGCAGACGAACGTCTCCTCAAAACTTGTGAGCACACTTTTATAATTTGCTGCCCATGAGAAGAAGCTGGTTGTCTTCACAAATCCCCGAGGCCCCGAGATACCAACCCAAGACACCAACCGCAAATGTTAGGTGTTAATACTCGAAGCCTAACAAATGCGGAAGGTATACTGAACTTGCGCGTTGCAACTATGGCACCTTGCACGAAAGATCCGCGTTTCTTTTAAACAGCCCATAGAAATTTTCTTGCGTTATATGGGAATGTTTGCACTCAAGCATTTCGCGAGGCAATCATTTCCTCGAGGAAACTATAACTACTGCAGATATGCACGGAGGCTGTGAATCCCGTTGACAAACTGATGCCAGAAGTGTGGACATGAATTGCATAACACTTTACGGGTACTTTCAACTAATGCTATCTGATATTCATAATGATTTGTTCGGTATTGCACGGAGTTTACGAAAAAGCAGTCGTACAAATACTTCGTCCGATGCTACCTACGAGAGACTATCAAAACCTATCTACTTGTGTCGAAGATTGGACCTCCTTACTCAACTTTGAAGTCGCCCATCGCCTCCTCAATGTAAGCTCCGCTACGTCTTGAAAGTCCCTTAATCTTAAGTTCTTCTAATGCCTTTGATGCTACCCGATACAGAATCTACACTTGAAGCATTATGGTTTTTGTGTATTGTTCCTTAGATTCTTGAGAAAGGCATGGAGCAAGGCGGATATTTCTAAACATAGCGTTGTTGTTTTGCTTGTCTAGGGTGATTGCTGCGTCCTCCAAAGTCTCTCTCTACAACAACAAGCTAATGCCTTCCTAGACCAGAAATCCACTCGCAGTCCAGCGAACAAGGGTTGAGGTCGAAAACTTCTCAACAAGTAACCTGTTCTCGACCCCCTACCTTTTTTCGATTTGAAGCCTACGATAGACACTGCTCCCGTCTCTGAACCTTGGTTTGTGAATTCTGATGCAGTAGGACCCTTACAATGCCCACATTTTCTCGCCTTACCATTCCAGGCGCAACAACTACAGGCCCCGCCGAGGACAAGAGAGCCGTCCTCATTGGGGATCGGGACGACACAGATCGAGAAAATACAGACGTGCCCAGGTCGAGATTTTCCACCAGTTTCTGCAAGGGTGTTGTTCTAAATCATTGGCTGATGATTGATCTCGCGGCCTCTCGGGCGCACTTTCACACTGCACGCTATGAGGGAAACTTTTCATTATAGAATATTGTCGTTGTCGCATTTGTGGCGTTTCGACTCTACCCAGTCAGTATCTTGCGGCCGGCGCAGTTGAGTTCATGTAAGGGGAATGCTTATTCTTGTTTTTGTATTTTTTTTTTTTTTTTTTTCCTTTTTTCTCCATACATTTTGCTCACCCGTACAACAGTCTTTTGCGAGGCAGCGATTCCACTTCCTATTAACAAGAGGGCCTTTTGGAAGGAGGGTTCACATGGAAAGGAAGGATAGAGCACCACTTTGTCGCAATTAAATCCATAGGCATTGTGTTTATGGAGGTAAAAAAGCATCTAACAGTTGGCAAAGATGGCCTTGATGTGCTGGGGCAGATACTCGCGGAGTGCACCGGTATTAAAAAACATTCTGTCTCCTCATCATTACATTTACTGATGACTCGGCAGCCTGTGACTTCGAGAAGGCCAAGTCGGGGTACTGGGTGCCAATCCTGGCCATTTTATGTGACGGCGAAAAATTTGAATTCATTGTGTATGATCCCGCAGACAAAAGCATCTACTCTTCTGGAAGAATTCCTGGCATCGTATCGAAACAGCACGGTGAGAATTTAGGCTTGTGTGGGTGTCGGAAATGGTCGTTTGCTTCACCATGCTTCACCATTGAATACTTTTAACAAATTCCGGGCCAGTCACTACAAGACCAATCTCATATCGCTCACGGACTGCAAAAAGGGTGCCCGGCCATACCGTAACGGAAATAAGGAAGGAGCCAAGAGTGTGCATGTCACGCCTTCTTCCACCGCGTGAAACAAGTCGTCTTCCTAAAAACAAACCTTAGTTTACGGTTGGAAAGGTGCTAAATCCTCGCGCGGCTTACTGTGAGGACATCAACCTAGAGGAGGTGTGAACACCGCGTGGCAGCTCTTGTTACAGCCTCTGTTCAACGCAATTAACACAGAACAGCTTTCCGCTTCAGGTGTATTGTGCCTAGCAACGAGAACCAGTTCGTCATTGTACCAGGCTGCAGCAGGGGAGCCGAGAACTGCTCTTGAGCCCATATACATGGGCGCATTTTGCCTTAGATTTCCCATGCAGACGCCATGGTAAAATTCGAGAGCTTGTTACGTGCAGGAGGTTACCAATGGGTAACAGCCATACACAAGTTGCACACCTGAATTAAATGCTAACCCTAGGAGTCACACAAGCATTTGTGTTGCGATCCTATTGTCTATATATACATAGGACCTTGCAGACTATCACTGCAGGCAGAAATTCAACGCATAAATTGTACCTAATCAACCTTTAAACTGTGCTGTGGTTTATGTGACCATATTCTTAGACTGGCCGGCTCACTACGGACTCTACATCAGAAACAAAGTCCCGAGTAGCCAAAAAGAAGTTTACCGCTGATGGAACAGTGCTTGGGAGTAACGAGAATGAATCGAGACCGAATGATATATTGGAGGCGGAAGTCGGTCGCAGAATGGGAACCCAAGACCACTGCAAAAATGTGTTGACCGTGTTGGAGAACCTCGTTACGAGTATTGAGATTTGTCGTGGGATGTATCAGGGGCATCCATTGACAACCAACGTGGACAGGTGAACAATGGGGCACAGCGATAGTTAAACACTGCAAATATGCTGACTGGGGTATCCCACAACTGATGATCACCGATAGGGACCGCAAATTTGTCAGTGCAATCTGGAGAGGTATCTTTGAAGCACTGGAAGTGAAACCGCTCTATACAGCTGCATACCACCCGCAGACGGACGGTCAATCCGAGAGGACAATACAGACAGCGGAGATTGCTTTACGACGCATATCAGCAATGAAGAGGACCTTGTCTATGAGGAAGCCAACAAGAATCCCATATGCAAAGCGACAGTGAAATGTGAACGATATAGTGATGCTTTATGGGCAGGATTTGTGGCCTTTTTTATGCTCCCTATTGATGGCAAATGATAATGATGATAAAATGCCGCAGAGACGTATACGCATCCCGGGGTTTAAGCGGATGCCCTGCCCACACCAGCTATATGCGGTTTTTGACAGTACTCTGGCTAATAGCACTATGTCTATATCTCCAATAACCCCATTATCTTTGCGAAAGGCATTGTCTATACAGCCAAAATCTAAGCATGCTTAAGAACAATACACCAGTTTAGATTCTGATTGTCTAGCCTTTAAGCAAGCAACAAATACTGATAGAAAGGCATGCTATAACTGCAAGAAGAAATTTAAGAGAATGATAGCCTGGTTAGTTATAACAATACTTGGTTGCTGGAGAGAGCATACTAATATACATATAACAGGAAAGACGCATTGTCTAACGACAGGATAATTATAGAGCAGGCCACCATTAGTACACTTGTGCAACAACAATATAAAAAAGGTGTATTACAGAACTAGTACGGCTCATAGAACCACAGTGCTCTACCAACGAAAGAGCGGAGCTCCAAATAGTTCAAATATTGCACCTTTGATGTGTACTTGGCTAGTTTACTGAGTGTCAATCTCACCCTGCTAACAAGTGCACATCACCACAGTGAGATCGGAGTTCGCTTCTTAGTTCGATATGATGTGTCTAGCAGCCCTACCACTCGCAATCTGGATCTCCATGGCGGAAACACAACAAATCTCTCCGTTGAGCCAATTAAGTTTCCAGCAAATGCCCAAGCGCTTTCCCATCTTACACCCCCTGCCAACGAGTACCTACCATGAGTAGGGTCAAAGAAGTCCATTTCATTCATGAGGTGCAGGAAACCTTGATCGAATCAAATGGAGGACAATCCCAATACTGTCTTTCTCTGAGGACGTCTTGCCATTCTGTTATCTTGAATTCCAGACACTCGCGTCTGTTACCTTGCTGTCATGTTGTAATGCATCCCCTGTGGCAAGGATATACTGCTCCTTGCGTCCGGAGACAACGAGAAGATGAAAAAAAGGTAAGGTTCCATCTGTTTCAATGCTGAGGTCTACTATATATGTTCAATGATCAAGGAGGGCAAGACCCGCTATTACAATGGGGTATCCCAGACAGTGATCAAGTCTAGGGTCGGTTTTCTGATTATTATAATGTTCGACATTGTATGGGTTGATTTCAATCCAAGTATCCTTAGTGAGAATGGTCTTGAGATGGTTGGTTTCAATGCAAATCGTCTCGAAGCAGATATTTGTGCGACACTTAACTCTACACTGCAGCACAACAAACTTATGTGGATGGGCGAGTTCGACGCCAGAGAGTTCACTATGAACTTATCCAAGCATGCAGGCTCTGGAAGGCACAATTTATTAAATATTACATTGCTTTAATGTGTCATGTTTGCAATCTGACGCTACCCAGGTAATTTTATTTGTGATTCGCTGACCCTCTGACAACGAAAAAAAATATCTTACTTCTTTATATCATGGCACTACCGAAGCCCCGTTCTTACCCGGCAAATCAATTCGATTATTGATAAGGCTATCGTCCGAATAGGGCGCAGTCTAATGTCCTCATGAAACGAAGAGTCCACGGCATTCGCATTGAACTGGGCATCGTAAAGCAGCTTCAGCTCAGCATTTGTGAGCCTCCAACCTCTTCAGCTTTGAATTCGAATCGCTGACATTTTATAGGATATACATTTCTGCTCGCCGGACTAGGAATGCCGCCAATATTCTCTTTTTGGAATATTTGCACTGAGCTTCCTCGTTGTGGCTCTTCCACACCAAGTACGTGTTCTTGCTGCATTTCGCATAGTCTATAAAATTGTGCTCTCTCTCTCTCTATATATACCCACATTTTCGTTGACTCTAAAAAACGCGAGTTTGCCCTTGAGAATACCCCATTTCCTACCAAATATAGATCCTCATATCCCATTTGAGATAACATCAGTGGTCTCGACCAACGGTAATGATCTCACTTCATCTCCCACCCCGCTACCGGTCATCCCAAGCGTTCTTTCTGGCAAGATCTCGACATGGATGACGATATTGGTATGATTAAATTTGGTGACACCAGCAAGGCGTTACAAAGACACTCGGCGAGTGGAATTAATAGTATAGGTAACTGCAATATTCATAATTTTATCGATCAGGACCGCCACAACAAAGCGGTTATTGATAAACTCCCGCCCGCCGTTCAGCTAGCGGTGTATGGCAGCCAGATGAGTGCAGAGGAGCGTGAGAGGCTGAAGTGAAAAATTTATTGGACTAGGAACTAATTGTCTATATTTTGGCTGGGTGGGCATGCAGTATGCGGTATCCAGATGTGGAAAATATTGTATATCCTCTGTATGCGTTTGCTCCCATCGCCTGATATGCTCCTTGCGAAAAGCAGTCGAGATGATCGAAGAAGGAATATGCATTTCTCATTGAACCAAGTCTATTATCATCCAGCTCCCTACCTCGGGGCTAAAAGTTCTGTTGACCGAATCTTATGTCTCAGTCGGCTGGCTACCATATAGGGATAAAGAAAGCTTCATGCCCTATTTATAATTGGATAGTTGATCTATCCAAGTGAAGAGCTAGCAATTTGTTTTATATACTTTCTTTACATTACTTTCTCCCTTGGCTGCAAGCTAAATGTGGCTTGCATCAAAACCAATCAACGCATACTACGGACTACGCATACGATACAACGATGCAAGTCAGATAGGCACAGCAATATGTGTATCGTGTCTTGTCTCAAACTTTGGACCGTAAATAATGGATTTACATGCTACTTGGTTCCTTACTGGTGTGTATTCTCTACAGTAATATCTTAGCTATGTGCCACAGCATACCTCAGCTTAGGGCTGATATGTACTCAAAATCCAGTTTATCTACTTTTCAGCTCCGATCCTTCATTGAGCAAATCCATAGTATAAAAAAGCCCGTTGACTCCCCTCTGTACACTCCCTTTCCTAAAAGTCAACACGGTTTCTACTACTACATTAATATCCAGCAATAACCAAGTCTTTTATTGTTTCAAGCTCCAGTTCCTCAAAGTTACCAAAGGGAAAAAAAACTCAGCCATTATGCATGCCAAAGTTCTTGCCTTTGCTCTTACTTTGTTGCCGGCAGCTCTTGCGCGGGATAACTTCGTACGGCTATTATCATTTCAACCCCCCTTATCTACTTGGGCAGTTTGTCAATGAGTACTTACCACGAAGTATAAATAGGCCGTCGTTTACGAAAAGCCGAACTTCATGGGAGCCAAGAGCGAAATCTCCTATATTCAGGAGTGCACTTCTCTCCAACCGCCGCTGTAAGTTTTTCCACGGACAAGAATTAATTTTATTAGCAAAAATTGCCCCGAAACCTAGCTGACATCCAGCATATAGTAAAAATAATGTTGGGTCCATCGAAATAACCAAGGCTACTTATTGCAAACTATTCTAGTAAGTTTGTCAGCTTTAAACTATCTTTTTTGGTACCTATACACCGGGTACCTACACAGGTAGGTATATCCCGACCGCTAATACCGCGAAGTGATGACAAGTGTGAAGCTCTCGCCGTTGGCTATACAAGAGATGCTAGCCAAACCAAGACCACCGCGATATCCTCGGTCATGTGCTATGAAGTGTGATGGAGTTACCCGTGGACATTTCCTGAACGGAGAATAGCTTGGAGATAGGCAGGAAAGGTCTTCGGGTTTGGAAGCCATACTTTTTTGAAACACGGATATTCCCTTACTGTCTCTGACTTTTATTTTACCGGGTTGGGCTGTTTGAGTGAATCATTTCTGTTCTACATTTAGTTTGAGGCCGCAATGCAAGACTATCTAGGTTCTACGAATCCGTCGTCTCATGTCTCTGTGCCCTTGTAATAAGAAAAAAAAAATGTTTAGCAAATAGAGAGCACCTTTAATGTGCACTATATAGGGAAGGGTATAAAGTGCAAAACAGACACGGTAGCAAAGGAGAGCTACGAGCGGAAACCGGCTCAAGGTGATATGGGAATTAAAATCACGTTTGCTAAGGGGCCACAAGGAGTCGATAGAAAGCTCTGTATATTGGCAAGTCGATATTGCCTTGATAGGAGACACCCACTCAGGCAGGACATTAAAAGGGGCGCAGCTTGTATGAAGCGACCACTCACTAGCAGAGTACCAAAGTAGTGTTTGTATTTGAAATAAAAAGTTTCCTCATTGCTCCATTTCTCCATTACACATACACGTACATCAACCCAGCAATTGTAGGAACATATCCGGGGTAAAAATCCAGCCAGAAAACACCAAGTTACAGTCAAAGAAATCATAACCCAGAATAGAAAACCCCCGAAATCAAACACCAAAAAAACTTCTCTAAAAAGCAGATCTTTCTCACCGCCTCCAAAACTTCAACTTATCAATCTTCCTCTGCACATCCCAACCTGTCTCACTAAACCAATCACTAACCTTCTCACTCACGCTCCTCCCCGAGCCAGGGCCAATCGTGCTCCCATGACCAGAGCTACTGGCACCACTATAGCCCACACTCCCACTACCACCCGCAGCAGCAAATTTCAACCTGCCCTCAGCAATCTTATGCACGAGGTTCAACACAGCAAATGTCGTGGACCCGATAGCACGGAACGCAGCTAGAGCGGCGACGGCCCATAGAAGGAAAGCCAGGTAGCCGTTATTGCCGGCGTGCTTCTCACCGTAGGATTCCGAGACTGCCATTGCTAAGATCGCGTTGCAGATAACCCATATTGAAACCATGTACGTGCGCACGGCACGGTAGTAGTCCTCCTGCATTTGGAACTCCGAGGGGCCAGGTGTTTCGACTTCGAGCCTATCACGTAGATTTCGGAGTGCGGAGTCATACCCACTGTCGATATCCAGTTGCTCCGATGGCATCTCGAGTTCGACAATCGACTGCCCTATTGTACGGGCCGCGCCGAGATCGGTGTGCAATACGTTGTCTCCCTTCGTACCCCAAGTGACATCATGTGTGTTGCAGAATGCGTACACCTGGAGAGTGCAAATGTAGCTGGGAAGTAAAGCGAAGTACTGTATGGAGGAAGTGAACATGTGCCACGGGTCAAGGTAAAGGAAGGACATAATAAAGTACAGGCCAATGGTGGAAAGCATGGATACAACAACGTTCGTGAACACATTGTTACCCAAAGAAAGTTCGCTGGCCTCAGGGTCTTGGTTCAGTATCAACTGCTTGATGACCATGTATAGCGCTGCGAAAGTCGTGTATGTCATGATCACGCAGTAGACAAGCATACCAGAGAGAAACATCTTTTTCGCTCTGTTATGGGAGTCAGTACGTATTAATAAAGAAGATGAGCTATGGAGATATGGGCCGCTTACCCCTGAGGCCGATTGCCCATTGACAGTATAAATTGCAAACATATTAGCAAGATACATGCGTATCTCAAGATCGTGAAGATATATTTCCCGATGTTGTGCCCAAATGGATCCATCTCGGGGTCAGCCAGGGAGCCCGCAATGAAATAGAATGTGATATAGAAATTGGCCTAAATAACTCTAGCTTAGTAAATGCCCAATCCCGCATTATCTGCCTTGTTGTAAAGGATGGGCAACTCACCAGACCGAAGAACGTAAATCCCAAACTAACAAACTGATATACGAATTCAATGTGCAGCAAAATCTTCCGCGTGAGGGTGTGATCTGTTCGCCAAATCTGCTTGAAATGAATCAAAGAATATACAGCTGCGAAGAAGGCACCGTTGAGCCATCTACGGCGTTGAGATATAAACTCGGGAACCGCATCTAGAAAATAATTAGCGGTTGTGCCTGCTTATCATTACCGAGGGAAATGGAAACGCACCAGGAACATCAGTTTCTCCAACTGCACTCTTGACAAACTTCAACACCCATTGTTCCTCTCTCTTCGCCACCAATTCCCAACACAGAATTCTGTCTTCGGCGAGGTACATGTTCGCAGTGAAGACATCGGCGTCCTTCCCATGGAGCATCTCACCCTTGAAATATTGGCTAAGCGGACCGTGACCCGTTGAGTCATTCTGTAATGCATGATATCGATATGCACTGAGTGCACCCGGAAGGACAGTGATATACCCAAAAACTGATTCCAGCGGCTTATCCAAAATATTGGACATTTTGTACTCAAAATTTTGGGAAGCGACGAGAGGATTCAATAAGCCAAGATAGCCTTTCCCTTTACCAGCTTTGATCTCTCCGGCGGCACCTGCAACATTGGAGTCCTGATCGAATGCTTTCCAAAGGTGGTAAAGAGCAGTGGGCCCTGGCTTTGTCCCGACATCCAACATGATACAGACGTTAGGGGTAAGTGCTCGGCCAAATGCATTGAAAAACCATCGATGCGAATTCAGCTTCTTCTGGTTCTTTTCCTTCAAACAGAACAGCATCTGACAAGGAACAATGCCCTTCTCTGCGCCCTTGAACTTCAAGTCTGAATCTAAGGAGACTTGCGTTGTATATTCGTACACGTGGGCCGTGACTTCTTTCTGGTTGACGATATTCTTCGCAATCCCATCTTGGTACACTCCCATAGCAGCCAGAGCGTTCAGCGTGCGAGGATGGATTTTCTGTCGGCCATCAGCTATAACACAAACGACGATCTTCTGCCATCCATCTTTGCCCCAAGTTCTGGATTTTGTCCTTGAACAGAAGTGTGAGATGTTTCGCATGACACCATGCATCGTTCGTGTGAAGTCGATTTCGTTCTCGTTATACATGGTTATGCAAACAAATAACTCCGTCTCCCGCATAGTGCTGCCGATGTTTTGTCGTAGCTTGTAACCGTTTACTACAAAATCATCTGGATCACAGGTAACGGCCGTATATCGCATATGTGTAAATTCACGATCGTCACGCCTGGGAAGAAAACTGTGCAATATGGTCGGAATCTTGCATTCCAGGATAAGCTCGCCATTGATAAGCTTCACTTCCTTTCTCGTCATTTGCGCCTCGCGAACACCTCGGCGGTTTTGGCGCCCTTCTGGGGCTGGGCCATAGTGGACATTCAAGTCGTGCTTTTCGTCAAATTCATTATCGTCGTCCAAGTCCACTTTGCTCATAATGTCCTTCTCGTCTGTTACCATCGTAGACTCACTCATGTACGAATCGTATGAGCGGAGGCTTGCTCTGGAGTCGTTCTTATTATGACCCATCGCTCGACCATTGCCGCCAAATACATCGTCACCGTTCTCACCATCCGCGATGTCGATGCTTGTATCACCAACAGACGAGGCGGGTGCAGCTCCTGAAAATAAGGGTGCAGGTGGCAAGGGCCGTCTCGGACTCCCTCCATATCTTGAGCTTGGAGTTCCAGGCCGAGGGCTTCCATTAATATCAGGAGGTTCGTAATTTACGCTTGACGCAGCTGCAGATGGTCGCACGAAATCACCGCGAGAAGGGGTCCAAGGTCTTGTAGGCGATACTGGTCGAGCAGTAAATGGGGCCGTGTCCGGAACTGGGTCGACAGTAGAAGGAGCAATATTGGGCGCATTCCCTAGACTAGAAGTTGGCCGAGACGGGGATGACTGCTGGTGCAGTGGATGATATCTCTGAGGCGACGGTCGGACCGGGGATATCGAGGCTCTGGATTGACCACTGTTAGCTTCGTGTTCTGGCTTTTCTTCCAGAATATTGTAAAGGTCCCTGGGTCCTAATGCTGCTTGTATGGATGACAATGTAATACGTCTTAAACTCTTGGACGATTTTTTGGCAGGTGACTTAGGGCTTGCAAGGCGAAGAGGAGCTGGGGCAAGTGGATCATCCTGGAATTTTTTGGTTGGTGAAAGACCTGTCTTGTGTGGTTTTCTAATTATCTGCTGCTCTGAGGGCTTGAGTTGGGTGGTCTTTGAGCTGATGCTAGGGCCTTGATGTTGTTCAGACGCAGCGGGATACCCGGCAGCTAGTAACATCGAATCTGGAACCTGCAATTGAATAGGCAATGAAGACGTAGCTGCATTACCAAGTGGCACTTTTAAACCCTCTTCCACAAATCTGCTGGTCTTTTGTGTGGAATTTGGAGCATTCTTATTTGGGGCAGGGTCCTTGGGAACTGGGACAATTGTTGAAGAAGTAGGAAAAGGAGCAACTGCTCTTGAGCTCACATACTGTCGACGCATGGACGGAAAATGTCTCGTAAACCTCCCAGCGCTGCTCCTCGTATCAATATCTTCAGGTGTTCGATCGGCATTGCTTGGGCCGGTAGCATTACCGCCTGATGGCAGTAATCTCATGGTGGCGGAATTGTTATTCCTCGACATTGAGGACATAATGTCTTCGTTATCATCAATTGTTGAGTTTCCAGAGTATCCGTACGAGGGTGGTTCGTCTTCGTATGATGGCGGCGCATTATGCCCGCGCAAGGGCGTGGAGGAGTCCATGTTCGCAAGGTGCTGTTAACAGAGACCCTCTTCTGCTCTGTAAGGTGACTGTTAGGACAAGTTATATTGAATGGCTTATGGTAACTCACAATAGCAGTCTTGAGGAGCGGCGACCAGTTGGCGCTTCGGACAAAAAAACGTTGGCCGCCCTATATCCTAAGATATTGGTTTATAGAACGCAGGGTCGCTGGCGTAAAATGACAAGCTCTTTGGATCGGATCAGAAGTCCATTCGGCATGAGAAATAACGCAGACGGCAAGTATAGATAGATTGCCTTGCCGTTCTTCGCCAGTTGCGCGCTCCGCGAGCGAGAGACCGTGGCAGTTTGATAGCGAGACTGATGTAGATATTCAGAGCGTAGTAATAGTTAAGGTATATGTTTGGGTAGTAGTGACAGCTTCGGTAGAAACGAAAGAGCGACAGCAAGACTTAATTGCGAGAGAAATAAGCGCCACCAGATGGGTATCCTCAATAATGACGGCGGACTAAAAGTTGAGATGCTCCGCCGAGCCCAGCTTCTGTTGACAAACCACCGTTGCTGCAGCAACCGCCAGCCCGTGAACTCCGCCATATCGATATCCAGCATGCAGAGTTACAGTCATAAAATAACTTAATAAGATAGACCAAAACACAGCCAGCTCCCGGGACACAGCAGGAAGACTGCTGTGCACCGTAGCAATGGGTTTCGGTCATTACGTTCCATCGTCCGCGGCGGAAATGCAGCACAAATAGCCGTGAACGACAACCTGAATAATTATCAATGAATCACCGGAACAGAATGAAGAGAATATTAGCAACCCTCCCTCAAAAAGTCTCCTGCTCCCAAACATATGAAGAAGGCAATAACCCCTCCACCCCCACGACCCTCCAGGTCGAATCCTCCCTCCCATTCCCCTCTGTAACGACAACCCTAATTCCCGGCACAACATCCCTCAATACCTGTCGACACTTCCCGCACGGATTCAGAACACCTCTCCCGTTATTCCCCACGGCCACAATATGAGTTAATGTAACCGGTTCTGCCGCAGCAACCCCCAAAACGACCATCTCGGCGCATGGTCCGCCCGTGAAGTGGAACACATTGACGCCCGTAAAGATGCGGCCATCGGAAGAGAGGGCCGCGGCGGCGACGCTATGCTCATCACTTACAGGAAGAGAGTCTATTGTTGCCCTAGCGGTTTTGACGAGGTCAAGGACTTCGTCCGAGGGCTTGGAGGGGTCGGACATGGTAGCTGGTAAGCACAGGATGGGCTGCTGTAACCATTTACAAGGCGAAGCAGCAAACTTGTGTCAATCAATACCCCGCCACGAGCTCCCCGCCGGCCGTCCAGAGTCAACATCAACAGCCCTACGTGCCCCGCACGCTCTTAACAATGCTTATAGCTAAGAGAGTTTCGTCTTATCTTGTCAATGACCTTCTTACGGGACTTTCGCGCCGCGTAAAACATAGATATTTGAGACTCAGAACCACCGGCCCTGAATGAACTCATCAATTGACCTGGCAAGGGTGGAAGGTCACAGCCCACAATAACGACTGCATGCTTTGTACTTGGAAGTTTAATTTGTTCTATTTTCGGCTTACCTTGACCTCTTTTCACAGATGTTAGTCCAATGGCTAACCAAATGGTATTGTTTAACCAAATTTACTTCTTTCCTTCTATACACGTTGCGAAAGCATGATATATGTACTGCGTCCTCAATTCTTGAGTGTATATAGAGCTATACTACCGCCCACCTGAAAGAACATCCGCTGAGATGGGATGGGACTGAGTCAACCCTACTTGCTTAGCATACTTCTCCATTACAAACTCATAATTGCCCTTTGAAGCCTCTGTCTGCGGATGCCCACGACCCAACTTATTCATATTCCACTCATAAACGGTTTTCAGCAATGGCTGCGCCTCACCAAACCGATCCGCTTTGGCATAAGCTACCGCGAGATTGTTCGCCAGATTCATAGCGAACGGATCGGCGCCAGGGCCCTCACTACGGGACTGTTTATACGCTTGTTCCAACACTGCTATTTTCTTCTTCTGGCCTTCCTCCGTGTCCAGCCGACCATACGAGTCCGCTAGATTTGCCGAGACTTTCAGGGTCGTCACATCCCCCTCGCCCAAGTTCTCCCTAGCAAGCTTGATAGCATAT
The DNA here is from genome assembly GCA_014805645.1 of Spiromastix sp. SCSIO F190. Classification (NCBI taxonomy): domain Eukaryota; kingdom Fungi; phylum Ascomycota; class Eurotiomycetes; order Onygenales; family Spiromastigoidaceae; genus Spiromastigoides; species Spiromastix sp. SCSIO F190. The sequence goes on along the minus strand of WXTY01000006.1, from coordinate 409,061 downwards.
TCCTGCCTTGCAATCGCATTCTCAACCTGGCCTAATTGTCTATAGGCAGTCGCAAGTAGGTCCATGGACACGATAGTCTCGCGATGCTTCTCGCCAAAACGGTTAGTTCTGTACCGGAGAACCTTTTCATGCAAGTCGGCGGCTTCCTGCACGCGTCCGGCGCGGTTGTAACTGTTCGCCAGGTTGCTCATGCATATCTGTGTGGTCTCGGAGTTTTCTCCTCCGCCGACCGCTTTCAACGCTATTTGCAACGCCTGTTCCTCCAGGCCCAGCGCCTCGTCGAATCTGTGTTGGCCTTTGAGATCCAGCGCTAGGTTGTCCAAGGCTTTGGCGGTGTCGATGTGGTCTGGGCCCAGGACTCTTTGTCTGATTGCGTGTACTTCTTTATCAATTCTTTCCGCCTCGTCATATTTTCCGTTCCATCGAAAGTCGTAGGCGAAGGCACTCTTCAAATCAAGGGTGGCTGCATGTTCGGGCCCAAGCAGTTCTTCGACTTTGGATAAAGGCTGGCGCGCTTGTTCCAGTTGACCGTTTTTCACGAGCTGATTGAACTCGTTGATCAAAGCCTGTACTTGAGAGTGGAATGTATCTTGATCTTTTTTTGTTGTCATGTTGGACAGACACTATCCCATTGACCGATCAGTCCGGTTAAAACAATGGATTGAGGATTTTATATTTCAAAAGAAGTAGAAGAAATGCAAGATTGAAATAAATGTGCCATTTGGAAGTATGGTGGCCTAATATAATTTCACCTTTAGTTACGGCTCATCGCCCAGATTTTGTGGGTGGATAAGTAGGGGTGATCGCCTCGTATTGCACCATGATCAACCCAAATTGACATCAGTTTTTGAGCACGCCGCCCACAGGCGGGGCCTTTTAAAATGAATGCTCCAAAATCAAAGGTATCATACAGTTAAGGAAGGAAACATTGGAAGAAGCTTGAATAGGCTCCATTTCCCTCCAAGGCGCGTCTGTTTTCAGCCGGAAACTTCCAGGAGGATAGGCCGAAACCTCGCTGCTCAACTTTTATTTGAACAGAAAGGGGGAGTCACCTGCGGGGTCGTAGAGCTTTGTTCAATACATCGGTAGATGCATGGGTGCCTGGACACATGGACACAATGCTCCAAAATAATGAAAAGTATAAATATCGATGCGAGTTTCTGCAAATTACTGTACTGCTGCAATTGTATGAAACTTGACATGACCTAACGAGAAGAAAAAGCCCGTATATAACGCCAATTTAGTTCATGTCACATAGATAAGAAAAAAAAAAAAAAAAAGGATGAAAAGAGACCGCCTGATATCTTCTTTTCTGTCAAGTCCATGATTACATTGTTGCACCTGTCTGTTTGTTCAGTTTCATTATCGTTGCGGACCATAAACATCATATCTTCAATTCGTCCTCTCGTACTTCCAAAATGCATCAGAACGTAAGAATGACAACCACTTAATACCAATTTGCGTCCTTAGTAAGACGTGATTTTCGTGAATGAGGGGAGGGGAGAGAAAGCAAACCCATTCTCTGCCTACCTTGACAGTTACCGACCTTCCACGGTAGTTCGTACGTTGCTAGGTTGGCCACGCAGGGTAAGGTCTCTATTCACTCTCCACTCAGCAATGGCTCACGCTCACGATCAGCGGGCTCCGGCTCAGCAAGACTCCTATAGAAAAAGTTCCTCTTGTAGTACCTGGTCGTGGTACTATTGAGGGACGAGACAAAAAAGACGCCAAAGATGACGAAGGCGAATATCCACTGTAGAGAGATAATCTTGATGGAGAATTGCTTGAGGGCCAGTGCTGAATAGAATGTCAGCTAAGACTACGGAGACGGGATGGGGTGCATGTGGCTTACAGAGAGTCAACAGACTGAGCGAGTATCCATACGCAGAATCGTTCCGGTGAGCAATATGTCCCTGTCCAAACACGAACAACACCCAGATGAAGACGTTCGCAACGATTCTCTTTGCCACACTGTTTCCTCCAACAGCAACGGCGCCGTTCCAGAACAACGTAGTAAGGGTCCATGCATATGGGCCAGCTACTGCGGGGAGATGAATAAATAGCGGCAGGTTGGAATGTCTCCAGTACACGATCCCCTGGCTAATCAGGTTTGCAATATCAATTATCTCAGCTCCCCAGAAGTAGTTCCGGACCCAGAGCAGAATGAAAGCAAGGACGAATAGGTTGTTGAGAATGTAGTAGCTGGCAACGTTGGCAGCTGCGGCTACGTGGGCTGTATTGGACGAGAATAGATGCCCGATGTAGCCAAGTTGAGAGAGAAGCAAGATGATCCTGATAATATGTTACTCTTTCAACCACAGTAGTTTACTCTTGACATTGGCTCTGACAAGAGAGCTTACCAGTAAATTCCCGTAATAATAGTGCTCTGCGAGAATGGGGTCAGGTTATGCTTGGCCTGCTTCCACACAGTGGTCCCATCCGGGACGTCATCGGGTCTGTGAACAGAATAGTATATGCCAAACACGACGACAAGTAGCCACGAGATCGGGGTCAGGACACGATATGCTATGATAGCATTCCGTCCGTACGACTCCCGCGTGGAGAACGGGTTGTCTGTTCAACATAACTGGAGGTTAGCAAGTATTCAGGTCTAGATGCTGGATGTAAGCAATCAAGACGTACATGAACCGCCCGCCATATTTCACTATGCAATCGATAGGGTAAGCTGTAAAAAGTCGACGGGAGAAAGCAGGTATGTGTGCAACGACCTTAGTGCCGGAATAGTTCAAAGTAAAACAGCAGAGTGGCGAATATCCAGGCAGACGAGTTTACAGAGACCTATTCTTCTTTAGCCGTTCGAAGGCCCGCGATATCCTGCTTTCAGCTCAAACAGCAAACGGAATCAAGCCCCGGAGTCAAAGACAACGACACATCCAGCCAACAAGAAGGGGGAGAGAGAGACATTGAGGCATATATGGCTGATAAGGGAGGCTTTATATACATACCCCAAATACGGCTAACCATGCCACCCCGCATGGATGTCGCAATTAATAGGCAGTCGTATGCTGCACGTACTGAATTGATTGGACCCTTGGCGTTCAGCGTGACCACAGCTGGAGTGCGAACCTCACGACTAGGCAGAATTTCAGTCGGTAGAGCGGGTGCACCAGGAGCATTGCCGAGTTCCTCAGAGATCTGAGCATAAACAGGTCTCAGCTGTACTGGCTTGCTGATTGGAGCAGGACACAACAGTGAAGGGCAGGATGGTGTTGGATTGGACAGACAACCACAGGACTTGATATGGACAGAGGAGGGGCGAATGTGCTGAGCCATGCTCAAATGATCCCGTGGCCGTCGATGAGGGAGTGTGTGCACTGGCTGTACAGACACAGTACCTGCGAGTACTCTTTCGCCCCGCAGACGGCGACAGATGCGCGTGTCCCAAAGAGGTAGCGTGTTTGTCCGCGGCTGGTGACGGCGACGCACGTTCTAACCCAGAATGGCTAGCGTGGTCAGCCAATGCGGGGGGCCATCTTGGCATTTAGCCACGCTAGTCCTAGTGCAGACTAGAGCAAACCTTCGCCAGCAGGCTGAGATCACCGGGAAGGCACGACTTCTGCAGGTCAACACTCGAGGACCTTGAGAACGACCGAGTTATTTGTTCGAATCGAAAGTCGAGGGGAATCAGGTGCATCGTCCATCCCCATCTACTATCGATATTCGTGCACATCTCTCCCTGGATCTGCGTGGCTAATGGACAGAGCACTCTCTTGGAGAGCTGATATGTCAAGCTACTCTTTACGAAGGAGTTCCCTGCATCCGACTCCCAGCGTTAGAGAATGAGGGGCTTCTTGACAGGTACCTTGGAACAAGCAATCTGCGCTCACCCAGCTCACCGCGTGATCTCAGCTGTGACATGCTAGTTTCACTTTACCGACTTTTGGTACAAATACTAACCCCGAGTACTGTATTTGGATGTCTTTATGTTCTGTTGATAACAATTAGTTATTCTTGCTCCCATGCTTTTTCTTTAGCAAACTACACTGTTGGCAGATATGTCCAGGATTGGCTTTTTATGTGCTGTATCAGAATGTATGATTATGTAACTGTGGCTTAAGTCGGGCTGAAGACAACACCGGCATGAAGTTATAAAAGGGTTATTGAATTGAGGTTCATTCATTCTTTCAGACAGATGTCGCTCAATTATTAGTGGCAGACTACGGTACTGCGGCCGTAGGAACCGCAAGAAGTCCGCTGTTGAATTTAGGAGCAGTTTGGGATCGACAAGAGAACCTCAACAGTCAACAAGAATCATCCGCTCCACGCAAATCTTCTTTCTCTCGATCTCCTCCATATTCCCACAGTCTGTCTCACATCTGTTTTGAGCAAGGGAGATGGCTTGAAATCATGGCAACTTTATGGCAAGGTTCGCCTACCTCAGGCTCTGTAACATCTGAGCAGATCAATGTTAATGCCGGTTTAGATCTGAAAAGCGCCATTCTTCACACTCGATTTTGAATAGCCCGGTCAATCCTAGGTAGATCTTTGAGTCCGACCCTCGTTAGGGTCGGTTGGAATCATGTTATCAAAGGGCCATGTCACCCCCCCCGAACTTGAAGCGCTTCTCTATGTTGCAGAGCACACTACTATCCCGGTTCCTCGAGTTCGATATACTTACAATGGACCGGGCGGCATCTATATCTCAATGGATTATATCCAAGGCACAAATCTTGAATATCTGTGGATGCTTGGCCTGCTAAATCCTGACGAACAAGACGCCATTATTAATGACATGGCAGCTATTCTGACTCAGCTTCGGGCACTTCATCCTCCCAAAGACGGGATAGTCGCATCTACACAAGGCGGACCTATTCTCGACTATCGCATTGGTAGTCATCTTGTTGGTCCATTTCATTCACAAGCCAGCTTTCATTCATTTTTGCGAGGTGGCGTTCCACCAGACAACATAGTCAAGATTTTTGGCGAAGAAGTTGCAATATGCCATAATAACAGCTACCGGACCTGTTTCTCACATGCAGACTTGGCACCGCGGAACATTATCATACGCAATGGCAGGATTGTTGGAGTTGTGGACTGGGCAACAGCAGGCTGGTATCCTGAGTATTGGGATTTAACAAAGGCATATTTCACCTCCTTCAAAGTGCCGGAGTGGTACGAGAGACTGAAACTTAAGCTTCCTTCGTCATATGAAAACGAGCTCATGGCAGAGAAAATTCTTTGGACACTATATGATGAACCAGGAAATGTTAATTCTTGATTCCACTCTTTTCAAGAGCATGATAAGTCTTGAACAGTGGATCTTAGAGAACTCTGTAACATATATATGAGTGACTGGAGCATAATAAATATAAGATCTTCCGTTGACTGGGCTTGCAATGGCTGTTGGCTTCTGCAGCCGCATGATTTGCTTGCAGCATTACTGTCATCGATAAACGCATTGTCACCTCACATAACCTACTGATATCGAAGAGGTTTAGTTAGTAATGGACCTCTTGAAGCTTTCCATGTTAACTCTACCTTGAGAGCATATTTTTGAGGCATGCATAACACATAATCATATTAATTCTATCCCGAAAACAATCCTCTAGGACAAGAAGGCTAGTCTATAGGGGAAAGCTCAGGTGAATTAGCAGTAGTGGTATTCGAGAGAGAAAAAAAATGCACTTGCATAATTTCAGAGACGCGGGAATGCTAATTTCAATACTTGAAGTCTAGGGAGAAAGACGACATCTGCTTGCTTTAGTACAGCCAAGCTCGAAGGCACCGTAAAGGAATTCTGAGCATGTTCATGTAAAGCTCGTAGGGAATCGTGAATTCTTAACCCAAACGGATCTATGAACGCACGCAGGAGGGTTTCTTTAAAATTCAGCAAAGGCAAGCTCATAAGCCAATCCAAGCGTCATCTTAGCATGCTGCAGCATGTGGTCGAAGCTCAGATACTCGATCTTGTCGTCTGTCGTGTGGATTTTATGGTCGGAATTCTCAAAGGAAGACTCGATGACGAAGGCGGAAGGGTAGCCGTACCGGCTGGCTGAGGCGTGATCGGAGCAGGCGTAGCCACATTCCGTGAGAACAAATGGGATGTCGCAGTACTGTAGTCATATAGTTAGTAGAGTATTCCTTCGTTTCTTACTTTACGCGGGAACTTACCGAGGTGATGACCGTCTTGATGAACTCAGTCAAACCCTCATCGACGAAATCCGTTATAACACCCACAGACTCCGGTTTACCCGCATCAAGCGTCCCCTGTACATATCCCGTCATGTCCTGCTGAAGCATAGCCTTCACATCCCTCCCGGCCTGGCTGTAATTGGAGAAAATGGCCTGGGAACCCAGCAAGCCACCTTCTTCGGCCGAGTACCAATGGAACTCCACTGTATTTGGTGCCTTTCCTTGCACAATGTCTTCGGACTGTAGGAGCACGCGGAAAGCTTCGAGGATGGTTACAGTGCCGCTGCCATCGTCGTCTGCGCCTGGGGCAGCTAGGAGAGAAGGGAAGAAGAGGTTAATGCTATCTTGATGAGCGCCGATCACGACGGTTTTGTTGCTCTGGCCGGGAATCGTAGCGATGATGCTCGGTTGACCCCAGGCGTGAGGGAACTTCTCAGCAGTAACGTTAGAAGCTCCGGAGTCCTTGATGGTTTTCTGGACTTGCTCGAATAGCCAGTTTGCCGACTCGACACCTGTTTCTGACTTGTAGTATCGCGTGTGGAAGGCGCTAAAGCGGGTTAAGTGGTCCTCCATGTTCTTCTTTGACAATTGCGCAGCCATCGGTTTGACCGTGGTAGTATGCTTGACATCCGCGGGGTACTTCACGGTGGCCTTGTCGGCTAGTATGAGGGGGTAGATACCCTGATGAGCTTCTGCTGTTATGTCGATGAAGTTCAAGCCTTCCTATAGAGCTCATAGTTAGCATGATATCAATATCGATACTGCTAAAAGTCAAAAGGAGATAATTACCCGCTTGAGCTCCCACTTCTCGTCCTCAGTCACCCATCGCGTATTACCGGGACCAAGCTCAATAAAAAACTTCTCCAGCACGCCATCCTTCTTCGAATCGGCCAGCGGCACCTGATCAAGCGATCGAGCGAGCACGGTAGCGCCCAGCGCCAGCAGTAACGAGAGGGACTTCATGCTCACGAGCTCCCTCCAAAGAGTGATAGGGTTGATGGAATGAACAAGTAAATGAGTGGGATGAGTAGAATAGCCCAGGAACGACAGCAACGAGGGCTATATACCTGTATATGTATCAGAACAGAACCGCGTGAGGATCTCTCGTGCCATGTCCAGCCAGCCCTGCGTCATCGGCGGGTATCCAGCGCAGGGCCGAGGCTAGGCTGCACCGGGAAGGAGGGTCTTCTGCTTTTCTACTTTGCAGTTTTTGTTATGCTACGGTTGGACGATGGTCAAAGGATATCCAATCGACGAGGTTACTTATCCATATGGACTGACAGGGAGACATTTCAGAAGTATCAGTATTTGACTCCGACACGCAACACGAGAAGTGGTCCCCGTTTACACACATCGTATCTTGTGTTTGAGGGAAAGGATGAGCTGAAGAGTTGAAATAAATGGCACCTCCTATATGCTCTACTTTCTCTTCTTTGCTTTGCTAAATGAAAGAAAGGAAGAGCCATGTCTGTTGGCTGTTGCATATTGGTGTCTCTCTGGGCAGGGTAAGTATGCTCGCAGTATCGCTTGTAGCTCAGCCTAGTCCTGGGAAGCGACTCATCCACCCGTCTAGCCTTCTTGTTCCCTGTGCTCAGATATACCATTCAACAAGAAAGTTATTATCGGTATATAACCCGTATCACTATATATCACCATATCACTACACAGTATATCACTGTCTCCAAGAATCAACATGACAGCCGATGACTCATCTGCCTGACTAATGCCAGCGAATAGGGAGTCATCGGGCGCCCTCGTGTCCATCTACAAAGCATATCAGGGCCCTTTAAAGCCAGCACGTAGACATCCCGCCGCTGCCGTCGTCAATTGGATCTGGTCGCATCGATACTCAAGTCCTTCTTCGCTACTTAGACACGCCTCATGGCCATCCACCCGAAGCTGCACTCCAGCCCGAGTCCTGGGCCTGGGCATCTGACGCCGCAACAGGCTCACCAGATCTCTGCCTGGACGCAGCAAGCCGCGCAGCAGACGGTGCAAGTGTCCGCGACCACTGCCGCTGGCGGAGACACGTCTCTCACTATTCCGTTGGACGAGGACCATGTCCCCAACACCCCGACTCCATTGCGCCTAAAATCCGTTCGCGTGAATCCAGAAAATGATGCGGTTCCCATCCCAACTACTTCGACGTATCGCCGCAGAGAGCCCATCCGTCGCGATAGCTTAAAGAGACGGGACGCATTGTTGAAAGGCAAGGAGGGGAGTCGGCGGAGACAGCGCTGGGAGAACGGTACGTGCACACGACAAACACACCGATCACAAAGTTATACATTCCCATTGGAAAAAGCAGCGTAGTACCAGATCAGTGGCACTGCGGCTACGCCTGTATGAAGTTTGTAAATCACGCTATACCTGCACCCCAGATAAATGCATCTGCATGAAGCCGAAGCCAACGGAGTGGGGCTGACATTTACCTGTCCGCTTTTTTTATATTTTCCAGACCGCCTTCTCAACAACCCTTGGGCCCAAGCCCCCTCTGCAAGCGATTGGCAGATCCAACCCACTTATCCGCGCCATACCACTGTTCCGTATTACCTCGCCCATTTGTGGGATGCTCGTGTCGCTGTTAAAGAACACTCGCGCACTCCCAAGGGCAAATCTGCTCGAACCGACGATGTGGATAATGAGAGTCAGATTCCCAAGGAGCTGCGGCTGAGATTGAAGCATGCGCGTGCTGCGAGGGGTCTCTTGCATGATTTGGAAGAAGACATCAGACATTTCGTGCAGAAGTACAATGAGAACCAGGCTATGCTGCGGAAGGAGGGTTTACAAGATGCGCCATCTCCATTGTCCGATGATGAAGATAAGACAAAGGCAGCAGAGGACGAATCCGAGGAAGACGATGAAGATGAAGTTGTTTTCGTTGGTAGAAATGGTTGCATGCATGATTCTCCTGAGCGGAAGAGACGCCTAAGGAAGCTGAAAGAGGACATGGGAGCGAAGCTTGAAAAGGATGGCGAGAAGCTGGTATTCGAGAGTTTGGAGGAGGATAGAGCTGCTGGCTTTGGGTCAGTGGAGATTTTCAATTCCCTTCCGTCTTACTTTCAATTGCTAACAATTCTTCAGCCGCTGGCTCGTCCATTCTCTCGCATCATACTATGGTCTCCGAACCTGGTCTGTAACAGTGGGCAATCCTCCTCGTCGAGAGGCTTATGTGGGAATAAATGAACAGCCCCATCGTGCTGGTTCTTGTGCCCAAGGTCTGAATCAGAAACATCTCACTGCGAGCAGTGTTTCTTCGAATCCCATGTCGGGTCTTGTACTTCCGCGACCGCTGTGGATTTCGATCTGAAGTTCTCGTTTCGATAGAAAGGCCCTCATCATAAAGCGTATAGAAGGAGAAGCAGATGCCATTGCTAAGCTACATGCATTACACATCATCTTCCTGCCATGTGATTATTAGACTCTATAGAATTGTAAGGGCTGTGATGGTCACCCATTAGGTAGGCTACAGTTGCGACCTGAGTTCCTATAGAACGTAACATCATATATATACCATAGGCTGCCAAGTTGCTTCCCCATAGTTTGGGACCAATATAAAGCAGTTATATGGCGCGATATTTGTACTGCTGTTGCGCTGTTATAAATAGTAAATAAGTTGCTGTGTCAACATGCCACTAAAATAGGGGTGGAGGCAGCCACGCGAAGTCGTGACCCCATGCAACTTTTCTAGATAGCACTCGCATCTACCGACAAACAAACTGCACACGAGCAAAAGGCCTGGCAGCTTCATTCTGCTAGCTGCGCCGTTTTCCAGCATGGACCAAAGACATCATGTATCTTCACCGCAACAACAAGGTCAAACTGGGGTAGCTGCGCATCAACAAAACGGGGCGTCAACAAACAAGCAGGGGTCTGAGGAATTGCTGGATTCATTCAATCGGCTCTCTCTTGCAACAAGCCCAGTGACAAACACTCAGGGACCTCCTCCATTACTGTCACCTCTCAGATCTGCTTCCCAAGCATATGAGAGGGGCCAGTCGCGTCACCATGATTCGCCTTCGAGAGACAAACTTGCCCGCCCTCCCCCAACCCCGCGACGAACGCCTAGCTCCAGCTCCCTGAGGGATGAAAGGAGGAGGTCCTCAACCCCGGGTTTACAGAAAAAGTCCTCTGTTAGCTCTCTACGCTCTGTGCATAACTCAAGCAGCACCACGACCCCTCCCCGACCAAGTCTCTCCCGGCGTTCCTCCTCGAACATGTTGACCTCCCCCGCACACCCCAAATCACCTTTGGCTTCGGCGGACGTTCCTGCTCCTCCTCCTCTGCCAACGGCTTCTTCGATTGCTGCGGATTATTTTAAGAGAGAGCTTGCTGTGCATCAATCCGGGGAGTTGCAATCCAGGGCTTTGGTTATTATGCAAGACGCGTGTTATGGACATAGATATTCGAGGCCAAGGACGTCCAAGGCTGGGTTGGAATCTATTGTTGAGAGGCCGGAGCGTTTACAGGCGGGTGTACTGGGGCTTGCCACTGCGTATATTCGGATCGGAAAGAGATATCAAGGAGGGTCATTTGCGCCGCATCCTGATATAGACTTGAAGACGTTGCCTGTCCCACCTTTCCAGATTCGCAAGACGTCGAGGACCTTGTCGTTGGACTCTCCTGCTGTGACGCATATTCATGGGACGAAGTGGATGGATGAATTGAGAGCTATGTGTGATGCTGCGGAGTCCCGATTGGCTTTGAATGGAAAAGAATTGGTTCGTCCGAGTAACTCTGGGAAGGATGATGGCTTGTCGAGTCCACCTAAACTACACGAAGGGGATCTGTACTTATGCGCAGAATCCTTAAATGCGTTTGAAGCAGCTCTGGGAGGAGTATGCGACGGTGTCGACTCTGTGTTTGGGCCTGGTTCTGCTCGCCGCGCGTTCGTCTGCATTAGACCGCCTGGTCACCATTGCTCTGCGAACTATCCCTCCGGATTCTGTTGGCTGAATAATGTGCATGTTGGTATTGCGCATGGTGCAATGGCCCACGGACTTACACATGCCGCGATTATTGACTTCGACCTACATCACGGTGACGGTTCTCAGGCCATTGCGTGGGAACAAAATAGGAAAGCTACAACGGCATCTAAGAATGCGGCACAACATAAGAAAACGGCGATCGGTTATTTCAGTCTACATGATATCAATTCTTACCCATGTGAAGGTGGTGACGAGGCTAAAGTACGGAATGCAAGTGTTTGCATCGATAATGCCCATGGACAGTCTGCTTGGAATGTGCATTTGGAACCGTGGAAGACGACGTCGGAGTTTTGGAAATTGTATAATGACAAGTATTTGATCTTGCTCAAGAAAGCGAGGGCATTTCTACGGTTGCACTCTGAGCGCTTGCGCAGCAATCCAAATGGCCCAACACCCAAAGCGGCTATTTTCTTGTCTGCTGGCTTTGATGCGAGTGAGTGGGAGGGTGCTGGTATGCAGAGGCATAAGGTGAACGTACCAACGGATTTCTATGCACGGTTCACTGCAGATGTTGTTCAGCTTGCGGAGGAAGAAGGCCTTGATGTGGATGGGAGAGTTATAAGTGTCCTTGAGGGAGGGTATAGTGATCGTGCCTTGATCAGCGGGGTCTTGAGCCACCTTTCAGGTCTCGCGGATACTAGAAGTGTATTGGATGATACAGATATACAAACCAGTCGCCTAGCTTCCGAGATGTTAAATCGTTTGGGTTTGGTCGACAATAATAACAATAAAACGACTAATACCGAAGATGCCGATGAGCCTGTGAGCTTTGACTCAGAGTGGTGGTCGGCTCCGTTGCTTGAAGAGCTGGAGAAGCTTGCCTACCCGCCACCTCCTGCGCCAGTTCGTAAGACTCGTGAAAAGGGGCCCCCGACATACTCATCCCCCACCCAGGCATCGGCAGCAAAGATCGTTACCCCCACCCGCGAGAGGAAATCATTGGGCACTCCACGCATTGATGAAGATGCGTATATTCCCCCTCCGCTTCCACCTGTCGATTGGGCCACCGCAGCAGTAGCACTGTCGAAGTGTCTAATTCCAACTGATCGCCAAGTAATGAGCTGCCAACATTCTGATCTCAAGGTTGAAGTAACTCGACAACGACGTGACCGTCATTCGGTGAATGCGACGGAGCTACAAGCTGCTGTGGGGGATCGTAAACATATGAGGCTCCGGGAGAGAAAGCCTAAAGCCCCCTCGCCTGTGGATTCTACTCCGCAGAAGGCTAGGGCACCCTCAGGGAATCATCGGAGAACTACCATTGGGTCAGTTAGTGATTTGCCTGAAGCGTCCGTGGCCGGATCGGCGAATACGAACACGAAACCATTTGATGTTGTTGTACCACAAGCGCAAGGGTCTATTAGCTTGGCTTCTGATGCGAATTTGACTACTGACGTGGATAGCGACCAAGTGCCAGAGATACTTTCCAGACCTTCGAGTAAAGGAAGGTCGATGAGCTCACGACCATCATCGTCAACGAGCGGGAAGGCTAGTGAGTCACTAGCAGCTAAGAAACCCAGAGCCGTTTCGTCTTCTCGGGCACCGGCGACCAGCACTCGCTCTAGCCCTAGGAAACCGTCGTCGACTTCTTCATCTCGGTCTATCTCTCAGGCGCGATCTGTTAGTGGTTCGGAAACCCCTCGGACAAAGGAAGAAGACAAAGATATAGAAAATTTGTCCTTGAAGGTCAGAAGAATAAAGCTCAAGGTTTCTAGCCCGGAGGAGATCGCTGCTCGTGAGAAGAAAGCCGCCGAAGAGAGGAAAAAGGTTATGTCTAAGACGTCGAGAAAGCCGCAGACATCGAAGACGTCCAAGACGCCTGCGTCCTTTAAACCAGCGGGAAAGACCTCGTCACGACCAGGGAGCGCTGTACACCCGGAAGCAAGTCCGCAACATACCGATCCTGTAAAGCAGGAAGTACCATCATATTTCAGCCAAGAAAACGTCTCTTCTCATACTTCCCCCCCTGATTTAATCTCGCCTCTATCAGTGGAAAGCAGACCGACGCCAGATTGGTCAGCGAGCATAACTTCTCCACCCATCGATACCACACCAATCGACACCTCCAATACACCTGTGGCCTGCGTTAGCAAGAGGCCCACTGTTTCCGAAGATACATCTCGCTCAGCTGCTCCGACGCCTGCTGGCCCTGAAAATCCTCCTCAGCAGCAACCCCAACCTCAGATTACTGTCAAGTCGCCTCCGCGCTCGACTTCATACCAGCTTCCTGTCTTCACGTCCACTTCGGCGATTCCGTTCGCTCCGTCCAATGAAGCTAGTCGGCCCAGGCCGCTTTCCGAGGGTGGTGAGCCTCAGGGGCAGTAATACTGGTGACCAATCATCCTAACATAATCCTCCTCTTGCATCATTTACCTTCTTTTCTCGTTTCCCGCCGTTTGTTTCTTCCCACCTCTTGGATGCACGCCGGTTTATTTTATTCATTCATGAATCCTCCGGTTTTGGCGTATGGCGGATAACTGCTGGGCGTTCAGCCGGATCCTGCTGCATTATTGGGGGATAACCCATTAAGATTGCTTTTCTTTCTTGCCTTTTTTCTCTATTCCCTGGCTATTCTTGTATGTACTTTGGGTTCATGCGTCTTCCTGTTCTCTGTGTGATTTGTTTGATATACCCCAAGGCATGTTTGATTAGGTTTGGCATTTTATACTTGTTATTACACTTTCGAAAAAAGTTAATATTCCACTGTGAAATGGCAACAAACATTATTTTTGATGTTTTATTCCGCTAAAAACAATATTTAATATTTGCAAGTAGAACGTATACTCCCTTTCCCTCCATTGATTCCGCAGGTCTCCGCTTGACTAAGCTTCTTGGCTGGAACCTTCTCCGCGAATCCACCACCGTCCATGATCGATCAACGACATCTGCGGCGAACAAAGTCGGAGGCGCTGCTGACGAGTCGCTGGTGGCCTGGCTGGGTGCAAATAGACGAGATTGCTAATCTAGCTTTTACCTCTTCGCCATAGGGTATAAAATAAAACACACTCACTCCCCCGGGCCACCCGGCCCTTTCAACATGGCTCCTCCGTCAGACTCTCCCTCGCAGCAATCCTCCTCATTCACGCAAATGGACCCGGACCACGATCTCGAATCTATAGGTCAGCACTGCCAATTCACATACTGCAACCAGCTCGATTTTCTCCCGTTTCGCTGCGAATCATGCAAGGGAACGTTTTGTCTAGATCACCGTACCGAGACGGCTCACAAGTGCTCGCGTGCCGGAGAATGGGCAGCAAATAGATCAGGAGTCAATAAAAATAATAGCATGCTCGCATCATCTAAGCCGCCGAGCAAACCCACCGTTTATAACTCTGCGCAATGCTCGCATCCAGCTTGCAAGACGCTTATACATACGCTGCAGAATACGGGCGTACACTGCCCGAATTGCAATAGGTCTTACTGTCTCAAGCACCGCATGCGCGAGGATCATGATTGCTCCAAGCTGATACCAATCGGCGCCCGAGCGACGGGTCAAAATGGTCCGTCGCAAGCGGAGAAGGCACGTCTCGCGTTTTCAAGGTTACGAACGTGGGGAAAGGATAAATCTAGCACTGTGGCGTCGAATCTGGCGCCGAAACCCTCGAAGCCGAAACCAAATAGTCCAGCGGCGCGCGCTGTGGCGTTGAACGCGCTGAAGAAGAACGCAAAGGGAGATTCGAAATTGCCTGTCGAGAAGAGAATGTACCTCCACGTTGAAGCTTCTGCAGATACGACGACGGCCAAGTTCCCGACGGGAGATTTCTACTTTGATTCGGGATGGAGTGTGGGGAAATTACTGGATGACGCTGCGAAGAAATTACAAGTGCAGAATGTGAATAATCGAGGTGGAGGAGAGGAGGAACGGTTAAGGGTTTTTCATGTCGAGGGAGGGAAATTGTTGGAGTTTTCGGAGAAGTTAGGGGAAGGAAAGGTTAAGCAGGGGGATACGGTTGTGCTGTTGAGAGGGGTGGGACCGCCTGTTCCGGATCTTATTGAGGTTTGATAGACTTTGGTATTAGCGATGCTTCTTTTGGTTACCCGTGTGTACGACCTTGTCTATACCCTGGGCCTTGCTGCTTTATGGAAGCATTTGGCGTTCTTCTGGTGCTTTTATATGGCCGGCATGTACCACCCTTCTGGTTTTACGCAAGTTTATGAATAACGATGCAGCTCATCAGGATATAAGTGGGATATATTTGATCTAATACAGTTAACGCAGCGCAGAGATGTGAATATCCAAGTTCTGCCCAACAAAACCAAATATCATGAGAACAACATAGTCACTATCACGTATATCATGTCACATCTAAACACTCATCTTCATCTTAATACCTTTATGCGGCTTATACCCAACCACCTCAAACTCACTCTCTGCCCAGCCATCCATAACTCCACTCCCGCGATCGTCCCGCTTGATGTTCAGCTCCGGGAACTCAGTCGGTTCGCGCGTAAGCTGTTCCTGGAGCGCCTCAATATGGTCAAGATACACATGAGCATCGCCCATGGTATGTATTAGTGTACCCGGATTAAGGTCGGTGGCGTGGGCAAGCATATGCGTGAGTAAAGCGTAAGGGGCAATGTTGAAGGGTACACCGAGACCCATATCGCACGAGCGCTGGTACAGGAGACATGATAGCGTTCCTTTCCCTCCAGCACTAGTCTGGCATCTGCTGCTACTTCTGAGACGGCCATGTTTGCCTCTGTTGGGCGTTGTATCTTCTTTCGACGACAATCGCAGCTGTTCCCCGTCAAGACGCGACGCAAAGACACGATATCACGTGCGGACGAGTAAGGCATGCATGGTTCCTTCGTTTCTCATACTCTCTTCATACGATGCAATGCTGGAAATTTCTCGGGTGGCCGGAGGAGCCTAAAGCTCGTGGCACATGCTAAACTCAATCCTGGAGCAAATATAGTGCTTATACAGACTGGCGGTGCACAATATGCTAGTTGCTGGCTACGGAAGTTGTTGAGGGTCTGGAAGGCATGTTTAAAATACGGCATGGCCGTGGAATCGACCATTTGATTGTTACACCAGGAATGTTTCTGTTCTGAACAAAAGAGAGCAATTCGAAACCCTGGGAGAAAGTGGTTGTTTAACCGCTACCGCTTGCGCTAGAATCCCTGTCAATATACAGATGAAGTGGGTTCTGGAACAATTGTTTTCTCTCTGCTTAGCAGAAAATTATACGCCCGCGACGATGGTTCCCGGCTTGGATTGACTGGTGGTGCAAGCCCCCCCTTTACAGTCTTATCTATTATGCCAGCAATGAGGAATGAATGGATTCCGTTTCCATATCTTTGAAGTCATTGAGGGCGTGCTATACAATTAGGAATATTGGTACAACAATTTATTCCCCCAAGGAGGTCTATCACCTCTGCACATCATATTTGATATAGCCACTGTCATCGACCCTCGCAATACTCCATAGCTCATGGACCGGATCCGTTTTGCCCAACCCCAGGTGCCGCACACGACATGCATCCACTACCAATGCGTCCGCAATCATCCGTCGATGGCACCGCCACCAGAGCGTCTCGCTGCACATAATTGCCACATGTCCTCCGCCGTCAAGCTGTGCCTTCCGGCCCATGTCCTTCAACTTTTCGAGCCCCTTTCTAAACGGCTTCGTAGACATGTATCCAGCGTAATTTCGAAACGCCCCAACGCGGATCGCTGTATGTTGTTCTATAGTAGGATTCTGGGCATTGCGGCGCCCGCCGACCTCATCTCCTAGCCAAGAATAGGAAATATTGGCTTCGTCCAGTTCTCTGGATGATTCCAGAGAGTCACGGTTGAATTGTGGGTTCTTATATGAGCGCGGAAATGAGCGCACATCTACTAGTTCGGTGACGTGTGCGGCTTGGAGAAGAGCTATAAGCTCAAAGAGGGTTCTGGTCCCATGGCCAATTGTAAAAATAGTTGAATCTATACCCACCCGTTTTGAATGGGGGCTTGGACCAGGAGAATCATTCTCGCGGATGCTTGCTGTAGGGGGTGCAGGTGCAGGTGGAGCGTCGATCTCGTTAGGGGATTCCGCTTTAGCTTGTGACCTCGTCTTCATTTCTCAGAAGAGAACATATTCTTCGAAAGTCATTCGCTCCTGATTATTATTCAGTTTTATTGCATGATTTGGTCAGAAGTGTAGCTCTGGAACGATATCAGTCAACGAATTAACTGACGTCAGGTCTCAACGGCTCTCTCGCCACCCCCTGGCAATCCGCAATTCTACTAGTAAAGTTATTTACAAAGTATTCCAACCCTCGATACGTCCAGCCAGGAAGCAAGGGAGAAGGAGACTTATTAGGGGGATGTCCCTCGGGCCCCGCACTGAAGTGGGAGCCCGTTTGGCCATCAATGGGACAGCGCCAGATTTTATAGCCTTGTCAAGGCGACATACATGGCGTGCACTTCGGAAGGTTCCCTCCATGTCCAATTCCTTTGAGATGCCGATATTCCCATAGTTCCGAAATGATTCCAGAGCTCGTGAATGACTCAAAGTTGAATGTTAACTTCCATGAAAATTACGTTTCTCATGAAGTGTTTGATTCGAGCACGGCGTCTGATACCCGCGTCAGGCGCCGCAAGAAAGAAGAACGCTGGGGAGGGCAAAAATTCCTTGGACGAGGAGGTTTCGGAACAATCTGGCTGGACAGGTGTCGCAACGATGGTGAGACCAAGCTGCGGGCTGTGAAAAGAGTCCCTAAGACGTATTATTCTACGGGCTCTATTGACTACACTCGCGAGCTGGAAGCAACTGCAAAATTCTCTCAACGAAAGGTTAGATTTACCTCCAGTCATTGGATGCTTTATTAGTACTACTATTGACACCATTTTGTATGATGGACTATTCGTCAGGTCGTTCGGATGGTATGAGGACCTTGAATCTGTATATCACCATGGAATACTTTGAACTAGGTGATCTTCAGAAACATCTTCTGCAACCATTGCCCGAGCCTGAAGCCTGAAATATATCCTGTCAGATACTTAAGGGTCTTGAGCATCTCCACGCCAATGAATTTGCGCATCGTGATTCAAAGCCTGCTGTAAAGATACATCTAGCCAAGGCATAACCATGCACCCTTTCAACTCAAACAGAACATATTTGTCGTGCAAAAGAGGCCCAAATGGTGGTTCAAGATTGATGATTTTGGAATTAGCAAGCGGCTCCATGATGGCGATACTGCTTTTTGCACGGTTATTGGTACGGAGACTTATCATGCACCTGAGGTACTTTTGAATTCTTTTGGTGGCACTCAGGCATACACCTATATGGTGGATATGTGGTCCCTTGGCGTGATGATCTATTACATACTCACCAGAAATTTACCATTCAAAACATCAGGCGAACTATTAACATATACCAAGGATAATCTTTTCCCTTCTTCTGCTCTCCAATCTCATTGTGTAAGCAGAGAAGGTCAAGATTTTACAAGATCACTTTTGGGAGTAGATCCAAGTACACGGCTTGCAGCGCAGGACGCTCTAGGACATGATTGGATTGAAATGCATCTGGAAAGGGTTTCATCTGACATTGCAGAGGGCGAGATACCTGGTAAGACGAGCTTGTCGAGCAGCTAAGTTGGTTCAGAATATTGACCAAACTGACAATGAAGGACTTAGGTTGTACGCCCAGTCCATTAGAAGCTCCAACTGCGGCACAGCTGGAAGTAAGCTCTTCAGTGCCTTCTGGACGATGGAGCGGCATAATGCAACCAACCAACAATGCAGCCCCAGGAAGAGGCAGCAACACCGTCAGAATCAGAGCAAGGAAGGGCGGCTCTGGAACAGCACGAACTAGAGCAAACGACGCTATCGACGGCAGGGCATACGGTGGGGACAATGGAATCACAAGAGCCGGTTGCCACGGTATTACCACTACGACGAGTACCAGAGGCAGCGACTTCAAGACGCTACTCTGGAAAGGCTGATTACAGTCGGAAGCTTGTCATCGTTAGTGATGGTTTCTGCGGTAAGACCAGTCTGTTGATGTAAGTCAAAACACATTGGCCAGGTAAAGATAGGGCTCAGGAATTGCTTACTGAGGTGCTATGGCAGGACTTTTGCCAGAAAAACAATCCCTGAGGCTAGCTCCATTGTTTACCCTGGCGACCAAGGGCCTTACTTCTGCTTTTACCTGTGACCCTCCATAACGTATGACTCTCTAGACTAAAAGCAATAACCATAGTATTCTAGTCCTCGCGCTATGGAGAATTACGCAGTTGATATTAAGGTACTCAAACTTCAGAAACAGGAGCATACCGCAGAAGAACGGACAGAAACTGGGAAGCAAACGAAGGAGACAGTGTAAATCAAAAGAAAGAAAGATAAGGAAGAAAAAGAAAAAACAAAAATCTGGATAGAATCCCGTAGCATCGAAATATTGCAGTAGTTAACCAGCATCGGTCTATGGGCTGGACCGTAGGGACATACTACTCGCTATTTATGTTGAGCATAGAAGCCACCATACTTTTTGTTGTTCAAAAGTTAGACTTCCTCTCGCGATCACGGTAGTGTCCAACTCTGCGCACCAGTCTCCTGCGCAGCAAGCATTCCAAGATACCATAGGGCCAATAGAATAGTGAGCTGCGGTTGATTTGCGTTGCCCTGTGTCTCCCACGGAATGGGATTGGAAATTTCCAGATTTCCATTTCTGTCACGACGTCGGATAGCCACCAACTCGCGGTTGGTGATGACAGCACCGTGTCGGGCTTTGTGCTGGTTCATGTAGTAATTTACCTGACTGAGGACTTGTCGGTATTCTCTTTGGTCCCGAGCGTTAGTTGAGAGGCGCAGGGAACTATTCCATTTCCAGCTCGGCTTTACGTCTCCAGGGGCTCGATTTGGACCCTGTCCGCCTGGCAATGCCTCGACGAAGTACGCTGTATCAGGAGCATACGCATCAATAAATCTTGCAAAGCCTCCAGGGCCAAGGCCCACACGCACGAGCCCTTGCATTGAGTTTGTTGTGGCCAGCTGATCGAATCCAGCTCGGAGAGCGTGACGTATCCGCCTGAAGAGGAGGCTTGCGATTTCGTGTTTGATAGTATCCCCGTTGGTCATGTCTGGTAACGGCGACGTTTGGAAAGGCTCGGCCGGGAGCGTAGTGGACCTGAGAAGGGTTTCGTAGCGGTTAAGTATGTTCGCCAACGTAAACTGGGTCCATGGGTCTATGTTTCTAATGTTGCTGGCGTCGTATCTTCTGCTGGTTGTGTTGTTGCCCGGGTTGGGTGGAGCGCGGATCGGAATGTCAGGAGGAGTAGTTTGAAGGTACTCCATAAGGGAGATTTGGTTTGCCATCTTCTAGGTTGAAGCGGCAGGGGATCGATAAGGAGAGTCCTGAGATATAATCACTTGTTTGACTTGTGATTTGTATTGAGGCCTTCATCTTGGGATAGGCTGCTTTTATAGACGAACTTTTAGACTAAGGCATGTCAATACTCCTATAATTGTTCATGTGCATTAAGGGTTTTATCAACGCGGCGGCTAATTAGTTGCCCAACTGTTGTGCACTGGAGACTTGCCAGCCAATAGAGTGATCCTAAAACTCGCATGTTCCAACCAGCATCACTTGTAAGGTGGTCCTATTTTTGGGGGTTTCAATGCCATCGATATGATTAGCAATAAAAACTATTGTTACCGCTTTTAGGCAGTGGAGTTGAGACGGTTTCACTCACTGCCAAGGTGAAGGGCGATCGTACTCTATCTTAGCGTGCCTTGACGGGATGTGCAATGGTTTTTAGTACGCAAGGCTCTTTCTCTCTATCATGATATGCAGGCTCAGGAGGCATGAAAGGTCGGAGGCCAAAAAGCTCCACCTGTTTGACCGGCGCATTTGAACAAGTATTGGACCTATGTGATAGTGCGGAAACGCTTTGCTTGATACAGAACGCTCAACTTACTTGTGCGGGTCCGTTGGTTGGCCACTCAATTCATGCGCGTGGCCCAAAATGTTTCAACGCGAGTTGATTGTAATGAGGTCCAATAGGAGCTGCCACATTTGACATTTTTTGTCCTGCTGACTCTCAAGCCAAAATTCCGATAATGGCCGCATCAACTAGGATCACGAAGATCTTGAGACCTGAGCCCAATCATTGGTGATTTTATAACTGTGTGGATATTTTGAAAGGCGGCTACATGGTCAGGCCAGGTGACGACTATGCAGCAGTGGCTTTGCCCCACTAGAAAGAGCCATCGTTGTGCGAAAACAATAGCAAATAGCAATGGTCGCCTCCAGGCGCCTCGTCAGTCCTCTTGTTTCAAGGTTATATAGCTGGACCAGAGAGCCTCCATTGTAGGATCCTTTCTGCGTAAAGAGAGAGGGTTTTGAGTCAGCGTCTCGCCTCTGTCATGACAGGATGCTACCATTGATTGGATAGGTTTCACTGAGGAAATTTGAGGCATCTCGTGACAGCCTGTTGGGCCAGAAGCAGTGACACATCAGCATGCAGGGGAAGGCACCTGAACTGATTCGCCAGGAGTGTTTTCTGAAGACGAGGAGCTGGGGCGCTTATCATACCCTAAAGGTTTTGTTCTGAATAATGCGCATGGCGAATTATTTAAAGACCCTGTAAACGGAGGGTGTCGCTGCCAGGTCCTCGGGACAAAAATTGATAGGGTAAGGTCGATGGCGCCGACAAAGTGAAGTCGAGAAGTCGAGAAGTCGAGAAGCCAACGAGTGAAGTTGGTCTCGACGGCTCCAGTGCTGTGATTGACCCGAAACTGTGGCCTGCTGGGACTGGTACTGGTAGGGCTGGGTAATAATCTCCCGCCGTTGGGACAATGCCCTGAAACGCAGCAGGCAGAAAGAGAATGTGGTCCGTCGAAGGCAGAGCTCCCAGCAGGCAGCAGTCACGTGCCTGGCATTTGACCACCAATTGTTTTCAGAGCAATTTTTGGGGTATTTATTGATGCTTCGAAATTCCCTTTGCAACAGTATCTCCTTTCTCTTGACCCGGCATCCTAGCTTCGCTTTTTCAAATGGAGTTCACAAACATCAAGGTGTCCGAAATCGTCTTCAAGAGGAGAATTGCGGAAAGGAAATACTGTGAGATCTTCCTTGTGGCACTTAGGGGAAAGACATGCGTGATGAAGGTGGTAGGTGTGTTCATCTCTCTAGTTCTCGTAAGATGCCATATCTGATATACTTTATCCAGCATCATGGCGAGCGACCCAAGCCACCTGATGGCGATGAGGAAAGGCTGCACAGTATCTATGCTTGCGAATCAACTGCATACCGACGACTGACTAAGTTTGGGGTCTGCGCCAGAGGGATTACTCCACAGTTTTACGGCACCATCGAAAACATAAACCCAGCTCTCTGTCTTCCCCATCTTGAAGCTTTCGTTAAAGATGAATACCCGCCGACTGGTATATTTTTGGAGTATATACCCAACATGAAAGAGCTGCATTTCACCAATTACACCCCGAAAAGAATGCAGAAGTTTATTGAAGGCATAGACCAAATTCACAAAGCTCTCGTTTACCATGACGATGTCTACCCAAGAAATATGATGATCATTGAAGGCGACCCCGAAAGAGCTGTCTGGATAGATTTCGACAGAGCACGCACCTTCGATCGTATGCCGGATAAGTATGAGAGGGACGACATCGAACTTGAGAGACGTATTGTGGCCGAGATGGGGCTATTCATGGTTCGTGCACCTGCTCTATCTTTTTGCGCGAAGCCGAGTGCTTCAGTCTCAACCGGTTTTGCTAATTATTTTAAAACAGGAGGCCGACCAAGCGGAGGGAAAGCTAAACCAATGTCTTCCGTTTTATTACTGAGAAGAGCACAATTCTCTTGCCGAGCGCAGAGAGGATTGTAAAGGGGCGTCGGTCACTATGGCTGCGAGAGTGTCGCCTTAGCGTTCTCATGCGCCAAGTTGTAAACCGCTTGCGCACCCGGAGAAGCCTGGTAGCTAGTGGGGGGAGCTGATCTGCCAGGACCTTCTCAAAGAAACTCGATGTGGCCTTAACAGTAGGAAAGAATTGAGGAATATAAATAGACAGACCAGACAGCCAGAAAATGATACATGAGTATCGCATTGCAACTTTCTTCAATTTATAAAATGAACGGTTTAAGTCCAACGAATTCTACAGGGATCTGACTTGTACATCCAAGCTGTATTTCAACGCCGTTCCAATGCAATTTCTGTAAACACCAACGCTCAAGTTCGGTATTTACAGGTAAAATAATAAGATCTAGTCCGCTAGCAAGTCAACACCGACGCCGCGTAGTGCATCAACCGCCCATGTTGGAACCTGAGACCGATCAGGGTACTGCTTCGCGAAGAACTGTCGGAGAAAGTCTGGATATCTATCCGCAACGATTGCCTCTCGTATTGCAGCCATCATTGAGAGCATCCAATGTACGTTGTGAATTGTGACTCTGCAGAACCGACAGTTAGTAACCACCTTGGTACCTTCGAAAAAAATTGGGCGAGAAATCGTACAGATGAGCTCCTACTGTTTCTTTAGCCGCGATATGATGGATATAGGCGCGTGTGATCCCCATTCCCCCGTCCTCTCTGCTACGACAGCACGTACATTGGCACCCTTCCTCAATAGGGCCGAAATCATGAGCGAATGAAGCATGCCGAAGGTTCAGCTGCCCAGTCCATGTTATGGCGTTTCCAAAACGCTATGAGATGTTAGTACTGCAGCAGTTTTCTTGTCGAAGACTTACTAATGAAACTTACCGCAGTCCTTGTCGGCCAAACACAATCGTACATGTCGGCCCCGAGCGCTGTTGCAACGACAATGTCCTCCGGATAGCCCTGTACTAATCAGTGAGTGCCCTTGACTGCCCTGGGTTGATGAGACACCTACCACTCCCATTACATATCGGGGCTTGTGCTCGGGCAATAGCTGCGTGCAAGTGCCAACCCTGTCCAACACAAATCAGCAATGAAAAGCAAATATACGGTTAATTCCACCACCATGAACCTACACTTTACAGAAAGCATCCTTGGCCTCCCCTCCAGAGAGTCCTCCGATTGCAATTCCGGGTGTGTCCCTCTCAACCATCTGCTTGCAGCACTCTTTCCGCATCTCCAAATCAAGGCCACCCTGGATAATACAGAAAAGATTCTGCTTCTCGGGATATTTGTGCGCGTCGATGCATCTATCAAGCCAACGTACTGATCGTTCCATTGCCTCATTCATTCTCGCGTGGTCGGGAGATGTCGTCGCTATTACATCGTCTAATTGCATAATTATATCTGACCCAATTGAATTTTGCAAGGAGATGGAGTGCTCTGGAGTAAGAAGCCTATCATCAAATGAGAATTATATCTGAAAGAAAAAAAAAATTAACAATGGAAATAAACCCTACATTGGAGAGCCATCATGCGGACTTAAAAACCGCACTCCTTCTTCGGTGACCTGGGCAAGCTTTAATAATGAGACCATTTGAAACCTACAAAAAAAGAAATCTTGCGTTAGACCAGGCCATATGTCAATTCCCGTTGAACAATATAGTCTTTCTGTTTACTCGAGCTCCCCAAGATTCTCAAGATTTCTTCCAATAGGTGAAGCACAACTCATTTTGGAATACACAGAAAACTTCTTATAAAAACGATCAAACAAACAACTCACCCGCCGCTATCCGTCAATATATTCTTATCCCATCTTTGAAACGCATGCGCGCCACCAACGGCATCCAACACGGCTTGCCCAGGTTTTAATCCCAGATGATATGTATTGTTTAAGCAGAGCTTACAGCCGGTCTGCGCGAGCTGGTCCGGAGTCAGACCCTTGAGGGACGCCTGAGTAGCTACTGGCATAAAAATTGGGAGCGGAACAGAACCATGCGGTAAGTGGAGCGTGCTCGCGCGAGCTTTTGTAGTCTGCGCAATTGATTACAAGTTAGTTAAATGCTAGAAACCCAAGAAGATAGGGAAATCTCATTTCCGGAGCTCCTCTAGATAGAAGACAAAAAGCTACGCACCGAGCATTTTGCCTCGAGGTCGAATTCCAGCGCCGATGGCATCGGCTTCCTAGCTGTTGTTGAGGCCTGGCTGGTCGACATTGCGCCCGCCTGGTAGAATCCCCCGCGTCGGAATATGCTGACCAGGGGCCGGACTCGGCTAGGGGCTTTGCGCACAAAAGGAAATCGACGGAGTCCGCATCTCACTGCCCATCTATGGTACATGAGATTCCACTTCCCAAGCCTCGTTTCAGCCGCCGCACTTTACATTCAAATCCGCATCAAATCGAAGTACGATTACTCAGCATCATTGAGGTGAGTCACGTGTGACTTAGATCTTATCTTATCTCCGTCCATCAGCACTTGCTTTTCAGGGGCAATACTGTAATACTATGCTGGAGCAGTCTTCTATACTACATGTACGACAGTGCCTACGGCACAAATGTATTTATCGGGCTCAGGTTACTGACAGAACCGTCTATAAAATTGACTCGAGCGTCTATCTAACGACTGTCTATCGCTGGTTTCCTGAAAAATGCCGTGCTTGTTTGTTCCTTTCTATCCCCTGTTTTTGTTGTTTTCTCTCCTTTTCCCCCATTTTTTTGGTTTTCGAAATTTTCCTATCCCCGAAGTTGTCACCCGCATGGTCCTGGAGTTGCAATCGTTGGTTCGGTGTAAAGAAATCGAGATGGTATGTCCTGTAAAGCTCAGAAATTGCGGCCGACCCGTAAGAATGAGCATGAAACAACCGAAATCGATCTTCTCCCCGTGTCTGGTATTTCGCCACATTATTCCATTAAAGTTGCCGCCAGATAGTTCGCAGCCGTGCTGCTCCATTGTGCGAAAACTCCTATCCTCAGGTTTCGGCTATGGCTGATTACCAGGAACCCGATGACTAATCCTTGACGTTGGCCTCCCAGCAGGCATTTGAAGGCTTCTGGCCGTCACACAACGAACAGCCACATTCCCAGGTAGCAGAACAGGTGTTGACGTCAGGATCTGAAGATGGGAACTTGGCTCTCAATTCGTTTGTCAATGCAAGAAACCAATCCTCCGCTGCATTCTCCAACGACAAGAACTTTTTAATGTGATTCGCCTCATCCATGTGATGGTCAAACGCTTTCTTGTATGGAAGAGCAAGAGTCTCGCGCTGGGAAGACTTTCTGTCTCTAGAACAGGCTTCGCAAGACCAATTAGGAGAGTCAACTGATTGCTTTTCGCTATCAAGGAAGTAGGAAATGGCAATCTCAGTTGCACGGCGTAAAGCATCGTAAAGCCTCTTGTGCTCATCAAGTTCCGCAGAGTCAATATGCTCCGCTCCATGCAAAAGCAGTTCTTTGAATGTGGAAATTGTCAGGTCAGCCTGCTGTGTTGCAAAACCGTCGAAAGCATTCAACGAACGTTTCCTAGGACATATGTAAGCTATAATGAACTGAGACTCGTCTTCGGCGGAAAATAGGAACCGGCGTCACTGTGATTTTCCAGGGGGATGCTAGGTATGAACTTACTGGTAGGCATACAAATAGGCAATTCCCGCCAGAAAAACATCTTGAAACGCGGAAACATTGCCGCCGACGGCAGCAATGCCTTCTGCGTGTTCAAGGGCTTGCCATTCTTTCGCGGCCATTCCCGAGACCATAAAGTATTTCGAAATTCTCTCACTACTATCTGTACCCCAGGTCATCCACGTTGAGGTTGGTTGCGGGTGCACAAGACGAAGAAACATGACACAGTAGTCGGCTCTCAGCTTTGAATGCCCGCGCGAACCAACAATCGAAGAGCCATCTGCATTGTTTAGCCAATTGTCCATCTGGAGTACAAAACTGTCGACTTCCCCAAGCATTTGCACGCCGATGGACTGTTTCTGCCAAAAGGAACCACATATCTTCCGCAGCCACATCGCGTAAATACCTGTCAAAGGCACCGAGGTCTGCCCGCGCACAATCACAGAAAATTGTGGTAGCCCGTTCCAAGTGTTGCCAACGTCGTTCACAAAGGGAATAGGAATCTTGCAGGCTTCCAGCTGGATAGATGGCGACTTCCCAAGTCTCGCAGCAACAATCCTTAGGCAAAGTTAGTCATTCTTGCGTGGCGGAGGTAAGTAGAGAAATAGACGTACATCTCAATCGAGTAAATGCACCACCATGTCATTCCACTCCTTTTGTTCAGCTGGTCCCCATTATTGTCCGAACCGGTCGTAGCGTGGATGCCTTGGTCAATCGCCGTAGAGACAGCAAGGCGACTCATATACCACACGTCTTTATCGTTGGCAGCGGCTTTGGGATGTTCAAGCTCCCACAACAGCAATAACAGCATGGCGTGCAAAGATTCCAGGCCCCGAAGTTGCAAAGCATCGAAATACTTAACGGCCTGCAGGTGATACATCTCGGCAGTTTTGATGTCAAGTTTGATGCCGTGTTTGCCATCTCCGAAGCTTTTCAGTGCCCCTAGCGCGAACACCATAAAGAGAGTATATTTCTGGTAGTCGTCGCAATTGTGCGGCGCATCCTCAAATTTAGCTAGCCATTCACGAACGCGGGTGATATCCAGAAAGGGCCACCAAGCGTGGACCCTGTCAATGTAACAATCCAGAAGAGACTTAGCGACCTCCTTGGATGGAGGAGAGATATTCTGGTCCGAGGCTGCGATGGTAGCGCTCGCTCCCTGGTCATTGTCATTGCTGACAGTCCAGCCGTTCCATGTGGCCTGTTTGGGAACTTCTTGAGGGCGTTCTTTCGGAGGACCATCCCAGGTGCCCCAGTTGCCAGAGACCCTCCCCTGCTCTGTAGCTCCAGAATTTGCTGCTGCGTAAACAATCTCCGACTCTATTGCTTACAGCGTTAAGCCTCATTGTTTAGGAATACAGAGAAAACCAAGCATGTAAATTTGTGAGTCTGGAAGTAACTTACCAGCATCCCAGCTGACGACATTCTTGGAAGGAGGGGTCCAGCAAATATCTGTAGGCTTAACTCGGTTGACTGCTGCTCCCCAGCAGTCGAAGTCGCTTTGGCCGTCAATTTTTGAGCCTTATTTTCATGATAAGCCCCGTCATTAAGGAAGTAATCTATATATCTGTTGGTCTGAAAGTCTCTTACCATAATCTTGATTGCCTTGAGAGGATCCAGAGGCCCAGTCTTCGACGTCGTGTTTGACATCCCTTGCCCCAATTCTCCAATCACCGAAATCATGTTGGTATTCGATGTTGCATGTGGCGGTTTCACAGGTTGCGAAAGGACTGCTAGGGATGCCACGGAGGACATCACCAGCATGACGCTCACCAGTTACGGCTGTAACACTGAAAGTTCCCTGAGGATCCCTCATATGGCGTCTGAAGGCCGCCAGGCCATCTTTGTGCTTGACCATCTTGGATGGCAAACTCCTTTGAAGCGGAGGTTTGCAAGCCTTTGAGTCCAGTGCAGGCAGTAAAATATCCGCAGATACTTGAATTAGAGGATAGAGATGAGAAAAGATAAGCAAAGAAAAGGGAAAGTGGTGAATGAAAAGAAAGAAGAAAAAGAAGAAAGGAAAGAAGGCAAGGTAGTAGGCCAGTGAGTGCAATATAATGGAATGAACCAAAATTCACAACGACAACACATTCACATCTAGCACCAAAATGAAAGAGAGTAGGCTTCACTAATACAAATCACAGGCAGTACCTCCACCCTCAGAAGTGAAGTTAAAACCATTGGGTCCATAGCTTTGAATTTTAGATGTCTAGACCACTATCAAAAGGTAGAAGCTTGTCAGCAGAGTATATTGTAGAGTTTGGAACATAAAATTTTAGGTTCAGCATCTATATGGCATTATAGCATGATAGGATAGACTGAATATTTCATGGAGTGCAATTGCTGAGATCATGGGAAGAGTAATAGTGGTATCAACTGCATTTTAGCTTCACTTGATACCCCTAAGTAATCAGGTTCCCGTTGTAGGAAGTGGACAGTCACATACATCTAACCTCGAGGATTTCACAGTCACTGGTCATTGTTGGATTGGAGTTGAACGTTGGAAAGTTGCGATCGACTTGAAGTTTCTATCGATGTGATTTGTCTTCTCTGGTGCATGTTTAGGCGGATTTAATAATAATGATGATACAGCTCGCTGTGCGCACAGATAGGGATGTGTGGAACCATTATAAGCTCGGTTAGATGTAGAAAATAAACCGCCTGGCTCCGAGGTTTTTGCCCTGTCTCGCGATGGGCCGCATTCAAAAGACAGCTGAACTTCAGCTACGCGGTACATCCATGAATGCACAATAGCTTGGATTTCTGAGTCTGGTCACGGCGAGGTCCAGCGGCACTAGATTTATAGGATAAAGACGAGCAAATCAAACTTCCAAACTAGTTACTAGCTATAGAGGCCTTTCGATGAGAATACAAAGCACGAGGAAGGAAGGAATATAGCTTGGGGGTAGGAGATCGATATATGCGATTCGCAGAGGAATCGATCGAGGAATCAGATGGGAAGTCACGTGGCTCGGGCCGAAGCATCCACCAACCAACCAACATGAATATGATGAGGTCGCGGAGATGAACAGGAATCCAAATATAGCTTGTAGTTGTACGGTAGTAACAACAGTCTATCCCCATCCTCACATTCTGTCCTCAAGGCCCAACTGGGGCGTTGGGCAAAAGACCCTGGACGGGAAGAGGCTAATTTATAAAACCCCCAAGGCTGTTCCCTTCCAGCAGGAATATTAATTAACAGCATGAATATGGATCTCTTGGAAAAAGCAACAGAAGGGGCATCACGTGGGTTGGTGACAGCTATGTAACGAACTTCACCCAATAGAAGCCCTTGTTTTAAAAAAGTCGGGTGGAAAATGCACCATCGTGCATAGGTAATACGTCCAATTTTGGACATTTGGTCAAAGAAACGACACAGAGAATAGATGAATCTATAGATTACAACGATTTGAGTATATTAAAACACAGCTTTAATAGCTTGTATGTTATATTATTTGTAAGATTGACGCGTATAACGTTGCCTGTCGGGCACCAAAAACGGAGCGTAGGGTTGAGGAAGCCACGATTTCTCAACCTGTTATTCGTGGACTCGTGAGAGGCGTACTTTCAAACACTATTTACGGCACCGCAAATTTGCTATTGCTCCTGGATTTGCATTTTGCTGATAAGGTTTCCGGGGTAAGTTCGACGCCAAACCGCGAAAGATATTTGATAAGTAGAATGACAAGCCTGATCATATCTCCAGCGGGAAAGTCTCACTATCATGCAATGCCAGAAATAGGTTCGTCATAATAATGATAGAATAGTGAAATGCAAAAAAGAATAGAAATTATACTAGTGGTTCCCGGAAACAACGCCTTAGGCTGCCTCTCACATATCCCGCCCTGTCCATCCATGATTCCCAAAAAAATAAAAAAAATAATAAAAAGAGAGATAGACAGAGAGGGAGAGAAAGAGACAAAGAAAAGTAAACAGGAAAAAACAGAAAGAGATAACGTGAAGC
Organism: Spiromastix sp. SCSIO F190; assembly: GCA_014805645.1. NCBI lineage: Eukaryota > Fungi > Ascomycota > Eurotiomycetes > Onygenales > Spiromastigoidaceae > Spiromastigoides > Spiromastix sp. SCSIO F190. Next base: position 378,520 of record WXTY01000006.1, on the reverse strand, counting down.
TATAAATTTCCGCCGCACCATCTGAGCTCCGCTTTTCTGTTTTGACTTAGCCTCTCGAACTCAAACCAACGGGGACTGACCAATAATATGTGACGCCTGGTTGAGGAGAATGAAGATGATGTCAGGACAGAACAACAGGTTCAATGAGAGTAGGTAGGGCAAGTAAGTAATGAGAGTAACAAGAGAAAATATGTAAAGTCTGGGTTTATAGGGGGGAATGTCCTAAATGCCCGTTCACCTTTCACCAGTCCTGTGGTGGTCCAAACTGTCGGATAGAGAACAAAGAAAAGTATAACGTTAGATATAAAAAGGTTATAGTTATGGCAGACGAGGATTCCGAGAGATAATGCATTTCGTTTATAGGTTTTCCGAGAGGTAGTCCACGTTAAACCGTATCAGTGCCCGAATATTATACGGACCCGTCGCTCAGTTTTGCAACTGTATTTATGTGCCCCAGTTTGGCCGGGAGGAGGTATTCTGAGCATACAATTGTCCTGGAAGTGACGAGGTCGGCGGGCGCCCTTGCTTGCTAAGGGCTGTATAAGCTACCTCAGCTGCATCCTCTTTGGCATTGTTAATGTGTTCTCCGGCGTAGAAATAGCGGGCAGAGTAGTTGGTGCCTTGGACTGACACAGTACTGGACCAAGCTGTGCGACCACCTAAAAACAAGATATGCATCAGCCTTCATTAAACATAGCTGTGAAAGAAAACGTCCGAGAGATTATTCTCTGCGGTCCAGGAAAATATTCTAGACGCGTAGGACATATCACGCCACGTAGGAAGACCTGCCAAGAGGTAATTGACCGAGGCTCAGTAAACGAAGGAGAGGAAAGTACCTCGACGGTCCGATACAAGGTTAAAGACGGGTGCCTGCAGCTGGGCCAACCTGCAATGATCTTCGACATCGTTAGCATCGTGATAAAGCGGGGCTAAATACCATGGTGAACGGACCTTGAAGCTTCTCTTGCCACGTAGAACGCCTGGCACCATTGACACGGGAAGCAGCAGCAGTCATAGTAGTCATGGTTGGTAATTGATCTGGGCAGTGACGGTTCAAGCGGGATTCAAACAGTTTGTAGTAAGTCGATGATAAAGCAGGCAATTACCGAAGGGAAGAGTACTCAGGCGTAAGGGAGAGATTCTGTTGAAGCAGGCTGACAACTAGTGGAGTTGGCTCGTAGATGAAGAATGGGGTTGTTCTCTTTTCTGGGCTTGAAGAGTAGTAAGAGGAAAGAAACCAGAACCAAGGGACTTGATGATGATCTTATAAAAGGATGGAGTAGCTTCAAGGAAGACAAAGCATGGACAAGTCTGCGATGTCAATATTCAACCTGCACGTCAGTTAGTGATGGCAGCCTAACGAGAAATCTGGATGGACCGGACTTATGCAAGGTGGAAAAGCTGAGTGTAGGTCAACATCGACATTTCCATTCCTCACGTTCATTAGCTATTGAGACCGGCGCAAGTAAGACGCGCTCAAACCCGTTGAACCTACAAGGAGGCTGATGGGACGGCCCGCTGCACTCCCATTAGATCTCCGGATGTTGCCAGGACCTGGATTGGAAAGCCCAGGTCGTATTGTACCAGGTAGCTCTTTGAGAGAGGGAGTCAGCCGGACAGGGGATGGGGAAATGGGGCGGTGGAAAGAACAAGTCAGACCCCTCCAAAGTCAAAAAAGGAGGGGTCTAGCTATTTCAAATAAAAGATGCTCTATGTTGGCAAAGCAAGCAGCTTGTGAAGCTCTCAGTGGAGCTTACAACTTCCGACCGCGCTTGTCGACAAAAGAGAACGAACGGGTAAGCAAAGAGACAATGTGGAGCGAGCAAGTTGGGCAGCGTAGATCGGTTGAGGGGGCCCCAGCAAGAGGATGCCAGCTCATCAGGTCGACCAAAGGCTAAGGCATAGGGAGACGAGAAATAGTGAGGCACAAACCCCGAAAGCGACGGGACCAAAAAAGAGCTCCCATTTCCGTCACCTCCAGCTGGCACAGCCGGGGAAGGGCTAAACACACATGGCTGCTCAAAATCTCAATGAGGCAATTAGGCGGTGCAGCCAGCTCCCAAATGGTGGATAAAGTCCATCGAGGGGTTCACGATATCACAAGTCGTCTTGCCTTTCATTTCCAGCAAGGCCGACATGCAGAAAAAAACGCGGCTCCATCTGGAGAGGCCGATAGGGGCTATGGATGACATCCATGGCAGTTCCGGCTTTCTCAACTTCTTGATTCGTTGCTTCTTCCTTTCCTCGCTTTAGTTTGGGCATTCATACGTGCGTTGTCAACCAAACGATCCATACAGAGCATGGCAAAAAACTGGATCGTAGAAACAAGCCGAAAACAAGACAACTTTGATATGGGGCGACACAGTGTAGCACAGCAGGCTATTTGGATGTGAAGGATTTTTTGCGTACACTAACCACGAGCGGCAGGAGGAGCCTGTCAATTTTGTTTTCGCGAACGTGAAAAGCTAACCCTCCACATTATCAACGCTGGGCTAGTTGAAACAAGGGTTTTACAGAGCCCAGCACGAGCAATGCTAAGCACAAGAAGAAAATACTTCATAGATCAAGTCTCTTCTCGGTTACTTATTTTCTAGTCTTGTCTGCCTACATGATCACAGAGATCTTGGCGATTTGTACCATATGTTGCTACTGAGTAATCCACGGGTGTACTATCCAAAAGCCGTGATTACACTAGAGCACAACGAGCAGTTGAGGATATCCTGGCACGTTCCATCGTCAGACGTCCGTTGATCCGTTGCAGCCCATCCCATCAATCCCGATGCAAGACATATCATGGCGTGTATTTTCAGGCTGAAGAGGATGGAGAAAGCCCCAGAACGCCACATTGTTGGCCCAAGCTGTCACATATGTGCTCAATGTTTCAAGAAATAATTATATGGCGAGTTAAGGCACAACATATACGCAGGACTCTGTGTCTTGTTGAACAGCTCGTGCGACAAACTAAACCATGGTCAACGCACAATATAGGGCTGATATGAGGACGCAATCATATTGGGTCGGATACTAGCGGCATTTCGCGCAACCGATCCAGAAATTGAACACGACAGACTAGAATAACTCAAGTAATACAAAAGTAGAATGACATAGAGGGACAACAAGCCATTCGCCAAGTTGTTAGGAGGTTAAGCATGCACAAACAAATGCCGCAAAGAAACGGAGATACGGGAGGCTGACAAGTCACGACGGTGGAACACCTTGTCAATAATTTTGCCTGGAGAAACTGACTCCATGCCCTTCATGAACGAGGATGTTACCGGGGAGGTCAAGCGCGAGGTGCTCGCACAGTGCCACCGACGCCTGATGCTATCGTCAACCAGAGATAATAGACCAGTCGCGACCACAACACTACCAATCAATTGTTAGGACCCGTGGTTTCGTTTAATAAAACTACTAGCGGAAGCCACACTTACTCGGCGACTTCGTTCAGCGTCTTGAACAAAGATGGATCACTAATCCACATTGTTGATGGCGGAACCCAGCCACCTTTGCTCTCCTCCTCGAGAGCCTCTAAAGGTGATAGATTCTCTGGCAGTATATGTGCAACAGGCTTCGAACTGCCTGATGGAAAGAGATGGTACGATATTTGACTTGGACTACCATCTTTATGAAACGTTCTCCTCCACTGATATTTTGTGCTCCAGTATTCGAAATCGTAATGTTTTGTACCCCTAGCGCCTCGCCTTTTCACATCAACATGCGCATAGTTGGAAAATTCTAGTTGGATGACCTGGGTAGGAACAACTGTATCTTCGGCATTTGATACGGAGTCCCTGGAGACTTTTCTTTCACCGACAGTGTTGATTCTGGACCTGTGTTTATAGTTTGAATTTTCTCCCTTTGAAGTAACAGGTGCATTCCTGTATGGCTCCTGCATCGAGCGCAAACTGGACAAGGCAGAAGAGACTTTCTCTCCAACTGGTTGATGATATTTTCTCTTCGAATGACAAACTTCTCTTCCAGAGTCCCTGCAATATCTTCGAAGCGAAAATTTTCTGTCGTGTAGATCATGCATTCGCAGATGAAATAGAATCATTTCGCATTGGCGGCCTGGGTTTTCATGGACACGAATTGCCACCCGGAGATTCATGTTCCCGTCAATCGTCGAATCGTCGTGTCTGATCAGCAATTTCCTTGTAGATGGAAACAGTCCACCGAAGCTTTGCGGAGTGGAAGCAATCGCCTCCGACGGGAAATATTCGTATCTTGCGCTAACCAGCTCAACATGTTGCGTCCGTGACAGATCTTCGAGAGAAGGTACAGTAGACGTATATGTGTACGTCGAACCCCCATCGTCGTTTTCATATTCGTGGCATTCATTATTTGGTAGCTTTGTAGGCTGGCGCTGGCTATATATTGTTGGAGCCGTACTCTGAGAGCGATTGGAAGCGCCGCTGGCTGTAGAAGTAGAAAGAGAACGATCCCGCCTGGCCCTGTTGAGTCGTAATGACTGGCGATTGCGACCCATATTGAAAGCAGCCTGACCGCTACCCATGCGACTTATAATTAGACGGCTAGCAAGTAGAAAAGGCCACGCAAGATATGAAATTGTCTAAGCTCGTCTGGATGAACAGAAAGAGCGGTATTGGAAGTTGGAATGTTGGCGAACGAATCAAACACTCCTGACAACAAACTTGCTATGGCATTATATCCATGGCTATGGGCAGATATTGGGCATACGCATTTGGACAAGGTGCGATTGTGGGAATATCAGGCTTGTCGAAGAAAAGGATTTATCGTGGTTAAGCTGGGATGGCACGCTCCACGGTGGTGTGATGTCGCCGTACAGGGCTGAACGGATGAACCATGAGAAATAGAAGACGAAGCGCGAGATGAAGCCACTAGAACGTTGTAGCTGGAAATGTATAATTAACCATACCAAGGTCAAGTGCTTCCAACGTTCAAGGCTTCAACGGGGTACTCAAGGGTGTTGGGCAGGGCCACGAAAGATGACCCTGGTCAGAGGAGACAGCAAGGAGCAGGCCGGCCAGATGGTTCAGTATTATCCTAAGGCCACAGGTCTTGCTGTTCAGGGCCAGTCGCAAACGACAACAGCCGAAGTTGCGACGATGTTGGAGACATCGGGGGTCTGAGAGCTTTTTGGCCAATTGACAAGTGGCTGCTGCAGGCTGAATGACGAACACCTGAGGGGGAATACACATGCATGCTGACAGACCTCCACATCACGGTGATTCGCACGGTGGTTGGTGCTCTTGTGCGATGATGAGATGGTGGCTGCAAATGCACTTCCACACATGCCGAAATGCTTCTTAGTGTGGACTGCAACAGTCCAGTCATGTCCAAGAACTCGGCGTTATATCCATCCGCGTTTTCCCCCCACTCACAACTGTTCTGCGAGCATAAAGCTGTCATTTGACGATAAGTTGCAGATGACGGTGCTTTGCAAATCTATATTTATCCCTTTTGTTTTGATCGTGCTTGCCCATTCCGCCGGATTGCCATATGAAAAGGCGACGAGCACTCAATCACTGGTTCCTCTGTAAGTGCTGCAGTCAATCTGTTTTCTTGAGCATACTCAAGTGTATGACTCTTAAGCAAGGACGGAACCAGCCACAATTCAGTTGCGTTGCTGAGGGCCCGAGAAACAAGTGCGATTGGCCATGCGTTCATTTGCCATTCGTACGCGAACACCAAGCTTTGGGTGAGGGGTTCAAAGGCGCATGTTTACTCCAACTCCAGGTTGACCTATTTTGTATCATCGAATGATGTGCCATTTAAGGCCCGATGTCTATTGGGCGTGAGAATACGGACGCGGATAAGCCCACCATCAGGCAAGTTGACTCATGGATGTATTCTGCTGTACCGAGGCTTTTCGTATTCGACCTTTGCGAAAGCGGCCAACGCATTTGTCAGGGAAGCTGCAGGCACGACATGTTAGGATTGTCCCACATGCCAGGGGGATTTATTGTTACGAAAAAAGGAGGCTGTGCATATGGCAGAAGCTGGTTGTCGATATCCCAGAATTTCGTCGTGGGACAGATTATAGTCCAAACGAATTATTACTATGCCAAATGTCGATATTGATTGATTGCAATTTATGGAGATCGCCATCGCTTCTTCAGGAATATGCAGGCGTTGTCCGAAGGTTGAAACAGCCCAGTTTGTGTCACCCCGAGGTACAGTCCCTCGAAAGTCATGGCCAGCGAAATACTACACGAAAGCCGCCAAGTTTCTTGTTGTTTCACTCGGCCCAGTCTCAACCAAATACTCCATATGTCGCTCATTCAAAGATAGAGAAACTGAAAATGCCAGCAACGCAAATCTAATGACTCTAGACAACAGTAATGCTATATGCGGTAATCCGACAAATATTCAGCTCCAGCCAACGAGTCTGGTTTCGAATTGGCAGCCTGTGATTGTTTCTCAAAGAAGCGCCAAGGCCAGGGTCATTTGGGAAACTTGTCCAGAAATCCTCTTCCATCATTACTTGAGAGGGACCATTGTAGTATACCCAGTTATGTGGATCGCGTTCCGTGCTCCTTGCAGCGAGAGAAAGCCGTTCGGTTTAAGTGCCACCAAATAAGTGGAACAAATATACCGTTGCACGCATCGCGAAAGCCGTGCTCTCCAAGATAAACAGCTTGTATATGAGCCCGGAAAACACCCAATGAGGGACCCATAAGTTGGACACCTATCATGGACGGGCTGTGAAGCTCTTATATGGAGCCACCCGGTGTTGTTTCTGCCGAAAAAAAAACATTCCTCTGTATTCTAAACAACTTCAGCAACATTTCAAAAAGACCATTGCCTAGATTTCATCGAACTAGACGCCAGCCGTTGCGATAGAAATTGGGCCATGATGCAAAGAATAACTGCCCTCTGGTACACGGTATGGCATTATCAACATCGCTAAGCCTACTAGACAGCCAAAGCTTTGCAGGCCCGAGGACTCTTAGCTTCGGACCTTTCCATGATTATATTCAGCGTCGAGAAGGTCAACAACCTGGAGAAGTTTCGCCGAAAGGACCCCTCACGTGACCAGATATCGGCAAACACCGACAACGTTGCAAGAAGATTGAAGAACTAGACAACTTTGAGAGGGGAATACGAGACGAAACAAGGGATACTTTTCAGGATTGCTAGACAACACATTTGGAGACTGCAGAGAGCAATGACTACATCTCCCGCAAACACTGCGCCCACCAAAGTCGAAAAGCAGGATCAACCCACCATGTCTATATCCCCAACACGCGCCTCAACTCTCCTCGCAAACCTCAGCACAGTAAGGTCTCGGATAAGCATTGCTACCGCCTCCGCATCGAATTCATCCACAACACCCGTTCGTCTCGTCGCCGTCTCCAAACTCAAGCCCGCCTCGGACATTCTTGCTCTTTATAACCCTCCATCCTCCGCACAACAACAGTTCCATTTCGGCGAGAACTATTTACAGGAATTACTCGAGAAGAGCCGTATATTGCCGCCAGAAATACGATGGCATTTCATTGGCGGATTGCAGAGTAATAAGTGCGTTACGCTGGCGAGGGATGTGAGGGGTTTATGGGCTGTCGAGAGCCTGGACTCAGAGAAGAAGGCTTCATTGTTAAATAAAGGATGGGGAGAAAGAAAGACTGAGGACGAGAATACGAACACGGAGAGGTTACGTGTCTTTGTACAGGTCAATACGTCCGGAGAGGAGAATAAGTCTGGTGTCCAGCCCGGAGAAAATACCGTCAGTTTGTGCCGATTCATAAGGGAAAAGTGTCCCAGGTTAAAACTACAAGGGTTGATGACCATTGGTGCTATTGCAAGGTCACAGGCTACTACGCCAGAAAATGAGAACGAAGACTTTGTTTGTCTGAAGGAAGCACGAGATAGAGTGGACAAGGAGTTGGGTCTTGAAGGAGACGATGCGCTAGAGTTGAGCATGGGCATGAGCGAGGATTTCGAGGGTGCGATTGCGCTCGGAAGTAATCAGGTCAGGGTTGGGAGCACGATTTTTGGACCCAGGCCGCCTAAGTCCGAGGCAAAAGTCACTCCTCCGTGATTGGCAAGTCGAACTGCAAAACGAATCAAATCGGTATACCGATAGGTCTGCGTTGAGATCTTCTTAGATCAACTATATACACAGTTATATACGCGGCACACGCATAATCAAAACAAACAACATGATCCAAGACGACGCATGCATTGAAAAAGAAGCACAGGTGCGCAAACGAGGATATACGACGATAACGCTCAATATGCCAAGTGCATGATCAAAATCATGATTCCGAAAATGAAGAGAGTATCATCCGTCCATCTCTTCAAGGCCACTCCTTGCCGATGCTCCCTGAGACAGCCGATCTTGCATCAGTTTTACCAACGCCTGAGGAACGACGTCCTGGGTTGCTCGGATGGTTATTCGGTACATCTGCTCTTGTTAGATATGCCACAATCTAAGATAAATATGCGAAGTTTACACAAGATACTTACCTGCTTTTCATAGTTCGGCTCCAGACGTAGTAAACATCCAGTCTTCCCACTCTCCACTTGATAGACAGCACAACCCACGATATTATTAGGGTTTGGATCCACGCCAGCTAATACTTTCCACTTGAAACCGTCCACAACTTTGCGGGTTGTTGCTTCGTTCGCTGAACGCGCCTTGTTGGCCAGGCCGAATGTTGACTGGCCTTCTAGCGGGCCACCACCTATCTGTCTCCAACGTTTGAAGAAATCTTCTGGGGATAGCGTAGAAGCTTCCATATATCTATGCATCAAAACAGGAAGCTGCAGGGTGTATGCCTGTAGAGAACCTGCCAAGTACGATATTCTGATGGTTGGAGCACTGGAGAACCCCCCGCGAGCCTCGAAACATATTGTCTGCTGTGTCTGACTCTGGGCGGCGACATCCGGTTCCGGGAGGTTCTTAGTATCAACTTTCAGGGATCCAGATGAAGGATTGTCGAGAGTCGTAGTGAACGACCCAACTGAGAACCCCGACTTATTCGTGAAATAAAGTTTACAAACGCCCAAATGACCTCTGTATTCGGACCGTAGGCCCACTTGGATCTGAGCGTCTTCAAACAGCACCCCTTCATCCGCAAAGTAAAGCCTGTTGAACCCATGTTCCCAGTCAGGGGATAGATGAGCAGCGCTAGCCAAATTCGGCGCGGGCCCATCGGAAGCCATATCCAGACCAAGAAGATCTTCAGACGCTGCATTCTTTGCAGCTCCATTGGCGCCCGATGTCCCGTTAACTATTGTGGTGAATGATCGTTTCAGCCCGGTTCCTTGAGCCATTAGGACCTCTTTCTTGTCGGCATTTGCATCCTTTCCGCCAACCAGCCACGTCCGCTTGTCGCTAATGCCAACGCTCTTTTGATGCAAGCGAGATAGTAATACCGAAGCTCTTTCGGAAAATGGCGGCATCTCGTCACAGACGGTACGCAGGAGGTCATCCGTCGGCAGCGTCGCAAGTGACAGGTACTCGCACGCCCTTTGTTGCAACTCAGAATCCGGCGACTGACTGTAAATCCGGAAAACTTGTAGCAACTGTGGCTTAATCTCCGGGAAAAGATTAACAAACTTAACAAAGGAGGAAAGCAACAGAGCTCGCGTGTTATCGGATGAGAACACCATTTTGGACTGCAGTGCCAGGAATTGCTCGATAGGGCTGCATCCCTTGTTATCTGCAATTAGATGACCGAATTCACCCAGTATGTAACCGCCTATTTTGACCAAGCTATCGTGGCAATCCCCTTTGATAAAGCCCAATATGGTCTGTGCGGCGTACGATTGCAATTCTTCGTTGTTGGTGACAATCTGTACAACACGCTGCCAAACTTCGTCGCTAACGTGGTCACCGGCCAAGGACAAGAGTTCCAATGAAATGTCGATATACCATTGAGCATCGGTCGCATACTTCTCGGTTAATATAGCAATTTTCAAAACCATCTCCTCTCGAATGGCGTAGTCGGCTGTCTGAAGGTACCGCAAAAGTTCATTTACTATCGGGCGGGCGTTTGACGTATCGCACATGCTATACAATAGATCGAGGCCTTTTCGTCGAACGCTGATATCGCGATCTCGTAACGAGCCAAAGATGATCTTCTGGTGTTTCTTAATGGGATCAAGGGTTTCTGCCCTAGCAGCGAAGTGCGTCATAGCATCTAAGCCAAGGTAGCGAACATTAGTCTCACGAGACTGTATGAACTTTCCCAGGCGAGAGGATATTTGCATCATTAAGGTATGCTCGGTATCGAGGTGAATGAGAAGATTAATCGCTTCAAAAAGCACCGCATTTTGGGCGTTATTTTGCTGTACATTTCTGGGCATATCCATTGCCGAATTCATGATCTGTTGGAGTGACTCCCGTATGAGGTGGCGAACATGGGAGTCCTCTATGTGCTCATTACATCAGACACATATGTTCATGCATTGGATACAAAGCTCGGCTCACTTACCAGAAGGAGGGTAGTACTGGAGAATCCTCAGAAGCTTCACTTGTACCCATGGACACGGAACCTTGTAGTATATATAGTCCGGTGAAATATCCCCATCCACAACGACCCTCTTCAGACGTTGGGCAGCTTTAACGTAGCTTCCCCTATATTGCTCAGGATTATCTTGGACCAGGGCCATGACAAGGGATGTCACAGACAGCGTTACACCCATGTCGGGGTCGTCCATTAGAGATATGATACGCTCCGCCCATTCTTGCTGCACAATACTGGGAAATTTTCTGTAAAGCCGTAAGAGAGTAAGCGCCGCCTTTTTCTTGACAAATGCCTTCGATGTCCTATCAAGCAGTCAGCGATAACCATAAAACTACCATGACAATAACTTACGGAGAGATTAATAACCGGTGAACATCAACGCTCAGCGCCTCGCCCATCTCCTTCCCTCCAACATTCGCCACTGCATGCAGGGCCAAACAGTTATTCAATTCATGATGATCAAGAAGGTCCTTGCGAATGCTGTTGACAACCAAATGCAATAATTCGTGCTGTTCGTGAAGAAATAAGGTGACTGCCAAATAACCAATCTGCTTCTCCGAGTACTTATTGGCCGAAATAAGGTTGACAGCTTCCAGATGACCGAAATCCACATCATAGCCCTGTATATAGACGTACAACAGCTTGCACACGTATTTCTTCTTCTGATAGCCGTTCAGGTTCCCCTGTTTAAACTTCTGCCGGATATTGGCTAACTCCTTATTGATACGCTTCTCTTCCAATTCCCTAGCCCGCGCATTTCTCAAGTCGGCAATGAATTGCACTAATCCACGCATGGAAGACATGATGTCGAGTAGCTGCGGACCAAATTATTCGGCACGGTACGGACACTCCGGCCTCCGACTGCAGTGCGCGCACAGCATCAAGCACGCATACTTTTTCTCCTCAACTGCGAACCGCTCATGTCAACATTGCTATAGCACAAAGAGTAGCTCCAAGGGTAATACAATCGGCGGGGCGAGGATACGCGGCTCAGGAGGGCCAGGGGCTCGAGCAACTGGAGCGCGGTTGAGACTAGATGTGGCGTGCAAAAAGGACAGACACACGCCTTTGCACAGCAGCACAGACGCTATCGAATACAGCGCTTTACCGTTGATTTGCAGTCGCAGAAGTGTGTAGGCATGGGGATATTCACCCTTCCAGCTTGATACTTCTCTCTTCGAAGCAGCGTTGATCGGCCGGGTATACTCTAAATCCGGACGGAACGGAACAGCAATATGCCCGGCTGAAGAATCGGGTTATCTAATATTCCGCGTCGTGTGCAAGATAATGGCATTCACTCCCAAAAAACACTTGTCTGGCGGCTGTTCTTGAAATGGTTCAATAATTACTTTGCATGCAGCTATCTGTTTTATCAGGTTGATATATTGATATTTCCATCTCATTTGGTTATAAATCAACAAACACGAACGACTGCATCTTGACCCATCTAAATATCAATTTGACTTAACCAATTGCTCCACCCATGCATGAAGAAGAGAGAAACTAAGGAGACAAAGACTCAGAATTGATTTCATGCCTTGGTTGTAAAATCAATCTCCGAAGGGAAGTTGCCCGTGTCAACGGCCTTTTCGCAGGTACAGGAATCTAGAGAACCTCGTTAGCCTGAAACGCGCCTCGAGCAATTACGTGCCTTTCCGAAATCCACTGTCAAGAGCTGGAGGAAAAAACACGGTCGCTTACCAGCAATTCTCTTCCCACATGGGCAAGCTTCTCCGGTTATGGGGTGGTTCTCTGATGCGGCCCGCTCACAGTTGCATTGGCCAGCGGGGCGGCTCCCTGTCTAACAGTTAGCAACCATGTCTTTCTTCAAAATGCATGAATAGAGACCACATACGGCACGAGCATCTTGCGCCGGAGGTATCGTTCTCGGTCTTTGCTTTCTCGCAGTTGCAATGGAGGGCGTGTTCCTTGCCGCATGAACACCTGGCCTGCATCGCGCAAACACAGCCCTGCTTCGAGGAGTGGCAGCATGACATTGGTGGGTTAACCATTTCGTTTGGTTCTTTCGTGAATGATCTGCAGTAGAGTTGTTTCTGGTGATAGCTAGTAGGGACCAATTTGCCTCCAGGAGACCAAAGTTGAAACAATGCAAAGGAAAGTAATACAATGTGAAGAAGCAGAAGGAGTCTCTGAAAGATAAGAGGACGTCCACTTCTTTATATACCTTTCTTCCCAGCTTATGACTAGAGCTCCAAGCTTCGAGGCTCAGAGCTCCAATGACATATGCATTAAAAACACATCGCTTCTTATTGGTTGGCAGCAAAGGCGGCTTATGTAATTAGTCAAATTCTGTCACGTGAAGCCAGCCAGCAAGCACTCCAAGCTCATCTTTGCCCGTTAGAAATGGTCCTTTATTCTACAAGAAGTTGGAAGAAGGGCATGGTGTCCCGGATGGTTGGAAGAAGAAAATAAAAAGAAATCTGTCCTTGAGTCCTTCATTCTTGAAAACGCGGTTGGCGCAATATACAACTTTCTTTTCAGCAGAAGTGGAAACCGCGCGGTTCAGCTCCCCAGTTTCATAGCTAATTTTCCTGGAGAAATGGAGAACGGAGAGAGAAGCAAAACAACAATTAGATATATTGAAGTGTTACTGGTGGTTTTTTGAACATCACTGAACTAAACTCCACCACATTTATTCATGAACCACTAAAACCCCTTGCCCGTCAATTTGAAAGATTGTTCGCGAAGCTCCTCGGGACACAACCTACAGGTGTTCTTCGGTAATTTCGCAGTTACCTAACCGTTTAGATATTGAAATCTCCCTTCCAACTGCGGATGGTAACTCATCCACCGAAGGGTGCTTCCGCCTTTATCAACCAGGTCCAGGAGGGGAGATCGAGGGCACATAGTCCATGTTGCGTAGCGATAGATTTCACAAACGAGGAGCGTATGGCTGTTATAACGGCTATGGCCAGGGAATTTCGAGGTACAGGACACTGGCACGATTGCCAAATCGGGCATCCGTTCACCATTAGAGAATATGATTGTGCAGTTCAACTGTCGACATGTCCTGAATGCCGCTCACCAGTAGATGGTCAGCGTCACAGAACGGCAAATGGTGTGACTCGCGTATCCGATCTCGAGAGAACATTTGCAGAGATGAATATCCTGAATATCCGGGCTAAGGTGGCCATAGCAACTCTCTTTTACCTGTAATTTGTATTACATGTACGAGGAGGGAGACGGAAATACTGGGAAATACTTTTGCTGATTGCCCACATCCGACATGCGTTGATTGGACTACAGTCGATTCAATGCGACCTGAAGTTCGTAAGTATTGAGGCCCCGCTTTGTCTCTGATCTGTATCGTCAAATCCGCTTCCTGAAGAACTGACTAGTTTGTAACAAAGGCTTCTCTTTGATACTACCATAGCATGTTCAGATTTTCGAGATGACGGCAACCACTCCAGGGGATAACAAGCAGATCTTCACAGCCTCGTAGAAGGTGCAAAAAGGCTCTGCAACAAGTGTTTGATGCAGTCCAACCCTCAAATTGGGCTTGTATTTATCTCGAGAAGGGTAGGGAATAGCTAAGGTAGGCTACAAAGTCGCGGAAGGGGGTACATGGAACAAGAATATGGTGAAAAATAAAACTGCCAGGGGTATGAAAGCTGAAAAATCATAACTTCATCAACTCACTTGAAAGTCCTCCATTAGTGGAAACCAGTACACGAAGCTTGCGCAAGGTATAATCAACGTGAAAGAAGAGAAGTATTTGCATCCGATATATCCAGGCCCACAACCGTGTCCTGGAGAAATATAAGTACAGAAGTCCGTGTTGATCATCAAACAAGAAAATTCGTAAAAAGGCTCAAGGGCAATAACATCTCTCTGTTCCTAGCAAAACATAATAATGCTGACGGGCCGGTCTGACAGGGAAAGCCTCTTTGGGCACGGTAGATGTTGGCCCTGATGAGTAGCCTTACTTCTCACTTGAAAAGCCGAGCGGCGTCGTATAGGCTCTATCTCGCAACGAGTCCAAAGTGTGATGCAGATTGACGCTGCTCTCGTAAGGAGCAGAGAATCCGTCCTGAGCTTTTGAAGTTGAGTTGAAAGGGTAGAATGAAGCTGGGAGGCTCATTGTCGACGTATTCTGGTGCGTGTATGTGACGCTGAATGGGTTCGGGCTGAAATGTGCACTCAACGGCGAGAGTTGATCCTCCTGTGTAAGCGGTAACGGAGCACTCTGAAGGCCATCCGACCCTTCCTTAAACTCGGCCTTGATGTTTAGCTCGCTGTTAAGGCTGGCTGGAGATGTACGCAGCCGGAGATTCGACTTGCTATCAAGGCCCTGCAGGGAATTACCTACCGAAACTGATTAGTATTTGAGAAAAGAAATCAGTCATTGGATAAAGGCTTACCGTATCTGCTGGAGTTGTATGTAACCGTCTCATTATCAGCAGCCGCTTGCCTCACTGAACTTTCAAATGCTTGGCCATTATAGAGCCCCATCGAAGAATCGTTCTTGGAATAATCCAACGTTGCGGCCGTGTAAGAAGTGCCTGCCCTGTAAGGTGAGGCCAAAGATCCTGTCCTCGTCCTTGTTACGGGGGTGTGTGAGGAAAGGCGCTGAACTTGAGCATATGAAGTGGGTGGAAGGGAGTTAGAAAAGCTACCCGATCTTGAAAATAGGTTCATATGTCGCCGAGCTGATACCGACGTATTAGCAACGGACGTAAGCATTCCAGACCGGTCGCATGCCGTCGAGTTGGGCGGTAAGTTTCCAGATTCCGAGGTGGAAACAGACGCAGTCGTCAAGGAGGGAAAATATGCGCTGTACGTTGAAGTAGCACTTAATGGTGATGTTACATATTCGTCTTCGTTGGTTCGCTTCGCACCATCAATGGTGATGGGACTAAGGACCCCGTTCTCTGTGCACTGATGGAAATAGTTCGCTGTAGATGCGAGAGGCTCAGTAGAAGTCTGGGGTTGGCTGCCGTAGGGAGAGTGCAGTGCCTGTGTCATGTCAAAGTCTTCGGGAAGCGCCCGAGACTTCAACATCCGCTCTCTATCGTCGTTCGTGAGACGCTTCAATTTTGCTCGCCTATAGCTCAGTTAGCACCGCAAGATCCATTTTAGTCCATAGCGGCTCCTTTCCTACCGATTCTGAAACCACACTTGCACCTGGCGTGGGCTTAGACCAGGAATTTCTCTTGCCAGACGCTCTCTATGTGCAGCATCTGGATGTGCTTGTCTGGTGAATTCGCTCATGAGGAAGCGAGTTTGATTATGAGTCAATCTATGGATAAAAATCAGCCTAACTGCCTAGCTGCTCGCTTTTTGGGACCAAAAACCCGAACCTACCTAAAACGTTTCATTTTTCTTTTCTCAGCACGCCTTTCAGAGGCAGACTTTGGCTGTTCTTCGGGTTCTTGTTGCTCTGGGGTTGACTCCATCATGTCGACCACTTCTCCATGGCCAATGTCGCTGCTAAAGTTACCATCAACTTCCGCGGAAGCTGAGGCTAGTTGCATGGAGGTACTAGCATCATCAGGATCAGACCAAATTGCGGAGATGGGTTTGACGCTGTCCGCTTCGTTTGGGGCGTCCTCTAATGAAAATGCTGCCTCAGTTGCCGTCTTTTGAGTATCATCGCTTGTATCCAAAAGATTCTCGTCCGGTTCCCTTTTGCTGTCGTGCGTCGTCGTAGAGGAAAAAATTTCCTTAAGTGTCAAGCCAAAGGGTTTCTCATCTCCTGGCTCAGAGTCGTTGATATCGCGAGACTTTGCAACTGAAAATGTGCTATATCGCTTCGACTGTTGGGCCGACTCTCGGCTCTCAAGCTGCTGATTGTGCCAGCCGGTGACGGCCTGGTGCATGGGTATCGGGGCCATGACTGATGACATCGTACGTGGCACCTTAGTCAATCCCAAGTCCTTAAACCTGTTCCATCGAACATGCCTTCAGAAAATTGATGGAGGCGAAGCAAGGTAACAGCAGGGGGCCTAGCATAGACAGGAGGTCAACAAACGGGAACGTAAATTGAACTATCTTTTGGTTTTCCAGAAGCTTTTCTGTGGGAAGAATGCAATGTAAATTTCGGCTGGATCCTTCCACAAACTTGCTAAAACGAGCGACAGAGTGCCGTATTATCACACGAGGATCCAAACACTCGGATCTCCGAGAATATCGACGTCTCTTCGAATCTCGCTTTTGATACCCCGCGGTAGAGTTTTGTGTAGGGTTGAAGTCACATTAAACCTTCCGCCGATGGTTGCCTAGGTATGTTTTGCAGGTGGCATATACCTAGGCTGGAATCTAGCCACCTCCGCGTTGCTCCGAGCCCCTTGCTATTATTCTCTCGGTGTGATCGAGTAGTAGCAACAAACTTAGGAATTCGTTAACCTGGATAGAATGGCGAATTAAGTTACAAAGCCCGAAAAAAACTTGTTCGATTTTGCACAATTCTTCGTCACGACGCGAGGGTTTCACGATGGAAGGAAAGCATGTACGGGAGTTAAAAACTGGTAGCATGCAGTAACAAAACCAGGACTAACACCACTTTAATCGAGTGGCGACCACAACGGGCCAGTCTGTCAACAGTGCAAAGACGTGGGGCAGATGAAAGGCGGAACAGTACAGCATCCTTCAAGGCACAGTGTATATATGTGGCTCCGCGACAGATCTCGATATATCTTATAATGAACATCATGAGGGAAGTCTTGGCGGCCGGGACTTCCAGCATGAATAATGAGGATTGGAGGGGGTGGGCCAACATGGATGTAAACCCAGTCGCGCCACAGGTGGATGGGTGTTCGGTCAAGGGTGGATTTATGCAGGGTAAGACCAGATGGCAACCTGGAGAATGCTGGTCTCATTCTTCACGTCCCCTCTCCATTCCGTAGCTGACACGGTATGAAGCGCTCGGCGTCTGTCACCGTTTTACCGGCCAGACAAACAAGGCAACTGTAGAAAATGAACTGAGTCAAAAAGCCCACTTTGCCGCCGAAAATAGCCCATTAGCAAGGAACCCTTAAGTCGAAGATCATTTTGACTTTGTCCTAAAAGATAAGTGGGCATGTATGGTCTCTCGCTTGGTCTGAAAGAGAGACAAATCCACAAATCACAAGAGAAGCCTGAGGAGGGGTGCGTTTTTGGCTATAATTCTTTGGAATAACTCGAAACAGAATGGAGATCCCATCATTGTAAGGAGCCCCTGAATTTTCGTTGACGCAGTCTGGCAATCCAGCGCATACGACCCAAACAAAACATGTCAGGGCCGGCACAATAGTCAGATCAGAAATAAGCTGTTCGCTAAAAAGTCCGTCTCCGCGATCAATCACCCAGTAGTGCCAATGAACAGCAAGCCCAGTTTCCTACAGGTCCATGCGGCAGTTGGCACTCATGGCAGTCGGTCGTCTCGCGCAGACCCATACCATTGACCCCGTGGATCCGATCCAGTCTTCGTAAATGCGTCTCAAGCCACACTAACATCCTGGCCCCTCTCGGGTTTAGCCAGCAAGGAGTCAGGGGTTGCAGGAGGGAATAATAGTGCGGGGCTCTTCAGCCTCCATGATATGCTCGTTTTCATGGCAATAACCTATGATATATGGAAATAACTTCACAATCCTACTCACAGACGGCGTCGTTAATCCACGATAGCTTTGCAGGATCAACATATGCTCAACGTCCCTTTCCATCTCATCGGGCATTGTCATCAGTATCCCGAAACGTGGGTTGGAGAAAGTTGACAGACACTAAAAGGTGAGTGGCGGTACCACCGGACCGCACACCGAAACTCAAAAGAACCTTTTTCAAGGAAGCGAACTCAGACGGGTCCGCTTGTAGTAAACATGTTGCAGAGCTTAGCGGGTCAACTCTTGACTCTTGAGATAGCGTGGTGATCGAAGCTAGTTCCTGTCTCAAAAGCTGAAAGGTCTGCGCTGTCCGCGCCATAATTGCTAGAATTGTGGTTAGCCCCAGACCCGAAATGCCTTCGGGGAGAAGTGTTTCAAGGATGGACCCTCTAAAACATCGAATCGGTCGTGGCCTTCCAACACAGAATGCTTGTCATATCTTTAGTTTGTCCAAGTGTGGGAACTAGTCCAGGGACCTGCAGAATCCGGCGGAGAAACATGAACTAACCCCAGATTATGGGCTTCAGTCGGTGACGAAATAATCACCGCGAAAATCCTGCTGCACCTTCCAGGATGGATTCGCGAGGGTCACGACAACTACTGTCAGGTGCGACACACGAGATGGGCACCAGGTATGGAAAAACACTGGAAAAGCCGGGGTAACGTTGCTAAGCTCTGGCAGGGCGCAGATATGCAAGGAATGCAAGGTGTCATTGCCGGGCCGGAAGTCCATGGGTCATCAGGGCGACCAACACCAAAGCCCATCGTAGTAAGAATGAGGATGATCGATCGGGCTCACGGAAACATGCCAAAGCGATTTACTGTGTATTTCTTGAGTTGCCGAGTTAGGGGGAGGACGGCGGATCCAATATTATCAGAGCCTTCAGTTACAGCAGTGGAGAATCCGCTGCCATTTCAGTTCAGCAATGGGGAACGCGGAAGTACCGTATACTTCGGGCAAAGAATGCGGCCACTACGAGGAAGAACAAAATGAAAGGATCATCAGGTACGCAGAAGAAACGAGCAAGGTAATTGTTTCTTTACTGTGTCGGTTCATGTACCTAGGTATTAGGCCTGCAAACCCCTCCGTAGAGAAACGTCGGGCCGAAGAGCTCTCTCAAGATATCACTGGACATTCATTGAGCCCTGGACGTAAGGCTTCTCCTCGTCGCTTATTACCGTTTTCGACCGTCGTTGTCGCTTCGAGAGGTGTGGCGACAAGCCAGCCAAGAGCGATGGTGGAATTGTTGTTTGATCGTCGACACTGGTGCGCCGAGTCCAGCGTTTGGAAACTGTTTGGAGCTTTCGATTTTGATCTTGGACAACCCATTTTACCCAGGCTCCAGACCTGATTCTTGGTGCCTTTTTCTGCCTCTCTTTCTTTATTTTTGGCTGATCGTAGAATAGACAACCCAGAAGGCCAAGCTACCTCGAGTCAAGCACTCGCCATCTATGACCGGGCTGTCGAGCCTACATGGAGTTGTGCCTGCATTGAAGACACCATGTTTCTACGAGGTTTGGGCCACGGGACTGCCAACAATACTAACGATAGTGTGCTAGAAGATCGTGCATCGAATGAAAGCTTGCTACCGCTGTTCCTTACTACTAACAGGCTTTTCTGGGCTTTTCCGCTATTTGATGTAACAGATAATAAAGTGACTGCTTAGAAGCTATGTTACCACTATCCATTTACCAAGTCTTCCCCCAGTATGCGGCAACCCTGAGGTTACCCCAGATTTTACCGTGATGGCTGGGGCACAATCGGCCACAGCATCCTTATCCCCAAGATCCCAGAACCTCGATTCTGGACCGAGTATCCCGAAGTCATATTCATCCACTTTTGTATCTCAGTTCAGAGGCGGCTAGCGGGATCGACTTTATCCAGCGGGCGGGTAAGTAGGATGCGCTTGGACTTCCAAGCCGCTTAAAACAGGAATTTTCCTATCTGATCTAACTGCTCATAGAACAAGGGCCTTGTGTGTTCCATCTAATAATAGCAGTTGTTCCTGGTGGGAGTGTACGCGGTACAATAACGACGAAGTCGAGGCCTTGGAGAAGGCGTGTTTCGAATCCACTTGCTGATTAGCTCAACAGATATGATCAACCTGTCACTATAAGGCCCACCAGTTCTGCCATACGTATTCTCGAGTCGGATGGCATTGCACCAATCGCCGTTGACAGAGGTTATCATCATTTGTGTTTTGAGAGAGTCTTTTGGGGATTGGGGGAAGATTTTACGCATTAAAGCTCTAGTTACAACTTTCAAGCTGCGTTGGATTTTCTATCAGGTTTCGAACAACTTCGGTTCGCCCCGTGGGCAAAAAAACGGTGAATGATCCAGGTGACTGCCTTCCGTCAGGCCGAAAAGCCTTTCTTATATTCCGCGCAAAGGTCTGGAAGGCTATCCCTCCAGACTGGAATGACAAAAAGCAGGTCGGTTTTTTAGGCGCAAGGGTACTGGTTTCTGCATAACACCATGTTTTGAATTTCAAGGTTGTATTCCGAGATCAACATGACGTGAGAATAGTAGTTGATCTACGACAAGGTTTACGGAGAAAATGATTAATTTACACAGGGTTGAAAACAGGCTTTTTTCGGCCGTGAAGAATGCAGTCAGGTATTTATCCGTAGTTGAGTAAAATCTTAGCTCTATAGTACATGGATGCTTGTCTTATAATGCAATAATAGCCGGTGCTTTGGAAAATGTCTCCTCCACAACCATAACACGTCATACTCCTCGTCAACTCGCGAGTGCTATCAGAAGTTGTGGCTAATGAGGTCCCAACTTAGCCGCCGATTTGCGGCTTGGCAATTGATCGTTTTGCCGTCGACCTAAAATCCAGGGACGACAAAACAGCCAAAACACGACTGCAAATGAAATCGTCCCAGCACGGACAGTCGCATTCTCTATAACAATTGTCAATACGGCTTCGTCTGCGCTCGAACTATCCTTTCATTTCATATTGCTGTCGTGGGTTTCAATGATCCTTCTCCATGGGTATGCCCATTAGTATTCGGCAAGTGAACGAGCATCAGGTGCCGGAGCCCGTGGCTAACACGCGAAGATACGAGTGGCCATCGCATCTGTCATCGGTCACCAGTAGAAGTAGAAATGCGGACTGCTCGGCTTATTCAGCCTTGGCTGGAGCACGGAGTTTTGAGATTCTTCAACTTGTGGACCCTGGGCCGCTGATGCCGAGGTGGAAACAATCCCGACAACAAACAACTACCGTAGAATATCGACATCTGATTATGGAAACCCCTCTTGTTTATCACGATTGATGATCAACCTTCGGCCACAGTTTCATCAGGCATCGCAAGATTCTCTTTCGACAACTCGTCCTTCGCATCCTTCGTGGGAACCTCGGAACTACTGGTACCATTTAGTACTTCTGGCTGCGTCTTGGGTGCGTCTTCAGGAGCTGGAGGAGATTCGAAAAGAACCTTGAGATTTTTCCCGTCTTCGATTTTGTCAAGCAGGTTGAGTTTACTCCGCGATGCTATGCGCAAAGTTCTCCAAGTCTTACTATCCTTGGATTTCGACGCTTCGTCCTTCTCCTCTTGAGACTGTGCCATATCCAAATTAAATTCATCATCCGCTATGCCTCGTATGTAGGAGTCAATGGCAGGATTTTGGAACCTCTCTGGAGCCTTTAGGCGGTCCATACCGCTGGTATTTGCGTCTTCTTCCAGAAAAGTAAGATCAAGTGACCCTAAGGGTGCTGACCGGAGCCTCTTATTCGTGGACACCTTAACGGCACTCGTCTGTGTGTCGAGGTAGTCTTGAATCGAGACTGGGTCCCTCCCTATTGGGGGACACGCTTCTGCTTTCCACCGCACCCAATTCTTGTCCCTTGTGAGAACAGTGTCTACCATTCGATAGTAGAATTTGCCCTCTGTACCTTGTTGGAGATAGCTTGCAATCGAAGCCTTAGTTTGAGCAGCCCATTTTGCCTAAAAACAGTCAGCCAGAAAATCTCGAAATGAAGTTTCCAAAGCACTACTTACATCTTCGTCGCTGAGAGTGAAATTGTAAAGAACCGATTTATTTGTTGAGTCAACCAGTTTCGTTTTGGCTTTAGCCGTGAGCGACAGCACGAAGTCCAGCAGGATCAGAGCTTGCACTAAAATATGCCTTCTGAACGCGATATCATTGATCTAACCCAATGTTAGCAAAGAGTACATTTCATTATTAGAAGCGTAGCTAATTACCTCCAACTCGAATAGGTCTCGGCTCGTGAGATACTTCGGGTTGAAGCTATTAGTTGTTTCCGAACCATCCCCACCACGGCTACGCTTCAATCCGCGTCGGGATTCGTCGTTTCCCTTACTCATAACGTGAATTTCCAGGTCTGTGCTGAGCCTTTGGAAGGTCGCGAGTGTATCTTGAAGCCCGGATTTGAAAGAGGCAAAGTGTTGAGGATCAAATAGTCTGGTTGGAGAGGAGAAATTTGCTTGCAGACTCCAGAAAATTGGGTACAAAGCATCTATGCTCAGAAGAGGCACACTCTCCTTCTCACCTTTCTTCTGCTGCTCTGGTTTCGGAGTTTGGTTCTTTTCTTTCGACGGTTCAACTCCTGACGGTTCTTTTTTCGGCTGGTCGGGTTGCTGCTCGCCCTCAGCGGTCGAACCAGACTCCGCCTCCTTCATATCAACATCCACAGCGCTGTCCTCGCTTTCCTGTGGTTTAGGCAGTTCATCGAATGCGGTCACATTTTCAGTATGGTATTCACCGCGAAGGTTCACAGAGCTTTTATCACCCAGTGGAAAACTCTGGAAAAGATATATGAACACTCGTCCACAAAACACTGTGTCCTCTGCCCGTGAAAGTCTCCGGAGAAGCTCGTTACACGATCGGAGGATGATGAGGTTCTTTTGCTTGAAATGTTTCTAAAAGATTTTCTCATATTAGAACGTTCCCGCGTTACCAGCTGAAAAAACCCGACTCACCGCTGTATTCCGCTCCCTTCTAGATTCTAAGTAGTCAAACACCTTTCGACACCCATCGATAGTTTGGCTGTCCAACAGCTCCTCGATCAGCCAGAATATGAGGCCCGGTTCGCATTGTTCTGTAAATGTATAAGCATGTTTCCACCACAACATAAAACCACAAGATCGTACCGTTATCGGAGAATATAGACACAACATCTAAGAGGTTCCATATTTGAATGAAAGACGGGTCGTCAATCGAGGTTGTGGCCTGTAAGAAGCTGTTAGAGGAGGCGCGGGAGCAGGCATTTGCGGAGAACCAAAACCCACCAGAAGATCGTAAAACTTCTCTCTGAAGGCAGTTTCCACTACCGCATAGTGAGCCTGCTGGTTCTGATCCTTCAGCGCCTTTTCCTTGCTCTGCTGAATGCGCTGTGCGGCGTCTCCCAGGTCCGCTTCGGTCAGAGGTGGTTCGATCCCTCCGTCCGTTTTCACCTCCGCAGCCCAGTCCAAAAGATCCTGGACTAAATTCCGATAGATATCGACAGCCGGAATCTCATCTCCTGCCATTGTGGAAACCGTGGAATACCTCCAGCTGTGGTGCTGTTGGAGAGTGGTGGAAGAGAGCTCCCTTTGTGGTTGTTCCTCGCGGCTCCAACGTCAATTTTCGTCCGTGCACCAAACTTGTTTGCCCGCGCCGTTTCTCTCGCGACCACAGCAATTAACTGCACTGCAGCGCAGCTCCAGCAATGAGGCTACAGATGCGTCCAGCCATGGCTCGTAGCTTCGACACTCGTCCGTCCGTCAGTGATCTACAGGAAGAAGACAACAGCTGGGTTTCGCTGGCCAAAACGCACTGGTTGAAGACTTCTAAGCTGCCCAAGGCCCGGCCGGACGTTATCAAGAACGATATATGGGATGCTCTCGAGTCGGAAGGCTTTGCTTTACGGTCGCTGCTGATATTGGAAAATCTTCACATACTCGAAAAGTAATTCTCCCCCTACTTTTCTCTGAAGCCCGCTTTAACTGACCTCCGAGCTAGGTTTCTATGGCCGACTTATACAGCGGATTCGTCGAACTACCATGTATTGCTGATTACCGTTATCGCGGGAATTAAGCGACAGGAGCATTTGCCAATATGGAGTGAGTATTCAAAAGCTTTCTATGTGGTCGGCGTGTTCTAATCAAATGGCAGTCCACTTTCTCGATCGACCTGCCGATTTTTCAGACCTTTTCCGCCGCGTCTTATCTATGAACCTCGACACCACCTTGTCAGATACGTCCCGGATATATCTTTTATCCTTTGTGATTAGTGCATTTCAGTCACTGGAGACCGATCTCATCCGCAAAGAATGCGCCCCGTTGGTTTCAATTTCGATATGGCACAACCTGCACAGCGATGATTCGCGAAATGCTCTGCTGGAGGAGACATCATCCTTAAAAAGGTCTTGGAGGGTGTCTGCGAAGCGATATGATACGGCTGATGAGCCCGGAAAAGCTCGAATGCGGTTTGAGCGGTCGTGGCTGTATTCCATGCTCTCAGACTTTTCTCATCGCTTGAATGCCCCCGAGGCGGAGAAGCAAGACAATGTGCGGTACTGCGAACGGTTTCTGGAGTTTTTAGTTGATCTGGACAGTCAGTTACCAACTCGGCGCTACGTCAATTCTCTGCTGAAGGATCTTAATATCGTGCCTATTGTCCGGCTGTGCAAAGTCTACAACGAGGAAGGAAACGCCCTTTTCAGAGATTTTTACTCTCTCCTCCGACATTTCGTCAATTTTGCTATCAACGACCATACAGGAGAACAACTTTCCCCACAGGACGTTTATGATATCCATTGTCGAGAGCTAGCCCAGCTCCAAAGGATGGCCATCAAACACTTCAAAGACAAACTGACCATTCTGGCGCTGTCTAATTACGGTTCTATTGAACAACGTTCTGAACTTGAGACACATCTTGCTTCGTTAGACACGGAAGAGTTGCAAAAGTTGTCCACAATTCTGGGCTTTAGGGTGGAATACCCGAAACAGACTGGCATTGCCTCTGATCGACAATTGCTTTTTGAGGTTATTCTCTCGAAGTACGAACGCCGGCCTTCCTTCCAAGAATCTGCGTCTCAATTGAGTATCTTACCAACCGAAGAGACGCTTTATGATCCAGCACTGGTCCGGAACGAGTCATACGATGGCTCCAGACCACTGGCCATTCCTAAACTTAACCTGCAATATTTGAGCCTTGGTGACTTTCTATGGCGTTCGTTTTTGCTTTGCCGTTCTGAGGCGTTCTTCGAAATTAGGAAAGACCTGGAGCTGGTCGTCAAGAGAATGCAACCTCGCTTCATGCGAACCAGCGGTGAGGTTTCATTCGAAGGATTTTCGAGAATGGCGATTCCAATTCCTAAGCCAGCCATCGTTGACGTTGCGCAACCCAAAGTAGGCTCTGACATACCGGCCTATGTCCGCACCGAGATCTCACTCGACGTCAGTCGACTAGGAGAGAACATCACGAGGGAATGGGAGTCTCTGCGTCCAGACGACGTCATCTTCCTACTCGCTGTACAGCCAAATAAACCAACGAGCCTCTTCTCTGTCGAGAACGGCGGTCGGGATACAAAAGATGAAGTGACCTTAACTCACGTTCGTACAGCTGAGATCGTTCAGGTCCTCGATGAAAACGGTCGCGTTATCCGAGAGCCCCAAGTTTCTACCACAAATGGGCACGCAGGGAGAGCACGTTTACGACGTCTAATTGTGAATATCGACGCTGCAAGCTACAAGGCAGATACAGAGAAGATGGCGAAAGGGAAGCCCAACTTATACGATTCGATCAACGTGATAGTCCGACGAAAGGGAAGAGAAAATAACTTCAAACCTGTTTTGGAAACCATGCGGAACTTGACGATCACAAATGCCAATCTGCCTTCTTGGTTACAGGAAGTCTTCCTGGGATATGGTGATCCCGCCGGGGCGAGATACACAGAGCTTAGCAACAAAGTGAGATCCGTTGATTTCAGGGATACCTTCTTGAATTGGCAACACCTTGTAGAGAGTTTTCCCGGCAAGACGCTCGAGCCAGCTGGCGAAGAAGCCTCGAGCTTCGGTCCACCATATATGCTGCAAATGTTTGAAGACGACCCAATGCCAGCTGTGGTAACCCAGTCCAAGAAGCGCCGACGCGATCAAAACGATACGGGTACACAAGTTTCCAAATCAATCCGCGTCTCATCGTACAAACCCCCCAATCTAGGTCCATATCCAGTTGACGCTCCGAAACTCAATAAAGTACGGTTCACTCCGGCTCAAGTAGAAGCCATTGTTTCCGGTACTCAACCGGGTCTAACGGTCATTGTGGGGCCACCTGGAACAGGAAAGACGGACGTTGCAACACAAATCATCAGCAATATATATCATAACTTTCCTAAGGAGCGGACCTTACTCATTGCCCACAGCAACCAAGCTCTAAACCAGCTATTCCAAAAGATTATAGCTTTGGATATCGACGAACGTCACCTTCTTCGACTGGGTCATGGTGAAGAGGAGCTTGATACTGAGGCGAGCTACAGCAAATTTGGAAGAGTTGAAACATTTTTGGAGAATCGGTTCCATTATCTTGCTGAGGTGAATCGGCTGGCTGCCTCTATTGGGGCCGAGGGTGCCCATGGGAACTCGTGTGAGACGTCCGGGTACTTTAATACCGTATTTATCGCACCAGCATGGACGAAGTACTGGGACAAAGTCCTGTCGGAGGAGTCGTCTGCCGCAGATGTCATCTCAGAGTTTCCATTCCATTCTTTTTTCTCCAATGCTCCACAGCCAGTCTTTGATGAGACCGCATCGAAGGAGGCGCTTCTTGAGGTTGCAGCGGGTTGTCAGCGGCATATGGACCGGTTATTCTCAGAATTAGAGGACATTCGGCCTTTCGAGATATTACGGCAACAGCGAGACAAAGCAAACTATCTCCTCGTCAAAGAAGCAAGGATTGTCGCGATGACCTCAACCCATGCAGCTATGAGGCGGCAAGAGATCGCGAACTTGGGTTTCCATTACGACAACGTGGTGATGGAAGAAGCGGCACAAGTTACAGAAATTGAAACGTTTATCCCATGCGCGCTGCAGAACACCAAAGAAGGCGAACTGCCGCTTAAACGTGTTGTCCTTTGTGGCGATCATCTTCAAAATTCCCCTATTATTCAGAACCTCGCCTTCAGACGGTACGCGAATCTTGAACAGACGCTCTTCCTTCGGTTAGTTAGATTGGGCGTCCCGACTATAAATCTCGATCAACAGGGTCGATCACGGCCTTCCATTGCTGAATTGTTTAAATGGCGATACGAACGGCTGGGCAACCTTCCTGTTGTGGAGGAACAGGAAGAGTTCCAACTGGCCAACGCCGGTTTCAGATACGACTACCAGTTCATTGACGTTCAGGATTATAAGGGTTATGGCGAAAGGGAGCCATCTCCGCATTTCATCCAAAATCTGGGTGAAGCTGAATACGCTGTTGCCATTTACCAGTACATGCGCCTTCTCGGCTACGATGCTTCCAAGATTTCGATACTTACAACTTACGCTGGGCAAAGGGCTCTGATTAAGGATGTCTTGGGTCATAGATGCGCTAAAAACCCATTGTTCGGGTTACCGAAAGTAGTGACCACGGTGGATAAATACCAAGGAGAACAAAATGACTGTAAGTCACTCCTGATCAACTGGGCGATAGTTCGTTCTCGGTTATTTTTACTAACATCATTGCCAGATGTGATCGTATCCCTCACCCGCACCCGCACAGTTGGTTATCTTCGTGATGTGCGTCGATTAACCGTCGCCCTATCTCGTGCTCGTCTTGGTCTATACATCTTAGGGCGCCGAGATGTCTTCGAAACATGTTTCGAACTCAAGCCAGCATTTGACATTCTAAGTCAACGTCCGGATAAACTCATGGTCATCCCAGGAGAGATGTTTCCCGCATCGCGCCGTATTGACAAAGATGTCAAGGGCACGCCGATGGAAAATATAGAGCATTTTGGGCAGTACGTTTATGAGATGACGAATGCGAAGATAAAGGCGATGGCAATTGAGACGGGTGTGGAACCAGCGCGCCCGGATTCGGATGAGGAAATGCGCGCTGCTGAAGAGACGGAGATGGAGGAAGCAATAAAAGAAAGCATGGTTGAGGGATAAGATGCGAAGCAGGGGTTGGGGAAGGCTGCTCAAAAAGGAGACCTCTTTTGCTCAGTGAAAATATCTTTGGGCGATTTTGTCGGCTATTATTTAGTAGCTGTCTTGGATCAGCTTATATCTTGAGATGGATGTAGGTCTCGCTCTGTGTTGTACTTTTATGCTACTTGTATCTCGCCCACGTCGGGTTACCTGTTGTTTATTATACCCCCATTTCTGCATAGATCCAGAAGGTATATGTTGTATAATTGACTGGTCTCGGTACTATTTAGATGTGCTAATGGTATGGGAGGTTAACCTACGGGCACGCATTGTATTCACAGCTCGGGAGGGCATAATTCCCCACCACGATCTCAATAGGTCGACAATACTTTTCTAACGATAAAGCAAGAGCGCCAGCTTACAGGCCTTCCTTTTGATATATAAAGTACAAGGACGGTATGGAGTATTTGTATATGGTGCTCGTATCGCAGAAACATATGGTTGTTGTGAGTCAACAGAATAGCTCCACTTACTACCGAATATAAGTAAGATTCATGAATGTTTTTCTTCCCTCTCTCTCGACTACATACCAGTTCAGCAACCATCGACGACGAATAACAATGGCGTGTTCTCTCCATTACGTTACTCTGGATGTCTTCACTACATCGCGGTTCAAGGGGAATCCGCTGGCTGTAGTCTTCCTCGCCAGCGACCTGCCCCTAACCCAAGATCAGAAGCAGACAGTGGCCAGGGAGTTCAATTACTCAGAAACCATCTTCGTGCACCCGGTAGATGACACTCGAACGAGAAGAGTCGATATCTTTACCACAGACGAGGAACTCCCGTTTGCTGGTCACCCTACCATTGGCGCGGCAGCATGGCTTCTTCTACACCCAACAGAGGGACATGCCGTTGAAGCCGCGCCGTCCATTATCTGCACCAAAGCGGGGGAGATCCCTATTTCCCGCTCAGAGCAGGATTTGAATATGGTTTCTGCACTGATCCCGCACAACGTGCGCATTCACTCGTCAAGGATGCCGCTGGCGAAGCTCTTGCAGATGTTCCCGACCCTGGAGCCGCACCTAAATACAAAAATTTGCGCTGACGGCTTTCCCGTCGTTTCAATCGTCAACGGCATGTCGGCAGTCCACGTGGAGCTGCCGAATAGTGAGGCGTTAGCTGCTGTGACAACAGCGGCGGGTGGAGAGTCTGTTTCAACTGTCTACCTTGATGATGGATGGGAGGGACATATATCTACGTACTTCTTTGTCCGTGATGTATGGGATGAAACCCTCCAGAAGAAAGTTCTCCGGTCCCGAATGATTTTAGGCACTCTTGAGGATGCTGCTACGGGAAGTGCTGCCAGTGGGCTGGTATCTTACCTGACGTTAACCGCGCCGGAAAGGGAGTCCAAGAGAGAGTTCCCGTACCACGTCGTACAGGGGGTCGAGATGGGAAAGAGGAGTGATATTGGGCTCAAAGTGGTGTTGAAAGAAGATGGTGAAGCTATTGAGAGTGTTGAACTGAGTGGAAGTGCTGTTAAGGTGGCCGAGGGGGATATCTACATTGACTGATTGTAGACACCTAGGTACGCGTAGCCAGACAGTGTCTCAGAGATTGCGCAGCCAGTTGAAGATGCCTTGATGCTTTGTTGTGTCTTTGAAGATAACAAACAAACAGCAACACCGCAGAATTGGCTGGGTGTGTGTGTGCATAATAATAAATTTGTTTCAGATATGATTGAGACAGCTTTTGCTCGAGGAATCCATGATGTTAATTAATACCAGCGAAATGCCATTTCTTGAATACCAGGCTGTATAGTGCAGAGCCTGGTTGATGCTTCCCTGGCATACCTGGATAAGCATTGAATGCTCAACCTTCCTGCTGTGTTCATCGAGACTCCTGTCATTCACTCCGCAGTTCAATATTAGATTCCAAGCTATCGAATATTGTCTTTTTTGGTCTGGAATACATTCTCCAACTATCCTGGTGTCTGTCGTTCAACTATTACAGAGATATCCGGTGCCTCTAGTACTGCCTGTACAAGGAGACAAGAAGAACACAGACAGTTATATAGACAACCAGACCATGCCACAGATCCAGAGCCATGCGCAGTCCCTTCTGCCGCGCAAAAGGCAACCGAAGAAGTCGCCCCGAAGGTTGTCCGTCAGCGAATCGCTGCAAAATCTCGCCAGGAATACATTTCATCTAGGGCGGCGTAACCCAACGACGACAACAACAACTACTACTACCACTACTGCTACTGCAATGCCTTGTTCGAGCATTACACCAGTGCCATCAACGAGAAGTGTATCTTGTCCATCAGGCAGCCCGGCGCCCTCGACGTTACGCACGGAGCCTTCCACTATTGTACTTGTCACACCCAAACCTACGCGGGTACCTACTGCGTCGCTTCACAATCCAAAATCCCGGATCCCAACGCCCATGCCATTACATGAGCCGTTAAGGAAGGCCTCAATTAGCAGGTTGAACGGGCGCGAGAGACGCGTGTCGCAGAAGGGAGCTAGGATATCCAGTACAAATAGCGTCAACGGGCAACAGAAAGGTACGACGCAAGGCAATACTGAAAAGGCAGAGGATGCTGGCACCACACCAGCCATGTCACAACCTCGCAGACATACTGCCCAGGGATGCGCCAGCTCCCCCAGAAGTAAAATCACTCGTGGAAATGGCCTTCCTGCAGCCTCATTGACGCTGCCCTCAACTTCTCCCGGCACATTGGGCAGAATGAAGGGTACATCTCAAGCTATGCGAAATCAAAATTTATGCACGAACTCTCAGATGTCTCCTGCATTGAAGCAGCAGCAGTCAAACCTGCGTCTCACGCCCCTGAGCCGCAGAACCACGCCCATAGACAATTCTCGTACTGCATCTGCTGTAAAAGCACGCTGCACACCTCAGCACCAGTCACTCCAGCCTTTCGGAAACCAATTGCCCAAAGCTCAATCTATGGGAAACATGCTATCTTATGATAAGCCTCCAACGATACATATCTTATCCAACCCTCCCATAGAACAGTGCGAGAAGAGTTGTCAACACCGCTCGAGATTAAGTATACGTGAAAAGGTGGAGGATATCGAAAATACCGTCCCTGATCCTCCGAAAGCCAACGATAAAGGCCACATAGACGATAAAAATGACACCTCAGTTCCCGTAAATGCACCAGATACCTCTACATGTCCGATTCCTCCAAAAAGGCCATCTAATTCGACAAATATAGCGCCCGAAGATGTAAGGATGGTGAGTAATGATTCACTCACACCAGCACTTGAGACGGAAAAAGTGACTGACACGTGGAACAATGACAGGTCGCCACAGCGGAACCGCATCAATACTGGCTGGGACGATTCACAACCCTCACGAATGCCTACCGCTACGAGGAATCCTTCAGCGAACCAGACACAGTAACAGGCTACTCTCGCCCCAGAGACCCACATCACCATGCCACACAGTCCACCACAGATGGCAAAGTAGAGGACCAACGTACGATCCGTGTCCTCATCTTCCTCGAGCGAGCCTGCACCACGGAAGAAGCAAAGACTAGCTTCATCGAGTTTCGCAACGCGTATTCGAAAAAGTATGGCGGGAAATGGGTCAAGAGTCTTAGCACCGGTGATGAAAAGTTAACCGCGATGAAAAAGGTATCGGGATCTTTTTCTTTAAAAGCGAATACTATTTCTTCGATGAGGGATATGCATAAGGAACAGCGAAAAAGTATTGAGTTTGGGGCTGCGGGCGGCATGGCGCTCATGAACGTTTTTCGAACTATGAGGCGGAGTTTAGCGTGATATCAAGCGTGGTTTTGCTAGTCTGGGGGTTTTCGTCCTTTTTCTTCCCCTTCGCTTCCGGGACGAAGCAACAAGGCGAAGAACCGGATTAGAGCTCTGCGCAGACGCTTTTTATTCTGCAGGACTCTTGGGTATCTTCTTGCGGAGGCAGAGCTCATTTGTCAACAGCCCTAAAAAGAAGGGACCTTTTGAATACAGGTGATAGAAACAGTAAAGGCGCTGCATCCTTTCTGCTATGTTAAATTGAAATTTACAGCAAGGAGATAAAGTATTTTTTTCAATCTCCGGATATCAAAATGAAAACCAACGCCGCCCACTATCTCAATAGCGATATGCTTGTAAGCCCCAATATAAATAATGATATTTAAGACAATTCCAGAAGCATATATAACGTGCCCGCTGCTCATGCTGAACAAAAACATCAGTGCTAAGTGATAAGCAGCTAACCCTTAGCTCTACTTTTCAAAAACGCTGCGACTTGCTCATGTCTCGTGACGAAAAACATTCGTCTCTTATCTGACTTCCAGGCCAGGACACCGATTTCTTCGGCAAACCTACATATTGCCTCGTACTCAGCGAAAGAAGCGAAATCCTTGAAGAGGAACCCTGGGGTTGCTTTGAGTCGGTCGCGTTCCAGTTGCCAGAGGCGGATTTGATCCACCACTGTTGGAGGAAGCGCGGACGAAGCTATGCCAGCCGTATTTGACGTTGATTTTACGCCTTGTTGCTTGCGCATTTGAGGATGCGCGTGGTTGGTTAGATAGGAAATTATTTGATCAGCTGTTATTCCCATTTCAATGGCGCGTCGGATTGACTGTCGCGTTAGTTTGCCGGTGATGAGGTTCGGGAACCGGTATTTGAGGGTCGTGAAGAGAGCTATGAGGGATATTTGGAGTGGTGAGGAGGTATAGGCGTAAACGCGGTAATTCGTTTCGATGATGATGAAGCCGGACCCCGGATCGTTGGGGGAAGTTGACCCGCTGGCTGTGAGACTGCTGGAAACCGGACCTCCGACGCTAATGGTATCTGATGTTAAGGTTGTTGCTAATCTTGTTGGGTAGAAACGTGTTGCCTCTGGGGATGGAGAATGCTGGTACACGATACCGAAGTCCGTCAGGTCGGCCAAGGTCCTAAGCTGCGTCTGTGATAGGCTTCTCTTTTCGTATGACTGTCCAAGCTCCAAGCTGCTCAAGAGGAAAAGAAAAGACAGAACTTCGACGCTGTCCATTCCGATCGCTTCCGCATGCTCGACGTATAATATGAGCATGTTCCATACTTGAGAGTTAACATCCTGAAGGACGAACGCAAACCCCTCCTTTGTGATTTCCACCCTTCGATCCCGTACTTCGACCAAATGGCACGCTTGAAGGAGCTGTTTTACTCCTTTGCTCAAATTTATAGGTTCGCGTTGGCTCACCAGAACGTTCGTGCCAACCATGTAGCCAAGAACACCCTCCCATTGTCGTCGAGCGTAGTCATCCAAGTCTGCTACCATCATGGGCTTATCATCTGGCGTTGTAGAAGGTACCCCGAACGAGCTCTTTTTGTCCCCTCCAGTGAGGGCTTGTCGAAGCGAGGATCCAAACGGGTCGGTAACCTTGTAGGCTCTGGCATTTCCTGACGTCAAGGAGCTCAAAATATGGAGCCGGCTCAGAGTGTCTAAAGCGGAATCTCGCTCACTATTCTCGTTTATTAGTGACTCATAATGTTGCTCCCTCTCGATTTGTCTTAAATACCGCTTGCTTTGCAGATTAACCCAGAGCTCCAGATCAGCCGCCGGTAGAGGATCTTTCATGTAAAGCAGTGCCATCACAAAGCATTTTGCTGGTTCTAGTTAGCAGCAACCTCTTATTTTAATTTGCTCGGCAACAACAGTACCAAGATGAGGCAGCATCCGCCGGAATATAGCTAGGGCTGTCGAAGGTTGCTGGTATAGCTTGAGGAAGACTGGGCCTGGGAGGTTCTCCAGGTAGTCCACCGAGCGAGACGAAGAAACAGACATGTTGTCTGATGCCGTAGGCTTCACCGTGTCACCGATCGATCATTGTGTGGGTTGTTGGTAAGCTACGAGGAGAAAACCGGCGGATGTGAGGCTGTCTATGAGGTTGAAGATCTCGGTACGGTGGCCCAAGTGAGCCACCAACGAGCCGACGGCAAAGCAGAGGCTTATCGGCAACATGGACGGACGTATTGTATGGTAGGAACTTATATATAACACATTGTATATTGTCAAAATGACTGCTCTGAGGTTTGTCAGATCAGTATGTACTCGTATCCCAGTCTAATGAATCTATAACTGACATTCCTCAGGTGTGGGAGTCGTTCCGGGCAACTTCTGGCTTAGAACCAAGGTAGATACAGCTCCTATAATCCAGGAAAACAAAGCATTTTGCGGTTTCTGACTTCAGGGTGTTGCTTGCAGATTGCTGGATAATGTGTGTCTCCCCTGTTACTAGTACCCAAGCCAACGGTCTGCTTTCACCATGCTAACCGCTGTCCTAGCTCCGTGTGACGGCAGCCCGCCCGGGTGTTGTTAATTTTGAACTGGATGTCCAGAAAGAGCATACCGTGTGTACCACTGTTGATGAAGGGCACAGCTTTATTCGTGCTAATGGCTTTGTAGAACCGACTAGGCATTCTACATGGTGGAACCATTGCCAGCATGGGTATGCTATACACTCAAAGAAACCTTACATTTGACATGGTTTTTCGATCTGCTAACTGTAACAGTTGATCTCGGAGGTTCTCTTGCTGTAGCGTCGCGAGGCCTTTTTGCCACAGGTGTTTCAACAGATCTTAACGGTTCGCGATGTCTTGTCCCTGTTATGGTTGCTATGAGAGCGCTAACATTGATATCAACAGTGACATACCTTAGCTCTGGGGGGAAAATTGGTGATAAGATATTGGCTGTAAGGTCCCATTGCCTATCTTGTAAAACCCACACAGTAACTAACATACACTGTAGGAGGCTACTTGTGATAAGTGTACGAGCCCCCGTAATCTCACTCGTGGAAGCAACCGTAGTCGGCCCATGGCTACTCCTATATATTTGTTGCTATCAACGATGTCTTCCTAACATGTGTCACTCTAGTTGGCAAAACGCTTGCCTATACGTCGATTAACTTTAGGAATGCTCAGAATGACCTCGTTGCGCGAGGAAGCCATACAAAGTCAGAACAAGCCCCTAGGCTGTTTGATGTGCATAAGGCTAACTTGAAACCAGATACGTCTCGTTGGCGTGGAGGGACCCAAAGAATATTGTTGAAGAACTAACCCCGAAGCGGGGCGAATGATTGAGGTGGCCCTAACTCTGAAAACTGTGCTTATTGACTGGGTGCAAAGGTAGCAACTTTATTAAACATTATTATATAGATACTGGCTTTTCGCGGTCACATTCGCCTTGACGGTATTTCGACTTTGAGAACTCATCTCTGATATCTTATGGAATTCAATTAAAGCATGAAACTCCAAAGGGAGTGCAAGATGCTGATAGACACGATTAGGTGAGCAAATTGCATTTACCTATTCCTTAAAGCAACAATTGCCGACCTAGAACTCCGCAAACACGGTATAAGGAGACATCATATTCAAACTAGGAAGAAGTTGCGAGCCTGCCGCTACTCCGAATCACTATCAATGACGAAACCAGCCATCACCCGCGGTCTTCGAGACGGCATTGGCGCGACATCTTCGTCGTCGTCTTCATCTATTGTAGTCCGATTTCCCTCCTTAGTTTGTTCATTATTCGTATCTGCACTCTTTGGATCCGTATTGGCAGGTCCCGTAGTCCAAACGAAGGGATCGTCAGGAGACTCACCCCGAAGACCAAGGCCTAATCCATCTTCGGCCGAAGTGAGAGGTGTTACATGGCGAGAAGGCATTTCGGTTTCTGAGGCAGGTGCAGAGGAATCCGCGTCAAGCATCAGGTCATCATCGTTATCAGACCCAAGAGAGATGGCGTTGTCATCGCTCTTGCGCCGTTTCCTCTTCGTCGTCTCGGCTGATGCACCGTTACTCTTTCGCTTCTGCGCAGCTTTCTTGCCCTTGACAGCGCCAGGCTCAGGGAAGATACCAGTCAACAATGCATGTTTTATACGCTGAGCTTGGTCCTTCCTACGTTCCTCCTCGCGAGCGAAGAACTCATTATCAGCTTCTTCGTCTGTATCGTCATCGCTGGCGTTGACGTAAAGATCACTCTTTATTTTCTTCTGGCGTGCCATAGCATTCTGCTCCCTGGCTAGGCGGCGCGCTTCCAGTGTTTCGTCGTCCAGCTCAGTGCCGCCGCCGTCGGACTTGCTTCTTTTTCTGCGCTTCCGTTTTAGTTCATCTATTGCATCAGACCGCTTAGCTCGTATATTAGCCGGAAATAGAGCCCCATCGATATCAGCGTTCTCTTCGCCTTCAGAGTCATTTCCGAAATCCAGCTGCGGGTCAACGTCCACAGCATCTGCGGGTGACCTTGCTATGGTTTTCCGACGCAGCAGGTCTCGGGGATCCACGTCGTCAATCTCAGAAACGGGGTGGTCGCAATGTTGTTGCACCATTCTATGTGTTTCCTCGAGTGAGCTTGATGATATCGAGGATGGGATGATCCAAGACGCGCCCAGTATATCCTCATTTCCCAACATTTGTAGTCCAGCTAATGTCATGAGCAGGCGTAGACGACCATTCCGGAACATAGCCAAGCGGCAAGCTTCGTCAGTGGGAGACACGGCTAAAGTACGTTAGTGTATGGTTACCAAAAAGATCGGGCGACTGGCTTACCTATCGAAGGAGGACTGGTCGCTGAGTCTTGTGCCTCCCCTTCGTGAGCCTCTTTTCTAGCTTCGGCCTCCAGTTCCCAGCTTTTCCTTTCATTGCATCCGGATTCCAATACACCACATAGCCACTTGACTAGATCACTTTTGCCATCAAGAAGAAGCGCAGATACAACGATCTTCAATCTTCCGTCCATAGTCGTCGCCGCATTCGGCTTCACTTCCAGCTCCGCTGCTGGTCGGCTTTCGGAGAGAGTTTGTTTCTCATGTCCGTACTCCAAATAGTATACAGTAGAGTTAATCTTACTAAACAACATTTCGACGATCAGCTCAGGCCGCTGCTCAATCTTCTTCATGAGCTTTCTGAGGAGATGTCGAGCAAATTCTTCCCAGTCTCTGAAGATCGGTTTTGTAGGGTCAAGCCCTTCCGGGCCCTTGATCATTCTATAAAACAGCGCAATAATATCTGCTCGAAAAAGTAAAACGCTGAGCTCCTGTTTAAAAGCTACTCGGTAGAAGAACCGGTGGACTCGCTTCAGTTGCTCGTGATTCAACTCCCTGTAAAATGCAGTCAGAGCTACAAAAGTGTCGACTGATTTTTGGGTGCAGAATTTCGCAGCAAAGCGTTTGAAGTCGAAAGCCCTTTCGCGAACAACTTGGGCCGCTTCTGCCGCATCTTCTGCTTCTGAGTCATTCTCGTTGTCTCCCTCTTGGTTTTGTTGATTCTGTGACGTGTCCTTGGCCTTTTTCCGTCTCGCCCGTCGACGCGAACGTATTTGCATGTCTGCATTTTCCTTCGAATATTGCTCTAGCATCTTAAGAAAGACATGCGAGAGTTCCGTACAAGCATCCAGATACCCAAGACCTTGATCCTTATAGCCACGAAGCACTGTCAGGATCCTGTCGTGCGTCGTCTCCTCATAGAAGATACGGTTCTGAATGTTCTCGGCGATTTCCTGGTCCTCTTCAAGAGGAGATCCCGTCATCTCCTGGACGGTCAAAAGAATTTGCGTAAAGCAACGCATCGTTGCGTGCAAATCCTGCCATTCTTTGTAATCTAAATTATTCTGCATCTCTCGATTCAAAGCAATAAAAGTTTCCTGGTTCAGTACACCGGCAACTATACCATAACTGTCTGGCTCGACGACTGGAGGTGCATCCTTGTTTCGCCTACGCTTTTCTTGCTGACGGGCGCGTCTTATACGTTCCGCCTCGAGAAACCATGACACTACGTAGAAGAAGTGGCGTGGTGTAGCTTCTGTGATACGGTCGGCCTCCCGCTCAATGGCTTTGCGAAGATGCGTAAAGAGAGGGTTGAAGCCGGCATCTAAGAATTCTTCCGTAAATTCTCGTAGATGTTTCGATGCAGAGGACGTGAGCGAGGTGGGAAGACTGAAGTTATTTAATGAAACATCAGGATTACCCTTCCCCGTTCTCGGTTTATTCCATTTCTTGGATCTATCCATCTTCAGGAATGTTGCCTTGTCATCCCTCAACACATCCTGGCCGGTAACGGTGGAGAATTTCTCGTCTTCTCGCTTGACCCAGATCATGGTACCAAATCGTCCATGCCTTGTGGGAGCTGTCTTCGCCTGTTCCCTTTCCATGAGAGCTTCCTTGTCCAATAGATCTTTGAGCTCACTGTTTGTCGTCTGAGAGCGCTCCGTGTCTCCCATGAATAGTTTCTTGACGTCCACTCCTTTGACGAGATGAAACAATATTTCTAGAATAACAACATCCTGGGTGTTGAAGCTATCTCCAACGTTTGAACACATAGTCAGCAAAAGCGCCAAGACGTCCTGGTTGAGAAACGCATTGATCGTTGCGGATCTAGACGCTTCCTCATCGTCACCCTCAACAGCGAATTGTGGCAATTGAGTAATTATAGCAATATTTCGGAGCAGATACAACATCAGTTTTATTATTCCCTCATCCCGCGAAGAGCGCTCTGACCGTGGGATGGTCATACTGGGTAGTACGATACGAATAATCGTCCGGAGGATGTCAGTAGTCGTGTGGCCCAGTATCCCACGTTTATATATGACCTGGCTCTGTCGTAGGTAAGGCGTGTGTCTATGGTGATTTGCCGTCATCTCTTGCTGAATTTCAAGGGGCCATGTCAAGGGAACCAGCAATTCCACTATAGGTAGCAATTAGACGGCCGAACAGAGTAGGTTGCAAAGAATTGGAAATGCAAACATACAGCATGCCAGCGAAATGCGCAGTTTATGTTTGTTGTCCTCCACCGAATCGCCACATAACGCAAGAATGGGGAGCAAATCTCGGTTTACAAGCTCGGCCTCTGCTAGACACCTCGCAACGTCCATGCGGTTGGCTTTCTCGTCGTAGAATCTGAGCCATTTCTTGATATCACGTAGACACGCGAGCGCATCATCTCCGAGAACATATTGCCCGGTATCACTGCCGCCAGAGCCACCTAGCTGCAACAAAGATATTAGTTATGCTGCCGAAACCATGTAAATAAGCAACACTTGCTTACCGCGGTAATGAGACTGTAGACATATGCTCGGACTTCCGGGTCGACCACCTCGACCTGGGGAGCAGTAGCAGGCTCCATGGCTGCAGAGCTCAGCCCTTGGTGTCGGAACAGTGAATTGGCAGTTTTTCTCGTAAGACTGCAGTTGACGTCGAGAAGCAATTAACACTCAACATCAAGATCGCCCACCAATCAACGCCGCCGATTCCGGACGCGTCGACGCGACGCCAAGTCTACGGAATTACTATTATCCTGAAATAAATTTGTATTAGTCATAATAGACTGCGGAACGGGGTTACTATTATACGAACCGCCGTCGTTAGCCGAATAGGACCGTGACGTCAGCATCATGTGACTCCTCCCGATCCCGAGCCGAGGAAAGAAAGCTCCCGAGATACCACCATCTTCTGTTAGTGGTTAAATAATGTGCCGTATGCAGTAGCGAGGTTTTCTGTCTGATAGCAGGTGTTTCCCGCTTCATCTTATAAACAGTCATGTTTCGCGCTGCAGCTGGAGGGCGTCTCGCCCAAGGAGCCTCCTCAATTACCTCCAGGGCGTTCAGTTCAACAGCAAGGACCTTTGCCGCGGAGGTCAAGAGACTAGGTGTTATTGGTGCAGGTCAAATGGTATGTTTTATTTTTCCGTTTGTTGTAACGGGAAGTGAGTTAAATTCTTACTGCTCGGATTCAGGGCCTCGGAATTGCGCTGGTTGCTGCTCAAAAAGCCAATGTCCCTGTAACGCTCGTCGATAATTCTCAAGCGTCTCTTGACAAGGGGCTTAAATTCGCCGGTACGTTAGGATTTTTAAGCATACAAGAGAAGTAATAATCTAACATAGGAACTAGATAAACTATTAGAAAAGGATGTCACAAAAGAGCGCATCACGAAAGACGTCGCCGCCAAAGTTCGCGGCATGTTGATCCCAAGCACAAAACTAGAGGATGTCAACGACGTAGACTTCATAATTGAAGCTGTGCCCGAGATCCCAGATTTGAAGACTTCTATATTCGCACAATTAGCTCAGGTCGCCCCGGCGCACGCCATCCTTGCCACGAATACCTCTTCCATTTCTATTACCAAGATCGCTGCTGCTACGACGAAAGATCCGAAAGACCTCTCGGCCTCATCCCGTGTAATTTCTACTCATTTCATGAACCCTGTTCCCATACAAAAGGGTGTGGAGATTATTTCTGGTCTGCAAACGTCGAAGGAAACAGAGGACACAGCAATTGAGTTCGTCAAGCGGATGGGCAAAGTCCCCGCCCGCTCATCCGATGCTCCAGGGTTCCTGGCGAATCGGATTCTAATGCCATACATTAACGAGGCCGTTCTGTGCTTGGAGAACGGCGTGGGCGGCAAAGAGGATATTGATAGTATTATGAAGAATGGGACGAATGTACCTATGGGTCCGCTTACATTGGCTGATTTCATCGGTATTGATACGTGCCTTGCTATCATGGAGGTTTTGCACCGTGAGACGGGTGATAGCAAGTATAGGCCTTCAGGTTTGTTAAAGAAGATGGTTGATGCTGGCTGGTTGGGGAAGAAGAGCGGGAAGGGTTTCTACGACTATTAAGTTAATGCTAATACGTGCGCTTCAGATACGTTTGCAGCTCCTCACGTTATTTCAATTCTTTATTTCTTCCTCATGTATATATAGTACATATATAAACTTGTGCTGAAGGTATATGAAAACAAAAAAATGGCATAAATGGCAGTCCTCCGTTTGCCCGAGTCTGCCTAAGAAGGACATCTATTCATCATCCATTAAAGCAAAACATCTGTCTCTGATATGAAGGTCTTAGTAAAACAGTGCATAACGGGAAATATCGGATGAGTCATTGGAAATTCTTCTCACCATATAATATTCGTGAGAAACAGATACATGCTGTGTCATGACAAAAGGCGTTGGGGGAAAAAGCGCAAGCGTTGTTGTTGTGTTACACGGCAGCATCTCGAGCTGTATCAAGGGTCTCCTGTGCGGCATAAAATTGCTTGACAAATTGCGAGGGGGAAGCGTGTAGCTCCGACTCCTTGTGATATTCTATCCCCAAAAGGGTATAATAATATGCCATCACCACTATCGTTAGAAAAATGGTTGCAGTCCTCACCCCACAAGCGCCATATACGGAGACTGACGGGCAAGCCGCTTACTACGGTCGGAATTTTTCGAGCTTTTGGACTCTTGTCGTAACGTCGGCCTCAGAGCAGGGTGCTCG
Source organism: Spiromastix sp. SCSIO F190 (assembly GCA_014805645.1). NCBI lineage: Eukaryota > Fungi > Ascomycota > Eurotiomycetes > Onygenales > Spiromastigoidaceae > Spiromastigoides > Spiromastix sp. SCSIO F190. The sequence continues at coordinate 337,097 of WXTY01000006.1, read as the reverse complement.
TCTGGTTGAACGAGCGCCTTGATAGCCGCTTTACCCTTAACGTCGGGGACTGGCGCCGCTACTGGCTCAGCAGGTTGCGGAACAACGACCTCAGGAGCTGGATCCTCTGGTTCTTCCCGCTCATGCGTTAAACTGTCCCGGTATTGCTCGACCATCTGCAGTCGCTTCTTCGTAGCTGCATCGAACCAGGAGCGGTCAGCGATGACCAGCTTTGCTAACTTGCGGATTGCACCACGCTGACTTTCCCGCATTTCCCTTTGTTGTATATCTATTCCTATCTCAAGGGCCTGTGCCTCCAAAGCAGCTTTGGATTCAAGGCTTTCCTTTGTGGTCCTGTGGGTTTCCCTGAGGGAGGATATTTCCGTATCTTGTGAGGCTTTCAGTTTATCCATGATTGACTTCTCTCTGCCCTCACGATTCGGCTTCCCCTTCAGATGTCTAGCTAGAGTGAGGAAGGTGTCGTCCTCTTCCTCCTCGTGCTTGGCAATCAAGCTCTGAATTTCCGAGTCCTGAGAACGGGCTAATAAGTCTATGCGACGTCTCAAATTGGACTGAAAAGCAGCTATGAGTCGAGCGCGTTCCCCGTCCATTGCTCTCTGCGTGGAAGTGGCCCGCAATTGAAGCTCATAAGCTTGCTTGTCATGCCGTGCAATGAGCATAGATTGCTGCGTTTTATTACTTTTCAACACATCAGCGCGCAAAGCTCCGACTTTCTTGGCAATATACATCGTGCGCTCGATCTCTCTTTCACGAGCTTCTACTTCCTCGCGACGCCGTTCCTCTTCCTCCCTTCTTATTCTTTCCATAGCTTCTTGCTCTTCCATGCGCTCAATTGTAGCTAAGGCTTCAGCAAGTTCTGCAGCTTCTCGCTCGGCCTCTTCGTTAAGCTGTACGCGGCGCGCATTGATTTCGTTCTGTCTCCGCTGTTGATCGGCTTCTGTGCAAGCACAGGTCCGCCATCGCGCCCCGCAAGTGTAACTATTTCCTGTCATCAGCATATTGGAAGAAGATAAGCATTCAGCATTTAACATACCAGAATTGTGCTCCGCATGTGCAGGTTATATGGCGGCACCCAATAGTCAACTCGACCATAGCTTTACACGAGTAACAACGTCTCCAGCCATGCATTTCCGCCTCCTCGAGCGTAGACTCGAGTCCATAGTCACGAGGACACTCATTCGCATCCTTATGCGTCTTGCCACGGCACATACTACATATTGGAATTCGACAGTGTGGGCATTTCTGGACGTTTGAATTTTTCTTGAGCTTGTCAGGTGGAATCCATTTCCCGCACGATGCTGAAGGGCAATACCAGCGACGATCTTGGGATATGGCGTATTCTTGGGTTTTAAGCTTGTAATTGGCCCTTTGGGTGCGATCCAGGTTGTCAAGGATGTAGCTCATAGGGATATCTTGGAGGCAACACTTCGGAGGGAATAATCGTTCGTTTTCCATAGCCGTGGTAATCAATTGCACGAAGCATGGCAGGCAGTATTTATGCTGGCATTTCAGAGTTATCAAGTTCTTTTCCAATATTTCGTCAAGGCAGCTAGCACATTCCCTGAAATCGCAAACCCATCAGAAATAAGTCACGACTACCAGCCACGAGTCTGTTGAACTTACTTGACAGTATGCCGATCCTTCATACGCAATTTGATACCTCGAGCTCCTGATGAGCTTTTCACGGCCAGCCGTGTTAACGGGCGTTTTATAGAAGAGCCATCCAAAGATATCTTAGAGGGCGACTGACTTCCGTCAGACGATGGTACAATCGAAAGCCGAGAGGCGACCGACTCAGAGTCAGTCCTTGTTCTGCTAGTAACGGCACGAGTCCCAACGCTCTCTTGGTCTCCCGCTGCCTCTGAATTGGCTGACGATACATTTTCAGTGGGTGGCTGGTTATATAGGTTGACCGCTAGGGAACGAAGGAGAATTCGACGAAGTTCGCGCGTCGCATTGCTTTCGATATATTTGAGCTCACCGGGGCATTGATACTCGGTCCAATGCGGGCCCCGCTCGTCCTCAATATCCAAATCGCTCACGCCCGTTAAAAAAGGCCATTTTGCCAATCCGTTGGCCCCCTCGGGGTCGCTAGTAACGGTGATTTTGTTGTCCACTTCCGAAGTCGCCATGACGGTGGATGATGGCCTGCTTCGCGCGGACTTTCAGCTTAGGCCAGTATCATCAATCCCAAGATGTGTATTCTGCGCTCAGAGGTCCTGCGCATGCTGCCATGACCGGGAGTTAGCGCTGAAGATAAGAACACCCGGCAGCCTAGCGACGGGGATGACTCGGGGTACATAGCCTTCCACCCAGCACTGAGGCGTTTTTTGTCGAGCCGCAGAGGGGAAAAGCCAGGGTACATATAGCAGCAGGGCCACGGGGAAACCAAGTCCCTACTAGCCCAGTAGTGGGGCCAGTGATCTTGAACGAGCTCAAGCGGGCGCTCACAGGACAAGAAGCGGCCTGCAAGTGGGTTTGGAGCCTGGACCTTCCGGATAAGGAAGAACGTGGTCGAAGTACGAACACGCTAGCAGTGCACTGGCAATTACACTCTGGTCATCTGGGATGCGGTCAAAAACAGCCCCAAGCCACAGATACCAGTGGCATCAAGGAGGACTCGCATAAATTGGCTGGTAGCTTCTAAAAATGGCACATTTAATGCCCTATCTTAGCGTCAAGCATTCAAGGTTTCACCCCGTTGGGAGCAACACGCGCTAATTCGGCTGGGATTACTGGCTTTTGCGAGGGCTCTGTTGCGCCTCGCAGTGTAAGTGCGAGGCTGCATGACTTTCCCTTAAAGTACCAGCGCCCTAGTGTCATCTTGCGGAATTCCTAATATGCGAACAGTTAGCAGCTTGGCAGAGTGATATTCTATCCAATCTTCGTGCGTGGGTTGTGCATGATGGACAGAAAGACACCTTGTGTTCGGGTCCAAGGGTTGCGTCCCAAGCCTCGTGGAGCAGCAGTATACTGTGTTCTGTGTAGGAGGATGCGAAAGGCGGGCCCACCGTACATGCCTTGGTATCTTATTACTGTTATAACTGAGACTGTACATGGACAACGAGTAGTTATGAGTTATTGCCGAAGTGGTGCCTGCTCAATCAAACAATCCCAGATATCTTCTCGTGCAACTTGTCTTGCTTTCACTTTTTTTGTTCTCGTTCCCCATTCTCAGTCGAAAAACGCGGAAGATTACTCCTAGTGTTGAATGGTCTGTTTTCTCATTCTCCAATTCGGTAAATCCACAACGTTTCCAGACTCTACTCTGCAATGTTATTGCTGGATTCATGGGCACCGTGGTAACGCAAAAGGCACAAAGTGCCACTTGTTACACATTCGCCCCGTGATTCCAGTACGCATTCTTATTTGTCTTCAAACCCTCAAATCCCAGATTATAGCGCTGTAAAACAAGAGGAAGACATGGATGAGATACTGAGTGCGCTTGAGGCCAAGCATAAGCCATCAGATATATCGACCGAGGGTAAGTCGCCTGTCAATGGAACCATGAGCTGGAATCGGTTCTAACACTATTCAGGGTGCAACGGGCTGCTTGAACAGCTTCGCATCTACACCACCCGGTTTGATGGCCATGATCCCGTTCTTACGAAGCGTGTTGTATCCGTCTGCTGTCGCTATGGACTTGGTGACGCCTCGCTGACCACAAACCGTGTTGCTCTACGGTGTCTCTGTAACGTTTTACTTCTAGTTGAACACGCCCGGCAATTTTTTATCGACAAAAAATATATCAAGGAACTGGTGGAGAAGATGAAGGTATAATAACCTGAGTGCCATCTTTCGTTGGGCGTGCTCAAGCCCGTTAACCAAATACCAGAATGGCCATCCCGAGGATGAATTTTTATCGGCTAGGTTGCTTTTGTTGTGTACATACGGAACCGATTTGAATTTTGATATGCTTTTCGAAAACTACCACATTGCAGACATCATCAAAATGGTAGGCTTTCTATGCAGTCGTCTACTTTTCTGGATTTAGATATGAATAGGCACTGATTCATTCAGAATGTCTCACGCCATGCGAGACTTATTATGGATACAGCAGAGGACTCTCTATCATCAACAGCCCGAAACGCATGTAGCGAGAGCCTCAAATTGCTCTATAACCTGGTCGCCAACCGTCCACATCGTGCTTCACTTTTCGCGAGCTCTCTTCTTCCGATACTGAATATACTCAATAATATCGATATGCCCTCGCCTCCTCTGCAACCTCCTGTGTCATGGCTGATTAACTGCCTGATCCATCTCGGTCCCGAGAACATGGATTCCTGGTTTCCACAGTCCAACGAAAATGTTAACGTGGACCGCCTCGTGCACATACTTGACCTCTCTACTCAGGCTTACACCGATGAAGAAATGGAAACATACGGCTCACCACTCTTGAATGTTCTTCTTCAAATTTGCGAGACTGCTCCGGCAGTAACCAAAATACATCTGGGCAAGCTCCTCCTGCCGTCCAACCAAGAACGGGAGAGAGCAATCGGCACAGGCAACTCATTGCCAGAGAGGCTATTAAAGCTTTATACTACACCAACAGCCCCTATTTTAAGGGAGCTCATTCCAGCGTTGTTTTTTGAGTTGTCTGACCGGGATGTAAATTGCTTTGTTCAAAATGTTGGCTACGGTTATGCTTCTGGTTTTCTTTTCTCTAGGGGTCTCCAACTTCCCCTAAATAGCCTAGAAGAGACTAGTAGGGAGGGATTAGAAGTCAATCCCATCACAGGTCAGAGACGGGATATGGAGCCAGATCTCCAGATGCCAGCAATGACAGATGAGGAGAAGGAGCGTGAAGCAGAGCGGCTATTTGTTCTTTTTGAAAGGTTAGTTCCGCTGTACTTCGCATCTGCTTTTACTAATGAGACACAGGTTACAACGTACAGGGGTAGTAGATGTTGAAAATCCGGTAACTAAGGCGGTGCGCGAGGGCCGATTTGAGGATATTAATTGAGGTAGAGACTGTGAGGGAAAGAATTTAAGTGGCATAGCTAAATTCTAGATATTAATGCTCTCAGAGTATACTCAAGCTCGACTATTTTATACAGTATGTAGATAATTCATACAACTCGTAATGTAATAGCTAGTTTTCGTTCCTGGTCCGCCGCCAGCACACCTCTCGAGGCATAGGCAGGTGGAAATAGAAAAGCAGACGGCTGTTAAGTTCAAGATACAGATGCCTTAGTTAAGAAGTAAAACAGGACAAGCTAATTCAACGGTTCAGAGCATCGCAGTATTGAGAAGATTTTGAAGAACAGTGATTGTCGCTTGGATATGTGCAACATCATTCCTCGACAGTTTGTTTTGTGGATCACTAATAGCCGTCCTTAGGACGTCGATTTTCTCCTGCGTTGTGGCGTTCTGCTTGCCTTTCTCGCGGAGAATACGGTCAGCAGGCTCCTCGGGAGTTCCGTTGACGGGCATGGTGAGCGAAATATCGAGGACTGGTACGTAAATCTCAGATGGTGGAGGTATATTGTATGATGAGAAGTTCAAAAAGTAGTGGGTGTCAGTTGGTAGAAGGTACCTAAAGAAGGAAAATAATGGCCTTTTATAATGACTCCCGACTTGACATTGTTTATTCAATTCAAGCAGTAACACGCTCAGAAGCAATGGGGCATGCGGCATGCAGGAACTCCCATCACACATGGCATGATTTGACGAGTGAATGTGGACAACGGCTGTCATGTTTCAATGGGTTCTGAGACCACCTCAATTTCGTGGTAGCAGGAACAATTTAATGGGAACCGCCTTTCTCTCACGCCTTTCTGCGTGGAAGTGTCAACTCAGCGCTCCATATGCGATCTCCGGCACCTTTGTCGTAAGGCTAGCAGGACCATGGTGTATGATGATTCTTGCTCCATTTCCACGCTTCAAAACAATTAGCACTTATGGCCGTACGGCATTAATTGCAATTTAGCAGAGCCCAGTTAGGCAGAGAAACCGTCAAGTGCCTGAGACTGACAAGACCTTAAAGACCAAGCAAATTTCTTGTCCTTCCCTTGCTACCCTGGCTGACTGCATAGATCCATATTATGCGAAGCATTCAATAGATCTTGACATTGGGTGTTGATCGTCACCATATTAGAAAACCCACCACACGCGCTGAGTAGGGAATGACAATGATCCCCCGAAGCCTTCGCGACATGAATGGCGTATGAAAAGAGTGTACCACGGTGTCTCGTGTGGTTTGCGCAGATTGTCCGCTGTGGAAATCCAAGGATCTACCTATTCCTCTGCCACTTTGAGAACTGCCACCAGCCTGGAAAATATAAGGGCCAAAAAAACAGTTTGGATGCCAAGGGTATCTATCTATCATGCAAAATAGCCCAAAATCGACACCTTAACTCCGTTCCAACCTCAAGAAGACAGCTCGCCCGTCGAATAATTGATGCCAAAACTCTCTTTCGCCCTATGCCCGTTCTCCATGACGCCTCGTAAATGCTCGTAACAAACACAGATTCCACAAAAAAGCCCTTCTCAGAATGCTGAGAAATGTTTTCCCGTCCAACCCGAACCATGTTCTTGATATTGCTCACGGGTGATAGCTACTTCTTTCAAAGCATCCCTGTTGCCAGCGAAACGCGACCCACCAAGCCATGTTGACCGGATAGGGCTGTTTACCGAAAGTGTCAGAACCAAATTACTTTTTCTAGGGAGAAGGAAGGGGAAAAAAATAACAGAACTCACTCAGCTGGTCGTCTTACACGGACAACACACTCAGCGGATGCTAGTTGCCGCAACCTTGTCTCCCTAATTACGTAGTTAGCATCTTGACATTCACATCCTCATTCGGAGAGGGGGGTCACTCACAGTCTGTCCATGAACCCTGAAATCAACGAGTTCCCGCCAACTACCAGGACATTGGCGAGGAACGCGGGATGAAGGCCGGTTGGTAAAACCGACAAACTCTGCATCACCACTTCTGGTATCCCCGGTTGCTTCATCCCAATATCTGAGGGATTAAATAGAATTTCCGGGACCACAAACCTCTCATTTCCAAGGACAAGGACATCCTCCGACATCGACGCGGAGGCACCACCCGAGAGAAGGTCTTTCTTTTTCTTAACCGCAAGTAAATTGTCGTGCGGACGCACAAAGCCCTTCTTATGGGTATTCGGATCTGGAAGGACGTAGTCCACCACAATATCACTTGCGGAACCCTCAGCAGCACGCTTCTTGTTTCCTTTCCACGTCCGCTCCATGTCCAACCCAAAATCGCTACTTACATAACAGGCAGCTTCCTTGACTTCATTAATTATGTAAGGCTCGTCGCGCATGTCATACTGTCGGACGGAAATGAGTTCTTTGAGGTAGTTCGTTAAGTGTTTCCCGCCAACTTCTAGTCGCCGTACGCCTCGATGCAAAGGACGGCCCCTGTACACTGGGGTTACTGTCGTATGGGAATACCCAGAATCGATCACGAGCAGACATTCAACCGGGGAGATCGTAGAGGCCTGGTCCGGTGTAACTGGATCGCCAAAGAGAGAATGGACTTCGTTCCAGGCATTTAGTGATGGGCCTATACCGCAATTTAGTGTTGAACGTCCATGAATATAGGTCCCAAAAAGAGACCAGACATGAATAATTTACCCACCAGTAGATCTCACATAGCCTCCAAAACCCCAATCCTCGAAGACCATCTCGTCGGTCATCTTTTGCAAGGCAGCCGTAGCATTTGGCGCCTCCGTTAATATCAGCGTGGTATTCCCAGGATCTGTACAACGAAGCTCCGCCTTCCGCGCCGTCTTCTCGTCGAAGAACGTATGATCCCATATTTCACGTTCCGTCTCCCAATTCACGATATAGCCCTTCTCCATCGGGCGGCGGAACGCCGCTTCATTCCAATCGGAGATGTGCGTCGTCAACTGGGCACCAATATACACACGTTTATCCCGAGTCCTTGCCAGCGCGTTAGGGATACTCAGACAGGCAGAGAGCGGATCCGAAGCGTCACCTGAAGCTGAAGATGTGGACGGCGCATAGCCGGCTTTCATGGTGTGGGCGCCATTGTCGATAATAAAGGTCTTGGAAGGCAGCGATTGAGCGGCCGGACCAGATTTTGTCCCGCGCGAGAGTTTGGCCGTCCCCATTGAAAATTGCAAGGCCTCTATTGCTGCATGAATCAAAACCGATTGCCAGATCCTGTTTGTCTGTCTTGAAGTCCATCAGTTTGCGGCTTTCTAGTATTCTGCCGCACGCCACCGCCCTGATACTTTCAGGTGCACCAACATTCTCAATCATTCATCCTTCTTTCTCCAATTTGAATTAAACCATTCATTCGAGACTCATGGCCCTATTATTTACGTGCACACCGCAGTACATATTATAGCTAATGTTTGGAAGATTGAGGATCGTAAACATAGCCCAACTGTTATTTCCTATCATCTAATCAGAGTGTACTTCCATTGGAGTCTGTTCTGCACATTTCCTCAGGAGCTTGCCAATGCTTCGCGCCTGCTTTTGCTATTCGGATCTAGATACGGTTTCTCTCCAATGCTAACTGCCCTTTGGCCTGTGCGTGACCCAAGGCCTTCGTAGTCGAAGGTTGCTGCATGGTATACGCTGCGATTGTCCCATATAGCTTTGGCTTGAAGTCAGCCGATTGCTCCCATTAAAGAAGCGCAGAAGGGAGCCACTCACCCAGATCATTCTTATTCTGCCACCTATGACGCACCTGGAGGTCATGATTTTCAACAATGAGCTTCACAAACCACTCAAGCAGGTGTTTGCTTTCCGCTTCAGTAACTCCGTTGACACTCTGGACATGGGTCCCGACGGCAAATATGCTCTTCCAACCTGTGACAGGATTGGTTCTCACCACAGGATGGACTGCTTCAAGCTCACTTCCAACATTCTCTGGAGCGCCGCGAGCACCCGAGAAAAGCTCGAAGCCGTTTGCTTTGGCGCTTTCTCCGAAACCGGGTTGCGCGTAAGTAGCTGTCAGAGATTCAAGGAACTTCTGGTAGGGCTCGGAAATGCGGTCATACAGCTCATAGCCAGACGCCCACAGAGTGTCTACTCGAAGGCTTCTGTTAGTTCTGTTAGGAAAATCTCCAGTTGGCCTATTGTTACTTACCTCCGCCAGTTCCAGGAAGCTCGGTCAAGCGCAGGATTGCATAGTCACTTGGGACTGGTTCAAACGTGATATCACTATGCCACCCTTCCTTGTTGCTCTGCCTCTTGTGGTTGTTGGTGCCGAGCCCAAGCCGTCCAAAACGATGGCTATATAATTTCTTGTTCTGCTCGGAGCTTATGACACTAATTTCATCGTCTTTGCCACCGTGCTCACGCCCAGAATTAACTACAGGATGTATATGCAGACCGGAGGTGCTAGGCTTTCCCGAAAGCTGGCCTAGACGCTGGGCGAGCTCTTTCTGCAAGTCGTTGTCAAGATCATCTTGTTGGCGGAAAAAAACAACTCCTCGCTGAGATACTGTGCATAGTCAGCACGTCTATCGCTCTCGGGATTAAATGAAGGGACATACCAATTATGGCAAGATCTCTGATGAGCTCATCGGAATTTGGAGCTTGGAGCCACTTTTTCAGGTTCACATTCTTGAATTCCCTACCAATGACGGGAGTGACATCGAAGGAATCGAACTGGTCCAGAATACCAGCAAGCTTCAGAGGTTCCTTACTGGTAACAGTGGAAGGGCTATCGGATGATACGCCTGCCTGAACAGACTTGCCGTTCTGGACAGCCACGGGTTCCTGCGTTTCAACAATAGAGGGCGCCATACTTTCAGTTGTCTAGGCAGATTACAGTTGTGAAACAGTTTTTTCTTCTGATCTTTTGAGCAATCAAGACAAGATATCCCAGAGCGCGCTTGGGGGTTGACGAGCTACGTTTATATATTTCTACCCTGTGAGTCTACGATCGCCTGAAGGCTCAACCCCGCTTGAAGCTATTCAATCAGAAACACTATTTTACTCCCACTTGCTTCGGTAAAATAGCAATGGTGCGAGAAATTATCAAATGATACCATGAGATGCGTATTCTCAACGTACGATAGAAAAGGTACAATGGGTGGTTCACACAAAGATTTATCCTCTTTTTGAGAAACCCCGCATGTGGAATGCTCGTTCAAGCCAACCATGCTCGCACGCGATAATACCGTTGGATTTTGCAATGCTTGATTTGAGCGGAGCAATAAGTGCACGGAATGATGATTCAAGTTGTTGAAGCAATGAGGCAATCGGGGCTCGAGATATTTAGCGCCGGGGCTTGGGCAACTCTCCAACAACTACAACAACATCAACCGTCTGCTTTGATAACATTATTGTTCAAGTACCCCCTTGCACAAACCCGCGCACAACTGCACCTTTAGCCGAAATCGGATGTATTGTATAATCTTTCAATGTGGCGATGATGTATTATCTGTCGCTTGAATGACGAACTTGAGGGGAGGCGTTCTCGGACCAGGTGCACCGCCCAATCTCAGTAGACTTCTACTGCCGCTACCACGCAGAGTTGGCCGAGGTTATCTCGTTTGTTAATGTGTTTACATACGAACTATTCACTATCTGCTCTGCTGACGTTTTTACCTCGAAGATAGACCGGCTATACGGCCCAACTCCTTTCGTTGAAGCTATTACTTGCCGGTCCAGTCACAGGGATACAAGTGTATATGTATATCGGTTCATACTTTTGATATGCGGCCACGCGTGCCTAGGAGAGTGTAATGGCACCGCAGTTGGCATGTTGACTGATACGTTATACTCAGTTTTCTTATGGTTGCTTTACTATAAGTTTGGGTCCTTCACAAATCTACATACAGGGCAATTTCCTTGTAAAAAAAAAAAAAAAAAAAAAAAAAAAAGAGAGAAAAGAGAAAAGAAGAAAAAAGGGGAAAACAAAAAGCGCTATGCCAAATCTTTGATATCCAACTTGGATATACTCGATTTCTCCCGTGTATAGACTTAGACACTTCGATCGATTTCGATAAATCAGTAGGGCTACAAAGTCAGATGACCCGAATTTTATGGCGGGCAAAACGGTGCCTCGTTCAAATTAGAGCTTCCATAAATACGACAGGCGTTCGAGGGGGATCGTGAAGCCGCAGTAATGGCGAAAAAACTTTCTAGTGCTCTAGAATCGACCCTTAAGCTCTCGGAGCAGTTTTGCGCCAGCTTATCCTCCCCGCGCGCCGATTCTCAACCCCGCGATATCAAGCCCGACGACCCCTCGCCATTACCACTTCTCAATGCTTCGGCGCAACTCCTCAAATCGCAAACCACAAAGCTCTCCTTACTAGCTATAAACTCACCCTTCACGCCATCGGCTGTTGTCACCGTTCTTTCCGCGGTGAACGAGAATGTTCTCCTGTCCTTAGTGACCGCCGCGCATCTTACAGACCCCGCTATTTATACTGATATCTTCCATAGCGAGGTAAAACAGCTCGTGAAAGAAACCCTGCGGGAAACAAGCGCACTAGTGAATGAGGTCAAATTTATCGCAGCCAAGAATGGGAAAGGATTACGCGACACTGAGAAGAATACTGTAACTATCACGACGGGAAGGGTATGGGAGGCTTGCGATAAGATTATAGCTGTTGCGGAGCGGGGTGTGCTGTTTTTGCTTGCGGAGAAGTTGAAGAGGAGCTATCATCCGCTGATCACGGACGCGATACTGGAGTTAAAAGAGTGGGAGCCTGGTGAGGAAGATGAAGAGGATATATTCGGGGAAGATCTAGATGACTGGAAAAAGGAAGATGAGGGCGAGGAGAAAGAGGAAGATGACAACGAAGAGGATTTCACGGAACTTCATGATGAGAAGAAACATGTCCTCCGCCTTCTCAAGCCTATTGCAGATCTCTACATTGCACTCGCATCTCGCTTCAACCGCATAAAATTAAATATCCCTCCGCGGGATCAGGTCAAGCATATCGACCGGATGGTCTCGCTGCTTTTTGATATACCAAACCGCATTGACGAAGTTGCTGGATCATTATATGAACATGACATCGAAGAGACGAGAAGTCATACAAGGAGTCTTAAAGAGGCTGCTGTGAAGGTGGTGCAGCTTGCTCGGCAGCCGTGGAGCGGGCAAGTCAACGCGAATGCGGAAAGACAATCGGATAAAACGGACGAGGAAAAAACATTGGAAGAAAAGTTCGCGAGATGGGCGGATACGTGGTTAAAGGTCTTTGAGGAGATATCGGTGTCTGGTCCAGGTGCTGCTGTGCCTAACTCCAACGGATGAGACGGGCTGGTGTGGGATTTACACATGATATCAATATCTTCTTGGCTCCACGAATCTGCCATTAGAGGGGACTTTGATAGTCAAAGGCCCGCATTATGGCAGCTGGCTACGTCCATGATCACGCGGCGAAGAAGCTGCTGCGCAATACCCACAGGCGCTCAATGCTACGGAAACTCGTCTGGAGCCCATACCATTACAAGGTATTTCATTGCGTTCCGCAAAACGAAGTTGCATGCGCTCCAGTTAGATCAGGGTTGCCGTGTAATTCTATATAACAAACGTCGCTCGAGGTAGGAACAGAAATGAAGATATCATCAATACACGGGACGATGAATTCGCCTAAACCCGAGAAATCCCTCGCTAGATGGTTCAGAAGATTAAAAAGGCCGTAAATTGAGAAAATGAATAAAATAAAAATGACAAGATATAAATCAAGTTTCTTCTTCGACTCCCCACTCCTTCTTTTCCTGTTCCGTGATTCTATTCCTCAACCATTCCAATACTGCCTCTGTCCCTTTAGCCACGATCTGCCATCTTGGAACTCGGAAGCAGTTCCCAGAAACGTCCAGCCTCCGCAGACCCTGTCCACGATTCCAATGACACTCAGGACTCAGCAAACCTAGTTTTGACGGAAGAGAAGCAATGTTATTATTGCTCACATCCAGAGCTTGTAGGTTTTCTACAGCGGCGAAGTCAAGGCTATCGATCTGGTTGTCAGATGCTAGAAATGTGATTAGGTTTGGGTAGGTGTGGCGCATTGGCGGTAGTGGGCCGGAGAGGTTGTTGTTCGAGACGTCGAGAAATGTGAGGCTGGGAGCTGAGAGATAAGTCTGGAGAGGTTCGAGGCTGTTTAGATTCGTTGCGCTTAAGACAAGGTTTTGTAGGTGTGGGAGTGACAGTGTAGATGTGATTAATCCTTCTTTGTTCAAGGGGTTATTTGACAAGTCGAGATCTGTCAGAGTGTGGGCGACGAGTGAGAGCGCTGGAACCGGAAAACATTGTATACAGTTGCGCTGGAGGTAGAGACAACGGATGTCCGTATTTGAAGAGATCAAATGCTCTAACTCGTGTGGCTCGACACTCGAGAGGTCTGTTGACGACCGATCAAGTACGCCACCACGTTTGACGCGCCATGCATTCACGGCCGTAGGGCTCTCAGGTGCCATGGTGAACTCTGTTTGTACCGAGCTATTCTCTCCTTCTGCTTCATGAACGTCCGGTTCGCATCGACTTTGAAGGTCTCGTTTTATCTCGTCAGTATCCATCGAAAGGAATTTGCGTTCTCGAAGAGGATTGTTCGAGACCCGAAGTGACATTAAATTCTCCATGAAGCCAATATTCTCATCCAGCGTTGTGATATTGTTGGCAGTGACATTGATGACCTTAACGCTCTCCAGCTCCGTGAGTCCTTTCGGAAGCTCGGACAGGTCATTATCTTCAGCAGTCAGCCGGAGGAGAGCTTTCCAAGATGATACATTGGGCAACTTTCGGATCTGATTTGCATCTATAAACAACTCTTGCAAGGCGGGAAACTCTAAAACGTCCGACCCTGTTACACAGAGACTTTCCAGGGCATTAGCACTGACGTTCAAGCTTTGGAGAGTATTCATTCGCGTAATCGACGCCGGGAATAAACTTCCTTTCAGCTTATTCTTCTGCGCGTTTAGCTCCACAAGCGGGAGGTCAGAGAAAGCTTCAAATGGTAGAGACTCCAATTTATTCTCGGAAACATTCAGAATGCGCAAAGCGGTCAGATTCGACAATTCATTTGGAAGATCTGTGAGGGTATTGCCATGTAGATCCAAAGTTTCCAGTTTATGAAGTAAACCGATGCTTGACGAAAAAGTCCCCTGAAACCCGTTGCTTGCAAGCTTTAAGTCCGTAAGATGCTCGAGTTGCCCAATTGTCTCGATCGCCGTCATATCGAGTCTGTTATTCGAAAGGTTGAGGCTGCGCAACCGCTGCAATCGCTTCAGCCCAGCAGGAACACCTGTTAGTAGATTGCCGTGGAGATCCAAGAGCTCAAGACCCCAGAATAAGCTCCCTCTGGAATTTTCCTCCTCTATCAGCGTATCCATGTCGACATCTGGGAAAACGCTCTCAGGAAGACATTCAAGCTCATTATCTGCAGCAATGAATTTCGCGAGTTCAACATTCTCGTACCAGTCGCCATTGCTCTCGGGATCGAAGTCATACATAGTTAGGACTTCTCCAGGGAGTTCTTTCAATCCCATTGCAGCGATGTTTAAATGTCCCGATCTTCTAGCTGCGTTCGTTCTAGTTCGCAGGGCACCTTTTCCAAGTTCCATGGCCGGCAACTGACCACCGAAAGGGTCGTTATTGCCGCTGCTCTCAAAAGAATCTAAGAATCCGTTAATATTACTGCTATTGGTAATACTTTCACGTCCAGCTTTCTTAGCGGCTTTCGCCTTCGCAATGCTTTCACGGAGCGCACTTGAAGACTTTGAGGCCTTCCTCGCTTCCACTTCTTTCGTTGGCAAATCGCCCGGGTGGCCATCTGAAGTAATCGACGTCCTTGCGGATATTTTTGAGACAGTGGAGGTAGGTGATGTGAGCTCAGATGATATTGTAGAGGAAGGTTTCCGGGTCTTCCGCACGGAAAGGTTCTTCGGGCTCTTTGAGCCATTTGTCTCGGGCGGTGTAGGTTCTGTAAATATGTTTTTAACTGAAGGTCGAGGTTTGGGTGTCCGAAGTGGCATAGTCTTGCTGACGCCGTTTCGCGCATCACCTAGCTTAGATGACGAGGACGAGAAGGTAGAATTTTCAGCATTAATGTTGTCTTGGTCAGGCCCAAGACCCGTTGCTCTGGGTGTCGGCTTGCGAGCGGGTTCTTTGAATGTACTAATTGATCTTCGGGTTGTTGAGGCCCGCGGCATAGTGGAAACATATGATGTACGAGGTGTAGGCATTTTCTTTATGGAGGTACTCGAATATGTGCCATAGCCATTTTCCTGGCGGGAACTAGGTCGTGAATAAGATGTTGCAATTGAAGTACGAGACGGCGGGCGCATTGGAGTTTCTGACGTAAAGAAGCTAGACTTTCTTCTGGCTGGAGACGGCGACGGAGGGATCTGGGATATAGTTTCGACTGTCCTATCTGACAACGATGGCCTTGGAGCTTTCCGCGACGGGGTCTTAAACTGTCTCGCACCGCTTTCCACTTCCGGCTCGTCTTTCTCAAACGCATCGGCGTCCGCGCCATTCGCATTCCAAGCAATGGAGCTAGCTGCTTCTTCAAAAGTAGGATCAACGAACTTTGAGGGGGACGGCTGCGAGATATATGACTTCCTCAGGGCATCCTCAGACGGTCTTCTCAATCGAGAAATATTGAGTCCCCTATCCGCCTGCAACCTGTCCCTGGACGGAGAGGGCCTAATAGATCTAGATGTGGAGGTGGTAGGCAGGGGTAGTCTCGACACGGGCCGAGGAAGGCCAGTTCGCTGCGAGTCCATGGCTGAGAAGCAAGTATCCTGTATGCACAAGCTTAGAGAGTCAGCAGACCCATGGTTCAGCAGTCAACCCCCCCGTACCAGCGCAAGGAGAGACCAACAGCATGCACCCAATTTCTCCCTTTGGCTGTTTGTTTACTATGCCCCTTTTGGTACGCTAGCATGGTTGTTCCGGACCGCCCCGCTAGCCCGATGCGGACTAGTGTCCCAGCCTCCTCGTGACCCGTTGTCTCGACTACCGCTGCTGTTCTCTGCTCTTGCTCGAGTCTCCATGCCATCTCCTGTCGCTATATCTGAGACAAGAGTGTGATCTCGAGGGATACGGTGTACTGACCTACTTCGTTGTCTTGTATCTCCTGCGCGCTTGACTCGTGCGCCCCTTCCTGCGTTATCGTCGTGCAATCTGTTATCGGCGGGTGGGTCAGCGAGTCCGCATTGTCACCTCGGCAGCGTTCGCTTTCAAGCTTCGCAAACAATCCCAGTTGCGACAATTGATATTGTCTCTTTTCTGGGCTTTGAAACTGTCGCGCGCGCATTCTACAATCGGCGCCTGGACTGATTGGTTGTTTGTTTGTTTGCGGTCACCTAGTGCTTGGTTGTACCGGTTGTCAACCCATCGTCCGACTCGCATTCAGACACCGTCAGTGAATGCGATTGTGTTTCTCTTGAGCACAACTTTCAGTAGCCTACGTGCTGACGTTGCGTCTTTCACTGCGTTGCCGTTGCCCTTCCAGTTTCGCTTCATGTCTACGAATAGTTCGGAGGAGAGGTCTTCAGCCTCTCTGGGTCCTCCTGCTGAGATTGTGGTTCCGAGCACCCCTATTGTATCTCGACAATCGTTATCAGCCTCGCCAGGTGTGCAAGAGATGGATCAGAACGTTGCAGTATCCGATAAAGGGAGCTTTATGTCTCCGCCTCCTCCAGCGTCATCGTCCGAAATGACTCCCCCTCCGTCCTCGCGCCATGCGCTAAACGCAGCTACTCCACCTCGACGCTCGCGTTCAGAATCGAATTCGTTCCTTGCATCACCTCCAGCCACCATTGATCAGACTCTGTGTGTTGCCTATGGCGCATCCGAAAACCTACCTACTGCACAAGATATCGATACCGCCGACCATGCAAAGCTGCGAAAGATGGCCAAAGATCTACTCATTTTCGCTCAAGAATTTAGAATGTCAGCTGCTCATTTCAAGTTGCAGAATAGCCTTCTGTCGCTCACTAGCAGTGAGGCAGTCAAACGGGCCGAAGTGGAACAGCAGCTTGCTAGGCGGGAGGTGGAGATTTTGCAGAGCGAAGAATATCGCAGTCGACATCGCCTTGGTGCGCCGATTCCACATCAGCCGGCTAACAACGACGAAATCGAGCGTGCGCAGCAGCGAATCAGGGACCTGGAACAGACCAATTTGACCCTTGATCGCAGGCTCCGGCGAGCCAAGAAATTGATTGAGGAAGAAACCGACAAGAACGAGCTTTTGATGGAAGAGAATGGTCGCCTCAAGCAACGCATCCGCGATAACCGAGACCACTTCTCTCGCATGATGGACAATGGGTCCTTGGCATCCAGCCCTCAAACGGAATTCCATACGCCACAGCGCAAGTCTGTCACTCGATACCCAGATAGCGCACGTTCCCATATCAGCCGGGTTGACAACCAGGACCCCTTTGCTGCTCTGCTAGCTGCGGACCAGGTCTTAAGCGGTGAGAATGCCAGTGTGCCTTCTACGCCACTACGCGATCGGCCGCAGAAGCAGCACCACCATGGTCACTCTCGTGGCACTCACTCCATGTCTTCCTTGCCTGTTACGCCATCTCGTTCCCGCCATTCGGAGAACCACCACCCACATTTTTTCACGCCCATTAATAAGAAAACTTCAGAGTCTCGTCTGCGGCATTTGACTCCCTATTCGCAAGCAGACGCAGACAAAGAACGCCACCGCCATGATCGCGACAGCACTATTTCAGATGACGAAGCTGTGACTGATGAAGACGTCCCGGCATCCCAGGCTAGCTCTCTCGCGACAAGCATGCTTCGACGCTATCCGGGCAGTAGCCAAGAAGAAGTCTCGGTCCCGGCCAATATCGGAAAGTCCAGCTCTATTTTGCAGACGAAGCTATTTGGACAAGTCAAGAAGGCAGGTGTCGATCGTCGTCCAATCGAGAGTTTGAAGCGGAAACCCGATTACGCGGAGGACGATTTGCCGTTGAAGAAGATGAGAGCCAGTGAAGGAATTGGACTGGGCATTGAGCGCTGATTTCGATTAATCTTTTTACAACGTTTCTGTTTTGTACTGACTGGTTGGGATGGAACACTACGTGATGACTGATGATTTAATTTTTCTGCTTTTTTGTGGCTATGATGGTTAATGATGAATAATGTGGTGGGATGTTTTTTTTTTTTTTTTTTTTCAGTGTAGTTCTAGATAGACAACAATAATAATGAGATTTCGATATATAAGAGCTACCATTGCCCGAAAGTCGAAAGTAGCAGAAGGGCTGTTCCCGATTAGGAAGGCGGTAGGGCTAGCTCAGTCGCTAAGCGAGCCACACCAAAACTGCAGTCTCTCACCACTCCGCTTGCTCTTGAAGTGACCAGCGTCGAGACTCGCCCAACACCCCGTCCACTCGACTCCTTGATCCCATTCCGTCACAATGGTATGTTCTGCTCTTCAGAATCATTTATGGTTTAATTTGACTCTGTAGGGTGCGAGTTGGGTTGGCTAACGAGAGGTTCTTTTCCAATGTGTAGGCGATCAAGCACAACCAGACCATTACGAAGAAGCGTGAGTAAAACAATGTCGCTTGCGATGGATGAGTCGGAAGGAAGAAAGTGGAAGGATTCATTTGTCTAACGGACTTCGTTTCTACCTGCAGACTTCCACAAGGACTGGCAACGCCGCGTTCGCGTGCACTTCGATCAGGTACGATTGATTACCCACACAGACCCCGTCGTTTTCGGAATATGAGTGAAAAGAAAAGAGAAGGGGAAATTGTTTGGCTGTTACAAAATCTCGATGGGAGGAACACTTCGAGGAAATGGAGAATTTTGAAGTGGGACCAAGTTTTAGCTGACGAGTTGATCTCTTTCAATTTTACAGCCCGGTCGCAAGCACCGCAGACGTGAGGCTCGTCTCGCAAAGGCTGCCGCTGTTGCTCCCCGTCCTGTCGACAAGTTGAGGCCCGTTGTGCGATGTCCCACCGTAAAGTATAACCGCCGGGTCCGGGCTGGCCGCGGTTTCACACTCCAAGAATTGAAGGTATACCACTCCAAAATCGATTTTGAGAAAAATACATACCTGCGTACCGAATTACTCACGCGATCTTTTCTACGATCCAGGAAGCCGGTATCCCCAAGAAGCTCGCTCCCACAATCGGTATCGCCGTTGACCACCGCCGTCTCAACGCCTCCCAAGAATCCCTCTCCGCAAACGTCGCCCGCCTAAACGCCTACAAGGCCCGCTTGATCCTCTTCCCCCGCCGCAGCGGCCAGTTCAAGAAGCTCGACTCCTCACCCGAGGAAGTCAAGGCCGCCCAGGCCGCTCTCAAGGAGGGCAACGCCGATTTCGCCAAGAACGTCGAGTCGCTCCTCCCTGTCAAGAACATCTCGCACGCTGAGGCTGTTTCTGAGATCAAGAAGGGTGATATGCCAGAAGGCGAGAAGAATGCTTACCGTAAGCTGAGAGAGGCTAGGAGTGAGGCTCGGTTGGTTGGTGTGCGGGAGAAGCGGGCTAAGGCTAAGGCTGAAGAGGCGGCTGCGCAGAAGAAATAAGCTTCTTGCGTTGTTCCGTTTTGAGCAGTTTTTTGTTGGGCTTGTTTCTATCATGTTTTTCCGAGCTTTTCTTTCCCTTTGTGTGTGCGAAAATCTCTCGTGTCTGAGAAATTGGCCTGGGGTGTTAGGAGAGTGATATATCCGCGTCGTTGTTTCTGAAAAGCAAGGCAACGATGACGGGGGGATAAAAAAGTGTAAAATCCCATTTTGCAAGACCATGTTAAGTGGCTTGCTTTTTCTACTTCCATCTTCGCCCAGGTTGTACTCTTGACATGAGAAAATGATGAGATCTTAGAAATAATGCAAGCACATAAAACACAACAATCGAATCGGCCAGCTTACTTACCCTTCAAGCTAAGAGACACTTCAGCATTCTTGAGCATTTAAATCATATTCGCTGCTGTTATCTTTTATCTTTCAATTTCAAAATGTCCTATCAAATGGGTGCCTGATAATACATCAAGCCCCACGGACATTACGCCACATACAATTTACTTTGCCGCACCCATAATCCAAACTCTCATGCTATGGAACGTCGCTACCTATTTATATCCCTAATAAACCAACTAGGATGAGACTCCAGAGCGCAATATATCCAAATTTGCTGCTACGGCTACCCAAGCATGCCAAGTGCGCAGTTGCATTTCAGGGCTAACTGGAGAGACCAGTAGTGTATTTATTATATAAGCATTACTACGGTAGCCCACACATGCCAAGTGTGCAAGAGTAGTTTACAGGAGACGAGGAAGACCAGATATGCAGTTTTAGGAGAGGGCAACAGAAGGCGCTGCAGAGCGATATTGTGAGTACCCGCTCTCTCAGTGTTATGTATATACCATATGGAACGTATCGCAGTCCACGCACGTACAGTCATGTTCCAACCTGACGAACAAGAGCTAAGACGAGGAAGAAAGAATGAAAGAAAGAAGCGTAAACACATCGTCAATCCCCAAACACAACTCCAACAACACCATGTACAGCTCGAACGAGCAAATTTGCATCAGAGTCGATATCTCCATTCATACCCATACCCGTCCCTCCTCCCTTTAACATGCTCGTGAATATCTTTCTCGCCTCCTGTTCGATTTTGCTTCCGTTCGACAGAGGTACCGAGACAGAAATATCTGGCCGAAGCTCGGGTTCACTTGTCCATAGATCGAGCTCTAGTTGGCATGTGACGAGAAGCTGAGGCGAGGAGGAGCCTTTTCCGGGAGAGGATGAGAAGAGTAAAGATGTTCGATCAAGGTGTGGTACGAGACATCGTGAATCGTACTTGTTTTCCGTTTCAGGGGGCTGGCTTTTCCGTGTTTGGGAAACCTTGGAATCACGCACAGTACTCAGCAGTTTTTCCAAGTCTACCCAGACCTTGGCGCGAGACACCACCGCTTCCCAGTATCGGTTGACTCCCCAGCACAAGCCTGAGATATCGTGCCCGAATAGAGGATTTGAAAGACGTGCGGTCATCCAACTGTACAGGGTAGAAGGAATGCTTGGAGCGCCATCTTTGTCGGTTGGCGCTGTAGGTTCCGGGGGTATTTTTATTGATAGAACTGACTGCTTTTCGGGGTCGGTGGATAGCGTTATAGGGACCTGGAAAACACGAGATGGAAATGGTGTCGGCGCTGACAGAATAAAGTGCTGCACTTGGCTAAATGAGGAGCTTTGGGACAAGTTAATTCGGTTAGACCACGTGGTAGAATGTACGGAGAGAGACAGAGGAGCGAACAGCGTCAGGTGCGGTGCGACGTCGGAAGGTTGCTCGAGGGCGAAGGGGTTCTTCACAGGCGGGGAAGGAGGGCGAGCGGGTTTAGGTTTTGGAATATGGCGACTCGACGAAAATGGTAATAGAAAAGAAAGAAGTGACGATATGCGAGGCGGCTCAGGTGCTGGCTCAATAGGGGCACAGGAGGGATTGGAAGTTGTGAGGAGATCACTATTAGAGCGTTAGTTGGAAGTACATAGAGATCACACATATAGAGGACCACAAAAACGTACATCAAGTTCTTGACAGAATCCTCGTCCGGTGGAGGATGATCATCCGGTTTCTCATATCGCCGTGATTCATCCTCGAGCCGTGCAAGGTCCTCCTTCAATCGTGCCAATTGTGTCGCGAGATCATCACGCAGCTTCTGCTTTTCTCGTATGTCTTCAGGGACATGCTCTTGCTTGGATCGAGCCTGAACAGATGGGCTCACGTCGCGGGCTCTGTCATCGTGGGCCTTTGTATTTTTAGGCTTGAGAGGGCTAGACTTGTGGCCATCTCTCAATCTCCTCTTCCTTCTTTTCTCTTGGCGCCAACTTGGGCTGCTGCTCAACAACCCTTTCGGGCGGCCAGGTGCCCTTTCAAGACCCAATTCCGTAGGTGTAGGAGGTAAAGCAGGTTCATCTTCGTCTTGCAGACCCGAAGACAAAGGACGATGTTGTATCCCATTAGTCTCATGTGCGTTCGCTGCTGAGCCTAACTCGCTGGCTAACTGCTCTTCGGGGCTGTTCGCGAAACCATTCGGAGGAGATCCAGCTTTTGGTTGCCCCTCATCTGAGTCGGCAGACTGCGATGCTCGCAACCTATGAGATTGTCTTCTCGGAGGAGCCGCGAACGCTTCTACAGGAGCACTACCTCCACGGCGCGGAGATACAACTGTCCTCGCATCATGGTCTGACGGCCGTAGGCGGATTTCCACAGCACCAGAAGACGAAGGCCTCGACGGTTTTTGACTCTGAAGCCCCAATACACTTCTATCCGTCGCACTAATACTGCTCCTTTGGACGCTCTGTCTTGCAGGCCGTGGTTTCGGCTGCTTTGGCGGGGAACGACTCAATACACGCGACAAGACCTGCGGATGCGATCGTGCCAGGCTGGCCTTGGTCGGCGATTGGAAGGAAGCGCGTTTCTGAAATTGAGACGCCCCATCATGCCTCACGGGCTCCTGATCTGTGTCAGACGCGCCCACGGGTATTGCGCTGGAGGAATTGGATTTGCGCCGCTTGGCGGGTGAAGAGAGCATTGGAGGCGCGTAGGCATGCGGTCTGATTGTAGAGCGAGCGTTTCGAGAGATCCGTCATTAATCCATACAGTGTACCTCCGAGGATCTGCGACCATCACAGATATTTGCGCATATATAGGCATCCGTTCATCTATTGTTGTAGCCGACCTGGATGTTGAAGCAACAACAACGCGACAAAGGGTGTTTGCACTGTTTGCAGCCATGACGTTTCATCTCGGCGGCTTCGATGATCCCGCATGCAAAAACGAGCAAGCAACGAGTATTCGTTCGCATCCACGTTCCAATGGACATACTGGCTGCCCGGGCAAGCCGGAAATTTATACACAATCATGCCTTGTGCAGGCGCTGTCTCTATCACTTAGCTTGCCGCCCCCGAAGCCATGCTCTCCCCACATTTGTCAACCGGGCTCCTGGTCGCCGCCATGCGCATACCGGATCGCAACCTCGAAAACAAGATGAAGAGGAAAATACGCCTGGGAAAGGAGAATCCAGGCCATCTCAGGCTTATCCGCTAAAAGGATTTTACGCTGAACTCATGAACACGCCTCCGACCCCCTCCAAAAGGACCCGATCACCAGCCCCTCCGCAAGAACCACAACCGGAACCAGCTGAACAGACGCCGGAAGAGAAAATGAAAATTGTCTTCGGTAGTCGTCTAGCCAGTCCAGGTTACCAGTCTACGCGCTACAACCCTGCTACCACATCACCGGAATCTACGTGGCATACGATCAACGGTGTGCCTATCCCGCCCCGACCGCTTGAACCTGACAACTGCTGTATGAGCGGCTGCGCTCACTGTGTCTGGGATGACTACCGGGAAGACCTTGAATCATGGGCGCATCGCATCGAAGAAGCCCGTGCTCGGGCGCCGGAATTCGGTGGCGGACAAGACATGCGCCAGAAACCCCGCGCGGAGGTGGATAGTGCCAGCATAAGTATGGACGACGATGGGGGAGGGAGTGAGACGAATTGGGGAACAGGATTGGCAACCACTGGCGATGATTTGTTCGGTGGCATTCCGGTTGGGATTCGAGAGTTCATGAAGACGGAGAAAAGATTGAGACAGAAGCATCTGGAAGAGGAGGGGAAGGTTTAGGATACATCTGCGTCTGCGCGACTTAGATTTGTATAGATTGGAATATCATCATTGTGCCGCTTTTTCCCGATGCATATGTGCAGTTCCTGATAAACTTGACTTGCAGTTGGTTACGCTTTATAGAATTGATCGACAAAGCGTCCTTCCCAAATCTATTTCTAGAGTAGTTCTCTTTTTTCCTGGGATGTCACATCTATAGTTTCGTCTAATTCAAATAAAGATACATGCCAAAACACCTGAAAGGAAATTGCATTCCAGATAGGATGTCGTAACTTAATGGCCAGGTCAGGACATGTCTCAATGCAACATTACGGATGCGTTAATAGTAATCTCATTAACGCCGGCTTGCCTCGGTGGCTTCTCGCATGAGATCCTGCAGCATATCCCTCCTCGTACTAGACAGAGTGGATGGCTACCAAGCGAGTTAAGTGTCAGCGTAGATTCTGGAACTCAAAATAGGGCAAAATAAGGACATTCATCAGCACTTACATTATTCTTCAGCAGTTCACTTACAAGCACAATCGCATTATCACGATCCTTGCTCTTCTTTAGTCGATCTGTCTTTTCCTGGGCTGCCTCCCCATTTTCTGGTTCTGAAATAACCGCTTTCATATTCTCTTCAAGAAGCTGGAAGACACTCATACTCTGCAGGCAGTCAACAACAGCGAGGCTTCCAGATGGCGTTGAAGCCATTAAAGCAAGGGCAAACCATCCTTCACTCTGCACAACTGGCCATTCGGTTTGCGCAATCATAGCACCAACTGGACGAGCTACATCTTCGTGGAGTTTGAACAGTCGTTCGGAGAGTGAAGATGCCTCAGTTGAAGCTTCTAGACCTTCTTGCTGTCGCTGGCTAATCGAGCGGCATATTGCTGCAATGGCCCGTCCGACTTCTGTTTTGATCGGGATATTATCGGTTTTGGTGGACAAGGAGAGGAGCAGAGAAAGATAAGTTAGGCTGTTTGCCGGGGAGTCAGGATCAGCAGAATATGGCTCGAGAAGGCGCAAGATGTTATTGAAACAGGATACGATAAGTTGGCGCGTCAGACTGGCAGCTGAAAACTGCACTTGAGGCAGCGTATCAAAAGCGTAGACATGAGATACAGCCTTAATGATTCCACTTTCTCCCAAGCGTTCCTTGTTTTCAACGGCAATCGCCAGGTTTTTTAGTATTCCAAGTGCAGCATGAAGAACGCTACCTTTCGCTGCGTCGCCGCTGAGGATTGAGATCAACGGTAAATGTACCTGGTAATCGCGCACTAGGACTTCGCAGACCTTGTCTTCACGAGCAATATTGCCCAGCATAACACAAGCACATATTTCCAACTGATCTTCGCTACGTTCGAGCCATGATCGTAGAGTATTGATGAGGGCACACCCAAGGGGATAGAGCTTGGAGAACAGCGGAAGCGCAGAGACATCCGAAAGGCTTTGGTTAAGTCTCAGGCGTAGTTGAGCCAAGGTCTGATTTTCTTCCGACGACAAGCTAGTTAAGTCTAAGTCGAAAGATTTTAAAAGAACCGAGGTCACTTGTTCCACGAGCTTATTGCTAACACATACTTGCTGGAAACGTTCGTTCTGTAGATAGGCGGCAAGGCAGTTCACGATGACAGCGAAACCGGCGAAATCCGTATCTGAATCCGTTGCAAGCGAAATAATTGTGCTGAGTGTCGAGTCAGGGGATCTAGCAACACCTTGACCTATGCCTTGTGAGCAACAGCCGACGCAGTCGTTGTATAACATGAAGTCCTTACTTTGTTCACTTGCCATTTCCACTAACTCGTACGTATAGCTCATCAGAGCATCTCCTTTGACAGCGCCCTTCGCAAGAAGGTTAAGTAGAGCAAAACCTGTGCCATTTTCGGCCGCCTGTAATTGCGCTGGCTCTGTTCGAGGGACGTCGTCCCGTTAGTACATGTGGATATTGATAGCATATTTATAGGGTTAAGGGACGAGAACTGACCGAAATCGGCACAAATATTGTACATAACTGGAATCGTAACTTGCGTCAAGGCTGGGTTTCCAAACAATCGAACAATAGCGCGAGTATAGTTCTTATCTACTACACGCTGTCTGTTTTCGTCTGTCTTTCAATCAGCGATGAAGCTACAAGAATGCTGGAGGATTGCACATTTATAGCATACCTGTATCTGCACATGAGTTTCCAACTAACCGTAGAGAATGCAACATAATATCATCTTCCACGCCTTTCGAAGCTATTACTCTGAGGAAAAAGTCTAGAATCCCACTTCGACCATAAGGCGCACGCCAAGCAGCTAATCTTTCCGTTAGATCATCGATTTCTTTGGATGGGGTGGGTTTTTTGACTTGAATACTCACGGTTACGGCTTCCATTCGCTAAAATTTCAGCACAGGGAGCCATATACTCAGATTTGCTCCTCCATAAAAGGCCAAGATTCGTGCTGACCTTCTTCAGAGTCTGAAAACTTAGTCGGCCATGGCGTGCTTGTTGGTCCGCTTGCTCGAGTGAAGAGAGAAGATCCCTCATGTCAAAGCTCCCCTGGTCTTCGTCTGCGTTTTGGAACATTTCCTTCAGTGCACGGAACATCTCTTCTTCCTCTTGTCTAGGTAGCTTCTCCCCGTCTCTTTCCGGTGCGCTTGGAGGTTCCAAGTCAATCGAAACAGCGTCCTCTGACGGAGCGGATTCGGGAGCTAGTATTTGAGAGTCAATCTCGGAAGTATCATTGGAGACTTTCTGTACAGAAAGCTCCTGCTCCTGCTCGTTGGCAGAAGCCATAGATATATGTTCCATACCCGCCATATTGACTGGAGATCGTTGCCTGTTATTCCTAAGATAGAAGCAAGATCCTAGAATATAGATTGAAGCAATGGAGCCGCAAAACCGGACCCATAAAATGCCATGTGACTTCTTGCCATAAGCACAAAGGTATGAACGAACTCCAGTATGGCGGAATATAAAAACAGCAATAGGCCAGTACTGTCCGCCAAGCTTGACCCCTGACGCCTTTGTCTTTGATGCTGGTCTGTCCCAATTCACACAACTGAAACTAGGCACCGGTGAGTCAGTGGATAACCTGTCGAATAGATTAGGTGCGAACAGGGGTTGCAGGAATTAGAGCAACGCCAGTGTCTGCCGCAACTGCCGGGCTTAGGAATTGCTGCCAGTAATGCTGCCTTATTGCAATGGATGTTGCCGGAGCTTTGTTGCTGCTTGTCGACCCAATGCGGGCTAGGGCTCTGTCAACCACGAGACGCCCTAAACCGCAGTCGGGTTTAGCGCGCGTCTGCCTGCTGCTTGGTCAGCGACCCCTTATTTCGACCTCCAACAACATCCAGACGCTATCTCTAGGCTTCATCCAGCTCGTTTCTGGTTCTGGACATATGTTGGCTTATGTAGAAAATTGTTCTGAAGGACTAGCCCTAAGATTACGATCACCTACATCACCACAGAAGTTGGAAGTGTCTCAAGGCGAAGTAATATGAGGGCCGCGCAGTTGGCAGTGAGATATATTATGAAGGCACTCTCTCCTTCTAGCTCGTGTTGGTGCCTGCTGTTTGTTGGATCTAAATGTGCACTACAGTAAAGTGCATTGACTCCCGGTGGACATCTTGTCTGTCAGTTTCCAGGTTTGGAAGAATACATCTTGCATAGTATAAGACCGTCCAGAATCTTATTCAACTGATGTGCCGAAACAGCTCTGCGCTACCAGCCGTGCCAGCCAGATCGCCCATTTCCTTACTCCCTAACATAAGACCTGTATGGCCAGTATTATTGTATACTTCTAAATGTTCTAGCTTTTGCTTACTCCGACGAAGCTCTGAAACGACCAAAGATACAGCCTCGACAGTCTCGGGGCCAATCTCTCTTGTCCAGATTTCCAACGCCATTAAATAATTGCTAACGCGATGAGCTCCTTCATCGTCCGGCACTTTGCTCGTCCACTCTGACTCTCTGTTTCACCGCTGCCGGTGAGTGGTTGGTTCGGCGTTTCGGCGATTCTCTGAAGTGCCGGATCGGTCACTGGCCGAGCGCTTCCCCCACAGCAATACCAGATGAGCTTTCCCCATAGCCACTCTCCGTACTCTGTACGGCCAATGAAATGAACAGCAGAGGATTCTCTGAACTTTCCACTGGTTCTCGGGATGAACGACCCAGGCCCTTGCAACTCGGAACCCCCTGTATTACGTCTTTTGGCTCCATTTTCGGGATATCCACCAGCTTGGGGAGCTTCCATTGAGGGGTACTTCCTGTGTAGTATGATTAAATATATCAGAGCCCTTCCCTGGTTGCTCTTCCACCTTGAACAAGCCTCAAACATAGCGCAATCTATCCTTGGAGATTTTCGTGCAGGCCACTTAAAAGAAGACTTGTTGCTACCTATTGAAGATGAACGATCAATTAAATAATACTTCCGCAGAACCCCAGCTGCCTGAGGCAGCCAATGCTGCAAAGCGAACCGCCTCAGATGCTGGCTTGGATGGTCCTGAAGTGAAAACAACCAGAAAACGAGCGGCGAAGGCTTGCCAATCGTGCAGGTCCCGCAAAGTGCGCTGCAGCGTGAGTGAGCATGGAATCCCCTGCTATAACTGCAAACTCGACGAGCTTGAATGCATTGTCCCAGAACGAAAGCGGCCAACGAGGACGACTAAGAGAGAGTGAGTGGTGCTGGGGCGCCCCGGCTTTATCTGTTTTACGTGCTAACGGGAGAAATAATAGAAGGTCCATAGGAGCAATGATCTCAGAAGCTATATTGCATATAGACAATTCTTCGTCTGAAAATGCCGACTCCCCGCTGGACACTACGCATTGGGGTGAGAGCCAAAAGCATAATGACTGGGATAGTTCTTCTCATTACGTCCATAATGTGGACATCCCACCCGCCTCCCCAACCTCTACTTCCCAGGATCAGTTCACTCTACCAGAGGAACCGCTTGCACAAGAGAGTTCCACGTTTGAACTTCCCCCGTGTGATGGTGAATTGGCCCGATGGTTCGGTGTTATGCCCCCGCGAGTTGTAGACAAGATGTTCGAATACCTGAACGCTTTACATCGATGTGGCCAACCTGGCTCATCTGCGTCAAAGATTCGGGCAGCATGGCCGGGAACTCGCAGTAGGGTCCGCCTCGCGCCAGAGAACAGGATTCGGTCTAGTAAAAACATGATCAGGGGATTCGAGCAGCGCCACATGCCATCAACTCGTTGTTCCATGGATGCTCAAATTCCGCAATTGTCGAACCCTGAGTCACCCGCTGAAGAGTTATCTCATTCCCTTCTCCAGCGATCAAGGGAGGGCACCTCGCTATTAGAAAGGCTGTGTGACGATTATGCAAACGCAACAGATATAATTCAGTCGCTGGAGGGGACGATACGAAAAGCCGATGCTTACTGTGTGAAACAAGGAGATGCGTCCGCAAAGACTGGGCTTCCAAATCTTGGTTACGCAGAGAATATCAGGGGTCAAAAAGCTCCGGTACTTACTCCACCACCCGACAATGACACGATACCCTCGGCCGGTATTCATGCACTACAACAACTTGAAACCCTGTTCGCGACCTCCCAGAGGGGGCCCGAATTACGACGCTCGGTGGAAGAAAGCGGTAAAGCAGATTCCCATAAAAGTCTGGCCACTACAGGTCCTCGGGACGATGACGCACAAAACCAATTTGACTCTTTATTCAATCTTGGACCGGAGGGGGAATCGTTACAATCTTTGGATTATGGCCTCCCGTGAAGCGACTACGATGAGCAGTTATTTGCAGGGCCAACGCTGCTTCTGGTGTCGGTGTATGTTGGATACTTCTACGGGCTCCCTGGAGGACCAAGGTCGCTAGCAACGCTACCGGCCACTATGTCCATTGTTATATCCCCCATTTCACTAAATCATCAACAAAACATCGTCCGCACACCAGTCAATCGAAGTTGATGGGCCAAGTACTCCGATCTCATGAGAATGGAAGTACACTCTCTCGTTGACCGCCATGAATATGCGGGAGACCAGGTGCCCATGTCCCATGCACCTGTCAAGTTGGCACTCCGAGAAACCTCTCACGAATTCGGCCTGCCCCCGAGATACGTGCGTTTTACGCTATTGGGCCAAGATTGCGCTATATAAAAAGTCTTCCTAGTACATAGCTACAAATATACGCAGTTAGACACAGCTTTCTCCCGCGAGACAAATAAATTAATCATGCTCCAGTTGAAATGACTACCGATATCAAAAGGTCGTAATAGAATCAAAGCTAGCCTAAATATTACCAGTCAACATAGTCTCCCATATAGCAACAGTTTAACCCTCTGGTGCCCTTCCATGCTTAACGACAGCAAAAGGAAGGTACTCGGGTGCTTCGGCGAATTCGGAGCTTTGCCGGTTGCGGGGAAGTGCCGAGAGCCCACTTGTTTGTTTCTCGGAGAACCTTCAGAGTAAGCATGTCTCGGGGATTTACAGCGGTGTATCATTCATGTTGTTTTCAAGATCTTTTGCAGTTGTTCCCAGCGATTGACGAAAAGAAGTATTGAGTAAAGTCCTGTTGAGGGAGGCGAATACAAGGGCGGCGGTGGGTTCCCTAGGTAGGTGAAGTGCATCGGTTGTGCAAAAGTCCATAGCTTTCTTTTTAAGCCCGCAAGACTCAAAAATCGCTTCGATTGATCTGATTGCTGACACACCTCATAACACAGCAATACATTTATTTGACTTAGTAGTTGAATGGCAGGCTGGCGTTGCCGGCAAATAAGTTTCAGCGATGAGTTCTAAGCTTAATTCAGCATAGTATCCCGTGAAAACTGTATAATCCTTGAGATGACTCTTTAGCGATAGAAAAGAGAGACAGGAAACAATAATAGCTAGCCTCGTTTTTGAGTGAGAGCTAACCGGACGAACTCGAGTGCAAAGAATTGAGCCCGGAGGGACCGACAACCGCGAGGCCCGTACCATATGCCAGACCACATTACCCAAGTGTGAAAAGTTATTCAGGTTTAAGCTTGGCCATAAAATACAATTGTAGCATATTTTCTGTAATGGATGATGGAACCCCGAATCTCGAATTCTCCGAGATGACTCCAAACATGTTTGGTGTCAGTTTTCTCCAGTGATAATGAACTGCTTGGAGTTGTTATTGGCAATAGATCGGGTGGTCCAGTCAAGCCCCTGAATAAGAAGAGTATTTGTACTAGACAGTGGAATACATTCAGAAACCAATAAAAGATCCATCACCAACAAATATGTAGACCTTGCGAACTTTGGTTATCACAACCAGTAGGCACTTCTTTTTTACTCCTGATTTCCATTTCTCCACACACACCAACTTCTGTATCTCTGCTCAGGTCACGGATGTTGCTGGAACCATCAAATGAGCTTGCTAGGAGAGGAATCCGCCTGACATCCAGCCAGTGATGAAGCGGAATGATTCATTGTGTTTATCAGCAGCTAGCGGTAAGGAACGTGGGAATTGCTGAGCTAGAGAGAGTTTTGACATGAAAGACCTAATACAACAACAAGGTGAGCCCGGTCTAGTAAAAATCAGGGATTCCGAGGTAACCGCCCTCGTTGGTTGAATACTATGGTAAACCCATAAACTCTGGTACCTCCGCTCATCTTGGTACGAGGTTGGAAAGGGTTATGGAATACGTCTGGATTAGATCTCAGGTGACCAGGATGGATGTGGCATTACCTGTATCCAAGTTAGCCTGTGATTTTTTTGTATAAATTTACAACCACGCTTACTTGTTGTCGAACCCCAACCGTGCGTGATATCCTCGAAGGCAGACAGATATAGGGTCGAGCTGGCATATGCAGATAAATTAATATCAAGACCACTTCGACCAGTCCATCCCAGCACAGGCTTTTGAAGTCTATAATTAAAGGGTAATAAAGCAACGGCAAAGTACCCTAGTTCTGGGAGTAGCTCTGGAACGCCGGGATTTTGTACTCCCTGGCTCACTTAAGCATTAGCCAATCCTTCCTTTTTGGACCTCCTGTTGAATATTTGATGTTTTTTGAATTGGGACTACAGTTCAAAACTAACAGGAACTTGTTTTCCTTTTATTGGCGGGCCATTCCAGTATTTGTTTCTTTGTCACACTCAGCTAAGAAAGGGTTCATTGGTTCCTGGCGAGTGGACAAAGCGCTCCGAGAGGGGGGCCAGGGCAGTTGTGGTTAGTGCACAAGGTGTGCTCCGGGAAAACAACTTCAAGCTTCTAGATAAACCTGAGGATTATAAATAGATCTGTGATAGTGATGTTAGCACAGGGGCTTATTCAATAATCAGAGAGGAAACTAAAGATACCTAAGTAATAGTAATGTGTTTAAACTGGTAGGAACTGATAGGCAGTTGTGTGGCCTTCCACAAGTCAAAATAAATTAGCACGCCGAGCACCACGCGCGGGGGGTTCCCATCAAATTCTTCACCTAAATCCTTACCTAAATCATCGAATTTAAATCCGTTAGCTCGGATCCTAAGCTTCAAGGTTGTCATAAGAGGATTGGACCATCGATCAACAAGCCCATGGAGTATCACGTGAAACTAAGCTCTGAAACTGAGAATCAACAACATGATTAGAGTAGAATAGAGCAATACAAGAGCGCAATCAATTTGGGCACCCTCAACGTGGTCAGTATTGTCTATTGCAGGAGAAACCTAATTGAGTTTATGCTTCATTTACCTGTCCGTCGAGACTCCCACGCCAAACCTTACCTCGCCGTCTAAACCCTCCCAAACCGCCTCCTTTTCTTCATCCTGCACCACCTTGTTTACTCGACATCCGAGCAAAATGACCCGTGCTCAACAGACGCTTTCCGTTATCTTGCTCGTTACCTCTGTATGTCTGCTTTTTAGGTGCTGAGTTTCAGTTACCATCGATGCGACCCTTGCCCACAATAAAAATAGGACACATAGCTAACTACATATGGCGAAATTACCACAGCTTTATCTCGCCCTATATCTCGGCCTCGTCCCTTTAAACAAGACCATCCAGGATGAGATAATTCCTGCGGTACGCCCTTCCCCATACTCTCAAAGCAAGTTCAGCTGGAAGACCCATTGAGAAACTAACACGCAACGGCCATAGCTTCCTTCGTACTCCATCATAGCTCTTGGGTCATACCTCCTGTTTAGATTGGGCTGGGGTGTATTCACGTTCAATGACGTTCCGGATGCGCATGTATCTCTACAGGCGGAGATTGATACCGCGAAAACGGAGCTAAGGAGAATGAAGGTGGACGTTGATTAAGCGCTATTTGTCTATATGTTCTATCGGCCGGACTTTTTGTAGGCACGGACAGCGGATGGAGTATAGTAGAGGCTCTTCTGCGGTAATATCGATATGTATGTGCATGGGCTGAGTACACAGTGTATTGAGTTTACTTGATAAGGCAGGCCTTCATACTACCGCCCTGTGTCTGCTCATCTTATTCCAATCTACTAAATAATGATCATTTTCACTTCGGACGCATGTATGCTTCTCATTGCCATTTATTTCCCTGTGAGCTCTGGGTTCTCCAGTTTGCGCTTGAAGCATGGCGTGCCGGTAGGAGAAACGTGCTGGACTGGTCTTGCGCCTTTGTAAATTGTTTCCTCAACAGCGAACTTCTACGCGAACTATGATCAGTTACACATACTAGATACCTCCCGCTCTCGTGCCTTTACGGCTCGTCACCTCTGCGGCATGAATAACTGACACCACTTAATGCTGGTTGCAGTGGCCGCTCCCCAATAAGATAAAAGCGTGAAAATAAAACCAACGGCCAAAAAGAAGAGGGTTACATAGTCTAAAATCTGCTCATCATGCATCAAACTCAACGTTCCTCCCGTCGTCTATACTCTAAATCTTCATCCTGGGTTGGGCAGATTCAATTACAACGGGCGTCGCCCGCAAGTAAGAGGGGGCGAAGGTCACGGTCATGCCGTTCATGTAGCGAACCTGGAAAATTGGTACGGGGTGTGCACCTGATTATGAGGACAATTTCGAGTTACTTCGCAAACCTCGTCAAAAGCAAGGGCGGATTGCGGTTCCTTGTAAAGACTGGGCACTAAACCACAGACTTCTCTGCCGCGAGTTTGTCGTGTTCCTCGATATCCCTGTTGAAGCTCGCGGTTAGCATGATTTTCCAGGTGCAGGCTATGTATATATAGATCGAAAATACTTACTTCGCTTCCCAAGGATAGCAGATCCATACATCCTCAGTCGTGACAGCAGCGAGGTACCGATTTTTCTCCAGCATATCGGTGGGGAGTTTGCCTTTCTTCTCTTTGTTTTTATTCTAATCGAATATAAACCAGTTAGCACAGTGAACTCACCTCTGAGAAGGAAGCTTAACCCGGGGAATGCAAAGGAGGGACACCCACATGAAGCACAAAGATATAGAACGTTGTCTTCTCCCCTTCCCGTCCAAGTTGCTTCTGTGCCAATTGAACATCCTTCTCAAGCTCTCGAACGGCATATTCAAGCGTGGTGCGCGTATCATCTACCTCATCCACAATCAAAACATTCTTCCCGATCAAATTTGCCATCTCCAAAGAGCTGAGATCGAGCCATTGTGTACGAGTAACTTTTGTGCCTGGTTGTTCGACGGGGCCTTTGCCTAGATCTTCGTATAGGGAGAGACCGATGGCTTGAATGGGGATATTAGGAGCACCGGGCTGTTTTAGGAAAGATCTATTAAGTTACGATATGTTAGTATACTGCACATTCTCTGGAACTTCTCAGACAGTTATGTAGATAAGGTTATCATCAAGCATACCTCAATATTCTGGCGGGTACGTATCCTCCTCCACCAATTGCGATCATCAAATTTGGAGTGAAATCACTCAATATACGCTGTGCCGACTCTTGACATAACTTATGCACCTGTCAAAAAGTTAATACACAGACGCCCGCTGACACAGATATAAGAGAAGAGTCGAGTAGGAGAGCTTTAAGACATCGAGTGACAGCTTTGCGCTTTCGAGTCTTCCAGAACCCTGCTTTTCCAGTCTATTTCAGACGCACCTGGTTATACGTGACGTAAAATTTCTCAACCATCTTTGCCTTCTATCCCTTTTCTAAATTCCTCCCTCTATGTACTGTATCCTCTAAAGACCCGAAAACGTTACGGTGAAAAGGAAACCCGGGGCGCAATTGGCTTGCTGTGCTTTCGCTGTCTAATACGCAAGTTATCCGATAGTATAATGCAGACAGCCACCGGCGGATAAAAAAATTTCAGAAATTTAAGCTGTCTAGAACGGGTGTGGGTGCGGGGCAAGCAAGCGATAAGGGCGATCACTGGTCAAAGTGCGGCGGGACGTGCGGTCCAAGAGTTAGACGTTCTTGCGGAGATCTTGTCTGAATCCAGGACGAGATATACAAGAAAATATTGTTTGGGGAGGGCTTGGGGTTGGAGCACGCGAGAATTGAAAAAAGGAAAAATATGTGGATAGTGGGCTATCAGAATTAGCTCTGCAACGATATGGTTGGCAGTCCTCCTACAAGGTTACTGTGGCCTGGGGCAGTCAGATCCTTCATTCCTCTGACCTTCCTATTGACTAGGATTTCCATTTTATTTCTAGCATTTGGCCTACATCGTGAAGTTGAAAGTCCACGGTATAATAATAAATGATCATCCTTAAGCAAGGTACGCGTTGAATGTGCCTCTTGGTTATGCTCAGGATACAAGCCTCAACTAACTGAAGGAGACCCTTGAAGGGGTCTTACTAACTTAACAGCAGAGCTTCCTTTTTGCGAGCGTCAAACCGTTTTTTAGCGAGGAGCTCTCTTGCCTCACGGTACTTCGGATCATCGCCTGCCATTGTGATGGAGCTGTCAAAGCTCCAAACGTGGAGGCCCTCCCTGTTTATAATTCCAAAGTACTGATCATCCGCGAAACAGTACCGTAAACGGGCACCATAAAATGGACGGCGGTGAAGCCGTGTCCCCTTTCTGAGGATGGTCTCGATTGTCCGAAGCTCCGGGTTTATATCCCCTTCTGGTTCATTTAGACCGAAAATACCAATTGAAACTAGCAGCTCACTGGCAAGATAAAGAATACCACCGGGTCCGGCAGTCACTGTCTTCTGGGACATGCTTTTTTGAATGTTTGTAGCAGCCAGTTGATACTCGCGTATGTTTACTTGATCGCTCGCCTCATCGTAAGACATTAGAAGATATGCATCCCCCAATTGCTTCGGAGAAGCCGGGTAATATGTAGAGAATGACAAGAATATTGCTGTGGACCTATTTAGTCCTATTATTGACCCGCGAGGATTTTCGGACCAGCCAACTTCGCGTCCGAATTCGAATGGAATCTTAGCCAACTCTCGAATTTCAGGGCCGAGGGAATACTTGGTTCTAATGAATTTTGTGAACACATCACTGCTGCCCTCTCTCTCGCCCTTGTCGTTCTCGGCATGAACTGCAGTCAATGACTTGTTTGCCTCACAGAGGAATACATGAAGAAGTGGTTCAGTGATTCTTAACTCCCGGGCTGCTTGGGACCGGAGATCCCATATGATGATAGAATTAGAGAGGCCTATGGCGACAGTTTCGCCGTCAACAAGCAGGCCCTGTAAAACACGACCCCGTCCACCAGTAGGCAGGGTGGAAGGTAAGCGAAAAGAGCCTACTTGACCAGACTTATAATTCCAAACGTGACAGTATCTGAGAGCGAAATCTTGTTAGCTACTTACGAGAGAAAAAGCGACACTTTTGTATTTTCATACCCACGAGCAGTGACAGCAGCAAGCACAATCTGAGAGAGCCCAATCTCCAAAAAGGGGTCCCTTTCCTCCGTAAAGAACGTCCTGACGTCACCGTCCATTAGAGACATTAGCTTAATTTCAGTGATGTTGTCGTTTATGTGCCAGGCGACATATCCCTCGCCATACGTCGCGACTATTCTTTGGGGATTCCGCACTTCAATCGCATAGAATGCCTTGCTAAAAGCTCTGCCTGTATTCCAGGCATACTGACGCTCAGCACGTTTCGTAAACGTCTCCTGCCAATGAGGAGACCTGGTGTCCAGGGGATGGTTGCCGCTGTCAAAAAATCGACGAGCAGCAGACCTGCATATACCTGGAGAACAAAACAGTTGGTTCCAGCGACGGGATACCTGTTTTACTCCACCCTCAGCAACGGTCACGCTCAATGCAGAATTTATTTTCAGACTCATAAGGAGGTATTGTGGGCAATGCGTACCATTCGAAATACAAAGAAGTCATTTAGAGACACATAAGAGGACACCTGCGTAGCCAATTCGATAGGCATGTTTCCCACAATATCGAAGTGTAACTTGGCATATATCAAAGCGTCCACTCTATGGCACTCTTCTGTATCAAGGTCTGCAATGACGGCGCGGAGCCTGCATAGATTGTAAATGAGCGCATCAGCAGAGTCTTATCTTGCTTGGCTTTGCAGCGTTAAACAGTTCTATTGTTAGATAGAAAGACAATGAGTGGATGCAGGAAAATGCAGGGGAAGCAGCATACGCATGTTCACGGGCTTGAGGTGTGGTTAGAGCCTTGAAGGAGGCAACGAAACGAGCCAGCGCCGCTCCATTATGGTCATCCATGCCCCTAGGGTTACTCAAACGGAGGGAGACGCCTGTTGACACAGCAACTCTTGATACAAAAGCGTTGAAGTGGAACAAACAGTGGGACAATCTGCAGACGATGAAGTTAACTGGCGTTTATGCAGACGCATTCTTTGGCAGAAGTTGTGTGGTGTTGGGCGCCAACAACCACCAACGGCGCCAGTAACAAAAGCACGAACATACCTTTTTGATACACGTCGAGATTTTGGGTCTATGATTTACACCCAAGAAGAATTTGCGTTTCTGGCCTAGCATGCGAATCCAAATTACTGTGCCGACATATCCTTAGAAAATATGTATATCTTGTGATTTATGGAATAGAACTTGGTGGTACATGAGCAGTCCCTTTAAGGCTCAACATCCAAAACTCTCGGCGGGGATTCCGAGCGATTGTACTTCGGATGCGATCTGTCAGAACACGCAAACCCTAGCTTAGGCATGGGGATGGCTACGTACTTTATGTTTTATACGCAAGGGGGGAGTTACGGGTGGGGGACGAAGTTACAGAAGCTCCGCAAAGAAGTAGATTGATAACATCGTGCTATTGCTACGATTGGAATTGTGTGAGGAGAATCTTCGATTCGTGCGCGCGGTACAGTCATCCATTCCGGCTCTGATGCTGGCGTTCGAGAAGCGCCGCAGAAAGCTCCCACATGCGCATTGAAGCTCCAAGCTCCTCGGATGGCTTTGTTAGTCGATAACTAGAGCAGCTAACTTCACGGAAGCACGGATCTGCCAGAAGAAGCACGAAAAGCTCCAAAAGTTATACTTATGGCACAGCAGACATGTCAATCCCCGCCCTCAATTGCCGGCGGTCTCCTGGAGCTCGAGGCTCTGGAAAGCTTGGGGGAGATGCGACTCGTTCACGTCGAACCCCCGATCCTGGGCTATCTCAACGCCATCGATGCACGCCACTGGCTGAGAACCCAGCAAGCTAGCGATCATGCATTCCTTGCTTTCTCTGGTCGCATTCAGCCTGTTATGAGGGAGCGAGATTTTGCTTTCCTTCGGTGCTTCCCCGAAATTTTGTTCGATTTTTGTTCCGTTTGCCCAACCGCTCTGTCGGGATTAATATCGATATCATAACCCTTTTTTTGCGCTGGGAAGCATATAGAGGGCCATGCATATAACCAAGGATAAGTTTCCGAAGATTCAATAGATGGACTCGACCCCATAAACCAGGAGCACTCCTTGTGCTTAGTTGCTTGTAGCTGAAGCATCTGCTCTCCAAGAATATGACAAGCAAGCCATCATCTGTATCTGCCTGCGACCAGCCAAACCGCGGTTGATTGCTCTTGCGCCTTTTTATACCAAGTTAGAGATATGTTAGATACATATAGGTATCGCCTCAAGATAGAAGTCGGCGAGTAGAGACAAAGGAAGCGACTGCATAGTGCAACCCGGTTGATCGAGATGCAGGATGAAGCTAGGATTTTGATAGACAATTGCTAGCCAACGGTTAATATTATAGAGCGTAGAGTATCCGTTCCTCGAGTTTCTTTCCATTCCATACATTCCCTTTCTTCCAAGCGTGCGGGAGAATCGCGACGGACATTCCTTGAACCCAGCTCGAAGCTACAGCCGCGGTGACTATCTGCGTCTCGAGTCCACACGCGCAACATCCTCGTAAAAACTCCCATCCTGCTCCGACTGGGGAAACCAGGGGCATCGCATTGACCCTGAAGCACAGCAACCAGCAGTCGTGGTGCTGCTCCCGTCTGAACACCGTAGTCTGTTCCTGCGATCCGCCCTCCACTTTCGCTTCTGCCGAAGCCTCAACCAGCAGCCTCGAGTCCATCCCCTACGAGCAAACCACCACTCTCC
Source organism: Spiromastix sp. SCSIO F190 (assembly GCA_014805645.1). Taxonomy (NCBI): domain Eukaryota; kingdom Fungi; phylum Ascomycota; class Eurotiomycetes; order Onygenales; family Spiromastigoidaceae; genus Spiromastigoides; species Spiromastix sp. SCSIO F190. The sequence goes on along the minus strand of WXTY01000006.1, from coordinate 298,181 downwards.
TGCATGGACCTCCCTCTCCAGCAGCTTCTCGCACTACCGCCCGCATCAGACCGTAAGCTCTGTATGTGTGAGCAATGACAAGAACCCCGATGGTTCTCCCTTGACTCTGCGACTCCACGGTTCCCCATTGCCACCTCCCCACCCAGCTGGCGCAACTACAGTCCCTCACTGCGAGCGTCGAGTTACCGCCTAATTGATACCTGCTGAAGCTGTGCAGACCAATGCCATTGTGCTAAGTTTGCTACCCTATACTGCGCGCCCTCAATTGGCTTCGTTCTGGAGTTGGTGCCCTCGCCGCTCCGTGTCGCCATCTCCTTGCCATCTCTCCCGAGCTACATAGCTTGGAGCTGCGGTTGAGCTGGGTAGCTCCTTTCCAACAAACCGCACGACTCCCGCCTCACGATGAACCGAGTCTTAGGTCCTCCACCTCGGAGCCCCTTCTCAGGACCTAGCGACATGTCTAGCAAGACTCGAACGGTACCTGTTCTCACGTCGTCGATTGCCCCGTCTGAGAACCAGCACGGTGATGCTATGGACGTCACTCCTCCCTCTTCCGCATCCATGGGCCCTCCGGTTCAGAGCAGCCCCGAAGTCGACCATGGCGGACACAATGTTACAAATGGTACAGGACAGACCGAAGCGGGAAGTACTCAGAACTCGTCCCAAAACCAACCCGTCGGCGCCGCAGCAGCTGCGCAGCAGCCAAAGGTTGTCCAAACTGCCTTCATACATAAGCTCTACAGGTGAGTGGAAGCTAGGTTGCTCTTTTGATTAGCTAAATCAATCAATCCAAGCTGCTAACATGGTTACTTCTAGTATGCTCCAAGACCCGAGTATCCAGCATTTGATATCGTGGTCCAGCAGTAATGAGAGCTTCGTCATGTCTCCGTCCTCGGAGTTTTCTAAGGTTCTAGCGTATGTATATCTTAGTTCTTTTCCCGGCCGATGAGGAAGCAGCTCGCTGACAGTGCTATTCCACAGGCAATATTTCAAGCATACCAATGTCTCTTCGTTCGTAAGGCAGCTCAACATGTACGGGTTTCACAAAGGTATTGCTTCCCAATGTGATCCGATATGCACCTTAGTCCCGCGCAACTGCAGAACTAACTGTATGCGACCTGATATAGTGAGCGACGTATTCCACACGGGGTCCCCTGATTCGCCAATGTGGGAATTCAAACATGGCAATGGCAACTTCAGGAAGGGGGACGTCGCTGGCTTGCGAGAGATAAAACGCCGTGCTTCAAGACATGCCCTCATCCACCGCGATTCCTTTCCCGGACACAAACCGAACGCTTCTCAACCTGGCACTCCTGCTGAAGTTGTACCTGACGGTCCGGATGCGAGACTTATGGGCCTTGAACATACCATGTACGATATACACAATCGATTAGCGCGCATGGAGGATAGCAATGCGCTACTAAGCTCGAGATGCCAGGCGCTCACAGAGAGCTTGGTGCGATGCCATCAAGTGAGAATTCCGTGACATATTCAGATTGGTTGTGTTCAGCCTGGTTGACATTCTTTCTTAGTGGACTAATTCAATGTCACATTTTATTATGTCGCTTGTTCCGGACCCAGATAACGCCGTTCACAGGGATGGTAAGTTCTTTGTCGATGTCGTTTTCGCCCTCCTAGGCCTCCAGAACACCCATAGGCAACGTACTAATGCGCGCCTACGCAGTCGCAAATATGCAGCGGGAAGTGGCTCGACAGCTTGACGTTGTTCGAGCTCTCGAGAACCCACATGAAGCGCTCATGTCTGGACGACAACCTTACTTCGGGAACATGTCAATTGACCCAGGTCCACCACTGTCGCCGCGGCAGTTTCCTCAAGACGACAGTCGCAGATCTTCGATCGTTCGTCATGCAATTCCACCGCATCTATCTGTTTCTCCTCGGCGGTATGGTTCTGTAGGGGCGGCGAACCAACCTCCAAGCTACGGCCGGCCTCAAGCTCCTGTACAACCACCTGCTCCTCATCCCCTATCATCCGTGTCATCTCCTCCGGGTGCCAACCTTGCCAGACGTCACACGTCGGCAGACATAAGAGAGCATGGTTGGCCTGCAGCTGCGCCGAATCCTTTTGGCCCTGGGAATACGCAACCTCAATGGCCTCCCTCGCCTCATAGACCTACCAATCCTGGAGATCAGCAGGTTCGTGAGGTCTTGGCGCAGTATGAAATGGGTGGCCCAAGGCGACAACCGGATATAGCCCGCCATGCGACGCCACCAATACCTCCGGAACCTGTGCACCAGATGCTCAACCCTGAGAGCGGGTGGTCTATAGGGGGTCCTAAGTTCCATCGTCATCCGGAGTCTTTACCTGCCACGCGGCGATCGAGTATGGCCAGCAATGTCCACTCCCTTCTAAATCCGGCAGATACGGCAGAACGAGCAGAGGAGGATGAAGGTCCGATGGGAGAAGATCGCAACAAACGAAAGAGGTTACAATGATCTGATCCAACATGTGTGCCGTGCTTAAGCCTAGCGAGCACTTCTCGGCCCACAGAGCGATGCGTTCAGGATAAATTCACTCTACTACGATTATAGCTACTGTTTTTGGTAATACACATCCCCTCTCCCGGATGAGAGATACTTTGGAGCTATATATTGGTCTTGGTACAATCACTTTACTCAACGTTTTTGGACACCTTGCATTACCCACCTTTCTTGTTTCTTCCTTTCACAACTATGGGTTTTCGGGGAAATGGTCCATCAGGCTGTTGATACTCCCCAACGTATATATCTAGTACCGTTCACTTGTCTTGCATCCTTCTCTGCAGTATTTTCCCCTGCCCGCTATTGCGCTTTTACGGGGTAAAATATGCGTGCGAAAGTCCATTCTTAGCTTTGATTTTACTTGCCGATGTTATATATTTTTTATTTTCACTCCGAAGTTTTCTTTTTTTCCCTGATCTAACCGTGTAACAAAGCTGTAGGATCTATGGCAGTTTTCTGGCTCTGAAGACGATATTTTGTACTTGTTAGCCCTCGTTTCCTTACTTTGTGAGCCGTGCGATCTTGGTATATACACTGTGGTCTGGTCTGTCTAGTTTCTGCTATGGGGTTGTCTGGGGTTGAATGAATAGCATAGCTCAATGGATAATTGGAATCGAAAGCCACCGACCTTGGACCATTTCTGTTTTTTCGCCTAGGTGCTTTTACAGCCGTTTCTGCTGCTCCTTGCCAGTTAAGTCCCGTCCCTTCACCTACGGGGTTCTATAGCAGGATGTGCCCATCAGATAGATCACAATTCGCCTCAAACATGACGATGCAATGCAGCAATGTGTATCTGAAACACTGACATTTATAGATTTAGATATTCACTCCTCCCTTACAAGGGACACAACAGGGAGTACAAGCAAAAGGCAAAACAGCCATTCACTGATTAACACCAGAAAAATGTTACTGTTTTCAAATTCTCTTCTTTCTGTTCATCTCAACCTAACTTGCACACTGCAGCTTTCCACTCTTTTTTTTTTTTTTTTTTTTTTCGCCTGGTTTTCCTACCCTTTACAACACCCGTGCATTGCTCAGAGAACAGAACAAGAACTGCGCGGGACTCGTTCCGAAAATCCATCGATTCCATCATCCACCGCAAGCCCCCATCTGAATAAGCTGGAGCTAAGTATACTGTTGCAGGCAAGACCGCACATTCTGACACAGTGGGATTGCGGCATAGAGCTAATCGAGATCTTATAGATATGGCCCAACTCGAAGCTACTACTGCTATCCTCGATCTGGATGTCCAGGTGAAGACCGAACCTGAGAGTTATGCCGAGTCGCTACCCTCGCAGGGTTCTGTGGAGTCGATTTGGACCAGTGAGTAAACAACCTTAATTAACTCCACATGAACGTGCTTTTAACGCCGACGTCTGACGAGTACGTAGGCGAGGACTGGAAGGACGAAAAGCTCACTATAGCCACCCCGGACGAACACAAAGACGACCAAGTTGCGGCAAAAAATTCGTGGACAAAGTTTTCGTTGTATGTAGCCAGATTGCTACCTTACCGGCCACATTCCCGTTTTCATGTCCCATAATCTGACGGTTATTCAGGGCTCCATTTCAATCAATCGCGCTAATCGTCGTGGGACAACAACGGGCCCAATTCTTGGTGCACCAGCACCTTCTGCACCAAGAGTGCCTGTTCTTCCAAAATTATATCGATTCTGCTGATCCAGACAAAGGGTCGGACGTTTCTTTCGTGTTCCCAGACGTGTCTGAGAACATTATTCGCATGTTCCTGAATTGGTTGTACCATAATACCGTGATGGGTCCGGAGAACACACGGATGAATTGTTTGCCGACCTTCAGTGAGCTCATTGACTTGTATATCTTGGGCGAGAAGCTGGGGGCATTTGTGCTTCTGAACACAGTCGTGGACTGCCTAGTGGCACGGTTTTCCATGGCAGACGGTAAGATACCCGCGGGACTGACACGATCAATTTACCACGACACTCAACCTGGATCAGCATTGAGAAGATTGTGGGTGTTGTTTTGTATATGGGGTAACCCGTTAGGAACGCCTTGTTTGACAGAAGCAGACTTTCTGCATGACATGGTGGTAAAGCAAAGAATGTTCTTGCAGACCAAAGTCTGCCTTGGGTCATTCAAGGGCATAGGCAAAAATGAAGATTTCTATGTTCCCGAGCCCGGTACCGGACGGCTAAAGGAGCGGAAGGTCAATTTTTATCAATTTGAAAACATGGCTTGGGAATCCGCCGAGACTGCTGATGACAGCAATGGGCTACGCCGCTCGAAGAGAGCAAAAAAGACTCCATTTCGCTATACACGATGATTTCCCGTCACATAAACGAGCTAGAATGGTACGTGTTTCGAGAAATCATGTGGTATAGCTATACCGCGTTTGTCTATCTCTTGGTTTTCTTTTTCGATCTGCCGCGAAGCAATTCGTCCAGATAGCTGTTCGGTTTCTTTCGCTGGGTGCCGCGAGATCTGTCGTGTGAAGACGAGTCTTCTTGTGCTTTGTCATTTCCATCTGTTTCAATGTCGTTATACGTCCTTTTCTTCTTGCTTTTGCCCAAAGAGGACCGACCCTCCTCTTCATCACTTTCAACGTCGGGCTTGGTCGCAGATTGAGGATTGTTCTTGTCAGTATTTGATGTACGGGTAACATGAGGCGGGTTTGCGGTCGTTTTTCGAAAGTTCTTTCCCAGCAGTTGCTTCCTTAGTTTGTCGTTCGAACTTAGTTCTGTGCGATTCCAGCTACCATCTGCCTGTGTGTTTGGCAAAGGTGCCCCCAGTCCAAGCCTGGATACAAAGACATGTCAGCAAATACTTTCATGTTAGTAAGTGTAGCAGGATATACTGACTTCTCGGGGACGGCAGTAAATATTTCGTCTTCCTCCCGCTGGAGCTCTTCATCTGTCCTAGTGTCGGCGAGTTCATCGGCAGTCTTTGGTGGCAGCCAGGACGCGATAAGCCTCTGACTTCTGGCCAGGGCGACATTGGCGCGGTTAAAAATGACGTCTGCTTCGGCTTTTGAAGCAGACATTGTTTCTAGCTGTAGAACGTAGTAAAGAATGAAGAGATAAATATACCTCAAGTAAGGAGTCGTTATCCATCCTTACGTCAGCATCGATCGGGAGGAAACGAAAACAACTCGACCAACGTCAATGCTGCTCGGAGGAGAAGACTGCTTGCATCTCTATCTCGCTCGCCCTCTCTCCGCTCTTCTCTCTCGCTTTACACCCCTCGATTACCTAGAGCTGGATCTCCGCCATGTTTAAGCTCGCTCGCAGCCAGCCAATTGCCGCGGCTTTCAGAGCTGCCGCTGTACGTCCAATCCAACTATTGTCCCTCCGTCAACAAGACGTTTCCGACTCGAGAGCTGATACAAATATGCTTCTAGGAGACACCTATCCGGGCCCATCTTGGCCTGCAACAGAAGAGGAATCTTTCTATCCATGAATACCTCTCCGCAAACCTTCTGAAATCGGTCCGTCCTTGTCCGATGTAACCCCTAGAAGATGTTATACACTGCGCTAACATATCCCGCAGTACGGCATTGGTCTTCCTAAGGGCGAGGTTGCGCGTAATCCTGATGAAGCAGAAGCCATTGCGAGACAGATTGGTATGCTCTATTTGTTTAGATCCCAGTTGCAAAACATAATGCTGAAGCTAGGATACAGGAGGGGAGGACATGGTAATCAAGGCTCAGGTACTTGCTGGAGGTCGTGGTAAAGGGTCGTTTGATAATGGCTTGAAGGGTGGTGTCCGTGTTATATACTCGTAAGTATCGATATTAATCATTTCTTTTCGGCTGTTGGCTAAGCGAGAATGTAGACCGACTGAAGCCCGCATGTTTGCGGGACAAATGATCGGACACAAGCTCATCACGAAACAAACGGGTGCCCGCGGTCGTCTCTGCAACTCGGTCTACATTTGCGAGCGGAAGTTTGCCCGCCGTGAATTCTATCTCGCTATCCTCATGGACAGACAATCCCAGACCCCTGTGATCGTCTCGTCTTCGCAAGGTGGTATGGATATTGAGTCAGTTGCCAAAGAGAGCCCAGACGCGATTACCACCACGCACATCGATATCAACGTTGGTGTCACGGATGAGATTGCAAGGAACATTGTGACGGATCTTGGGTTCTCCGAGCAGTGTATCGAAGACGCTAAGAACACTGTCCAGAAGCTTTACAAGGTCTTCATGGAGAAGGATGCTACTCAGATCGAGATCAACCCATTGTCAGAAACTTCGGATCATCAAGTCTTGGCCATGGACGCGAAGCTTGGGTTTGATGACAACGCTGATTTCAGACAAAAGGAAGTCTTTTCATGGAGAGACACAACTCAGGAAGACCCCGATGAAGTGAAAGCTGCTGAGTATGCAATATGTGCGTGTGTTTTATGCTTCAGCAGAACTAACTCATAATTTAGGTCTGGCCTGAACTTCATTAAGTTGGATGGTGATATCGGTTGCCTGGGTGAGTTTGCCATCCCATAGGAACACGCCTTGTATCGAAGCACTCACTAATTGTAATAGTCAACGGCGCCGGCCTTGCTATGGCTACCATGGACATTATCAAGATCAACGGCGGCAGCCCGGCCAATTTCCTTGACGTCGGCGGTGGCGCTACCCCAGCTGCAATCAAATCTGCCTTTGAGCTTATCACTAGTGACCCCAAAGTCAGCGCTATCTTTGTCAATATCTTCGGTGGTATTGTGCGATGCGACGCCATTGCACAAGGTTTGATCCATGTCGTGCAGGAGATGAACCTTCGCACTCCAATTGTGGCCAGGTTGCAGGGGACCAACATGGGCGAGGCTCACAAGCTGGTATGTCGACTTTCTTGGTGCAGTTTCTGTGGTAGTTCTTGGTTCGTTTAAACTAACAGGTTCTTGTAGATTAATGACTCTGGCCTCAAGATCTTCTCGATCGAAGACCTACAGAATGCCGCAGAAAAGTCTGTACAGTTCTCGAAGGTTGTGAAGATGGCCCGCGAGATCGACGTTGGTGTCGAGTTCACACTCGGCATTTAGGTACAACCTGAAAAGGCGGAGGGCATCAGGAGAACGCCAGACATAACCGATAATAATCTATCTGTCTGAGCTTTCCATACAGTTGGATCTTGTACTACACCTTTTCTCGCCGTTCATATATCCGTTGTGTCTCTATACCTTGTATTTTTTTTAACCGTCTTTGCATGACCGGGTTTCTTTTTACTCTCTTGACATGTATTTTTTTCATTATATAGATGAATGAAGTGTTTATGTGAATAACTCTACCCATTTTGGCGGCGCTGTCAGCCTACCAAATGCATTTAATGGCTGTAAAATTATCGTTCATACATGCACAACTTAAGGTTGGTTAAAGCATAGTGGACCAACTAAATACATCTTCTCTACTATCCTTGTAGGGTCTGTCACCATGGGGAATCGCGAGCATCCGCCCATAACAAGTTCTGAGGAAGATAGGCAATGTTGTGCACAGACTTGGACTTTGCAGCAAGTGCCTCTACTCCTTCATGTGGCCGTTGTTCTTTGCGTTGTTGCGTTCCTCCTCTCGTTACTGCATTTCATTTTTCACCTGCGCCTTAGCAGCTTCGTGTAGCCTTGTCTCTCTTTCGATTTTAACTAGTAACTCTGGTATTCGGCTGCTGTCTATTTCGAGAAATGTTGTCAGCAATCCACCTAGGAGACTAAACCCAAATTTCTTATCATATCCTGCAAGACCCCAGCCAAGGGCCTGAGGAAGTCGAGTAAAGTCGTAAGTGACCAGGGGTAGTCAACGCGGAAAAGATTGTAACAATGCAGGTCACGTAACACGGACGAATATCCCCCATGGTGTAGAGGCACTCATCAATTCTTCCCCTCGATGCTGCTAGGCTGCCGCGGGCTTCCTTATTGTTTAGACTGTTCCGCACATACATAGCCACTGACGCACGATAGATATGCGCTCTACCAGCTAAACAATCAAAGGCCAGGCTATCGCTGCGTTGGTGCCTAAACGTTGCAGCCTGGGACCTAAATCCCTGTCTTGCATTCACCTAAAGGTCAAAATACCAACAAGACACCGAATACCACAAACCCGAACTATGGCTGGGGCGACATCAACAGTGTTGGCCAGTGGCACGGATTCACATACGGTCATATTATCCACCGATACGAGACCTTGCTTCAGCAAGTACAAATTGCAAGCGAACCAATGCCAAACTCTCTCCTCCGCAGCATATAAACACTGAGCCTATGTTCGCACTCCGTTTCAATACATATATCCAAAGCCGATTGCGTCGTGCGTTGCGAGCCAGCTTCCAGCACCTTGCACCTCAGCTAGCAAATCTGCATCTTACACCTATTACAGTTGATATAGGTGATGCAGCATTTATCATTGACAACTACCGACCGGATATTGCACTTTTACAAGCTAGTAGTGCACTGAATTCTTCACCAAATCGTTGTCCGGGCGATCTCAAAGTGTCATGGAAGTGGGGGTCTGGGTATCGGACCTCTTTGGTGCCAGGAGATCGCAGGGAGTATTTGCAAGTTCTGTCTCAGGTAAACTATTACATGATACAGCATCAGGCACGATACGGGTTTATTTTATCAGACACCGAGTTGGTACCCATTAAAAGGCTCGACGGGGACGGCAACCTTCTAGTTGCACAGGCTATTCCATGGGAAGCAAAAGGACCTGGACGTTTGACTATTTTGCTGGGGCTTTGGTATCTTGGGATGCTGGGTGCCGCAGATAATGATTGGCGGCTTGCATAATGTGGCCCTTTTGCGTGTCAATGTGAAAGCCAAGGAGTTGTTCCTAGTAGTATTTTGTATTCGGCGGGAGACCCTTTTCCTGATCTTCTTTCTGTTGAGCTTGTTAGCCTATATCAAATTAAATTGGTAAAATGTAGCAATGAGCGTAGACGAACAAGCATCCATCCGAAACTTTCAACAACTTCAGTTTCAAAGTTAATCCGGTTGTGCTGCTTCTTTCCCATGTAGGTGTCGTTAGGATAAGCAATTGCAACATCAAAGTCAACCCAAACCACTCTCTCTTGATTGCCTGGGACAATAAGAATGTTCTTTGGATAAGGGTCATTATGCTCAACTAAAGCTGAATGGATTTTCTGAATGCCAACAACAGCTTTCTGCATACGTTCTTTTGTATAAGTAATGCAATTCATGGCCAGAGGTTTTGACAGGTACTCAATCAGAACGGCACATGGAAAACCAGTATCATGTTGAAACGCATCCAAATGAGGAGCACAGCTGGTCGGGTCGACAGCTAACATAAAACCGTAGAAATTTGGCACAACACCCGAATTGCATATCCCGGACCTTTTAAGAGCGCAATAGGCTCTGATTTCGCAGCGAGAGCGGTTCAGGTCTCGAATTCGATCGCGGGCATATCCAGGATCCCCATTATTGTGGAACTGCATTTATATATCATTGTTAGGACATAGTCCGCACATCCAAACAAAACAAGGAACATACCACTTTCAGAACCCGTGGCTTACCGCAGTAGTTGACATAAAATATCGATGATGCCTCTGAGACATTTAGAGTTTCCTTAAACTCCATTTTTGCAAAGTTGATATTAATTATGAAGCTGTCGTCGAATCCTGACTCATTGCGATAGATGGTGTCCTCCTTCCCAATTGACCGAATGAAAGCGTCTGACATGGGTTGAGGAAAAGAAAATCAAGGTAGAGAATCTCTCGTTAAGCAAGTTATCTTTAAGGTGCTTCATACGTGGTAGCTACTCGTACGGCTAAGATGTGAGACGAAATGTTGCCCAGTGGCAGGGAGACAAGAAAGAGAGTCCGACTAAGTTCCACGTGATGGATGGAATTGTCAGTCAACTTTGTTTTACTCGTTTCAGGGCATTTCGAGGCTGTCTGATGAAGATTTTCAAGAAATTGAAAGTTTGCAACTCTGAATCATTGAAGACACAGGGTTATGTTCAAGAGGGCAAGAGAGTTACATACTATTATTATCTACCACTTGTTTCTACGAAGATAAACGGCTCATTTGACTCGGAAGACGCTGTCAATGAAATCTGTGTATGATGGGCCGCCATCATATCAAGCAGGCTTTTGTTGCCAATGTTTCCCACTATACAATCTGTAGGTAACAATTATTATACAAAGATAGGTCTCCTCAAAAGTTCGGGGGTTTTGCGCAAAAAGCCCTAGCAAAATAAAACACATGTCCAGGGTCTCCTTACTACCCTGAAAACGCTCTCTTCAGCTTCCACATATTAAACATTTTCCCGAGAATAAAATGCGAGATGCCAAACCACGCCCATCCCCCCGCCATAAACCATACCAGTATAGACCTTTTACCAGCCCAAATCCACCTCTTGCTCCCTTTGCTCCAGGGCCATAGCCACCGCCATGGGGCCGACCCGTACAAAACCTGCGATACAACATCGCGCGCGTAAACCTCATTTGGTGTTGCGCCTTCTTGGCTGTGCGTTAAGCGGCGCGTGTATTCGGTTTGGAGAGGATGATAGTAGGAGGATGCGGGAAGGGTGCGATGGGTGCGGGCGATGCGGGAGCGGACGCCGCCGGTTATGACGGTCGTCACTTTAACACTATATGGTTTTTATACATTAGCCGCTGGGCCATGATGGTGGAGGGCGCGGGGATTAATATCAATACTGACCCCAATGGCTCGACTTCAACCCGTAACGTGTCGCTAAACGAATGAAGAGCCGCTTTTGAGGCGTTGTAAACGGAACCAAAGACGTAGGGTATTATCTATAATATAGAAGTATACGATATGAGCAAATGCGTCCCTCAGTTTTTAAAATGTGCTGCTTCCGAGCAGCAGACGACTTACTCCAGCAACAGATCCAATCTGAACAATTGTTCCCTTGGCCTTGATAAGAAGTGGCATAAAGGCCTTTATCATGACAATAACGGCAAAGAAGTTCGTTTCAAATGTTTGCCGAGCTTCATCAACGTTAACATCGAGGGCGGGGACGGTGTAATCTGTTTCACGGGCGGATATTCAGTGGATGCAGCTATTGGGATAGACAGAGAGGAACTGGCAACATACTTTGACCCCTAATAATCACATCGAGAACACTTAGCCAGAGTGGAATCAGCCAGAATCAGACATCCCGAACTCACGCATTGTTTACCAAATAATCCAGGCCCTGCTCACTACCCAGCAGCTTTTCGACTTCATCTCGGCAGTGGCGCACGCTCTCCTCCTTGTCAACAACCAGACTTATCGTCTCAATCCCGTGGCTCTCGAGATCCGCAATGGTATCTCTGTTTCTTGCGGTCGCGAAGACACGGAGACCTCGTCGCTGGAACTCGCATGCCAGCGAATGGCCAATGCCGCCGGGCGAGCATCTTAGAATTGTGGCTTGGATGTTAGCATTATATGCGTTTTAATTGCAGTAGCCGAAAGGCAGAAACAGATTAGGGAGCTTACCCTGTAATTAGGACTGATTTGCGAGTATCTCCTGAAGCCATGAGTGGTTATTTAAATGCTTGGGCAGAAGCAAGGGAGATGTTGTATGTACAGGCCCATGTGAAGTTGGGGTTGCCGTACTATATGTTTAGAGGCATGGGGTTGTGGATACCGATACCGAGGTCTCTCATTACAACTGCGAATCTCCAAAGACACCGGGGGGATGATTGCTATCCTTTAGTGGAATAAGCCCATATCGAGAATTGTAAGGAACTAGGGCTTCTACCCAAGCTATTATCCCACCCTATTATCCTGTTGCACACACGGCCAGCAGCCGATAAGGGCCAACAGAGCACAAGAGTATGCCGTATCCGATGCTTGGATACCTATGGTCAATCGACTTAAGCACAACATCCAACCATGGAGCAGCATATTCTATTCTATGGTATTGGCGTGCTCGCAATCTCATATGGCGTGACTGGCGTTTCTGCCTGTCGGGGACGCCCGCTCATGACGCCTGGAGGACGGCATATTATACCATTGCAAATAACCAATAGCCTTGTAAAATGAAGCCCGGGTCCGGCTGATCGCATACAGATTTGGAGATGAGGGGTGATCTGACATCGGGCTATATCTATATGCCTTGCTCCAAGGGAAGAGTTATAAATTCTTACCTGGTTCCTATTGACCTCAGTGCCATCCATCAAGAGAACCACTCTGCCTTCGCCCAAAACAAACCGGTGAACAGTTAAAAAGCGTATTAGCCATGGCAACGCCAGTCCAGCAAAACTTGCAAGTCAGAAATGCAGCATACGCTACCGTGTTCGACAAGGGCGACCTAGCTCTCCCGCCTGCAAAGAAGTATCTGGTTGGTAAGTAATAATGTTGCTGGTCGCTTTCCGCCTCTTCTCGGAAATGCAGTGACGAGGAGTCTTCTATCGCAGTTGAAGACGACTAAAGACTACTCTAAATAACATTGCTTCAGTAACCTGCATGGATGCTCGGATCGATCCCGCCGCCGCATTCGGGATAGACCTCGGTGACGCCCATGTCATTCGCAACGCGGGCGGAAATGCCCGGGATGCTCTTCGCTCTATAGTAATCTCGCAACAACTTCTTGGAACGCGAGAGATTATTCTCGTCAAGCATACCGGTTGCGGGATGTTAACTTTTACGAACGAAGATGCCCGCGCAGTTGTTGAGGGGAATTTGGGTGTTGGAGTAAAGGAGGAGCTTGCGAATTTTGATTTCCAGCCATTTGCAGACCTGGAGGATGCAGTTAAAGACGATGTTAGTTGGCTGAAGGGTCAAGGTTTGGTGGTGGGCGAGATTCCCATCACAGGCTGGGTTTACGAGGTAAACACCGGGAAAACGAGGCAGGTTGTTTGAACAGGGTCTGGAAACGACGTTTGTGAGCATAGTGGAATGATGAAATGACAACAATTGCAGAATGTTAATATGAATATTAATTTGGAAATATGTGAGAAACATGCCGCAATTTATCGGCGTCAACAATACCTCAGTCACACAGATTAAACAGACAACAGTGGGTATCATGTAAATATCACGAAACAAATACAAAACAAAAAAAAAATGAAAAAAGCTTTATACATCCGTCCCACCAATTGCAAGTGGGTCGATCTCCTTGATCTTGAAACCGCCTTCATCCTTGTCCTCACCCTTCTGCGGCCACAAAATATGGTGCAGCTTTATAGCTCGGACCATCATGAGGCAGACGAAGAAATACGTGATGAAGAGCAGCACTGTCATTGTGCAGCCTAGGATCTGAATCTCACTGGATGAAAAGGCTTTCCCTACTGCGAATGTCGCAGTCACCAAGGCAGTGTTTGGAAACACGAAAGAAAACCAGGCCATCGAAAATACCATCTTGCCTCGACGAGCGGCTGACCAATGCGCGAATACTGCGATGAAGAAAAAAAAGACAGCCAATCTGCGATCAAGTCAGCGCTACGCTTCACCCCTAAAGGGCTCCTGTATAGGATATGAATAGTCCGATATGCAGGCGGTTTTCTGAGTTGTCGTTCACGTACCCCCATAGCCAGAGCGCAGCAAAATTTGCCACAAATCGAATGACCTTAGCGGCCAACACACCATCACCCATAAAATCCGGCGGGAAAGCCCGACCAGTGTTCGCAGCCATGCCGACAATCCCTGCGACGGTAAAGGCGCTCGGCCCCACGGATACGAACATGCCTGGTCGTATATTTTCTTTGGGGAGTTTCTGGGTCATAAGTCGGTAGATGAATGCAGAATAAACAGTCAATGAGACGAGGAACCCAAGCCCTTGAGTAGTTGTGCCACCAATTATGATTGTCAGAGCTTGCTTTTGAGGCAAGTGGCCACTTAAGACGGCCGCATGAGGCCCAATGATTAGCAGCGGATAGACAGGGAAAATCCAAATTGGCGTCATTTGGGCAATTGTGAATGTCTGAGTCGACCATCTGCAAAGCGTTTAGTCATGTTCTAGCAAATAGGTGCGGAAGAAACATCCATACAGCACGAGATAAATCCCCGCAGATGCTACCACTGCTAACGCCAAATCAAGCCAAAACAATACGTGGGTAGCTCGATCAAGCCATTCACCGCAGTATGCTGGGCCATACTGCGAGATATTTATCAATATGGTCCCAAAAGAGACCATCGCTGCAGGCACAAATAAGGACTCCGTAGGGTGTCTGAAAGAGGCTTTAAACGTGTATGGGTAGAGGTAGAACCGGAAAAGCATCAGGATACATATAGCGATGTACAACACGATGTTAAGAAGAAACGTTATTATGCCAATAATCTCTAGGCCATCGAACCGGTATGGAACTGTACAGAGGTCTCGATTAGCATTCTTCATAGAAATTTCGCCGCCAAACACATGCTATGGCCCAACTCACTGCAATAGAGGACATTAGCCAATCCTCCCGTCGCCATGGTGAGAGTGAAGAATCCCCATGTTAGGTGCCGGATCCTCTCCCTCCATGGTAGATGAAGCGGCTGGCTTTCCGTCGACTTCTTGGACTGTATTTGACGCAATGTGCTTGCATCGATAGCACCACGGCTGGATTGGGTTACAGACCGAAGACGCGTGAGGAAGGGTGGAAAAGGTTCATTTTGTGAAGTTGCCGCAGACGAATCCTGGATTGGAAATGGAAACCCTTTCGCATCTTCTTTCTCCACGTCTTCAATCGTTGGCGTTAGATATCCTTCATCTCCAGGATTGCGAAGGTACCTAGGAATATTTGATGCTGATAGCATTGCGAATTCGTTCAATTCCGCACCTCAGCGTCATGGCAACCAGATCAGAGGAGCAAATAGGGAACCGGGAGTTTCTAGAGCCGTCTCATGTAAAAAAATTTATCCAGGCTCAATTGCCCTCTGTAGTTGCCACAAGACTTGAGATACAACCCGATCACAGCGAGCTGTTAAGAATGTCCCGGAGGAACTGCAAAGAGAACAATCTGGTGGAGAAGTGGTTTTTCTTCGGCCTGTTGCGGAGGAAAAGAGGGCGTTGACCCAGTTTTCCTCGCACCGAGCCATCATCGGTTGACCATGTCGAAAGAGATCCACGCAGATCCAAGAGCCTTATAAGCCTGTTTTGCGGCCACGCCAAATATCCTTGCAAGTATTGCTTCCTGATAAGAAGGTAGCTGGTATGCAGCGCTGAGGATTGTAATTTCGGGGATTTTATTGCCCACCGGGATGTTGCTGAAGTCACAAGTTTAAAAGCTAAAACATCCTTCGAATGTATTGATTTGGCTATTGAAGAAGGCCGAGCATGCGATTTCAAGACGTCGATTGTATATACTGCGAAAACTTTTGTACCACCAATTGCTTGATTCGCACGTATGGTAACACAGCCGATACCTACTGAAGAAAAGAAGTATGTATGTACTAAATTAATTAATGCAGTGCACTCCATCATGAGAAGGAACCGCGCCCAAGCCCCCCGCTTTCTAAATGCAACTTGCTCCGCAACCCAGCTATGTAGAAACAATGTTGGTCATGATAAAATAGAGTATCCAAGAAAGTAACTATAGAGGTATACACAATAGCAAAATAGCCCCTCTTTAATATTCAAATATTTGGTGAAAGCTGATCATACTTCACACAACGCTCAACGCTTTCAATGCTTGCTTGGAGGAAGCTACGCGCCTCAAGTCCAACCCAGACACGCAGCATCGAGGTATCCCCAGTTCGCACTGAATTGAGCACTGTGGTGCCCCCGCCAAGCTGGCGAAGAATAGGTAGCGCACTAATAGGAAAGTTAGTATATAAAGCACCCTGAACTTAACCAGAGCGTCAATCGATAAAACACTATGAAAGTCGTACCTCTTGAACAAATCAAGGCTAGGGTCCAAATTCCTCCCGATGCCCTCCAGTAAAAGTATGGATATGACCACATTAACAAAGTCCCCTTCAAGCCTAACGTGGTGTTCACGAACCATGCTTAGTACCTGGCTTAGGACATCACCAATCTTAACGTTTCCGAGTGCGAAGGTCCTTCCTTTGATGGCGAGGACGAGATGCTGCATCTTTAGCGCGAATATCTCCGGATCAATCACCGAATCTGGTTGCCGACATCGTTCAACCATGAGATGTCCGGCCCTGTATCCGTCGAACTCGGCAACTGCCCGAAAAAGGTCGAGAAAATTGCGTCGGTTGACTTTGTTCAATTCGGTAACGAGTCCGGTATCGATGAATATGAGCTGGGGGCGATACCCTTCTTCATCTATTTGAGAGAGAACAGCGTTCCACTTTTCAAGGTTCTTCTTGTGAGGCCTGAGACGGGCTAATACGGATTCGGTCACATCTATCTGATCGGCTTCCTTTGCTGGAGAAGCTTTATGAGTCCGTAATGACAGATCCAACTGGCCAGGTTTGTAGAAACGGACCATTATGTTCCCAGGATGGAGATCGGCGTGAACAAAATTATCAATAAGCACCATATGCAAGAATGCATCCAGCCCTTCGTGGGCTATCTCTTCCTGGAAAACACCTCCACCGCACTCGAGAAATGCAGATAGAGGGATACCCTGGGCAAACTCCTCGACGAGGACTTCTCTCGTCGTATATTCGGTGTATGGGTATGGGAACCATGCCGTAGAGCGGGCTTTGAAGTGATCTCTGAATAGAGAGAGATTTGTGGATTCGATCCGTAGGTCCAATTGTAACCGCATCATCTCACCAAATTTGTGAACTTCGTCAGGTAAAGAGAGCCATTCCATGGTCGGGATAGAATTAATCGCGGAAGCAAAAAAACCCATGATTCGTAAATCACGCCTCACAATTCTATAAACGCGTGGGTGCAGGACCTTTATCGCTACATATGATGAAGGAACTCGTTGTGGTGTGCTTTTAACCAAAACATCAACATTCTTGCGCACTTTTGCTCGTAGATCCTGGGGTGTGCCTGAAGGATCTAGGTCGGCCGGCAGCGCTAAGTCAGGCCGGAGTTTGGCCTTGTAAACCTGCGCAATTGCACCAACACCCAAAGGAGCCTCTTCAAATTCCTCAAAAATATCCTCGAATGGAAGGCCGTGGAAAGCCCTGCTTATTGTTCTTTTGGTAGCCCGTAAGGAATGCGCCGGCGCGTTTGAATGGAGTGATGACATTAAATTACATAACTCTGGCGGAAATATATCCGTTCTGGAAGCTGCCCATTGGCCGAGCTAGGAAGAACTAATTAGACCATCGCTTTTGCACTTTTAAAGACAGTAGAGGCTTTTCTTTACCTTGATAAAAGCCGGTCCAGCGCGTTCCATAGAAACAACTAGGAAATTGTACCACCACAGCGTGCCAGCGCGCTCATGATTCCGACTCGGAATCCGTCTACCGAACCAAATGACTGGAACGGTGACCATGACCGGGACGAAGATAGCCACTAGATGCAGAAAGCGGAACCCAGTAGCCAGCGGCTCGATCACATATCTATCTAGGAGAATGTATATACTACGGAGAAGCCTCCTCACTCCTCGTATATTATCCGGTATGGCCTTTTTCAGCTCTTGTCGAGAGGCTTCCAGCATCTCCTGCTCGCCTGTTGTGTCGCCATCTCCGTTTCCATTCTCTGCGAGCTCGAGGAATGCGGCAGGGCTCAATGCTGCAAACAAGGCGGTTCCCCCAAATACTGGAGACTGTGGCCAACGGCTCTTCCGGGCATTCTGACGACTCGATTGGCGCAAGGGAGAAGACAGGGAGCTGTTATGGAAGAGCCGCTGTGGGCGAGGAGCTGTTCGGGACCGAAGAGCAGAGCGCAGGCAGCAGAAACGGCCAGGAGAGAGGGCCGCTCTCATATTCGGTTCATTGGCTGTCAGGTATCGCTCGATAGTCTATAATAATGCAGACATTGTTGCATGTTTTGCCGCCGTGGAGGGTTGTTTGTTGCTGTTGTTGTGCCTGAAGCAGGTCTGAGGTCTCGCAGGGCCGGACGTCATATGCGGAAACGATTCCTCGGCTGGCTGGCTGCTCCACCATTTCTGCACATCGCGACAATTGCTATAATAAATTTTGGAATGGACTGCTAGCATTTGAGTTTGTTTTTGATGATTTGTTATTGATAGCGAGAAGAGATTCGAAAAATGCTACTATACAGAAAGGTCTATCTAGATATAGTACAAAGATTAACTTAGAGAGACAAGTATGAACCCTTGCCGGTGTCCTAAACCTCAAGATGCCGTGGAGGGAATCACATAATAATAACCCCAAGATGCCTTGAAATGCGAACGACGAGCATGACAATCAACGTGTTAAACTCCCGGCAGTGAACAACCCATGTCTCTATCCATCTATAAACTCCCAGTTTAAAAACGCATTTCTTCGCAACCGACTTGGGTGAACGCGGAATGGCTTCATGAACAGAATCAAAACCGCCGTCTAAAACTAATAAAACAACCTGGTATATGCTAATAATATTGTCACAGCGGGTTTGGCAACCGCGGGCGTAAAACGTACTGTAGCAGGTCGGTCCGGGCTTACTCCAAGAACCGACCAAGGCACATGAGCAACAATCTTCAATCACAAAATGTATTGAGGGAGTGTGATTGACTTTCCGGTGGAGATGTCGTGGAAGCCTGATAATCACTGTTTTCTGGCGAGCAATGAGGCGATCAAATTTTTTAGGAAATCTTGAGGAGTTCGACGACACTTCTAGCAAAAGCATCACGAACAGGGTCATCCGCCAAATATGAACGCGTTCGATCCGTCATCAAGGTGCCACTTTCGGCATTGCTGAAAGTTGTTAGGTCTTGGAATGCCAGATGGAGTAACTGTGATCATGAGACATATGTTAGTTGTTATTGAAAGGATATTTGGGAGTGGGGAACCTGAACGTGATCGAGGCAACATATGCAACGGGAGAACGAAGAACGGAGTTACTCACCTTGTCTAGACTTTTCCTGAACTCAACAACCATCTTGGCTTGGATATAACCAGGTTTGTTTGCGTCGGCTGCCGTAATGTTGAAAGGCAGCCACCTGTCCATTTGAAGTGTGTTCTTCTGCCCTGTAATCCTGCCACCGAACAAACACGCCATTAGCGGCGTGATTTCCGAGGTCCTGACCATGGTCAATGCACTTCGATCCTTGCGTTCTCTCAGAGCAGAAAACGTTATGAGAGTACCGCGAGGGTACACAGCTTTCTTCTTGATATCGTAGTTGACACTATCAGTAGCGATGATCGCGAGCGCCTCACGCTCGGTGCGCCAGCCTGCGAAACTTTCGGAAACCTTAACACCGAGATTGGGAAACAAGCCGCTCAACAAAATAGCTTTGATAAGGGGTTCACATTGCGAATGAAGGTTCAACTCCCAACCGCCGAAAGGGATACGGTCGGTGCGCGACAACAGTGGTTTCGGAATAAGGCCTGCATCTGCTAGTATGCGTTCAACTTGCATTGCAGCATTCATAGTTTTCTGATACACGGTATAATTGAATCCCTCCTGTTTGCTATAATCGGTAAACTCCTCCCACGTACCACGGGCCCGGGCCTGATGCAATGACCCCAATGCGTTGACAACAGCGACGTGGTCACTTTTACTTGACTGAGCGTAGGTCGCAACCCTTTCTCGCAGCTGGTGGCGGTTTTCATTTTCTGCGCGGAAGAAAATATCCCTTTCACTGCTATACGCGCCAAGGAGGATCATGGGTTCTAAGCAACGAAAGATGATCCCTAAAACAATCATTTTCCCCAACGCCGGATGCAATGGCAAGTTTGAAAGAAGGTGGCCCAACGGAGTCAGGCTTTCCTTATCATCCAAGGCCCCTAATTCCTGGAGATTTACGATAGACATATCGACCTGTTCTGGTGATGGTGGCTCAATAGCCCCATCGAGAAAGCCTCGAATATCTGTGACGGAGGGGAAAGCCCTGACTCTCAAACAGGTTTCTTGGAGATCTAATCGAAGAATTTCCGGAACGCTGACGGTACGAAGAGAATCGAATCTTGCCTTGGAGAACAAAGCGTAGTAATTTCCATCACGCACTCTACCAGCCCGACCAGCACGTTGCGCCGAGCTTGATTTACTGACCCAACAGCAAGCAAGTTTGCTAATTCGCCTCCTTGGGTAATACAGAGGCTCGTTGACTTTGCCGGTATCCACAACGTGGCGAATTTCAGGAATAGTGATCGATGTTTCGGCAATATTTGTTGACAGTATTATTTTCCTACATCCTGCGGGAAGACTGTCGAACACCTCTTTCTGTGCCGATTGAGAAGAGGAATGGAGTTTGATGACTCTAAATCTCTTCGCATTGGCAAAGTCAACGCTGAGAGGGCGCTGTTTCAACAATATTTCCTCCAGCTGGGAAATAGACTCGGACCCAGGAACGAACACCAGAATAGCGCCATCCTCAGTAGTCCTAGCGATATGTGCAACAGTCGCGGCAGCGAGACCGACCGGGACCAATGGGTCTTCAGACTGACCGGTAGCTGACTCGTCGGCAAAGTCTGCTACAGAATCATCTAAATTTGCCCAATTGACCGCTGCCGCTTCGTGCTGCTTATCACCCTGCTTAAATGACGGAAAACTGCTTTTGCTTTGATATTCCTCCTTCTCCAGGTATTGTTCCGTACTTTGCTGCGCGAAAAGCGAAATCAAAGATTCTGGCGGATAATTTTGGGCAAACGTGTGCAGTAACTCTCCGACATACTGCTTCTTCACAGGATAAAGGCGACCGGGAATTTTGATGTGCGGACTAGGGACCAAACTGTTTTGCGGCGACACATTTTTGAAATAATTTGAGAAAAGATCGATATCGACAGTCGCACTCATAAAAACTATGTGTGGAACGGGCCTGCCAGCCGTTAACCGCGAATTCACAGCCTGCTTTATGGTAACCAAAAGAAAGTCGAGCTCCAGAGATCGTTCATGGACTTCATCAACCAGTATGTGAGAAACAGAGTCGAAGATGTCATCGCACGAACGCTGAAGTTGAGCTAGCAAAACACCGGCCGTACAGTAGGTCATACCGCCGTTTAAACGTGCAGCTTTACAGTCGAATCGGATGTGATACCCGACATCCTGGCCAACAATTTGATTTCGTTCGGCTGCGACGCGCTGAGCGACGGACGTGGCCGCTATCCGACGTGGTTGTGTGCATATAATGTTGCACGAAGCTCCCTCCTTCGTTCGGATGGCATGGTCGAACAAAATTCGAGGAATTTGCGTAGTTTTGCCACTACCAGTATCGGCAGAAATGATGCTGTAAACGTTAGAATTTACTATTTGGATTATCTCTTTTCGGTACCGATTAACCGTTAAAGCCCGGGTGGCCATGCGGATTTTAGCCATTTCCGGGGAAGAATCGGCTTTCAGCATGTAGAGCGCCTTTTTGAGCTGCTTGTTTCTCCTGAATTTTTGCTCCGGAGTTTCTTGCTGATTCTCTCTGTAGGGGCGCATCGTTGCCATGTCCTCCTGAGGGTCACGCGGGAGTGGAAGAGCCGCTTGTCTGAATTTCTGGACTGTGTCGCGCATGGAAAACAAACAGTTCTGGTCGATTCGAAATGAAACGGGCGATACAGGGCGTCGAATATTACCTGAACCCGCCCTCAGTTCCTCCACATATGCGGGCCAAAGGTGTGGTTCTTTTTTCAGCAGGGTGACTGCGGTCGCAAGAGAAGCTACCGACACTGTGGTCTGTTTCCCAATACCGATAACTGGATCACAAATAAGCTCTCCGTTAGGTGCGGAAGCCATTACTTTGTAAAACATGTTCGTCCGCCCCAAAGTCAGAAACCGTTCCACGACAAAGTTGACTGTTGTTGAATGGAATATTTCGTAGAACTTGAGAAACTTATGCGCGTCTACCGTCGTAAGAGATCGCGCAGAAATCTGTGATGCCGCTGACTTATTCCGCACACAATATTCTTCCGCTTGACGCTTGAACGCCAAAATTGCATTAGAGAAGGCTATATCGGGCGATGAGCCTTTCTCGGCGGCATGTATACCATGCTCTACCAAGTCGATCACAACAGAGAACCTACCTTCTCTCATCTCGCTACCCAGAAAGGAATCAAATTTGAATTTGGGGATGAGACTAAAACGGGCAGCATAATTGAAGACATCTTTTTGCAGAGCTGCTCGTCTGTCATCGTTACCGTCGCCTTTTGCTGCCACATCTGGGTTTGCAGGGTTCTTGCCATTGGAACTGTCGAATGCTGTTTGCGTTGTCGAACTTTGAAATCCTTCAGGTCCACGGACTAACTGCGGTGCAGCGCTAGCATATCTTCTGTTTTGACAGAAACTGCGATTTTTCCTCGGCCTTGATCCACAATTGCCTGGGAAGTAAGACCACAATTCTGCAGTGCATTTCCAATTAAACTCATCTGTAAAATATCGGTGCCGGTACCCTCCCGAGGTAAAAAAGCCATAACTCAAGGACCGAGGCGAGGAGCGTGCCCGGGGCGGAGTTTGCTGGCTGAGCACATGAGGGCACCGTACTGCCTATGAAATAGAAAAAAAAACCCCCCATCAGTTAGTTAATTGATGCATTGGAAGAGCTTGGGCAATAATGGGCAACCGATGAAAAAAATTTCCCATATAAAACAATGACATCTTACCTCAATGCGGTGCATCGCGAAGGTCTGCTCTTGCTGGAATTACGAGGCATGCTGCCACATCATTTTACCGAGTAACGAATTACGGATCAAACTTCCCATCCATATGTAAATCGAGGCCACCGATTTAGAAAACCGAATAGATTGCAAACCCCATCCTCGTTGAAGCTCCATTGGAATCTCGAAATAAATAGGCCGGATAAAGAAAAGTCCGGACATTCAAATCTCGGGCGATTGATATAGAGGGGGATCTTATCATAGTTGTAAGCATGACGAGTATCTCTCTATATTCAGCTCTAGCAGTCAAAGGAGCAATGAGAGTTGGTGAAATGTCTAACTGCTGTCCAGTAAGTACATTTACATGTGTAGGCTTGTGCTTGTCATTCAAGGCACCACATCCGTCTTTTGAAATGTAGGAATTCTAATTAAACTTATTTATGGAGCCTCTTATATTACGATAAATCTCTAAACGATCTTCCTAATTAGGACCTTGCAAACTTCCGAGCTTTCGGGGCGACTTGTGTGTACCAAGTTCGTTCTCTGCCTTACTGGCGTTCTTGACAATTGCGTCCCGTTCCTTAGAGGTATACACCCCAGCTTTGACAAAAGCATTTACAGTAGAGGTAACCGCTTTCATAAAGGCGTCGTGCGTGGCGAAAGGCGCTTGATTCCAGAGCACGTCAAGGAAGGTCGGTCCATCCTTACCAGGCGATGTAATCCCCTCAACCGGCACATCATAATTGGGTAAGTCGTCGTTGCGCTTGCGATTCGGTATCTTAGTGTCAATTGTACCAAACACCACGTTTGTCTCCGTGTCTCCACGCGGAAACTGTGT
Organism: Spiromastix sp. SCSIO F190; assembly: GCA_014805645.1. Lineage (NCBI taxonomy): Eukaryota > Fungi > Ascomycota > Eurotiomycetes > Onygenales > Spiromastigoidaceae > Spiromastigoides > Spiromastix sp. SCSIO F190. The sequence continues at coordinate 274,388 of WXTY01000006.1, read as the reverse complement.
CTCCTGCTTGACTTTGAAGCCATTATCAGACCACTTCAGCGTGGACTGGATGTACAAATTGACCCATAGCGTGGACCCATCTGCTGAGCGGAAATAAACTGCCTCCTGATACTTTGTGTGGCTTTCCATCCCGGTGCCGCCGCAACCGGTGCCAGTGTTGCCAAAGTCCCGGGCAGTGCCAGGAGTAAGAGGCTGGAAGTAGGTGAGCTGCGGGTCACTGTTGATGGAGGTGTCCGCACGAGACCCCGGGATCATGTTGAACAACCCGCGCTCATAATCGTCCATGTATGTGGTATTATGCTCGTGCAAGAACAAGTAGCGCGCCAACTTGAGCAAATTGTACGTTGTACATGTCTCCGCACAGTTATCAGCTATGGCGTTGGCAATGTTGTCCCGGTTCTGAAATAGCCCAGGGTTATTAATGGAACCTGGGAAGTTGCCCCAGTACCACCGTGTGCGAATCTGCGATGCGGCATCACCCAGCCGTAGAAGTTCTTGGCCGCGTCAAAGTACTCCTGCTCTCCACTGTGCTCGCAAACACTCATGCAGCCAATAAATTGAGGAACATGTGTGTTGGCGTGGAGTTGCGCCTGGCGGCGACCAGTGACCTGGCATTACAATAAGGATGTCCTGGTCATCTACAGCAGCGCCGAAGAGTGACTCCCTGTTATCGAAAGCTTTCGTGGTTACCAAGTGTTTAGCATCGCCAGTCAACTGGTAGAGTTCCGGGAATACTTCGTTGGCACCCCCATACTCGCCAGCGATAAAGAGGTCCCACATCCAGTTGAGATCGGCCCTAGTCAGGTTGCCAGTATAGTTGGGTTGGTTCTTGTCGCCAATAGCCAGTGCAAGGTACGCCCAGTCGGCCATCTTTTCTACAACATTGAGAGCTTGGGAGTTGTTTGTGTTGTAGTACGCATCTAGAAATCCCCGCATGATCTGGTGCTGCGTGTACCAAGGCGCCCAAGTGTTGGTGGAGAGGTTGCTTCCATACACAGCCCAGCGCGGCAGGCCGAGCCGCAGGAATGTATCCTCTGGAAGAACACCCAGGTAGCCCGGACGAGTGGGAAGCCAGTCGACATCCCCAGAGCCCTGCACATCATCGCCCATTCTAGCGGTGATTGCCTTCTGGCAGGCGGCTAGCTCTTGCACCATCCAGTTGAGCTTGTTTTTAAAAATATCCTCACCTTGGTCGCTTGGGAAAGGGCAGTCGTATAGTGGCCTGTCCAATGCCCGCCGAGCAGTCCTCCGGCCTCCCACCCACCAGGCACTTAGACTCCATCCGGATTGGAACGGCCAGCTTGGTTGTTGAAGAGAACCAGGAAGCGCCGCTCGTCGTACTCCTTGATAAATAATTTGAGTAGGTCGCGCTTTTCTTGAAACAAACCCTCGCCGAGCGACACTTGATCAAGACTGAAACTGAATGGTCGCACCGGCGCGGTACCTCACTGGTCCAAGGGCCGCGGGCATATCCACTGAGGCGCCACTGGTGGCCATAGCGGCGGTTCCCAAGGCCAAATCCTGGAGAAGTCCGCGTAGGCTAAATGAAGAATTGTTGATCCGAGCCATGGCAGGACTGCTGTTGACATATTTAGTAGTCACATTTATAACCAGCTGCGAGTCGAACATACTTTGTATTCTTATCTCACCAGTTGCGTAGTGAAAGCAAAACCGTTGAGGACTTTCTCATGTCGCTGTCTGTGCAAGAAAACCTCCATAGCATCGCCCAAACAGTACAATACCAAGAAAGATTATGAAATCGTCACTCCCTTTTATACAACGCCTTTGAAATCCATGAGGGGTCAGATAGAGCGTAATAATTTACTGACTCGGCAATCGACCGACCGGAGAATCGACCGACGGGGTATACAGTTTTCATCATCCATTGCAGCCTCGTGAACGGCCTCCAAATAAATATTCGGCTTGGTAATGGGTGCGATAACAATGTCTTCCGCATATCTCAGATCCGAAGCCAGTGAGGGGTTGGACTAAGAACTTACGGCGGCCGCTCTCGTATGTCTTCCCCACAAGATGGTGAAGGCTACCCCGTTACCCCATAAAAATCCATACCCCGGGGCCGACTCCGTAAACAAGGCGTTCGGCAAGGAGATTGGCTTCAAGTACATATACGTAAAACCTCAGAATATGGCTGCAATGATACTAGTCGATGCAACCCAAGATCCTGTTAATAGCTGCTTGAGTGAAGCTTACGTGGTTATGATAGAATACAAGATCCATCATACACCCATAAACATGGCTTAGCATAGCTTGTCAATTTCAATGTTATCGTCCCACGGGTCCTTCAACAGAGGAAGTCTCTTTGTGCCCTTGAAAATGTGGAATATCCTCTGATGACTTTGCAGTTCAGGAGACGTATCAGGCAGATCTCAACCGCCGAGGTGAAGTATTTTCCAGTCGATATTTACCGTCAAATGTATCTCTTCAGCCTCTAAGAGCGTTAAGCTCCTTGTATTAAATTATCTTGACCTCAAAAACGTCCGGAGCGTCCTTGGGGCATTTAGCTGGCAGATACCTGTTGTCTTTTGGAGATGGCGATTCCCTCGCGAGATTATTATTAAGGACAGCACTGCGGGACCCAGCTGATCCATGGGTAATAGGCAATAAGCGGCAACAGTTTCTGGTTTCCCTTTTCATTTGTTCCCTTTCTCGGGCTTTGGTGAATTTCTCGATAAGTTTCTGGAGTCCCAGATCTTAAGAGGATCTCGAAGGCAGATTATATTCGATTGACGATGTCACTTATCTTGTGATTGCAGTACCTGCATTTGGGATGACACAGTGCTCGCCGTCTCGAGCGTCATTTCCCCCCGCGTGCAAAGGCATTTAGCTGGCTGGGTCAGCGCCAATGCAAACCTTCCTTTGGTCGCTCACCAAAATGACCATTATATTCTTCTATTTCAAAAGGACGATCTGTCCATTTTTCTAAAAACACCCGAAAGAAGAAATTTAGATGTTCCCTGCCATTAGCTCTATGGTTTTTTTCGGTCAAGGTCCAGCAATTGGCGTGTCCCCCCAACAACACCAGTGCAAAGCGTGTTTGAGGGGACTGTAAAGTGATGGCCACGTGATTTCCACTATCCAAGTCTTGCTGTGGTCAACTTCAGATATATTAGAACCTTTTATCATGCATGTTGATCAGGGTAGGAAGGTAACCATCTATGTTAACTCTCACTGACTTGGGGATTCATCTTGTTGTGTGCAACAAAATATGCCTTGTCCAGCAAAGCTCTAATCACACCATCCTAGCAGATCTATGTCGTGTGGACAGGAACAGTCAATGAAATATCCAAACAGAAGAAGTATCAGACAACAACGCCAGCTGAATCATTTAAAGTATCCTGGTGAATCCTTGTTGGAAGCAGGGCCCTAGAGCACAAGATAATATGTCCATCTCCAGAAGTAGCCCATTTAAAAGGCTTCCAGATGCAGCCCACCATATGGATTTCAGGCGTCAAAGCAATATCATGGGGCAGCCTGTGCTGTCATTTTCTGCTCAGTTATACTGACATTCACTGCCTGCCCAAGTCCGAGATCAAAAATTCGGTCAGGGGAAAAGGGGTTCAGCAGTCAATCTTGTGCGAATTTCCAAGGAGAAGAGGCTTATCTCTCAGTATAAGTCAGAGTAGGGAAGGGATGCGCAAGTTATTAAAAACAGTTCATCCAAAAGAACCCAAGATCAACGTGGAATCAACTCGCAACGATAACAGCTGACTGGGCGAGGGCTGCAGTATGGAGCGAATGACGGTGGTGGCAAAGCGACAGCGCTGCAACAGAGAAGGGGGATGGGACCGGAATACAAGAAACAAGACGAAAAGGGGTGGAGGGCACTGGGAAGTTGAGTAGGAAAGGAAAAGAAGGGGTAAAAGAACGTGCAAGTGCCTGTGCAGGAGGGGGGGAAGTGCAGCGTCCAGTCACAGTCTCCAAGGTTGTTGATAACACACTGCTCCTAATACTCCTAAGAATAGATAGGCAGGGAACTTCTATAGGCGCGACCAATGATGTCAGGCGCTACGAACGGGCAGGAGAAATTCTTTTATAAAAATCTAACAATGTAGGAACGTAGTGGATCACTCACTCCGGCAAAATGGTACACATTAATCGGACTAAACAATGTACATGCGCAAACCAAAAAAACATTCATAATGACCAGCGTCAGAGGTGAGAGTACATGTAGATCCCACGTCACTATAAATACAAGACATGACCGCGCCGATTGGAAACTTTGGCCGCCCATTTTGGCGAAAAGGACATATATGAAAAGGAGCCCAAAACTTCCAACGCTATGACATTAATAACACAGAACCCCGTGGGCAAGAGGAAGTGATACGTCTCGCTCAGCGAGCAAATTATAAAACGCGATAAGGGAAAAGGAAAATGATCAGAAAAGGCACAGCCCATCGCGCTGAGCTTCAAGCATATATACGGCGGTATCGGATCGTGTTACTAACGTGCTTCCCTAGTCACTCCGCCGCTTGCTCGCCACCATACATCGCCGCCCCATCGCATAAGGCGCTCTGCCGCAGCTGTGGGGGTGTCGATGGCAGGGCGTATATCCAAATAGAAAACTGGTTCTCCAGTTGGCTCGGGAGGTCCAGAGTAATAATCGATGACATAGCGGATCTCTTTTGTTCCCCATGGTGTCTGCCGTGTCACATACCAGTCATGTCGATCGAAGGGCGGTGCGGTGCTGTTACAAGAAAGCATCAGCAATCGAACGAATATAAAATGTATAGGCATATAAAAAAAATATGACATACCCAAACCTAGCTGGATAAAACCAACCCAACGCCTGCAGTATCGAAGCCTTGGGTGTCCGCTCCTGAGGCCGTCCCATGAATTTGACCAATCGCGGTTGTTGCTCGGGAGTAACCAAGCCCTGTTGTTCTTCTTTAGCCAACGCAAGAGCCGTGTTCTCCTCTCCTCGGCTGCACTTTTCCCATCCGCTCTTCAACCCGTTCCCGAAAATACGCTCCCACTGGACGATCTCCGCCCAAGCGCCTTCGTTCAAGAAGTTATGCACGGCTACCATCGACTCCACCGCATCCTGTGGTGTATCAGAGTACCCTTTCCGTAGCATAGCATTATACATCTGCTGCGGTGAAGGATATTCCCAGTTACCGGCACCATTTTCGCCTCGGGGGATAGATGACAGTTCCCGTTCTACAGGGAGATCGACTGTTTGATTCGGCGCGCGTGACTGCGATATGTTTGAAAACATGTAATTTAAAGGGTTGAGTTTAGATAATGTAGACTGTTTTTCGGAATGGGAGGGGGGTTCGGGGGGCTCTGAATTCGTTGATGGAGGAACGAAAAACGGGGAATCTGGGGCTCGGATAGGACATGCGCTTTGCTGTGTACTAGGGGTATGTTTTACGGGACAGCCGGCCTAGCTATTTATTAGCCAATGTCATTGATAGTCTAACATCTATACCTACTTACCGGAGGAGAGCCGTTCGCCGGCGCCTTCTGTACTGGCACCTCGGGGGCTGGCGATGAGGAAGCCCAGAACCAACCCATGATTGATTAACAGTGTCTTGTATATAAAATAAACAGCTAGTAATACCTGCCAGACAGCAGCACGATAAAATAGGGGCTTTGGTGTCAAGTTCGTTTTGCATGCAGCAAGGACTGTTCGGGAGGAGGTAAAGAAACTTTTGCGGCAAATACGCCGAGTCACGTGGGCACTCTTATCGATAGTGGTCAGGGATGAGCCCGAGAGAAGACAGAAGGTTGATCTGGCTGGAATGCGTTTTTATATATATGCTGTATGTAGGCCCCCCTAAAACTCTAATAGAACGATTGTGTCTTCTTTATTATTTAACATGATAGTTGATTGCATATGTGAATACATGTCCAAAAACCTAATTTGTCCGGCCAGAATCTAAATCACCAAGTATCGAAGTAATCACGCCACCATTTTCCAAAAAAAAAAAAAAAAAAAAAAAAAAAAAATCGCCTGCGCGATACAAATATATATATGTACAAAAATATGGCCTTGTATATGGCGGTAGCTAAATAGCAGTTTCTTCCTCCTGTTCGTCGCCGAGCTCAACCACAACTGAAAGGTCCATCGCCTCAGTCCATATTTTCGACCATAAATCGCCCTGAAGACGCTGCACATAAAGGTACTCGCGGAGAATATTTTCCACATCCAGCCACTCGTGCCAGCCTCGTACTAAAGAAATGCTTTTGAGACGTTCTAGGAACCATTGTCGATCGACGTGTCGCGACGAACCATGCGCACCGACAAAAGTTGCCCATGCAAAGAGATCCAGACACCAGTCTGGTAAATCAGAACCTTCAACTGACGGACACGCTTCAAGAGACGCCCTAACATGTCCGATAAGTGCACGTGAAAAACCTGAAGCCGGCGGGGACACGATAAAACTCAAGCTGATGTAGCTAATCGCCGCCACTCTTGCAATGTTCTCAATCACTGGTATGTCCAAACGATTAGGGTCGTTCCGTTTAGGTTTGAATGTTCGGTAAGGATAGTCCAAAAGCTCATGTTCAACCTCATGGTTACGGAAGCGGAACACCCCAACTTCCTCTGGGGTGAGGCCAACTACATCATAAGCGTTGAAATCTTTCAAAAATAACAATTCTCGGAGTTTTTCAAAAGCAGTTATCAATGGCATGCTGAGATGGGGGTTGCTGTAGAGAGACCTGGCAACTCTACTCGTTGGTGAATCAGGTCGGGGGGATATGCGAGCGGTAACTTCTTCGGGGGTCGTTTGCGGTTCCCAAATAACTGGAAATAAGGGACGCGATAACAAGGCACAGGCAGCTTTTATGTCGCAGCTAAACAATTGTTTCGTCTCAGTAATAATGTGTTTTAAGGAGAAAGTCAGGGCCACTCACGTCAAAACATTGCCCCGTATTCGTGGCGAGGCTTGGAAATAAGGGCCCAATATACCACCTCGAAGGTCAACCATACGCTTTAGACCCGTCATATGAACTCGCGCTTCGGCAAAGTCGCCAATGACCAACTAAACGAGAGAGACGCGTTAGCTCTAACGGTTACGGACGTAATCTGCAAACACACTAAAACATGTAAGAGGGGCTATACATACTGCGCTTGAAATAAGGTTAACGACAATATCAAATGCAGCATCGCTCAGTGCTCGGGCAGGATCGCATATCATATCGTTCATAAGCTTAAAACATTTCTCTTTCATAACACAGTAGTAAGGCTCAGTGAGAAGCGTATTCCTTCCTCTCGCGCTAATAGCAAAGTCAGAGCGGGATCCATCGAGAACCGCTCTATGCGCAGCGCTTAGACACATGTGTCCAAAGAACGCATTCGGATCAGGGTCAAGAGACCATGATACTGGCCCATTCCTGCCTCCGAATCCTCGAGACCGATTCTTCTCTACGGGGAATGTCATCGGGATAAAAACGGTGGAGACTACATCCAATCCGTGAGTACTATCCCAAACGTATAGATCACGTCGAATGTAGAAGTACAACCGTCGACGGAGCCTAGGCTGAATACTTACAATGCTTTACAAGCCCGTCAACAACGAGCGGCAACTCAGCAGAGCCGGGAAGCGTTCCAAATGGATCGAAGCGACGTGTGCTGAAGCTCGACAATGGGGTGTCATCGATAAAGGTAAGAGTACCCTTGCTGCCTATAATGCCCTGTTCTATAGGAGAGTCTGCCGTGGAGGATGATTTTGGAGTCGAGGGCGAACCGGCGCTACTTTGAGACCGGCCACTTTCCGAGAAAGGAGTTTCCTTCCCAGTATGGCTCTTCCCATTGGTAGTAGCTGAACCGTTTTTATGCTCTTTTTTCGACGTTCGCTTCAGTCCGGCCAACCGCTCTCGGCGACGAACATCGCGCATAACATGGGAGCGGATAGCTTTTCTGGCCTTGACGTCGCTGATGCGCTTGGAGGCCAGGTCATCGTCATGATCTATGAACGTGAAAGACGGTCGATCCGACAGCGCCGGGGCTTTGGGTTCTAAAATATGCGTTAGTATATCGTAATCGACGGAAACGAAGTCTCATATTAAACATCGAGCAGATCTGAGCAGATCTATTCCAACGCCCCGCACTCCGCAGATCTGTATCACAAACAACAGCGGCGCAAAACACCTATACACTAGAAAGACAACTATGGCACGCAGAATACAGCAGGATTTGTCCAAATAGTGCAAAGAAAGCAGCAAGATACGAACAGTAGTAGTGTGAAGCATACGGGTATAGGACGGATGGAAACCAGGTAGTCGAAACGTAACAGCTTGCAGGAAGCGACGATAAGGGAAATAAGAAGACGAATCACTAGGAATAATTCAAGGGCCCAACATACGGCGACTGGGAGCAGGAACTGTACTGGGAGCAGAAGTGCGCTCAACCGTCTGCCTTGACCTGCCTGGAACCTCATGCGGGGAGATGTTCGCCATGGCAGTTTGCAGGTAACAGTAATCAGTTTATGGTCGAACAAGCGCAACCGTAACCTGCCACGATGGCAGCGAAATTGGGCAAGCTGTGTCGCCTAAATCGGTGTACCAGGGCACAGGCGGATACCGAGCTTGGATGGCATCTGAGCAGCACGGCATCATCCCCGACACATGCTGGCTATTAAGCTCGCACGATTCTTTAAAGTTCGATTGAAGCGGGTCGCGCGTTAAGTAAGGTTAATTTAATAGCTTCCAGGAGATACAATGAGTACAATAGCAGCAGAGCCGACTAGGCACGCCCGTGCCGCAAGGATGGGGGTGGGCGCTTTTTTGGCACAAGGATCAAGAACGTGAGCCCCAAGTTGTAGAAGACGCAGCGTCCGGAGGGAGAGAATACGATGACGATCGATGAATGGATGATGCAAGATGCAAGATGCAGCAGGGGAAAGCAAAAGCCGGGGGAAATGGCAAGGATAAGAGGGAGATCTGGAAAATCCGGGGTCTCTCAATCGAACGCACGGCGAACGTCGACGGCGTTCCAGGGTTGGGATGGCAACTTTTGGTTCTGCTGTGCCAGACAAAGGGTCCCAAACATTCGCCGTCGGCGCGTGAAGATAAATGCACCGAGCCTGGATCCCAGTCCCTCGCCTCCGGGCGCTGTTAATGATGATTCTGGGGAGATACGGGCACAATATCCAAGTATGTGCCTGTTTCTAGTCGCGAGCTAGAAGTTTTCGAGAAGCGCGGGTTTATTCTCTCCCTATCAGGGTCTTCATGTGCGTGGGTGGCACCGCTATGTATCTGGTATCTACAAGGGGATAGTACACTCGCGAGCTGGGAGAAAAGCCGAATAAGTACGGTACAATGCAGACGTCAGTGACGAGATACAGACCCAAGGAGGGCCATGCAAGGTACCGAGTTGTTTCAGGCTTCTATACGCCTTCTGCACTGGATGCACTCTTTGCATCTGAAATGTCGCACTGCTATATCACAACAATGTTATTCTTAGCCACCGCCCAGCATGCCCCACGCACCGTTTGTCCCGCCTTCAACGGCTTTGTGATCTGGATCGGATGGTTTGTGAAGAATGCCACTGCCGAGATGGCCGAACCAGCAATATATGGGTACTACAACTCCCAAATATTTGGATTTTCAACAAGTCTCGTATGCAAGTTGTATTAGTTTTATTTCGCATTTATCTCTAAGTCGCGGTAGATACAATATGGGTAGAGGAAGATGGTAGAATGAAAACCCCAATGTCGCCGTACACGCCGAATTCTCGATGTCCTAATCAGCCGATACTCCGCCGTATTCGTGGATATAACTATCTTCCGTGGCATAGCCCTGAACCTCGCAGAAAAATCAAAAGGTATGCCTCCTTAGCTAGTTTGTCGTCACGTAAAGCATATCAAAAGTTCAGGCTTCGCCGTCGTAAAAGATGCGGGCAATAAAAGCATAGCCCAGTATCATCGCCAACCCAACCCACATCTTGTTTCTCCGAAGCCAGCTTTCGCCCGCATTTCGGGCAGCCTGTCCTCCTTCTACGACGGCACCAAGACGCGCTGCGCTGTTCGTAGGACGCCGTCGGAGCGCTGTGGTCTCAGGAGAGCAAGTTGTCGTTGTAGAGGTCGGATCAGGGATAATCTGGCCCGTCGCGGTATCGATTCGATTATCCTTCATCCATTTCCAATTCTCTTCGTCCAGTTCTGGCCACTCGGTTCTAAACTTCAATCCACCATCTCCCACCTTGACATTACCAATTCCACGGGTCGATTTCGTCACTCCAGGGACAGATTTCGAATGCGATCCGCCACCAGTAGAATTCCACCATCTTGACCGGGCGGCAAGGACTTTGCGTTCCGCATCTGAAGCATGGATGCTGCCTGTGGTCATCTCCTCGCTTGTCATGAATGACAATAATCCGATCAGAATCGTCGACACCTCCCAAGCTGGATTAAACGATTTTGGGTGGAAATCACTGATGCTGAGACATAGACGTGTGGAAGGCTGGAAGCGGCCGCTGGGGGTGTGCATGCGAATAGCAGGTGGCGCGAAGGGGTACTCTGGCGGGAAGACCAAGGTACCCCAATACTGGCCATTTTCGTAGGGAGTCTTTGGAGGTCCGGTGAGGATATAATGCCATCTGATGTTCCATCGTCAGTAAGGCGCCAGCATTTCGGCAACGAGACATATTCTGGGCTACGCACTCTAAGATATTTGACTCGGAGGGGTGTGCAATGATGAATGGCGGGGGACTCTTCTGTATATTCTGGTACTCGCGCGTAAGCTATGCACATGTGTCTCCGTTAGCATATATCCATTTACCTATGGTAGTGTCTTCAAACGTATATAAGCGTCCACTCACCCGCTTGTTGGCGGCTTTCGTAGCCATGCCGATATCGAAGAGACGGAGATCTGGCGGTTGGATTCACAGAAGAGCACAGTCTCTGTTAGGTTATTTTTTATACTGGATTCCCAAGTTGTCTTCTCTGCCCGTCAAGCCCGAGTGAATGCCAGCGCCTGCTGTGTCGGAGTAGTGTCACGTGACGACTCAGAACAGCCGGGAGCAGCTTTCTCCCGCAGACAGATAGAAGAAGAGAAGACAATACTGCCTGGTGTATGAGCCATTGAGCTGCTGCGTGTACGATGGCTTCTCCGCTGGATGGTGATGATGATGATGTGAGTCTGCCCGGGCTGCCCCTATATATGCCTGAAGTACACAATTATGCTGACTTGTTTCCCTCCAGACCATAGCTTCGAGGTTGATCCAGCAGATGCAAACAACAGACCCGAAGGTCCTGGAGGAGCGCCAGAAAGCCGTCAATGAGAGAATCAATTCTATCTACCAAAAGGCGCAGAGCCGTCTGGGGGAGCTGGTGTGTTGTTTTTCTATATATTCTTCTGCGCATTGCTCTACGTTGTCTAGTCGTGACGCGCTAATTCCTACGGCAGATTGACGATAACTCTACCCTGCCATGTACAATATCTTCGGTCCAGGTTCTCAACGCTCGCCATACTCGCCGTGGCTTTCTGGAGAAGATCCTCAGCCCTCTACTCAGTGCCAACCGAGATCGCCCGTATACCTTGGCGGAAGCTCTGCGGGAGGTCTCTACGTGCACGGAAAAGCTCCATAGATTCGGTATGTGAGCCTTTGAAGAATATTTTTTAGCAGATTATTTGTTTCGTTCTCCGTTAGCTGGCTGCTCAGAGTCTGACGGACATAGATATATTCGAAAAGCCCATCTCCGTATATCTCGACAAACCTTCCCAAACAAACGCCTCCTCTACGCCTACCGATCTCGATGTATATTTGTCTGTGAAAGAGAGATCCCGTATTTTACTCAAGACAGGCACCGACCTCGGGAATGCCGAGGGTTCGGCATACGCAAACTTCCTATGGCGGAATATTCTTGGTGGAGCCGAATCATTGAACTTCAACGCATCCCTCGGAACTCGGACGCGGTCTGCTTACCAGGCAGCATTTGAGACCCCCGTATTGAGCGACCCTGATTTCCGGTTCGAGGTTGGCGGCATTGCCAGCTCTACCCAGAAGACGTGGGCAAGCCATGAAGAAGTCCTGAAGGGCGGTTGGAGTAAGCTTCGTTGGCTGAGCGCTGGTGGCCATAGGCACGAGCTTTCATATAATGGTTTCTGGCGACAACTCACAGGGCTTTCCTCCAACGCTTCACCCACAGTAAGGGCTGATGCGGGCGACAGCGTAAAAAGCAGTATCACGCACTCATGGGTCAACGAGCAACGGGATAATCCTCTCCTTCCATCACGGGGATACTATACCAGAACATTCAACGAACTCGCTGGGTGGGGACCCTTAAAAGGAGATGTGTCGTTCTGGAAATCCGAGTTAGAGGCTCAGGGCGCAGTACCCATACCAATTCCTGGAAAACAAGGTGACAGCGGGATAAGCTTCACTACTGGTCTCCGCGCAGGTCTCTTATTTCCGCTAGGATTAGATGCGGACTCTAAGCCACAACTCTCGAGGATCAATGACCGTTTTCAGCTTGGCGGACCAACCGATGTGCGAGGCTTCCGGTTATCGGGTATTGGACCGCGAGAGGGGCCAGACGCTGTTGGCGGCGATCTCTACGCAGCAGGAAGCGCAAACCTGCTCGTGCCACTCCCGCGACTTGGAGCTGATAGCCCTCTTAGACTACAGGCATTTTTGAACGGCGGTCGTTTGTTAGCACTCAAGACTGCGGACAAGAAGGTTCCCTCTACTCAACAAGAAGTAAGGCAAAGCATGGCCGCCACTCTTTCGGAGCTACAGAATGGATTGCCAAGTATGGCCGCTGGGGTTGGGCTCGTGTACGCGCATCCAGTCGCCAGGTTTGAACTGAACTTCTCGCTACCATTGGTCTTGCGCAAAGGAGAGGAGGGAAGAAAGGGCCTGCAGCTGGGTATTGGCATAAACTTCTTGTAAGATAACTTTACTGTGTAATATGGACGAAAAAAAAAAAATATATATATATATAGACACCATCCATTGTCGTTTCTACCAGGCCGTACATGTTTTGCGAGTTTGTTGATATCCTGTACCTTCACGGCTGTATTCCACATGTGATGTACATCACCACAAAACCAACGTCAACCACATCTTCTGTCTTACACACCAGCAATTCAACACAACAGACGTAATTCATTCGATTGCACACGATATCCTGATTAGCGAAACAAAGTCCTGAAAATTGTCGCTCTTCGTCTCGCTCTTTTGTTTCCAGGCGTCCCTCACAACTGTTTCCTACTGTGCCCAACATCAGCAGTGATCTGGCCAATATGGCCCAATACTACTCCCAGCAACAACAACCCTACGGGGCTCCTCAATCGGCTGCCCAAAACCTCCAATTTTACCCTTCCTCTTACACATCTGTGTCCGGCCACACGACGCCCTCGCAAGCTACGTACGGTGGCTATGGAGCTCCGCCCGCCTCCGCTCCTGCGTACCCCGTCGGCGGAGGTGGTTATAGTTCACCAGGCTTTGGGAGCTCAGTTCCAGGTGTGAGTGGGAGGATGGGAGACCAGGGAGGACTAAGGACGGGCTGGTTGGCTGCTTTTGGGACCGAAGGGTACGAGGGGGAGCCCCCGCTGCTCGAGGAGCTGGGTGTGAATTTTGAGCATATTAGGACAAAGGTATTTCTGACAACACAGTTCCCAGTATTCTCAATTTTTGCTAATATATGAACTCCAGACCCTCACAGTGCTTAATCCCTTTGCACGAATTGACCAGCACCTCATGGACGACAGGTAACTAGTGCCCCTAAACCTCATCGACTTTCGTTCACTTTTACAATATGATCGTTCATTAATTGCCATCTTAGTGACCTCTATGGCGCGCTACTCTATATTCTTTTGTACGGCACCTTTTTACTTCTATCCGGGAAGGTTTTCTACGGCTATATATACGGCGTCGCCGTCTTCGGCACATTCGCCCTTCACTTCATCCTCAGCCTCATGTCCCCGACCCTCGACACAGGCGGCGCCACCGTAGACGCATCCATACATCCCGCGGATTCGAACGGATACCATCCGCACCACAAACCCAGTTCATCGGGCGGCCCTACCATGGCCGGGCACTTCTCCTCCACCCTGACATTTCCGCGCTCCGCCAGCGTACTCGGGTATTGTTTTCTGCCGCTCGTCCTGACGAGTCTTATTGGTATTCTTATCCCCATGGATACCATGTTCGGTTACCTTCTCACGACTGCTGCGGTTGGATGGTGCACCTTTAGCAGTTCGGGGATATTCTGTGCTGTGATGCGCAGTACGAATATGAGGTTTTTGGTCGCTTATCCGCTTGCTTTATTCTATGTGGTCTTTGGCATCATGGGTATCTTCTCTTCGAGAGGAGGCGGGACACTTGTTGCGAACGCTACAGGTTAATGAAGAGAAGAATTATTTTGAGATTCTTCAATAGCGTTTTCGATCTAGTTGTCCTTGGGTAGAGGATGACTTATATCATAAATACTACCCTATCATGGAAGGCGCACTATCTGTCACCAGCGACATACGAGGTACGGTCTCCTCGTGGCTCGGACATGCATAGTCGTGGTTAGATTCGCCCTAGTTGGCTCCCAAATCAAACTATACGAAGCCGAACGAGATGTAATGTTGAGAGTATTTTACGCCACTTTTTATATCTGGCTACGTATTCGCACTAGCGAGCATACCATGTTTTATCTTTTTTTTGTGTTGCTGCTCTCTGTTTTACTACGAGTGTACGGATACCTGCGTATTTTGGCATGTCAAGCCAACATCAAAAGAAGAGGGAAGTAGACAGGTTAAATGTATGTTTTCTTCATGTCTCGTATATCAGAGGTATATAGCGCTATTTCTATACCCAGCGTTTCAGTGCTAGTTTCCGGTCCAATGAACCAGTCTGAAGAAAACTGCTTGGACGCACTACATGCAAAAAATTCTAGGTACTGCTTGGAAATCATTACTTCATTTTCTCGCCCTTCTGCGGTGCCCAGTTCCTCAACCAATCCCTAGCTTTATCCAAGTCACCGTTCCCGGCCTCAACAGCAGCAACGCACCAGGATGGCTCGTAACCATTCCCGGTCTCTTCAGCAGCGAGCATTTCAGCAAGCTTTCGGCGCTGTTGGTTGCTTTCATCCGTGCAGAAGTATAGGGGTGTTGTATTTGCGTCATTAGGACCGACGCCGATACTGTCTACGAGTGGTTTGACGAGTGTTAATATATCCTTCGTCGACACTGGTTCGGTGGCGGTAGCATCGAGCCCCATGTTGTTGCGGCCCGTTTTACAGTACTCGTTCCGACACCAAGAATTACCGCATCCGCTTAGCATTTGTGATAAATATCGGCGCTCGATGCGGCGTCGAAGAGCTTTACCCTCGGGGTCGTATGTTGGAGCATATAGAGGCCCGAAGCAAATCGAACAAAGACCTAACGAATTTCCTGCATCGGCGTTGGTTCTGTTGCGAGGTCCATCAAGTGTTCGACAGCAATTCGCATTTTTGCATACTCGAGGTGAAGGTCGCGACATTCGTTCGAGGTCATGGTGGCGAAGGTGTGTCTTCATATCTCGCAAACGAATAATTTTATTGCAGAGATGGCATTCTGTTGTGCGCCCGCCATCAATAAGTTCGTGTGGAGTGAGTCCAGAAACGATGACTTCGGGGTCCAATATATCAGGATCGGAGTCACCTTGCTGAGGGACAACAAGGTGGCAAAATTGGCATAAGATGAGCTTTCCTGGACAGGTCGTAGTGCGATGGTGTGCGAGTTTGAGGAGATCAGGGGCTTGGAATTCGCAGCTCGGACAAGACCGTGGCGAATGGAATATACTTTCGTGTTTCATTTGACTAGATATGTCATTGCCGTGAAACTCATCGTGCGGGCAATGCCAATGGTGTGTCCATTCAGGCGAACGCTTCTGGAAGACGTTATTGCATTTTGAACAGAGGACGTTGTTGCGAAAGCAGAAATTCTCGTGTAAGAAGAGCGTCCTCTGGGGTACCCACTGAAGGCAGTTTTTACACCGAGTATCATCAGGGTCACGCTCAATACCCCCTTCAACGGCATGGTTTGCACTATGGGAGGGTAATTGAACGGCCCGCGTACGGAGCCGGAACTGCACTGGAGACCCGGCATTAGAGGAGCCCCCAGAATAAGCATGCACTGAAATATAAAGCGACTCAATATCCTGAAATACAATATTCGTGGGTTCTAATCGGACTCGCTTGGGGGAGACCGAAGAAAAATCACCGAAAACGTGTTCGTCGTCCCTAGGTTTACCCCGTTGTCTTTGCGAGAAAGGACTTATCATAAGATCAATCTCGCCATCGTCTGCAATGTCGATTTCAACTTCAAGAACATTCTTCCGATCCCATTCGTTGAGCTCGTAATCCACGTATTCGCCCGGGACAACTTGACCGCTGACCTCTTGCCCCTGGTCCAAATTGCCGCCTGTCGAGCTACCATCTTTCGTCCCAGGCGCACGAGTAGCCTTCTCCAAACGCCGTCTTAAAGTTTCGCGGGCTTGTTCTTCGTTTAAGGCTTCAATGTCCACTTCAAGATCTGTATCAACTATACATATCCCGTCTCCCTCCGGTTGTACCTTGTCGACCAGAAAACGAAACGTTTCATTTCGGCCTCCAGGGACTGATAATATCTCCCCAATAGTCAGAGTAGTAAAGTTCTCGCGTAGATGTCGCTCCAACAAAGCTTTCCAATCCTCAGGGTCGTACCCGGCTTCCAAAGGCCTAAGGCGAACATAGTTTCCCTTAGGTAGTTCCCTCACATGCACCGTAACAGTAGGCAAATTGCTCGTCTGAAAGGTATCTTCGTGACCATTTTCAACCGTTTCTAACTGGGGTCTAGACGCGCTATTCTCGAAATCGGAGTTTTCAAACCCGAGGCTTTGCCGGAGAAACGAACTTAAAACCACCTCGTTTTCCTGAGCTGAAAACTCGCGAATCCCTGAATATACGACTCGATCGTTCGAAGTATTGACAATACGAAATGTCAAGGGGTGCGGCAGCTGTTGCTGTCGGTCTACTGCAAGCTCTCGCGCCCGACGCTCCGCTGCGAAGGTGTGAGGGTTGAACGGGTCAAATTGCGGCGTCAGCGAGTACGTATTTTGTGACGCGGACGATACTACAGGTGCAGCAGCGAGCAGCTGCTCCAGCACAGACTGGGGCAGGAGGATCTTGTCACCTGGTAGTTTCTGAGATCGCGTCGGCGGCGCAACAGCGAACTGGCCAGTCCATTTGAGCGATGGCGAATCTGCCGTCATTTTGGTACGGGTATCCTATATCCAGCACATCGAAGAAGAGTATCTTCTCCGTGACCATACGCCAGCTGTCATGGCCATAGGAGAAGCTGTCAAACGCCCGATATAAATACTTGCCCAGTCCGAAGCAGTTTCTCGAAGGTGCTGCCACTTGGTAATCAGCCATCTTATCTTATCTGCACGTGATCATCGTCTCCCAAGTTCGACGACGTCAAAGATGCTGGTGACTGTTGATATTGCTCGGGTAATAACTAGGTACCTAGGTGTTCCTGCACAATCTACTGATGATTGCAGCAATTGATATCGATCCCAAAGATGTAAGCTTCTTTAAATACGAAATATGCTTGGGCCTAGCTCCTATACCCTGCGGATACTCCAACCTACAATGTGTGATACCCCGATCCACGGATCATGATCAAGGGCTGGCAATATACTTTATTCATAGTGCATACCAGCTAGCGAAGCTTAAAGTGCTTGTATGGATAAGCCTACGAGATTCAAGCTTTGGCCGTCCAGGACAGAGGGGTCTTTCCATCATTCACTTCGCTCGTCTGTGTGAAGTCAAATGTCTCATTATTCACAAGATAATCCTTGCGTTTCAATCTTCACTCTGTTGGCTTTTTCGGTCTCATCAGCATGTCTTCCTGGGCATTCGCAACTCATCGCATCCTGTAGCTTTCAAATCTCAGACGTCACAAAGCTGGTACTCGTCCACCGGTGACTAGATCGACGTCGTTCTTTGAAGTTGTGCTGTCAACGCTACCCCGCTTCTGCGATATCTAGCTGCTGTGTCTATTTCTTCGTCTCGTATGCTCGTCTGTCTACGCTTCTGATATTCCCCCCCGGCAGGAGTCACGTGTGCTTGCTGCCTGCTCTACCCCGTTGTCTACAAGAGTGTTGACTCTGAGAACATCCATTCTTGTGCCTTGTTCTCTTTACTGTGGATATTTTCAAGCCTCCGTCTTGTCTTTTCAAACTTGGTTTGACGTGTTGGAAGCCAGACCTCGCTCCAGCTTGTCGGATGACCTAGCGTCTAGCCCCCGACAGGATTACCACCAGATGTCCCCTCATGTTATTTTCTACTATCTTGGTTCGACTTGGTGCCAAAATGAAGACACGTGCATCTCGCAAAGACAAGTCTACGCCCAGTGGTAGAAGCGGAAGACCCCGGGCACTCGTGGCCTCCAAAGTGCAAAAGTCGAAAACTAAGCCAGCCACTAGCAATGTCACTCAAATAACCACCAGCCGAACGACAATCAAACCAGCAGCTTCAGAAACCTCCACCAGATCCAAGGCTCAGACAGGAGTTTGGAAGAAGAAATGGGACACAAACTACCGAGAGTGTGCGATCTGCGCTGAGATGAAACCTGTGGGTCGAAATGACGCGAACTTTCCTCGATTTGCTATTTGTGACCATGAGCCACTTACCTGTTCTTCATGCGTACTGAAGCATACCATCATCACTCTGAAGACGCGAGCCACTGTGGCTTTCGACGAGGCGAAAGGGAAGGATATACTTGATTGGTCCGACTGCACATGCACACAATGCAATGCAAGTCTCAAAGAGACTGATATCCGCTCAGCTCTCTCTCGCAAGGAACTTGTGGAACTCAACAAGGTTATTGCCAACAGGCTTCTCGAATCCCATCCACGCTGGATATGGTGCACAGCTGCCAACTGTTCTTCCGGTCAGATCTTCCCCGAGGGCCAGAAGCCAGAACAAAAAGTGACTTGTGTCAAGTGCGGTGCCCACACATGCTTTTTCCACCATGCCCCTTGGCATAACGGCTACACTTGCTCTCAGTATGACGACCAACGCCCGGATGCACAGAGTCTCCACAGCAGCGAGGAGCGTATCAAGAGGATTAGCAAGAAGTGTCCTACACGGGGATGCGGTTGGAGAATCCAAAAGGAGGGAGGATGCTCTGGCATGTGGTGAAAGTCGCTGGATCTTTTCTTCTCTATATAGGTCATTTTCGCTTTTGATTGGACTTCTTTCGCTCCTTAGTACTCTTCGGTATTAAGACTAACAAAACACCTAGGCCCCAAATGCGAACGGTCCTTCAATTGGGACAGAGTCAAATATGATGATGGCGTCACACCAGAGCCAGAAAACCTCCCTTCGTGGACAGGGCCACAAGATGGAGCTGCACCCGGATTCTATAATCAACATATTCAATGGCCTCAAATGGGGCAATGGTGGTAGCCGTGGAGGACGTACTTTTGCATTGTGTTGGTTGGTATAAATCGACCCGGTGGGCACAGACCCCTCGAGGACAGAACTTTTTACTATCTGGCCTGCCATCTAAAGCTATTCTCTGCACTTATGTTATTTCTACTCTGATTTAACGGAACTTTTAGCTCAACTTTTTATTTCGTGATATGTGCACTTTCATGATCATTTTTCCTATGCCTATGCCCCGTTTTGTCGTCGGAGCCCGCTTTTGGGTCATTTATTTGACGATGTGGCATGTCTAAACAAATTGAGTTTATCTAACGACAGGCCCGCACAAGCAATCCATGCAGTCGGGGGCGCGCGAGGGTGTATCTCTCGTTTGAGGTGGCCATTCCATTTGCATGTATCTATCTTGAGTGTAGTTAATAAATTTCGCTTACTTGCTATTTTATTGTCGTAAAACACGCATCCACTTCTTGAAGCCGTAAAGAGAATGATAACCAAAAAGTACAAACGAGTAGGGAGTAACATTCCGCGATATGTTCCACTATTCCAAAGTGGTAATACTATACTAGATAGATCATGTTTTAGTTTTCGTTCCCAGCCAATATATTGAGTGGCAAAATAATCCGAAGAACACCACGCCTATCCTTTCACCAGATAGCCCGAACAGAGGTGGAAGTCTGAAATGAGATGAGATACACAAAACGCCATGGCCATAATAAGTTAAAAATCGAACGCTCCATGCGGGTATCCTAGAGGCGAAAAGCGCCCAATATATAAAGTTTCAACGTAAACTCTCCCGAAAAAAATGATATGCCAACAGTCGTCGTAGCCTAGAAGCCGTAGGGATTATAAGGAGAAGGGTTGTAAGCCTTTTGGCATAAGATTTGTTTCCCTGTGATTTCTTATCCGACAGGTCAATGAGACCAAACACCACACGGAGCAAGCATGACATCAAGTCAATAAAAATCTTGGTTTATCCTTTGGCGTCGTCCGCTGGCGTTACACCAATCGCACTGCACCACAATGTTATTAGTCAAGGCTCACCCGCGGCACATCAGGTTTGGTGGGTGAACGCTAACCTTAGTTGCTGAGCAGCCAGCGTTATGCTCGATGCAGTATTCTCCAAGGCATGACGTGCATACCCGTTGGACTTCGGATTTGCAATGGCCGCACTGTATGAAAAAAAGATGTTAGAAAACATATCAAAAAATCAAGTGTGGGAATAAAAGTAAAGATTTACCGTTGGCCCACATTCCCAGCAGTCTCTGCTAACGCCTGGTTTAAGATGCTGCTTAGTGCAAAGTTAGCAAATGTCTTACTTTGTCCAGTTTTCAAAATAGGAAGAAATTAAAGAAATGAAAAGACACGGCAAAGGAAGCGACAAAGTGTGAAGGGTGGATTAAATGGGTAGAGTTTATAGAAAGTTTTATAGGTGCAGGACCGACGTGGTTCAAGGTAACGCAGCATTGCGATACTCAAGTAGTCAAGGGGGTAAATGAGCATACTCTCCATCTCCATTGATACGGCTAAATGCTACCAGCGGGTGGCAGCAATCATCCGGTGGCTATCATTGGATCGACGAGGCAGCTTCTGCAATGTATACAGAGACCGTCATGTACCTTTGACTCTTTCCCACGAGCTTCCTCCACACGCCGAGAAGCAGACGCTGTCTGGTGTAGGGTTCGATGTTGTCTTCCCTTTTCCGGGTGAGGGAGGCAGTTGAAACACCACCATCGGTCGCAGCGATGGCACCAGCGACCTTTGAGACATTCTTCGCACTGCATCATCAGAGCAGGCTTTTCGTTCGGATAAACAACGGGGGACTTGGCGGCGGATACCCGCGAGGAATGGAGGGGCGGAGGCGCCAGTAACGGGAAGTTTTTCTCAGGGCTCTCGTCCCAAACGACTGGACCCTCTGGCGAGGTGTGACAGCCTTCGCAACCCAGGGGACCTAGTGCTGTCGTAGCAATGGTTGGCTCCAAGTATGTACCTGGTGGGTGCGGCTGTGAATCACCGCCGTTGTTCGCATACATGTTAGCATCATGACGAGGAGATCGACATAAGACTGCATCGAACGAGATGATCCCTTCGCAGACTTGTAGCGTCTGTGCCCAGCCGCTGGTGATAGTGTTCCGGAGCACCTTGCCAGCAGGTCGGTACCACAGATGCCTATAGGCATGATTTAAATCTCTTTCTTCTAAGCCTGCATTTTCCACTTCGGTGGATGCAATGGTACGACCGGAGCGAAACTCTCTTTGTCGAGTTCCGGATCGTTCCCACTTGCCAAGCGTGGAATGGTGGTACATTGATTGCTTCCCGTGCGATGTTGTGGGAGAAGAATCCTTGGGTGTGAAATGATAGATTCCCTTGACCCTTGGCATACCCTTGGCACGCGTCGGTCGGACGGCGTACTGCAGCGTCTGCATCAGCTTGCGCTCGTTCAGGTTGAGACAGCCGCGAATGGACAGAATATTGACATTGAATGTGTCTGTCAAGATAATATCGGCTATCAGGTCTGCTGGTACGGAGAGACCGTCCAGAACTAAAGTTCGGACATCCTGAAGGATAGATCTTCGACCCAAGTCGGAAAATATACCCCTCAAAGGACCAGAGTAGAATTCATCTTCAGTTAAAGATTCATCCATTCGCTCACTGCGCCAGATCTCTCCTCCTGAATCAATTGGCGCCATCGACGGCACTTGAGCGCCTCGACACTGGCTTAAATCCAAATGGCGGAAGACATACGGAGTATCCATGATAAGAGAGCGGAAAGTGGTGCATGTTGAGGCCAGAGAGAGCAGAGAATATACAGTCAAATAAGGAGATAGATGATCAAGAATAAGGGAGTTAGACAATACATCCAACAGCGTGGCGCGCGGAGTCTGCTGGTCCATGGAGCCTGATGCGCGGCGTACTAGATTGTGCTTATACGCCGCCATGGCGCTGGCAGTAATTTCATCCTCTATAGCAAGAGGCATGGAGGATGACTGAGATTCGACCTGCTTGAGTGCAGCTCTCGCCTTTACTAGTTCCGTTTCCAGGAGATCAATGGTCGACTGTAGGACGACCGGCATGGCCTTCATATTCAGAGGATCAATCGCAGACACCAGAGTTGCCCATAGCTCTCCTTGTGCCATAGCTCTCCGTAAAAGGATATATCGGAGGCAGGGTAACAGGATATCTGGTAACAAGCTTCAGCGGCGATATTCGACGTTTTGGAAAAAAAAGCCGGTCACGTGTAGAGATACTTTTTGAGAAGCTCAATTCCACGGATCCAAGTAAGATTGAATGGTGGCAGAAAGAAAGAATTGGGTTTGGTGGCCGTTGGGCGTGGCAAATAGGGGAGATGTAGATAAGTAGGAAGGAGGAGGAGGGACAAAGAATGGTTAAATATTAAATAGATGTCCAAAAGAAAAAATAGTGAAGTAACAGAAACAGTAATACGATGAATTCCCTCGATAGCAAAGGCAGGGGTACCTATCAGCCTTGAATGGCGTGGGGAGGATCTAGGGGCTCGCAGGGAGAGAGGGAGGGGGACTTTTTATTTGCTTATGCGCAG
The DNA here is from genome assembly GCA_014805645.1 of Spiromastix sp. SCSIO F190. Classification (NCBI taxonomy): domain Eukaryota; kingdom Fungi; phylum Ascomycota; class Eurotiomycetes; order Onygenales; family Spiromastigoidaceae; genus Spiromastigoides; species Spiromastix sp. SCSIO F190. The sequence continues at coordinate 251,459 of WXTY01000006.1, read as the reverse complement.
CCCAGGGCAAGGGAATGCACGCAAAAGAGGAGAAGGGAGAAAAGCTCGAGAAGTAGTGTGAAGTATGCAAGTACAAAGTAATCCCTCGTTGGGAACGGATATACCGTTTTGAGTATCACGGCCAAATGCTGATGGAGCCGACAGCCAAGTTGGCACACAAACGCCACAGATCATACAGAATTATTTGCTTCTGCAGTCTGCTGCTCGGATCCACCGGTGAAAAATCTACTGTGTCCTATTACTTATTTATTAATCATGAAGGCTTGTTATACGGACGAGAAAAGACCGAATAATGCATACAGATGAGCAGGAGGAAAAACGATGGGGTTCTTTTGCAGGTCACAAGATGGATTCATCAACACGTCTCCACCGTATTCCTTCTAGACTGGCAAATCTTGCTTCGATGGAGACTCGCTGCAACTGGGGTTCGCACTGCTCTTCTGCTCTATATTTATCACATCTCTTTTTTCAAATCCACCAGTCTGGATAGACTCCATAATGTCGGTTAAAAGTCACACACACACCGCTCAGGCGGCCCCCGCTGCTGGATGCTTTCTTGCGACTGGAGAAATACAAAGTCCGTCCGTAAAATTGCCAACACGCCGTAGCAACGGATACCACGGCGCGTCTGCCGCAAACTTGTTCAGTTGCGCCACCCCCCTTGATCTGCTGTTCTCTTGGCATGTGCGACCTACTATTGCTGCTCATCTTCGATAATATTTGAATGCCACATATGCTTGGTTTCTAGATAGTGTACACGTGTTACTTGCCAGCGACTTGATTTATGCTAAAAGAACATCCCAAGTGCAAGCCAGGGAGAAGACCTGTACCCATGCGTATCATCTGTAAAGGCCGATCTTGTCTGGTCCGCTGTGATCCACCATGGCAGAGGCCCTCCTCCGGACACCGGTATGACAGCCGGCCCCGGAGATCTGCCATGATTTCCATTGGTCGCATCCATGTATGATACTTGTGCATGGCACCGGCCTCATTCTCATCACAACGGCGCAATTATATTTTCCCATGTTTGCACAAAACGAGACTAGGCTCTGATGCATGCGCTTGGTCCAACACATAGCTTCCCTTACTTGAAAAGCTTCGACACCGACACCTCCTTGTCGTCGTGCTTGTTCAAGACCTTCGCCGTTGCAAGGTCGAAATCTTCTTGCGTCACATGTACTCGTCGCTCTCGCAATGCGTACATGCCTGCCTCCGTACACACACCCTTCAGTTCTGCACCGGAACAGCCGTTCATCTTCTCCGCGATCTTGTTAAGATTAATTCCGCGAGTCAGGTTCATTGATCGGGAATGGATGCGCAGAATATCTGCACGCGCTTCAACACTAGAGTAGGCCGAGAGTAAGTAAAATAGTTACGCAACATATTTAGTACATAAACGCGGAGAATATACTCACGTTGGAGGTGGGAACTCGATCTTTCGGTCTATCCGACCAGGCCTTAGTAACGCAGGATCTAGAATATCCAGGCGGTTGGTCGCCATGATAACCTTGATATTTTTCGTGGGTTCAAATCCGTCGAGCTGGTTGAGGAGCTCCAACATTGTCCGCTGCACCTCTGAGTCACCTCCGCTGCTGCCCTCCACACGGCTGGACCCAATACTATCAATCTCGTCCATGAAGATGATACTAGGTGCATGTTCTCGAGCCATGACGAAGAGTTCTCGGACCATCCTACTTCCTTCACCAATGTACTTTTGCACCAACTCCGAGCCGCTCACCCGGATGAACTTGCAATCTGCATGATGTGCCACCGCTCGCGCCAATAATGTCTTTCCCGTTCCCGGAGGTCCGTATAGGAGGACACCTTTAGGCTGCGCAATACCCAGCGATTCGAACAACTCCGGATGGTTGAGACCAAGCTCAATGACTTCCTTGATCTCCTTTATTTGTTGGTCCAAGCCGCCGATCATATCGTACGTGCTGTCGGGCACCTTCTCGACCATCATGAGGGAAACAAGCGGGTCAACCGACGACGGTAGCATCTTCTCCAGCTTGTAGGAATCTGACAGTAATGATACCCGCTTGCCCACTGTGAGTTTAGAGATATCAACGTCATCCGCAATATCAACCACTATACGATTTGAAAATGCCTCAGTAAGACGCCATCAACGTTAAATATGCTAGTTGTCGCCAGAATCTCACCATATTTGCCCTCCGGATGGACTTTCACCAACACCTTCTTAGTTCCCATGACCTTGACGACCTCACCAACATACGAACCCGGTTGCTGCAGCAGGCCAAGCTCTTCTCTTAATAGGCGTACCCTGGAGTTGTAGTCGTTTCTCTGTGCCTCTAACCGCCTCAGAACCGCCTGGCCCTGGATGATCTCAAGCTTCATGCTCTCAATCTTGTTGCGGAAGTAATTGTCAAGCGCCATGGCGAACGATGGCAAAGGTATGAACGAATACAATGACAGCTATGCGAGCGACAACAACGTGTGAGCAGCTATAGGATGTAGTTGAGCATCACCATCGCCTGCTTGGAGAGAGAGGCGACAACAGCTCGTCAGGCTTGGCATGGTCCCGTGACTAAATAATACCGCTAATCCCGATGTAGACTAGTGCATAGTAGCTTATCAATCAGGTGAGTTTGCACTGTTTGTATGGTCCAGCAGGTGAGGTCAGCAGGGTGTCGCAGATAAGAAGAAGAAGAACTGTTTATTTGATGTCTGTATAGCTGGTTGCTTCAGCTTGTGTCTGTTAGTGGCATCTGTACGAATGGTTCTGCAGCTAAACTGATGCTGTCGGCTTGTTTTCGTGCTGCAGGTATCTCAGCCAGCCAAGCTCTACTTGGCGCTGCTCGTCGCCTCCAAAACACAAGTCAACATACAGGACATATATATCCACCTCTGCGGACTATACTTGCACTAGGGTTGCTTAGAGAGGGCTTGAAGGAACTTTGATATGAACATTTGCTCGTTACCCTTGATTATACTGTGTGGGCTGCTCGGTCCTTCGTTGCATAACCAGCCTCAAACCTCGTGCCATACATACTACTAGTAGCTTGAACCTGGGAGGCAATGTCTTCTCGCTCAGGCCACAATGATGGCTCTGAAAATCAGTCAGGGTCACCATCGTTGTCTTCCACGTCAAGACCAGGTGGGAGGCATGGAGCACAAGATTCAGGCCCCCTGTCGCGGACGCCAGAGACACAAACGCGCAGCTTATATGGTGAGTGTTTTGCTTTCCACAGTGCCCGATAAAGCATGTGAATTTATTTCTGATTAATATGGCTTGATAAGGTACCATGGGACACCGTGACACAACACGCGGGGAAGACGACGGCCAACGGATACCTCGATCCCCTTCGACCTTTGAACCTATACGCTCGCCAACAGTAGGTCCCCAGGTGACTGATAGACCCTCTCGAAAGCCACCAACAGTTCGACGAGCGTCGTCCAAACCGTACAGGGGCCAGGAGTTTTCTGTAGATGATGACCCGACTGAATACGAAGAGGACAATGCTCAAAGGCAAGCTTCCAGCAGCCAATCTTCAATTCGACAAGGTTCAGGCGCGAGACAGAATCCTACGTTGAGGCGGAGGGTCAATGCACAACCGTCAGCGTTGCAACGACTGGAATCCAGAGATGAAGATGAAGATCTCCGTTCGAACGGATCTGAGGAGTCACCGGAGGATCCCGAATCAAGCAGCGGTGATAGGGATGATGATGACGAGGATGACGCCGAAATGAGTGATGCGGAGAGTTTCACTCTCAAGGATCGACAACAGGCAATCAACGAGACTCACCCTTTCGGTATCAGGATTTGGAAACCTGCGTTGTATAAGAAACTTCGTTCTGTCGAGAAGACTGCAGAGGGTGATATCCACTCTGCTCCTGGAGAACGCGTGGGCAATTTATTGTTCCTGGCCAATCTTCTGTGGTCTGTTTTCTTTGGCTGGTGGCTGGCATTAGCTGCTCTTCTAGGAGCACTCGTTTGCTTCATTTGCGGACTATCTCCGGATGGGGTGGCCTACGGAAAGGTGTTTCTCGGCCTCTCCGGGTACTTGCTGTATCCCTTTGGATCATTTGTCCGTCTAGAGTCTGATGAGAATTACGCGGAAGAAGACGAAGGGGAGGGTCGTAGTATCAGCGAATACGAACAATGGCAAAGTGGGGATCTAGAACATGGAGGACTCTTCTTCGGCCCTGTTCCCAACAGGTCTCTTGTTGGACGTCGAAGGAACAGCCTTGATTCCGCCAGCGAGCATGACAGCCTTCTTGGGAGATCAGGAAGGGGAATTCAAGATGACGGCACCATGTTCAGGACGAAACGACGTTTTTTTGGGAGAGGAGAATGGACTCTGGGAAGAGTGGTGTTTTACACTCTTTTCTACTTTCTCGTTGGTCCGCTGATGCTATTTGTCTCCCTTATCTGCTGGATGTTGGTATTCTGGATTCCCATGGGCCGTGTCACTCTTCATTTGTTTTACCATCTTCGCCGCCATCCTCTAGCACTATCCTTCCATTCCGATACTACCTACTCACGGTTCCCTTCTCGTCCGTCCTCATCAGTCCTCCTTTGCACATACCGTGCAGCAGGTCTCAAATACTGGAAGTACACTGTTGATGGAACTAACATTTTCCTCATCAACCTTATGGCTGTGGTATTGTTCGCCATCCTAGATTACTGGGTCCTACATCTCGCACTAGGTATCCAGTCGTGGATCACGCATCCGGGCTTCATTTTTACCCTGGCTCTGTTTTCAGTTATCCCCCTAGCTTACTTCATCGGCCAGGCTGTTGCGTCCATATCAGCTCAGTCATCCATGGGACTTGGCGCTGCTATCAACGCGTTCTTTTCGACTGTCGTGGAAGTTTATCTTTATTGTGTTGCGTTGACCGAGGGCAAAGCACAGCTAGTGGAGGGGAGCATTATTGGTAGTATTTTCGCCGGCATACTCTTCCTTCCTGGTCTATCTATGTGTTTCGGTGCCATAAGAAGGAAGACGCAGCGGTTCAACGTCAAGTCTGCTGGTGTCACGTCTACCATGTTGCTTTTCGCGGTCATTGCTGCATTCGGCCCAACCCTATTCTATCAAATATACGGCAATGTAAGTGTCTTGTCTTAGCGTAGCGCTTTGGCAGTTCGATACTTACTCTTCACTCATAGCACGAGCTAAGCTGCAAGCCCTGCCATGCATCCGGTCAAGAAGTTGACAGGGATTGCCGCCGTTGCTACTATACACAGGTTCCCGCTCTAAAAGATCCATTTTTCCTGCAAGCTGTCCAACCATATTCGTGGTTTGCAGCTGTCCTACTTTTCCTCTCATACATCATCGGACTTTGGTTTACTTTGCGAACCCACGCTGCGGTGATCTGGTCCAGTGAAGTCGAAGAGAAGAAACTCCCTCCACAACACCTACTACCTCACGATTCAGCGATCTCTCTTTCGGGCAATAAACCCCAGGGGACTGCTGGCCGCCAGGCCGGCCCCGTGAATCCAAAAGGTTCCATACGAGAATCACAGTTATATGCCCGCATCCTTGGCCAAAGTTTGAAATACGTTGGCCTAAATCCTAGTGGCGCAGACGGAAACCTAGACCAGACTTCAACAAATGCACCTGAAAGTACGAATCAGACGCCGCACGTTGTGCCCCCCAAAAGTAGCGACTCAAGTACCACTCAACTAAATCTGCCCGGTTTATCGCAAGAACAGAATGATCGGTTTGTCCGCCAGGTTACAGAAGTAGCTGCTACAGCTGCCACAGTTGCCGCTCGCGATGCTACGCGGTCTAAAAAGCCATCAGCCAATCCTAATGCTCCAGCCGCCCATGGTAGTAAGCCAGCTGGCGCTCCGGCTCCAGGACCAGCCAATGCCGATGAAGGCGACGAGGCTGCTATATATGTGGAGACACATAGTTCTTCTGGAGGGCACGATGCTCCCAACTGGGGCAAGGCCAAAAGTTCTGTCATCCTTCTTGGCGCTACGGTTCTATACGCAGTCATTGCAGAAATTTTGGTTAATACCGTAGATGTGGTGTTAGAAAGTGTTGATATAGATGAAAAATTTTTGGGGATCACACTATTCGCCCTGGTACCAAACACGACTGAGTTTTTGGTAAGTGTCCTTTCTATTAGTCCTGCTTTTGTCTTTGGTAGAGACTATCAAAAATTTGAATTGGACACTGACCGTCATTTAGAATGCCATCTCTTTTGCGATGAACGGCAACATAGCGTTGTCTATGGAAATCGGTTCTGCCTACGCCCTCCAAGTTTGCCTTCTGCAAATCCCCGCCCTTGTGCTATTCAGCGCCGTCCACTCACGAGTTCTCGAGCCTTCCAATCTGCTTAGCCACTCCTTCAAGTATGTTTCAAATCTCAAAAAACCCGGCTCATCTCCCATATTTCAGGACACGGTCGCTAATATTTTCATAATCCAGTCTCATTTTCCCACAATGGGACATGATAACTGTTATCCTCTGCGTGTTCCTCCTTTCGTACATGTACGGAGAAGGGAAAAGCAATTATTTCAAAGGCTCCATTCTCGTCCTCACCTATCTATTCGTCGTAATAGGGTTCTATCTCAGCGGCTATAGCAGTATAAACAGTATAGGCATTGATAGGTTCGATACTCTGGCTTTAGGAAATCGTGAGAGACTCTAGAGTCACCCAGTTCGACCACATCTGAATTAGCGCCGAAAGGTCTCTTTTTCGAAAATTTTGACTGAGATTTACGTGAAAGCCTGATCTATTTCTGACGCTGGTAAAATCTCAGTGAGCTTTCCTCTTTATCAATGTTAATAATATTTCTCCAATCTGTTAGCAGGAGATCAGGTCATTACATAGCCACTGAGCGTTCTTTCTAGGGATAGTGTGCATCTGCATAATTATGTCCCGGCTATTTTGTGCACGTCTATCAATTTAATTCTACGAGGTCGAAGTAAATTTTCCCTTTCTTGATGATAGAGTTCAAGGCGCTTGCGAGAGCATATTGTAAGGACTACACGTGGTAAGCGATTTCTGGTAAACACCCTTTCCATCTGCTTACTTCCAGCAAGCGAGACAACATCCTATTGCGTATGAACTTGATATCATAATAAACAAGTAGACCAAAGCAACCTTCTTTTCACTTATTACATAGACATGCGAACATTTGTAGCAAGGAGATAAAACCACGTTGTCCAATTGAACCATGGTTCCATTTCGTAGATACACGATATTATTTCTATCGATTTTAGCCAATATTCGTTTTCCCCGTAAAACAATCCGGAACATAAGAGATCAACAAAAGAACCGTACCCATAAACGAGGTGATGAAGAAGAGGAAGAAAAAAAATTTTTGGTACTGCCTAAAACACCAACTTAAGACGCCTTCCAAGAATCGAGGACGGAGTCGACTCTGCTCCTGTATTCCCGCTGCTTGAAACATTGCTCCAGGAACACCTCGTACTTGACCTTTAGCAGCGCCTTCTCATGCTCATCCGTGGTTGGATGCACTGCTTTGCCGGGCTTGCTCATGCGATCCATGATCTCCCAGAGATCTTCAGTCTTGCCGTTGCTGTCTGCACTAGCAGCTTTGGCACCTAGCATAGCGGCTCCATGGCACACGGCGGCGTGGACGTAGCGAGGGATGAGAACGGGGATATCGCAGGCAGATGCAACTAGCTTCATCAAAATGTCGTTTTGGCATTGAGAGCCAGACATGAAGATTGAGGTGATGTGATGACCAGCTTTGTTCATCGTTTCGATAATTTGCTTCGTCTGTAGCGCGATGAATTCGAGTGTAGCGTAGTAATATAGTGCAAGGCCATCAACGGACTTGTCGCTCGAGAGACCTACCATTGACCCGGACATGCGAGAATCTGCAATTGGGGACCTGTTACCAAAGAGGTCTCCGTAGAAAAAGACATGTCGAGCCAAATAGGATATAGATGGTGTCTTTTTGTCGATAACCATCTCTTTCAAGTGCTCATTTAGGTAATCGTAGATATTGGTGTGGTAGGATTCGGCAATTGAGATCGCCTGGTTGAACGCCGGGTGCGTTTCGATGACATGTTTCAGCAGCTCTCCAGTCGCAGATTGACCACCCTCTGCCATCCAGTACCCCGGTATGATGGTATCTCGGTAGGGGCCCCAAACACCATCAACGAACACTGGTTTCGGGGACATGGCTAAATGGCAAGTCGAAGTTCCAGCGACGGCCGCCAATCGACTGAAAGCCTGCGACACATCGTTCTTCGCAACATCCGAGCTTAGCTGCTCGGAGCCAAGTTGAACCTTTGCACCTACCGTGCCAATCCAGCCAGCGTAAGCATCGATGACTCCACTGCCTACAGCAATGCCTGCAGGAAGGCCTAGTTCACTTGCTGCTTTCTCACACAGGGTGCCGATCAACTCGCCGGCGCTGAGATATTCGCCGTTCTATACAGAGTTAGTCATAACTGACCCTCATAGTATGCATAGTATTGGTTTCCTAAGGAATAAAATATGTTACTAACCTCCCCATTGACTCCTCCTATCCGCCTAAAATTATCTTCTACTAACTCCTCCAGCCCAATGTCGTTCAAAAAGTCACTTTGCCAGCCTTTGACACTGCCGTCCACGCCAACAGGGACATATCCCTGCTTGCAGACGACACTGCAGAAGCTTCTTTTCTCGTTACCAGTAGCTAAATGGGTCAAAGCGTCAGTCAAGTCATAGAACTTGCACCGATCAAAGAGTTCCTTGGGCATGTTGTTCTTGAGCCAAAGAACCTTTGGAATTTCCATTTCAATGGACATCTTCCCTCCAACATAGCGGAGTAGGTTGTGATTTGTAGCATTGATCTTCTCCGTCTCCTCCACAGGACGATGATCTAGCCACAGGATCACATTGCGGTCGGAGTCGTAGTTTGGAGCAGTCACGGACACAGGCTCGTCACTGTCATTAGCAAAGACGGTCAGAGAGCAAGTCGCATCAAAGCCGATCCCACGAATAGATTCAGGATCAAGGTTGTGTTGACTAATTGCTCGTTGGACGCAGACGCAAATACAGCGCCAGATATCTGTAGTCGATTGTTCCTGTAGATTTATGATTAGCAACATTCCCGAGGTATTCTGTTCAGAAAATTAAAAGAATATGTCCATACATAGTAGCCTGTCTGGGGCTGCCATAGGCCAATGTTCTCGGAAGCCAAGCCGACAATATCACCCTTGTTGTCGATGATGCAGGCCCTGGCGCTTCCGGTGCCGACGTCAATGCCGATGTAATGGTCCATGTGCGGATTGATCTCGTTTCTCGGGTCCAGGGAAGCTTTCCTAGACATCTGTCGCGAGGACTGGCGGTAGGGCAGAGAAGTCATGGTGAAGAAAAGGGGGGAATTAGTTCTTCCTAAGTATCACACAGCAATAGTTGGGGGCAGCAGAGGCAGCGGCGATCGAGTCTGGGGATTGGGACCAAAGTAGGTTCTAGAAGCCTACAGCCGTGCGTCAGTGCGACTATTGTGAACGCCATCAGGGGTCTTATGACACGGAAAGCTTGGGGAAATAGGCTGTTGGGCAGTTGACGAAGCGTTAGGCACTATCACCGTCTCGAGTATAGCCGGGCAAGCCTGGCATGGACGCGAATGGGCTGCGAAGGGACGATCGGATGATTACACAGGCCTGCCGCCGCGTATCATGGAAGGTCGAGCTGCACCAGGGCCAGGGGAAGAGAGGTGTGTACTGAGGGAGACAGCCGACAAGATGCCACCAAGCAACAATGGCGGAGTGGCTTGCAGCAAGCAAAGCGTACCTTGAAGTATGAGATGGAGACAGAGATGCCCCGAACAACAGCCTGCCGACGCTCAAGGAATATTCTAGTAAGACCTGTCCTGGAATTTATACCCACAGAGAAACAGAAAGAAAGAAAGGGAGAAAGAAAAGCTACTGTGCTACAGAGAATTGCAGGCAGATGAGGCTTTTTACTGCTTGCTGTGAGCTCACCGATGACAAGCTGGTTGCGGCGGGGAGAGGAACCAGTCTCCACCGAACATCGCAAAAACATGGCGAGGGAAACGTCAGATTGAATCGGGTTATACTTGCTTTGGTAGAGCTTGGCCCTAGCTGCTCCATTTATTTGTTCCTTTGTCTCTCCACGGCGTCAGCATAGTCAATATTCGGCTGGATGCTGAATTTCTGATCCTGCAGTAGCATAGAATAAGCAGGAAGAATTAAAATAAAAATCGATCATGAGACCGCCAGCGGCACATCCAGCGGCCTATTCTAGACTGCTGCTCATGCAGCGCTTTTCTTTTCTTCTGTTGTTCGTCGCTGTCGATCAAGCATCGGCGGACATCGACTCGCCTAACCTTCCCTCCTCTGCCAACTCCGCGATACAGGATGATAATACAGCCCAAAGTCGCTCGATCGCAGTAGTTAAGACAGTGAGAGTGCTATAATAGAACCATCGAGGTGGCCTCCCGCCATGTATCTACCACTTTTCTTCGTCGCCGCCCTATTTTCCCTCTGCGTCCGAGCTGCCACCAACAACCAGCTGTCTGCAGATATATCCTACTGGCCGCTCTCATCCCCCAAACCCTCTCGACTCGCCCAGATCTCCTACGATGTCTCTTCGCTTCAATCCACCGTGATATCCTACACCCCGCCTGACAATGGCAATGACAATGCCGTTGCAGCTGGCCCCAACGACCTCGTCCGCGTGGGCTTGTACACCACCACAGACTCTGATCCCAAGCACTGGGTCGGATCCCTGACTTCTTTATCCTCGCTTCAAAACAGCACACAGGCACAGACATTGTCCCTCTATCTCGACTCCGCCAATCAAGTCTACCATGCCTCCATTTCGCCGGTTGATTCTCCAGCCCCCAGGTCCAGCCCAGAAAAGGCAGCAGCTGTCGCGCCGGAGCTACATGTCAAGCTGGTTAAAACAACACCAGGTCCCAATCCGCATCTAAATAGGCCAATTGCGCTGGGTCCCGATGGCAAGGGGCCGGAGGAGGTCGTTGAGAAGACGTTCTTTCAAAAGTGCGTATTTTGTCACTGCGGCTAAATTCAAGTGATCTTTTTTTTTTTGGCCAGTTTATACTAACTTTCCTGCTCTTTCGCTCATCTAGGTACTGGTGGGTTTTGCTAGGTATCGGTTTTTTGGCTATGACCGGTAGTGCTGAGCGTTGAGCAACAACATTGGGTTAATATCGCCATTTTTAATGACCTAGATGTATATGATATTTGTACTACTCAACAAGATGGGTTCGCAAACAAGAGGAAGGAGAATAAGATAGATGATGGACTGTTATATTCAGTACCATGTACGACTATATCGTTGTATTATTTCTATTGCATTTATTCCTCGCCTATGCAAACCGATTGACTTTGCACTGCGTTTACTGGAAGACGTCAAGTGCCGAACACCTCAATAATCGGTTATTAGAACCGGAGCCTCTCGGGGCAAGAAGTGAACGACACTAATTACAACCAGCGGGTAGCTCCGAGTGTCCTGTCGGTTCCCTCTTCGTGCCATGAGCTTTCAGATGCAGGTAATTGTTTAGCGGTATTCAGAACTGGCCACGTCCATTAGGTAAAATAAGTACGTCGGAACAAGTATATCATACTTGTCCTCAAACCATCTCATTTCTCGCACAGTATTGTACTTCTCCTTTTTCCTCATCCTCAATTGCCCGCGGAATGCCCAATGTTACACATTCTTTCCTCCCATTAGACGAAGGCCCTAGATTCCAGCACATAAGCCCCCGATCCGTTAACGCAATAAGCTCATCGTCTTCATTAGTAAACTTGAGAGAAAAGCAGACCGCATCTGGTTTCAAAACAACGGGCTTCAGCTCGACCATGCCCTCGCTGGATACCATGTTTGTTGGGTAAAATCCGCTGACATTTCCCTCTAGAAGCTCCAGCGGTTCCAACGGCCAAATGTATATAGTCTTCCAGACGGCAATCGCCAGCCGTGTGGACGAGCGCGATGTAGTAACCAGACCACATAGGGAATTGTCGCCAGTTCGATATCCCCACAGGCGGGCAACGATCGTCCAATCTCCAAATCTCCGCCCTCGATCTAGGTTTTGAATATGTCCGCAGTGGATGTATCGGCAATGCGCCTCTGAGCGGAGTAAACATGCAACCGTCCAGTTTTCTTCGGGGTGTCTAGCTATTCCAAGGGCGAGGTACTTCCACTGGCAGATATGTTGACCTGGATTGGCCATAAAAGAGTTGTGAGTACAAAAAAACGGTATGGCAATTGAGAATTCCAGCACAAGGTCGTCTGAAAAGTCGACCCTACACGTGTTTGACATCAAGTGGCTTGTGCCGTAAGGAGAGCTGGAGTCAACGCTTAGATTTTGATAACATCCATAGATAGGTGACGCCGGATGGTAATACAGGAGCTGCCCATTCTGGTCGTTAAAAGACATCCGAACAATGGGCTCCACGTCCTTGGGTATGGAGTTTCGTCGGGAAGGAATAGCAGTTGGGGCGAGACCATCTTCGTCAAGGATAACCAGAGTTGAGTAACGCAAGTCTAGAATATATTTGTTAACACTGGCTCACTAACGCGCATCCGCACAGGCAGGGCTAAAGAATTGCCACCCACAAGAAATAGACTTTTGGTCAAATGAAGCATCCTGTGGCGCGGTATGGATGGCCACCATCCTATCATCTAGGTTCAGAACATTCTGCCAAGATATAGCCACGAGATACTGGTTTGCAACAGCTATGGAGAGCGGGTGGTAGCCTTCCTGCTCAGGAAAGGCACTGAAGGTCGCGTGAGAGAATTTTTCTGTAGGTGAATTTCGATGGTAGTGGACTAATTGCACACTCTCCTTTCGGTAGGGTCTCATGGCCTCCTCCACAAATGGGTGCTCGGATTCAGATATATCGCTCGCCGGTTCAGGGATATATCTTTGCAAAACGGAGATCATATTCTCACCGCTAAAGACTGTCATGATAATCTCTGCCTTTCCCGGGTATTGGAACACCGGCTCGATAACCTCTTGTGATAGAATGGACCCAGAGGACGCATGGTAGAGGTAAATGCGTTGACCTCCCTTTGGAACAATGGCGACATTGGGGTTCCCTGTAGCACGCACAGCAGAGGCCCGCGTATCTATAGGAACGCCATGGAACGTATGAGTAGCCTGATCAGCGTGGAAATTCGCACCATACAGTTGGGACGCAGCTCGTCTTCTCAGTAAAAGTGAGAGATCTTTCGTCCTAAGATCTTCGACTCCTAGTTCGATCCCAGGGATCCAGCGTAGATGGTGAAGTAAAACGCCGCGACTACTAGATGCGATTGTGAAAAGAGTCCCACATGTCCGAGCCACTTGAACAAAGCTGGGGGTTGAGCAGTGGTACAAGATAAGCACCAGTAACTCGGGAGGGAGTTCCAGAAGCTGCATTTAGGGAGCGTTGTCAGGGGGTACTATAGATGTAGATGCCTGTACTAGAATGGCCACATGCACCAAATCACTGTTCAAGCTGGGGCAAGGTACAGCCGAATAGAAGGAACCGACAGGGACGAATAGGCCGTAAGCGAAATCTACAGACCGTCTTTGTTTCAGTTCGCAAGTTGTAGAATCTAGCCACGAAATCTGAGGGATGGTTGATGTATTTATGTTGTCAAGGCAGGGCGGCTGACATAAGCAGCGGCGTTGCTGCCTGCGTATTCCATCTGTTTCGGCCGTTGAGAACCAGAGTTGATCTGGAAGTCTCGTAGGTAGAATAAATACACAGACCGGTCATATTGTACAATTTTAATATATTGAATACAGTATACCGTATCCTCTTATCATCTAGTATGTACACATACAATCGCAAGAATCAGAAGAAAGCAGTGTCGTATGCATACCACAATATGCCAAATTCAAACGCTTCAATAATCATGTCTCATAAGAATTGACCCACAAGCTCCAGGCAGCCGTGGGCAAATATTACCTCAAGGCTCTAGGTCAATGTTATTGTTCGTTCTCAGGGTCCCATTCCAGTGAGAGTGACGCGATCCATTCCGCTACGCAATCGTAACAAAGGACAAATTGGGTCAAACTCTGAACCATACTAAGCCGCTGGAGTCGAAATTCTTCAACTGTTTTCGCAATCAAATCGATGTCGTATCGGCGAACCCACTCTTGTTCTGATTCCAGTTGCCCTGTAGCCACACTACGCTGTCGTTTCAACATGTCGATGACACTGTCAATAACACAGAATGTGCCAGTTCTTCCGCATCCGGCACTACAATGTACCAGAACCCTTCGTTGCCCTTCAGCCGCCGGCACAAGTGACCCAACACCGTACGCACTGTTGTCAAAAGATCCTGCAACTCTGTTGCTTTCTTCGATGAGTTGAAGGAGGTGCTTGGGATCTGCGGGCGCACCAAAATCCGGCCAATGAGAATATTGTAGTTGTGTGATTTCACGGAGGGGGTTGAACGGAAACGACGAATGACTCAGGCTGATTTGTCGAACGATAAGATGGGGCGTATCCGAGCTTGCGCTCTTCAGTTCTCTTTCCTCGGTCAAACCGGAAGTTGTGGATCGTCGCGGGTCTTGTGTTTGACGAGTTTCGCCTCTCGAAGAAGACAGAGGCACACGTCTTTCAGTCAGAACCTTGACCTTCATTGGTCCGTAATCATCAGTATGCCAATATGGATGGCACTTCACTTGAGATCCTTCGCTTTCCGCCGTTAGCATCACTATGGCCCTAACATCTTGCTCCCAGACCACTCTCCAAAAATCCTACATAACAAATGTAAGCATTATGCTTGAATATCCTGGGGTGAATAGTACTCACGCCGAAAGTGCCAGGTATAGGCGCCTGCGTAGCGATGTAGCGTTTATTTGACCCCGAAGCTTGTACATAGCTAGCGTTCACATAGTCACAATGACCCGCTGGAACTCCTTCTAACCGTACCCTTGAGTGGTCATACGGGTAGATGTTGTTGTACCGGTTTTTTGACCCTTTTTCTATGCCTGCTATTTGGAATGGCTTTGAGATGCCTGAATTCGTCTGGCCGTAGCTGACGTTTCCTGTCAAGGCCTCTTGCATGCGGCTCTGTTCTGCCTTTTCTATCATGAAGAACGTTTCTGACACCAGTCTGCCCTGATTTTGCGCGTCTGACGCTTTGCGAAGCCAAAGTGGCAAAGATCGCCAAACATTTTCGCTCATTGTAGGTGGCAGCCTCACAGGGATCTGACCGACACCACCAATCAGGTCCATATTCTGACGGATGTTCCCAAAGAATGGGTTGGGGGCAATGCTAGATTCGGGTATCGGGCATCCTCCCACCACCAATGGGGCTGTAAGGGCGGACATAGGAGAGGGCTTCGGTCGCCCGGATGCACGACCAGGCTCGTCAGCTTGAGTAGTTTCAATACAGCCACCATATTCGTTCGAAAACTGCGCAAAACCGCCCTTTAGTATCAATGGTTCGCCATCCCAACCTTCATTAGTGAACTTCTTGAGCACATTTACTAAGCCGGAGGCATCTTTCATGTGCGAAGTCATGGAATCATATACGATAATGCGCGTACTTCGCCGCCATTCCAGAAATCTCTTCTTTTGCTTTTCATCCGTAAATGTGTCCTCTAACCTCTTCAAATTAAAGGATGGTCGTTTTAATAACGTGGTTGGAATACACAAGTTTAAGGCCCCTCGAATTCTGGACTGGGCAAATTGCGGGTACGGTCGCACATCCAAAAGAAGAGTTATATCTGGGGAGGACTCCAAAAGCTCCAAACAGTATGTCGGTGAAATCATTGTAACTCCACCTTGGTCCATCGACGCAGGTGACGTTTCCGACCGTTGAAGTGAATAAGCCCCAGAAACGCCTAGCGGGTGCTGGGAAGTCTGCACTGGAAGGGGCATACGCGAATCATTGGTTCGAGCACCAGAAGCTAAAGGTAGCGATAAAGCCGGAACAGACGATGAAATGATGGGCTTCTGGTGTTGCGGAGGGTCTATATCCATAGGTTTATCACCACCATAGCCTGGCAGTCTCGTTCTTAAGTGATCCATATCTTGCAGAGCAATAGTCGAACCTTCTGCAGGCTTTTGACAAACAACATCATGTCTAATAGCACGCCTAACTGAGCCAGCTCGCCCTAACTTGAACTGTGAGTCTGAACCACTAGACTCACTACAGGACGGAGACGAGGAGTTGCGGGTTGCAGATTGATCCCGGTTACTTCGCGTGTGCGCGGCATGAATCGAATTCGGAGAACTATGAGGGGAACTCACGACCAGGCCAAAATAATTGCTAGCCCCGGAGGTATCGCGCCATGATGTTGTGATCTGCCCAACCGAAGCAGGAGTTCTAGGCGGAAACCCAACCGGTGTCGTGGATGCGCTGGCATGGCCGAAGGGCCCCCAGGCCGACTGAGGAGAAGGAAATGCAGTCGCGGTTGCTGACATCGTGGACAAGACAGAATTCGCCTCTTCTGAAACTCTTAACATGGAAAAGAGAAAAATTATGCGGGCAGCGACATGCTTCGGACCCTCGCGACGACCTCACTTGGCACTGATATCTCAAAACTTGAAGGCTGTTGCAATCGGTTACGCACGCGACAAACGCTCATATATTCCCCGACTACCAAACCCCGGCTCTTTTTGCGTTCGAACTGACAATGGGGGGATGACGAGGGGGTAGAACGGCGGGCTTCGGGTCGACAAGTTGTTGCTCTAGCTCACAATATTGATGGTGAGATGGCAGACGCTGGCGCGAAGATAAGACGGCATCGAATAAACCTAGTAGAGGCGAATTGCGTAGGTAAAAAACATAGTCATGCAAAAAAGGGATGGTGTCGTAAATTCCATCAATACCGAATGATCGTACTTCTTCGTCTAAACGAATATATCATGAAAGAAAAAGACGTTAATACAAATCCATCGTAGAAGTTGAAGATGAAGCGAGGGGCACAGTTATGACGTTATGGCAAAAAAGGGGCCAGCAACCATCCAACGGGAAGTGGCTAGGGGGATGTTGCCTCCGCCCTCATAACCACAGGACCGTTATCCGCAAATGGCAAAAGGGGGATGGAGAATAAAGAATGGCAAGGATGGCAAACAATGTCGATGGCAACGGATGACTGCAATGGCGTGTGTAGCAAGAAGAGGTGAGAGGTGAACCACAATGACAAATCAAGGGAAAGCAAGACATTTGGGCAGAGGGATGGACTGTTGTCTTAGTTTGCTCCGTACAGACGAGAGCAAGAAATCCAAAAATGAAGTCTACATAAGTAGATAGCTTCTTACACGAACCATGTAGTCTGTTGTTAGGAGCGGTTTTGGTTCGAGCAAAAGAATGAGCTTAAGTGTGGTCAGGACGTGCAGGGGAAGAACAAGCAGAGGAGCCGCTCTCTGTTCCCTATAGGAGTGCGAAGGACGAAATGATGGGACGAAGAATCGATCAAGATAGGAGGGAAGAGGAGGGGGGGAAGAGAATGGTAGACAAACGACAAAGCAAAGCGCACCGCATAAACCATCGGGAAGCCCAGCATAGTATTATTCTTATTATATGACCCGTATATGAATGCTGGCGGGACGTTGCGACCTTGCTAATTTCATAATTAGTGTATCAGTGTGCGTGCACCATGATTCGGGGTGCATCCAGCACTCCACAGTCCTAGCTTGAAAACCTCAAATCGTGACATGGGCCTGGAGGAGAACATACCGCCAACGACGTAGCACCCGTATTATTGGCTGGCAGCACCCAGTTTCGCTCCTGTGCGGGAACCTTGTTCCAGAAAACACTCGCGCTGGGTTTGAAAACTCTGAGCCAGGAGCCAGGACGGAAGCAGCAGTTGAGCGAGGGAAAGGGTGGCCAGGCCGTGGAAGGCTAGAATCCAGGCTGCTCCGCTGGCAGAGCCCATCGACGCCGATTGAGAACCACTGCGACCCAAAGCCTGGAGTGCCTGGCCTAGCGCCGCATCAAGGAGTGGCTCGTGTGATGTCATTCCTCCCATGCAACTGAGGCCGGTTGACTACCGCAACATGACAGTTGCAGAGGCCCCAACAGGTGGAAGGTTCCTGTGCTTGTCTGTAACTTACTAATAAGCTTTATTCCAGGAGCTTCTAGTGATCCAGCGATGCTGCCACTTGTCGCTGAGCACTTCAAAACTGGTGGAGCTCTGGCATTGTCCCGTTACGTCATGGTCCACGATGCGGTCAATGATCAGTAATAATGGGTCTGTCTGATTATCATGCAATTGAGTCGACAGGCTGGCACAGACATGTCTCCGTATGGGTCGCATGAGCACGACTCCAGCTGATATTTGGCTACGTGGAGGTCATGGGCCTCTTGTTTTGCCGCAACCCCATACCTAGGTCCTTCTTGCTCCTCCCGTATGTTGGCCACTCCTACTCATCCCATGTATACTCCGACTCCGTAGTGTTAAGCCTTTTGAATGACTGGCTTTGGACAGCAGCATTTTCAATTTTCTATCCTCCCAATCCACTTTCGCTACTAATCTTATCAAGTGGGCCTCCCTCTTCTTCTTTGTACAATCGCGAATTGGCATTTGGTCATCAAACTTCTTGTATGGACCAAGCAGCGCTCACATTCCTCCAGGGGCACCCATATGTAACCTTCTTTTCGTAGTCAGCATTGGTTCCCCGCCGAGGTCTAGTAGGTTGGCGTTTTGAATACCAAGTGAGGATGGAATGGATTTCACTTGGCCCTGCCAAGCCTGTCAATAAACATGAGCCAAATTGTCCGGAGGCTAAAACCGTTCATCAGCTGTCATTCTTCAACTGCGTATAGTCATCTTCCATGTCCTCCAACAAAAGGCATGCCGTCTCCCTCTTCGGAGTACGACGACGCCCCTCCATTTCCACGCCAAGAAATCAAGCCATGTCCCGCAATAGAATAGCATCAGTGGTTACGCAGCATATGAGCACTTTCGTCATTGCAGAGTTTCACATACCGAGCTGCTGTGATCGTTTCGTGGCAGCGTAGAATAAATTGATTATGAAGGGCCTTATTCGCGTGTTCATTTAGACTTGGCCCAAGTTTCCCTTGGCTTGGGAATCACATTGCGGGGACAACAGGCGGGCTGTCTTTCTATGGATGAATCAAATTATATAAGTTAGTTCAAAGCTATCCAGGGATCACCAGCTCATTCGGTACCATAAAAGAGCACTTGTCTCATCCTCGGCTGTTTTGGAGGAAATAGACCTGAAGCAGATACCTTCCCAGATGTTACTACAGATTTAACTGAAGTTCGGAACAGCTACCTCATCGCTAACGGTCATGCTCGACAACGTTATTATAACGGCTTGTTGTATTGAATTCACAGATCAACTCTATATTATCGCCGATTAGCTTTTCCCTGGGAGGGTATATATGCTAGAGGACTAAACCACCGAGCTCAAAGAGCAGTCGTTCAATCGGCTAGGGTTCTGTCTATCTGGCATGATATCTCCTCCGACGGTGTACAGGTCTGTTGACGCTCAACTATCTACTAACGCCGTTATACAATGTCATATTGATCTGCTTGGAAGAGAAAATATTGGCCGGAGGGGATGGTGACTCTAAATCAACCCCTTCCCCAGCGCCCCCAGAAGTAATCAAGAGTAGGAGTAATGACTTATATCTTGTACATTATCTAAATGACCAAGGGTCGCCGGCGTTTAGGGGTTGTCAATAAAATAGCTGTGTACGGTTTGTGGTCGCTTCACTGGTAAAGCCCAGTTAGGTCGCCAGAATAAAAACATGACCTCATTTTAAGTAACGTACACCACTCTAAGTAGGATAGAGAAAGTAGCTCTTGTCTCGCGGAGAGCGTTGAACAGCCCGTGTGGCAGGAACACTGGATCAGAATTACACACACGGACACCGTACTCTCACAACCCCATCACAGGGGCAATTTGAAGCACTCTTAAATTGATTGATTTCAGCCCGCCCATAGATACGGCCAGGAAGTGATAAACGCGCCGGGCGGCAAGGCTTCCGCACATCCGAATGAGCTCGACCTTTCAGGCTAGCAGCCCGACTTTGACGCCAGGGGGATCGAAAGAAAATATCTTGGATGGAGGTATCCGACATTTTGCTAATGGAAGCCGTAAGGTGAAGTCGTGAATAACTGGGGCGTGGCCAATGTTCCATAGCTCGAACAGCCAGGCCGCGGTGTGCTATAAGATGTGCTGTGGACTCCCCAAATCGATATAGGTTACGCCAACGGCCATCCATCCCCTACGCCTGGCAACGTCACAGTAGGATCCATTGGCAGCGGCTAATTATACATTAAGACGCCATACTCCTTATGTTACCAAGACGGCATTGCAATTGATAGTTCCTTTATCCATCTGAGGGAACTCAATTTGAGCAAGGAGTAAGCATCCACTTTAAATCCTGCCGTCAGGTTCCCCTTTGAAGCGCTGGACTCGTTTCTGCTCCCAGTTGTCCAGGTCTTTGGCCATGAGTCTCTGTGACGCCGTTAGTCAAGTTAAATTAGATGATGGCTTAATATCCAAACTCGAGCGGGATTCCACATACGTAATACTCCTCCTTTTCGCTTCCTATAATTCTCCTTCTTGGATTTCTTTTGATTGGCCCTTCTCCGTCGCCTTCCGCCCCTTTAATGCCCAAGTCTATAGCCTGTTCTTGACTTAGCTGCTGCACCTTCCGGTCGTGGCGTTCGTATCTCAATGCCGTTGCCGGGGTCAGCAGAAATGACCCTGCAACAATAATAGCCATAAATGGGAATCCGAAAAGAAGGAAAGGATGTTTCGATAAATTGGCTCGATACAGTACACCGATCCGATCCCCCCATGATGAAGCGGACGAAGTAGACGGCCGAAAACGCTTAGACTCGAAAACAGGCATAGTGGAAAGACGTTACAGGGTAGGGAATTCGTCAATACGCCGGATTCAGTTGGATAAATAAATGCAACTGTTCTGTGTCCGACGTTTCCCAAGCTCTGTGGTGTTCAGGACGCCGGCCGGGAGAAGGTTTCCCCGGCGCTTCGCGACAATAGCAAAGAATCAGTCGCAACGGGAGTCTGCTCCGGATCAATCCAGGTCTCAGCTTCCACCAGGCGAAGACGCAGGGAATGGGTGGTGCGTGAAGGGTCTTTCAAGCTCAGAACGTGCTTATTTCCTTTCTTTTAGATTGACCTGCCGTTGTCCTTCTTTTTCCTCCGTCTCAGCGACTATTGTTTTTGCGCTACAAACATATCCAATCGTCCTAGGCGACCACCATGTTCCAATCCTCCAGTCAACCGGGGTCCCTTTTCCAGGGCTCTACGACCGATCAACCGGCCAAAAGAGGCTTCCTTGATACTGCTAGTACGTCTCAATCGCAAGCTCGACCTTCCCCCTTCGCCAACACGGGCACATCGTCTTCGGGCCTTCAGTTCGGAAACACGTCTACGGGCGGTGTATTCGGCTCTCAGCCACCCACCAGCAATAATTTGGGTGCATCTGCTGCAACTTCCACCGCGCAGCCTAGCTCTGGCTTTTCTTTGCTCGGCCAAACGCAACAAGGCCAACAGCAACAAAATCCTCAAACTAGCGTGCAAGCCGCCTCTTCAACTCAGCCTGCTTATTTTAGTAGCTTGCTTGAGCGAGGGAAGAAGAGACCTCATTCTTCATCTGGAAATGGAGCCTCTACGGAGCTACCTAGTTTGCAATTGGGTTTGGACGATATTCGCAGAACAGCGAGGGGAATGGGGAATGGCGGACGCAGTACACAAAGGGGTCTTGATAAAAGAGCGTATGAAAACAATTTTATCATATAGTATTCTGGTGATCTTACAAATAACTAATATTTATGAAATATCTCTAGGCAATATTCTCTTGCTGCGTCTGGTATCTCCCCTGGCCAGGTTCTCAATGACCTGAGAGCGCTGGATACACAGGCCGCATCTGCCGGCCCGATCCCACAGGATGATGCCTTTGATCCGGATAATCAGAAATTCCTTCGAAAAGTACA
Source organism: Spiromastix sp. SCSIO F190 (assembly GCA_014805645.1). Classification (NCBI taxonomy): domain Eukaryota; kingdom Fungi; phylum Ascomycota; class Eurotiomycetes; order Onygenales; family Spiromastigoidaceae; genus Spiromastigoides; species Spiromastix sp. SCSIO F190. The sequence goes on along the minus strand of WXTY01000006.1, from coordinate 229,585 downwards.
ACAACGTGGTCGGGAAGCCATGGTGGCTGAAAGTCTAGCACGGGTCCGTCGAGACTTCGATGCGTTTCTTGAAGAGAAGGTAAACTTGGATTGGGACGAGCAACGCCAAAAGATTTTCGAACATTTTGGGCTAGTACCCAAGGAAGATACCAGTGGTAGGAAGCTTGGAGCCTCCGGTGGTGCTTTCGGGCAGACAACTACTCCTTTGGGCAAGACAGGTAAATTCGGTAATTCGCGTGGGTTAGGATCTGGCACTAGACGTAGCGTTTTTGGTCGATCTGCTTTAGAGAAATCCGTAATAGGATCTCCCGGAGCCGGCACCGTTGACTCGCGGCTTTTTGATTCTTCGACTCGTGCCGACAACTCAAACATGCAGTCCGCCGACACACGGTTTTTGAGAGAGAAGATCGGACTTTTTGCTGCTAAGGTGCAGGCCATGAACGAAGCAAGAATTCGAGAGCAGTCCTTCCCCGTGCTTCACCAATTTGCTGAAACGGAAAGCCAGGCTGGCGGTGATGTACGTCTTGTCACTTTGGATCGTCTTCATTGTTTACTGACTGGACAATCGCAGATTCCACGACAACTTGTAGATGCCTATGAAGCTCTGGTTAGTATAATTTCTGAGAAACCCAAATTGGCCCCCCTTTCGGAACCCGGAACTCTTAAGGAACGGCAATTCGCAAGTGATTATTTGGACGAGAGCCCAAGCTCGCCAGGCTCGACAAGAATGAGAAAGAGGATAATCGACGGATCAAGAAGATTTCTCGAACAGCTCTTTTTCAAAGAAGTTGAAAGTGTCATCGCCAAAAATCCTCGTGAAGCGCAGCTTGGAGGGATTCCATCCGTTATTAATAAGATTCGAGGGTTCATCCGTCTGAAAGCGGCCCGAAAAGATCTTGCCCCAGACGGCACCGAATTGCAAATGGTTGGCGAAGATTATTGCTGGATTCTCATATATTATCTGCTCAGGTGTGGCTTTGTCAAGGAGGCCGCTGAGTATGTCAGCCAAGACCCGGGTTTTCGATCAATGGACCACAAATTCGTTACATACATGACGACTTATGCCCACGAACGGCGGCTACCCCGAGATCTTCAACAGAAGATCAACGGTGAATACCAGCAGCGCCTGCGAAACGCCCCTGAGAACACTGTCGATCCATACCGAATGGCATGTTATAAAGTCATCGGAAGATGCGACCTCAGCCAGCGGCGCTTCGAGAATATCGGTCAGGGTGTCGAAGATTGGATGTGGTTGCAGTTCGTTTTTGCGCGAGAGGACACTCGCGCCGAGGAGGCTGCGGGGGATGTTTTCGGCCTAGAGGAAATTCAGACGGACATTGCGGAAATTGGCCAACGTATTTTCGCCACAGGTCAAGATGGACCTGGTGGTTACGGCACCTTCTTCCTTCTCCAAATCTTGGGTGGCATGTTCGAACAAGCTGTATCTTATCTTGGTGGTTTTGCACCTGTGAGCGCCGTGCATTTTGCAATCGCTTTAGATTTCTATGGTCTTCTTCGCGTTTCCGATTTTTATGCTTCTGGAGATGAGCTCTGTAAGTCAGATTTCCAATTTACACAGTGCTTACTATCAAAGCTGGTATTTGCTAACATACAATCATCAGTGTCCTATACTACGAAACAACGCCCTCAGATCAACTTTGCCTCGCTCGTTACTCGCTATACACGAGAATTCCGAACTGGGTTTGTTGAAGCAGCCGTTGATTACTTCACGCTTATTTGCTTGAACGCGGATCTTCCTGGCGAATTAGGGAACTCGCAGGCCTCAGTTTGCCATGAAGCTTTGCGTGAGTTCATCCTGGAAACTCGAGATTTCGCCAAGCTTCTGGGTGATATCCGGTCCGACGGCACACGAATCAAGGGCGCCATTGAACAACGGCTCAAGCTCATCAAACTGGTCGATCAAGAAGATTATTTGAAGACAATAACTGTCCAGGCGGCTGCTGTAGCGGACGATAAAGGCCTCGTAGCTGACGCTGTACTTCTGTACCACCTGGCCGAAGAGTACGACAATGTGATATCCGTCATCAATCGAGCGTTATCCGATGCGGTGGCCGTAAACCTAGGCGAATCTGCGGTAAACCTACAACCGTTGAAACCGCGCGTGACCCAGGAAACAACCGCCGGTCAATTCCCAGGCGAGAAATCTGCAATGCCTGAGCAAGGGAGCAGTCTCAGCCTCACAACCGTCGAGGACCCTGTCGTATTGGCCAAGAATATGATTGGCCTCTACAACACCAATGCGCTTTACTATCAAAAGATACATCAAATAAACCGAGACGCGTGTGGTTTACTGTTGCGGGCAATGGAGGCTAAGTCTAAAGTTGAAGCTGGAAAATGGGCACCAGCGCTCGATGTAAGTAATGGTTATGCTTTTCGTTCCATTCTGCTTTTGGCCTTTGGCTATCATCTTAGCACGAATGCTAACACAATTTGAAGGACATCAACAACCTGCAGATCTTACCCCTCAGCGCTCGGGGATCCGTTCCATACATTCGCACTGCAGCGCAGGCGTTTCCGTCTCTCCCACCGGTTATTTCGCGTAATGCAGGTCATCTCATCATGTGGAGCATGACGTGTATCGCAAGAGAGCGTGAGAGGCTTCAGCAGGGAGTGTATGAGAACGAAATGCGGCAGATGCTTGCGGAGGATCTTCTAGTCATGGCCAAGGATCTCATGGTCTTCGCTGGCATGATCAAGTACAAGTTGCCGCCAAGAGTGTATGAGACGTTGGCAAGGGCTGGGGGAGAAATTGGGCTCTGAGGGAATGTTTTATGTAGAGGCTATTTAGTAGACCACCCGCACATGTTGTTATATTCCCACCAGCGTAAAATACAAATGTTGTCCCTCAAAGGCGCTTTTCGGCCATCTATCCCAAATAGTGTTCCCTCTGTAAAGCAGAACTAATAGATACCTATAGTAGGCATTTGTTGATGGAGGTGGCAGCTCAAGGTTCTCCAGGGCACGTGCCCGACTGGAGCCCTGGAGACGGCACTTCTTTTTAGCACAGAACTAAAGATTTGAGCTTCGGCTGCACGAGACGAGTCTGAATTACCTGGAGGGGTGGGCTTTGCGCATATCGCGACTGTCAGTATCCTGGGTAACTCCATTGATTTACCGACGCTTAAACCGTTTCTAGGCTCACCGCGATAATTGAAGCTGATGCGAGGCTAAAACTGCGGGTCACATTCACTCTAGGTGTACAGCAACGGATACTATGCGCCGCATTGGTTCCTAATATCACTTCATTGCTCCGGACATCTCCTTTGCCGGTCTGTAAAGTGCTGATTTATCGGACAAACATATCCCTCTGAACGTATTGCCGTAGACGCCGCCCCGCCGGTCATGGATAGAGCAGGTTCGAGTTTTGTAGCGGCTCCGCAGGCCCAGCAGTCGCAACAGCAGTCGCCAGCAGAGAATGGTACGGGGAACAGATACAGTGTTGGAAACGAAGAGTCGGAAATAGAGAATGATGCTGCTACACACATGGATGACATCGAAGACGAGGATTCGAGGTTGCAGGCTGTTGTACAGGCTCAAGGCGAGGCGGAGAAAACGCCATTTGCACAGTCACCAACCAACGCCCCTGATTTGCAGCGCATTATAGACTCAGCGGACGGCCCTACACAAGACCCTTCCCAGCAGTTGCCAATGGCTCCGCCTGATCCCAAACCCCCAGCGTACTACAGTGTTTTCACAAACCCACCCAACCTGGCAAGAATTAGGCAGACGCTCTTTGAGCTCGAGGAACCCGTGGAAATAAGTCTAGCAGAATATGAACAATATTGGCCGTTCATAGATAATGTGTGGGTTAAACAGCGGTCTAATTCTACGAGGGATGGCCTGCGTACATCGGACTATTATATGTGTCGCCTGCGAAGACCGACGTGCAAGCCACATCAGTCTCGCCCGCTTCCCGAAGGGAAGAAGCCTAGGAAAAAGGTAGTTAGGGAAGGAGGAATGTGCGATGTTCAGATCAAAGTTGTGAAGTTTGAAGGGGCATATTCGACCGTTACCATTTCGAGGACGCCAGGAAGCGCTAGAACACATGCCCATGATCTGGATCACCTTGACAAAGTAAAGCGGAATTCTGGTATCATTGAAATGGCCCGCAAAGAAGTTGAGAAAGCATATCTTCCATCCTCCATTTTTGCCAAATTTCGTGAAGAACCGGAGAAACTGGCCGCTGCTGGGGGAAAATTTTTGAGTGCAACAGACATACGCAACTTATCCGCAAAGTGGCGCGCGGCGAATCCTGGTGTGTTATTGAAAACTCACGAAGGTTATCATTACGAGCAAGGCTACCGTATCGTACGAGTACAAGATGCGTCAACACCACCGCAGCCGAATCATGCAAATAGAACCCTTCAAGGCTTGGGATTCAGCGAGATGTCTCAAAATCTTCCAGGTGATACTCTACAGTTCCCAAATTACCCGCTCGATTTTCTCGAGCCGTACCTTCCGGACCGTGATGAAGTGAGAGAGCTGCCTCATATAACACTTACCTATGCATCTTCTATGGATTCTAAAATCTCTCTTATGCCCGGTGTTCAAACAGCGTTATCTGGGCCGGCTTCCAAACAGTTGACTCACTACCTCCGCTCCCGGCATGATGCAATATTAATCGGCGTCGGCACTGCGGTGGCGGATAACCCTGGCCTCAACTGTCGACTGGAGGGTGCGGGTGGCTATGGTGGTTTGGGCAGGATGTGGCAGCCCAGGCCTATTATAGTTGACCCGACCGGAAGATGGCCGGTTCAGCCGGAATCTAGATTGATGACAACCACAATCAAAGGGAAAGGCAAAGCACCCTGGATCGTGGTCTCACCCGGCGCCAACATCCATCCAGATAAACTAATGGTGCTAAAATCCCACGGAGGTGATTACCTACGCATTGTGGAGTACAATCAAAGTTGGAGATTAAGATGGGAAGCAATATTTAGAGCCCTAGCTTCCGAAGGGATCAAGAGCATCATGATTGAAGGGGGTGCTACAGTCCTGAGTGAGTTGCTAAATCCGGAGTATTCCAATTTCATCGATTCTGTTATCGTCACTGTTGCACCAACGTATCTCGGGGGAGGGGGGTTGGGAGTCAGCCCCGATTCTAAACAAGACGAAAATGGCAAACCGAAAGTAGCTCTGGCCCCAAGGGAGGTTAGGTGGCAGCCATTGGGTCAGGACGTGGTTATGTGCGGCAAATTACGAGTTCCTCCACCCCCAGCCATTCTGCCTGGAATCGAGGCGGTTGCCCAAGGCCAGGATATCTGATGCTTATTTGCTGGTTTTGAGCTTAAAATATGGCCAGGATATTTGGTGGACTAAACAAGTCAGCTATGGGGTCAGATTGCAGTGTTCGGACAATAGTTATGAGCCCCTACCTTGCCACGCCTCCAGGAACATTGCATAGTTCACTGGACACGAAGAAGGACCATCTCTTCTGCCTCTCACATTCTTCAGCGAGTTTTTCGAGGTCAAATAGCTCGCCAATGGGGCAACCCCAGCCAGCTAGAAGCACCTCGTGCATGCTCCAATCCGGTGGGGGCGCTGGTTTTGTTAGCAAAAAGCCTATACATATTTTGGCGGGATGGGACTCTTACGGTATGACTCGAATGCTGGGTGGTCTCCAGCAACAGCTGAGAAGTTCTCCCAAATCCACTCCAGCATCTCTTCACTCCGTTCTACGCCAACCAGACCTGGTGGCGTCTGCTTAGCAAGGGCAGTGAGTTCATCAATTGACAGTTGCTTGAAAGCGGACATATATCCTTCCCGAATCCGTTAGCACAGTGAACGTGCAGGTAGTAGCCATCTCCCGATACAATGGTAGGAGATCGGTAAATGACTTACCAACTCGGACTATAAGGATGTCTCCAAACTTGATTTCAGTTCCCTGGGATTCCGCAACGGCTTTCAAGTACTTTAGCGGTATGGTGTTTGTCTTGAATATTTCACCGGGAATATTGTTGGCTAACCGCCAGCGATAGAAATCAAGAAGCACCCCGCGGCCGACAATACCCTTTTCCGTCCAGGCTAATATCAGATTCTACATCAGCCACGCAACACATACATTCCAAGCACCCGATAACCACGTACCTTGAATGCCATTAACATCACTTTTGTTTGGTCCGTGGATATCGTCCATAGTCACCGCATTATAGAACTTCTTCTCTTTTTGGTACCCAAAGTGGCGGAGTCCATCCCCTGTTTGGGGTGCATCATCAGTACGCTGGCTACATCTTATGGAAGGACAAAAATACGAGAGCCAGGCTATAGGAGCATAACAATGGCAAACTTACATTGGCTGCTGCTTTGTGTATTGAATGTCCAGATATCGTCGTTCACTGTGCGGGGAGCTTTGTCCACTATTTGCTTGTGGAAAACCTGGCGTCCAAAGAAGGGCACTTCGCTTTGAGCGTCAAGCGGCCAATTCATTGATACTCTATAAATAACATATCATTTAATCAATCTCACTCCTCTTCATTGTTGCTGAGCTGTAAGTACGGAGCAGGTCAAGGGTGATTTTGCCACACCACCCAACTCAGCGTGTGGAACCACTTGAATAGGGTAAAGCAGATGCAGTTTAATCTGCTCATGGAACTGAAGTAATGTAGGGCAAAGGGGCTTAGGTTCGTACCGAACTCCGGTCTTGATCTCTTTAGCTGCCTCAGCGACGATTTCGTCAGTCTGGCGGTTCAGAAAGCCGAGCTGGTCATCTTTGCCGTAAAGGCCCCAGGCCGAAAATCGAGGGTCGCCTTTGTTGAGGGGAAGGTCGGAGAATTTGGGGAGGTTAGCTGGACGGCCTGTCATGTTTGCGCTATTGATCCCTCCTTGCTTGCTGGCGGTTGTTTCATAAAAAAAATTGTATGCTTATGCTGATGATGAAGGCATGGGCAGTGTAGGGGAGTGGGTGTACAGGCTACATGATGACATGGTCAGGTTTTACCCTCTTATATGAGACCTAGAGAGCGTTGGAGATTCTGGCAGCTTCGGCTCTTCCTGATGCGGGGAAATAGATGACGTTCGGTTACTGCAAGCGAGAAGCCCGGGAGCTCCAGTTTCAAACGGATGGAGTTCCTACCTGCCTACCTCTCGACACTATTATACAATGTTCCGGTGAGACAAGCATGAAGAAGGTAGCTAGTGCAGCATGAGCTGCAGCTTTCTTTTCAAACAAGCTTGGTTGTTTCTCGAGGCCAAGCTCTACAAACCAAGCTACCAACAAGACAACTTGTAAAAGCGGGCTTCCAAACCTTTGCCTCCCCCCCGAAGGGTCACTTGCTTCAATAACTCCCCACTATGCTCGGGGATATCTCCCACCCTCCGGAAGACTTGCTTCGGCAGAGAGAAGCATCCCGGGGATTCAGCGTACGGCATTGGCGTTATCCCGAGCTCTCGGTATAATGAAACACCAATAAGAGCGACAGGCTATGGGAAAGATTTTCCTCTGATATGCTTTAATCGATAGAGATTCCTTAGGCCAGAACGGGCTTCTATATGTGGACGCCCCATCTTTCCAGTATTCAGATACACTATAGATGGAACCAAAAAGCTCTCTTACTTGAATCTGGAGGATCAACAAGCCAATGTGATGTATTGAGCAGTGAGGCAAACAAGGAACCATAGTAGGGATTCAAAAATCCCGAGTTAAAAAAGCAGATGGTAGAATTCTACCAGGGATGGATCCTTTGTGCATTCAAATATGCCCTATGTTGGCTTCTTTTTTATTTTTATTTTTTATTTTTATTTTATTTATATATTTTTATTTATTTATTTATTTATTTTTTTATTTTTTTTTTTCCTTCCATATGAAAACCCCATAGCTATTTTCTCAAGCCCTGGAAGAAAAAGGTTGATTGGTTATACATATTTCCTGTTTCCCTCACAAACCACATCTTGCCAACTCAAGTAGTCTCGGGAATAAACATGTCTCTTTTACATGAACAAGGCTTCCGTCGCCTTTGGCGTGAGATTAGAATAACACCTCGACTAAAAGTTCCCACAGGTCTTCATGCTAAAGCTTTTGTCCTTGGGGTTTGTATATTTTTCATCTCATCCAAGCCCTCCCCAGAGCAGTTTAGGTTCGTGCCCAATTGCTAGATTACACGACGTAGTTCTCTATTAGGCATAACAGAAAGGCACTTTCGTCCCAGAAGAATTTGCTTGCGGTTGCTCGGAGAAGAGAGCTGGTGCGGTTCTAGAAATCGGGCTGCGGGCGCCTTCTCACTGATGTTACACTGGCTGCCATTGGACACAGTGAAAACACAAATGCACGATTCAGAAAAGCGTCTTCAAAGGAACAAGTGTTCTAGAGACACAATAAACAAGAAGTGAAGGAGGAAGACGAGGGACAAAGACAAAGAAAGACTCGGGACCTGACTGACATAAGCGGGCGCTTAGCGTGTTGTTTCTCAGAACAATTTGCGGACAACAACAACACGAGAAAAAGTGGCTGCGAAGACACGTCCACAACTCCTCTGACGGAATCCCTCGTCTACGCTCCATTTTTCTGTTGAAAAGGCTTCTGATCCTTTTCGCGCCTTGTTATATTTTCGTTGCCAATGCCTCCAAATTCGGCAGCCACCGCGGCCAAGGCCAGGCCTAGCCGGAAACCCGCTGCGAAACCTGCTGCAAACTCCAAAGTAGCGAAGACCACTTCTGCACCAGCCGCCAAGAAACGCACCACGACAAGCGCTGCTTCAACTGCCAAAAAGCCGGGTCGAAAGCCTCGGGTTGCCGCTGACGAACAAAAGGAGAACATTGCGCCCCAGGACTCGACCAAAGTGCAAAAGGAGCCCGTGAAAAAGCGCAAGGCTGCTGCTGTCGACGAAGCCCCCAAGCGCGAAGTCAAAAAGGCTAGGGTCACTAAGGCTCCGGCCGTGAAGCCAAAGGTTGTGATCAATGAAGCTCCCACTCAGAAATTGAACGTCTTTGTTTGTGGCGAAGGCAGTTCTGGTGAGCTTGGACTCGGGACTGCCAAAAATGCCGTTGACGTAAAACGCCCTCGTCTCAACGCTCTACTCGATGCGGACAAGGTTGGCGTCGTCCAGGTTGCGGCTGGTGGAATGCACTGTGTGGCTCTTACGCATGACAACAACATCCTTACTTGGGGTGTCAATGACCAGGGCGCGCTAGGACGTGATACCACCTGGGAAGGGGGTTACAAAGACATCAAAGATGATGCGAGCGACGCAAGCTCGGATAGTGGAAGCGACAGTGGCCTGAATCCGCATGAAGCTATCCCAACAGCTATCCCTTCAACCTCGTTCCCCAAGGGCACTGTTTTCGTACAGGTCGCTGCAGGCGACAGTACGTCTTTTGCGCTCACTGACGATGGTTTGCTTTACGGATGGGGTACGTTCAGGGTGAGTAGTCAAGTTCTCGTTCCAGATTCATGTTTTTATTTAAATCTCTAACAGCTTGGTAGAGTAACGATGGTGTTCTGGGCTTCGACCCGCAGCACCGCGTCCAAAACACTCCAATCCTTATTCCAAACCTAAAGAAGGTCAAAAAAATTGCATGTGGAGACAACCACGTACTTGCCCTCAACGACAAGGGTGCTGTCTTCGCTTGGGGTTCTGGACAAATGAATCAGCTCGGCCGGCGCATCATTGAACGCAACAAGCTCAATGGGCTTCAACCACGCGAATTTGGCTTGCCTAAGGGCATCGTCAACATTGGATGTGGATCTTTCCATTCTTTCGCTATTCATAAGTCGGGCAAAGTCTACAGCTGGGGCTTGAACAGCTACGCTGAGACTGGTGTCCACCAGGGCGTTGGTGACGATGAAGCCGCTATTCTTCACCCGGCGGTTGTTCAGTCCTTGCGGGGTAAAGACATCACCGAAATGTGTGGTGGATCGCATCATTCGCTCGCCGTCACCAGCAGTGGCGAATGCCTTGCGTGGGGTCGCCTTGACGGTTACCAAACTGGTTTGAAGGTTGACACTCTCCCGGAGTCCTCAGTTGTCAAAGATGACAGGGGCCGGCCTCGTATCCTCGTTACGCCAACGGCCATCCCTGGCATTGATGCCGCCTATGTGGCCGCCGGCTCTGACCACTCCCTTGCTATCGGGCGAGATGGCCGCGTTTGGACCTGGGGCTTTTCTGCCAATTATCAAACCGGTCAGGGAACAGATGACGATGTCGAGGTTGCAACTGTTGTGGACAACACTGCTGTGCGTGGGAAGATGCTGAACTGGGCGGGGGCAGGAGGTCAATATTCGATCTTGACTGCACCTGCAACCGCTAGTTGATTAGTTCTCGGTGCTTCGTTTAGTTTGCTTGTTTTGATTTTTTCTACTCCTAAGATTTCTTTGAAAGATCGTTGCTATCTCATTGGTTTTGTTTCACATTGTCTCACTTCTCTTCCATTGGTTCTTGCTTCATCTGTTCTGTTCTCTTTTTCATTCAAGCTTACGTGCCCGTACTATGTACTATTAGACTTGTACTCTAATCTCTATATACGCGCCGGGATATCTAGTCAATCCATAACTTTTTGCAGCTATGTGGCTTTAAAAATTGTATTTGTTTCATTAAAGTTCGTACATGTTCATGGCCTCAAGATCATCATCGAAGTCCTCTTCTTGGGGTCCATCGGCTTTCAGACTCGGTGCACCGTCTTGCTCCGCTAAAAGAGCGTCTAGTTCGTCAACATCATCTCCCTGCTTTTGCTGTGTATTCTCGTCGTCTAAGACGAAAAGACTATCTTCCTGTTCTGTTGACGACTTTTGTCCGCTTGCGCGGTCGCCACCAAATATAGACCTGACTTGAGGTCCGACAGCTCCATCCAAGCCATCTAAATTGTTCAGATCCGTATCCATATCATCTTCTACGTTATGATATCCCGCACTCACGTCCTCCATATTTCTGAGGTCCCCATTCGGGATATCGTCTTGAGCGAAGGCACGAGTTTGGTCCAGCTCAGCCGGCTCTGAGTTGTTATACGAACTGGAACGCGGCTTGCCTTCATCAATCCATTCACGTCGCATGATCTGGAGCCGTTTCGAGTGGCCTAGCTTCTCAATCATTGCCAAGCCGTCGGCAAACTTCGCGCGGGGGTACAAGTCGTCTAACCAGAGTTGATAGAAACTAAGAAGCCGCAAAGCATCGGAGTACTTGAATAATGGAGATGTTAGTATGTAGTTCCCTACAATTTAAAAAAAAAAAAAAAAAAAAAAAAAAAAAAAAAAAAAAAAAAAAAAAATCAAAATCAAAATCAAAATTGGAACTGCATTACCTCATGGCCTTTCCCTTTAAATTTCAATTTCTTTGCAGATTTACGAAGTCTTGGAATTCCCGCCTGCGAGAGTAGTCTGTATTCCACGCGCGACAGATTAGCGGAGATCCCACTGAGCAATACACCACTGCAGGAAATATATTGTTATCTTACCGACCCTCGTCAAGTTTGGCTATGGGTTGCCTCTTTTTAGTAACTTTTACCTCTTCGTCCAAACCCAACCCAGCGTTTGTAGGGTTTGCAGATCCCTGCTGACGACCCGAAGCATCTGTATTATTATTATCTGCGCTCGTCTCAATGCTTGCGAGGATATCGTCGAGCCCTGCGTCGTAGTCGAACAAGTCGTTCCCATTACTATGACGAGTATCTCCTTGCGGAGCACGATTGCTAGCGTCCGCTCGTGAAGTAGCCATTGAATGGAGTATAAATAAACAGTAATACCTCCTCACTCGTAAGTTGTATTCAGGGTATATAAGCTGTATCAGTTTGAAGAACCGTCCCCTTTCTGAGACGCGTCGAACGCGACTTGCTCAATGAGGTCACGCGGGATCACATGACATATTCACGTGATCACGGACTTACATAGCTCCGCTCTTCCGATCTGGTCAGCATTGCGCGCAACTTCGAGGCAATTGGAGGTTATCGTCTCAGAACTACTCTAACGGGCGCCAATTGACAGAGCAGCCACAATGGCGGACTACGACAAATCCGTTGTCCCTCCGAAACGGATCAGGACTGACTATCCGGTAAGAATTGACGCTCAACTGTCCCCTCACCTCGATTCCTTTGCTAACAACTTTGTGCAGGTAATTGATACCGACCCGTAAGAGTACCCTTGTCCTGAGACGCCCAACACCCCTTTTCTGACCAAGGCTACAGCCATGTAAAACGTGTTTTTGGATATGCTAGACCAATTGACTATTTGGTCGGTGTGGGTGCTGCTATAGCGGGCCCTGTAGCATTCGCCGTGATGAACCACTATCAGCCAGCTCATAGGGGCTCGACAGGTTACGCCAGGACCTTGCGATTAACCGGTGTCATCGGCTTCGGAGCTGGGGCTTTAATTGTGTACAACAGATCAATCAGTACGTCAGCAAATCGCATGAAACGGGGACGTTCTTTATTTTAACAATTCGCTTCTCCGGGCAGATCGCTTTTACGGCTTCTCGGAAAATTCAAGGGAGGAGCAGATGGACATGCGCGAGATGGTCGATAAGGTTAAGCAAGGGGAACCTTTATACGGAGAATCGTCTCTTTCGCCATATATGCAGGGCGTCGCTGTGCGGAACTCGCGATACAGCTCTCTATTTAGCTTCGTTATCCCATGGGGCAATTTTGTAAATCATAACCAGGTAGGTTTTCTTATACGCAAATTTTTATTATGTCTAATTGTACATATTTATTGACTTGTTTCGATCCAGCATGGCGTGGACACTGCGAAATATTATCAACAGGCGGAACGAGAACTTGAGGCCGAACGTTCGGGTAAAGGCGGTGTTAGAACATGAACCTCGCTGGATTGGGCCTATCTGTGCTGAAATTACCGGTAACATGGGCATGTCCTGATGGCGGGTCTGTGAGTGAGCAATTTTACAGTTACTCTGTATATGAAAGACATTCAATCCAATCCGTCTTGTAGTATTTATGAGATATTTTCAGGTCGCCGACATCATCGCATTTATGTCGATGTCTGTTTGAGGGTCATCCTCAAAGCCTAGCTTTAACTCGCGATTTTTCTTTGGGTTCGGGAAGGGCGCTATAATACATTTAGCACATCCACGGATAGCCAAGAAAGATTGAATTACTTACCTTTTTCATTCTCTTGGATATAGAATCGCCGTAATAACATAATAGCTTCGTTTCGAAACAGGCCTCCTGTGATTGAGCATGGCGGATCAATGCTAGGACTATGGAAAATCAATCGTTTAGCAAATATTACTGCCATTGACAAGCTTCTGCTTTTGCAGGTATAGGGCTTACTCCTTATGCAACGAAAGAACGCCTGTTGTACCCCCAAACTTATCATTGGCGCAACCGAAGTATATGTGCCGAATGTGATACTGTCTTAGCAAGGACGCGCACATTATACACGGCTCAACGGTAACATATAGATCAGTTTCGCGGAGCGTTCCTCTCGTATAGCTCCTTAGAACCTCCTCGATTGCAAGAAATTCCGCATGCCTTGTACCCTTCACATGGCCGAGGATACGGATTTATTAGTACCTTGAAATCAAAGGAGGGTGGGGGAAATAACAGATTAAAGCAGCTGCCTGCGTCAAATCGAGGTTTAAATGGTAGATACCGTACATTCATGGAGCGATTGGTGTCGTTCATGCCAGATCCAATGATCTGGTCTTTATATACAAGCACACAGCCAACAGGTGTCTCGCCGCTTAGGAGGGCTTTCTCTCCCTTTTCCAGAGATTAGCCAAGCACATACACAAATTGTACAGAGCTTGCTTAATATCATCCATACCATCTCAAGTGCCCGCTTCATGAAATATTCATTGCTCAGCCTTACCGAGTCCTCCATGGCTCAGTAAGATGACGGCTTGGTGTTGATGACAGTACATGCGACAGCATCTAAGAGCGTCCCAAAAAAAAAAAGAAAGAAAGAAAGAAAGAAAGCTATCGTCCATTAATTGATATTTCCTTCAGTAAAAATACCCCGACCTTTCAATAATGAGGACTGTTATTGCTGCTGCTGCATGAATGGATATCGTGGATTATGTAATCGGCCTTCAAAGACGGATTTTCATGGACGCGTTCGACCACAAACAAGGCTGGCGGAAAGCTATATTCAAAGGCATTTGACACTTGTCTCGCTCTTTTTTCTTCAATGTTATCTGTGCAGCCTTTTTATGATGTAGATTGGGGCCTCGGGTTTGTGTGGTAGAACGGTGCCATCGGAAAGACCGTAGAGCCCTGGAAACAATGGCTCAAAAAAATAGACCCGAATCCGCCGATGGCAGCGGGATTGCTCAGCCAATACCATCCCTAATTGCTTCCCAGATTGCACCCCGTTTGTCCCCTGCGGGTGGCAGAGCATACGGAATTAGCCGTGAAACCTTTTCCCAACTTCGTCAGGAAATTCTAGAGCACGAAGCAGGGGGCCACGATCTCGATGAGAGCATCACAGACACCCACAACCTGATATGTGTTGTAATGAAAGCGGGCCTGGGGCCCTTTTTTGGCACTCAATCATCGAGTACACCGGACGGAGAGGTTCAAAGTCAAATGCTCGACTGTCTCGACATTATCGATCTGGCTGTGCAGAAGGTTCCTAGAGTTCTATACGAACTTTCTGACCCGGAAGTCATTGGGCGAAGTGATGTTTATGCGCCCCTCTACGCCTGGCTTGTCCATCATGTTTTGTCCGTCCTATTCGTCTGTGGTCAGGAAATAATACGCAGCAAGGCCGCAGATCTCGTAGCTACAGTCTGCGAATCTCAATTCAGGGTGGAACAATTGTGGCATTCGTCTGGAACAATTTCTATGCTTTTTCATGGCTGTGTAAACGGTTAGTAACCGAATAACATCCTATGTGGAAGCACACCACTGACTCGTAGTAGACATGTTATCCTCCCTCGAAGCAGCTGTGCAGAGCGTGATGCACAGCACCACTGTCAAGTTAGTTTTCCCAGGCTCATCGGATGTTTTCCTGAATACATTGGACAGGTTATGCCTTCCTCGACCGGTATTTCAGGAGAGAGTGGCCCTAGGAAGCCCCGCTTTGACTGCAAGCAATTGCATTCACTTACTATCTGCTGTGACCCGTACGCCTGTCCGTGAAATACCGAATTCGAACGGTTCCTATTTTAGGCGTAGCCTAACATGGTTCTTTAATTGCCAGCAAAGACTGTGGAGAGCAATAATGAATCTTTTCGAACTGACTGAAGACCCCAATGTTGAGAGAGAGTCTGTAAACCTCATCAGAAATTTCACAACTGCCTGCCGTAGTTTCTACCTACGGTCCATTAAATCGATGCAGACCATGGACCCAGACCACAAAGCAGTCCATATTTGGTTGTCTTGCGGCGTTGACATGTTGGCTTCTGTAAAGCTTCTGCGGTCCATAGATTTGCAGAATGCTCTGAACCAGTTGCTTGATGATGCCATCGGCTTGTCCCGCAATTACTCAGAAATTTCCGATTCCATTGGGAGCTACTTTTGCAAGCCCCTTTTGAACGCCGCAGAGGGCACGGCTGAATTGGATCAGTTCCCGCAATCTCTTCAGGTGAGCTATTAGCACAAGAACACCAACTACGTGTTTACTAATTCATTTTATAGCACAATATAGGGGAAATCATCAATCATAGATACGGCCGCCCCGATAAGGTGAGGTCATCGCCGCAGCGTCCTCGTTCTAAAAATGATCGACAGAAGCATCCTGCTTCCCCCGGCGCCGCCTCGCAATTGATCGCGCGGTTAGAGAATGCGGAAGAAACTGTAACCGATAGAAGAGCCAGAAAGCGGGCCCGCCTCTCGCACCCCACCGAAAATGATACTGCCTCAGGTTTAGTTCAAGCGGTCACCAAGGCTGTATGCACTCTTCTTGATTCCCACGCGGTGAGCGAGCCAAATGGGTTAAACGACATGGTGTTGTAAGTTACATCCACGTTTGTGACGGCATTTCTCTAACCTCCCAGGGATGCGTTTCCAAAACTGTCTCCCACAAAGCAATGCACCACCCTGGCTCACTTTGGTCGGCTAGCCTGCGCCGGAGCGGGAACATTGGTCGTGGAACAGCCTGTGAGCGATTCAGAACCCACCTTCCGGTGTCTGATCTGCGACGATAAAGGGGCCATTAATCGACATTCATCCTGCGAAAGCCGCCATTTTGATGAATTGCAAAGGGGTCTGGTGCTGATCCTACCAATGCTGCATGGCTCGACAAAACCTCGAGTAGCGGCAATGTTCGCTATACGAAATCTTTTAACTCACGATCGCAAGAGTCATGATGTTGATTTGCGCTCCTCTCAGCTAGCTGACTGGTGCCTCCATTCTCTTCGGAGCTCTGTCCGAGAACTTCGGACTGCCGCAGGGTATGTTGCAATCCAAAAATCTCTCCGCTAATTATTTTGCGTACCTGGATATTGATAACATCACTAGGCGTACAATCACGGCCTTCTTACGTAAAGATCTCCGATCGGAGATTCGACGAAATAATTTTGTTACGGTGCTAGAATATCTCCAAAAAATTATGGAACAAGGGGATGTAGCAGTCCTGGAGACTTCCATTGTGGCTTTATGTGGCATTGCAGAGTTGGTGGCCACTCACATACTCACTTCTAGAAGGAATGTTTTTCTTAGCTAACACTGGTGGAAGGACCTCTGGGGATGAGGAGATGAATATCGTTCTTCTTCGTCTTTTCCAATATCTAGGACACGCTAACCCGTTTATCAGTGGTGTTACGTATACAGGTGTAAGTAGAGGCCTTCTTCGATTCTGAAAGTTGAGTACTGACATGGACAGCTCTCAAAACTTGCGCAGAATTTGGGTGTAACACCCGCCGCGCTTTTTAGGCCTTTCTGGAGGACCCTATCAGTTGTCGTGGTGAAAAACATCCAAAATCGCCCGCAAATGGCCGAGGAACTTTGCGATCTACTAAGTATGGAAGTCGACAACTTTTTGAGACTAGCAGAAGTACACGTTTTGCCACATCTAGTAATGATGGGAAAGCGAGATATTATTGCAAGAATTGGATCGACGTACGACGAGCCACAATCTCCATTTAAACTTTGCACCGGAAGGAACAACCTGGCCTCTATCCTGGCCCTTCTTTTGACACAGCCATGGACTAATCCCAGCTTGAGGGTCGCTTCGATACTCGGCAAGATTTCGGAGGAATTCAGCGTCCATGACCTTGCCGGCTGGGTGAGAGTGGAGCCGATTCTCATCGCCTGCGAGCTCCTAAAAGAAATGGGTGATTCAGCAAATGGCAAGGAACCAAAGGTTGGGGAAATCCGTCTTATTCTTCGATTTATGTTAATTTGAGGTATTATACAGTTCTACCGTGCTCTCGAGTTTCTTGCTACTTTGACTCCCCGAAAACCCGACCAAGAGAATTCTTCTCTCAAGGATGATCTCGTCGCACAATTTATTGAAGAACACCTTCTCGGTATTGTTACGGAACTTGTGCACGTTGTGAATGATAAACATGTTCGCCAGCCGATGGTGGAAAAGAAGCGAAATATCATAGCAATGGGAATAATGGTCAAGATCGCCCGGGGCAATATCACCGTTGCCCTGCCTCAGGTTAGTCTCTGGCACACTTCTACTTCTAAATAAACCAACTAAGTATTTTTCAAGATTTGTACGTGCCTGCGCTCCGCTTTCGGCATCGAAGAGCTTTGTGATCAAGCTTTTGCCTCATGGTGCGCCACTGTGGCCTCCCTAGAGGGTGCGGAACTAGAGCCACTAATTGATCAAACTTTGTGCATCATCGTCAAGAATTGGGGCACCTTCCAACCGGATAGCAGACAAAGAGCATTTGACTTCGTCGGCTATGTCTTCTCCAACCGTCATCGTGCTATTGAAAACACGTTCGAGACCCTCCCTTCTCTATCCTCTATTCCAAAGATGGCAGAATATGAACGAGAGATTACTCTGCTTAAAGCCCAGATGGATATCCGGATTTGGTTCAGGGCCCTTTGCAGGAGATGCCAGAATGAGAACCCAGTGGTCGTTGAGCTAGCTTTGAGGGAGCTTTTACCCGAGCTAATTAAGCACGAGGAATTCATTCATCGATCCGTTACAAATGAACAACCTGACAATATTGTGGCCCAATTGACGCGCTCGTTGTTGGATTGCTGCATCAAGTTCAACCGGAGCTCTCCCACTATTGTGGACTTGTCTGCGCAATGCCTAGGTCATATCGGTTGTCTTGATCCGAATCGGACTGAGTCGGTCAAAGACAAGAAGGATATCCTTGTTTTAAGCAATTTCGATAGTGCAGATGAAACTTTTGATTTCATCTTATTCTTTCTTCAGCACGTACTCGTCGACGCTTTCCTCTCCACCTCAAATACAAGGACACAAGGGTTCCTGGCTTATGCCATGCAAAATCTCCTGAAGCTTTGCAACCTAGACTCTGCGATGATACCTCGCTCTCAAGATGTCCAGCTCAATGAATACTACCGTCGATGGCTGTGCCTACCGGAATCTGTGAGGAACATATTAACGCCGTTTCTCAGTTCGAGTTACACTGTAACTATCGGCGCTATTAGCACCAATTGCGAGTACCCACTGTTTTCCTCGAAAATAAGCCATTCCGAATGGCTTCGAACATTTGTCCTCAACCTGCTGCAAAAAGGGAAAAGTGAGAATGTGGCTATAATATTCACCGTTAGCAGCAGAATTATTCGAAGTCAGGACATCTCAATTGCCGCTTTCCTCCTTCCTTTTGCTGCCTTGAACCTCGCTCTCAGTGGTGACGAGCGACAAAGAGAAGACTTGAAGCTAGAACTACTCAACGTTTTAGAGCATCCGCTGCCAGACCACGATCACCAGTTGCGCGAAAACATAATATTATGTAGCGAGGTCCGTTAACTTTCATCAAATATATGGAAATGGAATTAACCTTTTGTTACAGAGCGTCTTCAGTGTCCTTGATTATCTATCAAGGTGGCTCCAAGGAAAGAAGAAACAGTACAACAGCATCTCAGGGCCCACCGCCCAAGCCCATCGTTCCCACCGGGAAACTGCACTCGCGTCCTACTCTTCACAAATAAAGCTTGTTGAACAACTCTTGTCCTGGATACCTGCAGAGGTAATATCTCGGCGCTCAGTCGAATGCAAATCATTTTCAAGGGCGCTATTCCATTGGGAACAATACATACGGCAACAGCGATCCCAGCGAGAGGATTTGGACCATACGACCCTTGAGCCCCTCTACCAACGACTGCAGGAAATATACACTCGGATTGATGAGCCGGATGGTGTTGAAGGTATATCCGCCCACTTGCATGTTCTTGACATTGACCAGCAGATTCTCGAGCATCGGAACGCTGGCCGGTGGGTAGCCGCCCAGAGTTGGTATGAGTTGCAACTCGGCAAATCGCCGCAAGATACTGATACGCAGGTGAATTTGTTAACATGTTTAAAAGAATCTGGGCAGCACGGTATTAATTTTACACTTACCACAAACACTTTTCCGATAAGAGGTACGTATTACTAACACAATTTTAGATATTCTTCTGAGCAAGTTTGCACACTTGGAGTCGACAGATTCTTCCATCCCCAAAATTCTACCGTTCGCTGTGGAAGCCGCTTGGGTAACCAGTAAATGGGATTGCTTGGATGGTTACTTGTCAACCGCATCTGATCGAGCTATTGGAGATTTCAACGTCGGGGTGGGATCCGCTCTAAGCTCTCTCCGTCAGGGAGATGCTGAATTATTCGAGAACAAAATAAGCACGTTACGTCGCAATATTGCCACTAAATTTACCCCGAACTCAGTGACTTCGCTCCAAGCAAGCCATGATAGTATCCTCAGACTCCACGCACTGACTGAATTAGAGTTTCTAGCGGCCCCGGGCTCTCAATTTAGCAATGATCGGATGGCGGCCTTTGAGACTTTGGACCGTCGTCTGGAAGTCTTGGGTGGTTGCATTTCTGACAAGCAATACTTGTTAGGCCTCAGACGAGCAACAATGGAATTATCGTAAGTCCAAGAAACATCGTAATAAGAAAACGGACACTAATGTCGCGTTCTAAGGCCTATATTCAAAGAATCAGATAGAGCATCTGTTTGGTTGCGCGTTGCCCGATTGGCACGTAAGGCTAATTGTACTGATCAAGCCTTCAATGCAGTCCTCCATGCTACTCGATTGAATGATAAATCGGCCACCATCGAACATGCGAGGCTTTTATGGAAGGAAGGGTACCACCGAAAGGCGATAAAGATACTGGAGGGTGCAATCGCCGCCAACGCATTCATGTCCCATGACTACATTCCCTCGGAAGGAGCAGCCACCTCATTGGCCACAGACCAGCAGCAGCAGAACATGCTCACCGCAAGAGTACGGATTGACCCTTGTCCCGCTGGCACTTCTGTTCGCTCACAGATTCATTAGGCGCACCTGTTACTTGCTAAGTGGTTGGACAGTGCCGGGCAGACACATTCAGAAGTCATCATCCAGAGGTACAGACAAGCCATTAAATTCAACACCAAGTGAGTAGTACACTTCAGCTATCATCAAGTTTCTCGCTGTGGTGGCACTGTAGTAACGAGCTACTATTAGGTGGGAGAAGGCGCATTATTATCTCGGGAGGCACTATGCGAAGATACTGGATTCCGAAAAGGCGAAACCATTGGGAAAGGAGCGTCAGATATAGTACGTTTGCAAAGCGTTGAAAAGGGTCACCACCTAAATTAACTTCTTTATCTAGTTTGAGCGGCGAAGCATCCAAACTTGTCATAGAAAATTTCCTTAGGTCTCTTGCGCATGGAAATAAATATGTGTTTCAGACACTTCCGAAAATTTTGACGCTGTGGCTAGAGCATGCCACCGTCGTTGACCAGCCGTTCGATCCAAAGCGTGGTGACAATGAGTGAGGGAAACCAGCGAGATAACAGTCAGTGACGTACTAATTGCTTTGGTTAGGGAGTTTCAGAGACATAACATGGCTCAGAGGAGAAAAAGCCTGGATGACATGCATTCTCAACTGCGGAAATATACGTATCGTATACCTGCAGTGCTGGTATGAGTATATATGAGATAAATCATATCAGGAAGTAATGCGCTAACATCTCTTTAGCTCTTCACGATTCTCCCTCAAGTTGTTGCGAGAATTTGCCATACGAACGCTGCGGTCTATAATCTTCTCGTGCAAATCGTAGCAAAGACGGCTACGACTTTTCCACAACAGGCCTTATGGGCCGTGTTGGCTGTGCAGAAATCCTCCTCAACCGATCGAGCTTCCAGAGGCATAGCCTGTTTGCAGAAAATAACTGTGAGTCTGTACTCGTTCTGACTAGATGACAGCTAGCTAATGATATCAGGAAACGGCCAAAAAAATGAAACTGGATTCCTCTGTGTCTGACATACGGAACATCATCAATCAGGGCCAAAAATTCTCGGAAGAACTACTGAAGTTGTGCCTCGTTCGCATCGAGGATAAAGTTTCAAAAGTTAGCCTGCGGCGGGACCTCCTTTTCAATCACAAGGCGGCCCCTTGTCGTCTAGTGATACCGTTAGAGGCGACGCTAACCCCCACCCTCCCTTCGTGTCATGAGCCGGGGTTCCTGAAATCCTTCCGAGCTTTTCCTCGCGATCCAATCACAATTGAATGTGAGTTACCCGCGTTGATGCCATATATTACTTTTCTTGACTTACATGTTGTGCAAGCTGTTCTTGACGACGCGCTGGTCCTAAGCTCGTTGCAAAAGCCTCGCAAAGTCAGTATTCGCGGATCTGATGGCAAAGTTTATAGCCTTCTTTGCAAACCGAAAGATGATCTCCGCAAAGACCAGCGTTTGATGGAATTCAACAGCATGATAAACCGTTTTTTGAAGAGGGACGTCGAGTCAAGCAAGCGGCGTCTGTGTAAGTTTTTAGCTTATAGATGATATTTCGTTTCTAGCTAATAGTTTCCAGATATCAAAACGTACGCAGTCACGCCGTTGAACGAGGAATGTGGATTAATCGAGTGGGTTGATAACTTGAGGACACTAAGAGAGATTGTGGGCAAGCTCCTCAAGGAAAGAGGGATCATGCCAAACGTATGGACTATTACCGGACTCTGAGTGTTTCGACAATGCTTACCGAATGATTGGCAGTATAACGAAATCCGAAACTATTTAGACGAAGCGTGCAGTGATAGCTCAAAACTTCCAATTTTCACTAAGAAAATTTTGGCGAAGTATTTCCCCCTGTTGTGATCCAGCTAAACGTTGGTACTGATGTTGGATAGATACCCTCCTGTCCTGCATGAGTGGTTCGTTGAAATGTTTCCTGAACCCGGCGCATGGTTTGCCTCCCGGCTGAGGTATACAAGATCTTGCGCAGTCATGTCAATGGTGGGATATTCGCTAGGGTAAGCTTATTGGAAACTGTTATTGAGAAGCGGCAATTCTTGTATTGACTGGTCACGTCGGCAGACTTGGCGATAGACATGGCGAGAATATTCTGTTTGAAGAAGGAAGCGGTGGGATTTTGCACGTGGATTTCAATTGTCTTTTTGACAAGGTCTGTTATGACATTCTCAAGCTCACGAATTCATGCATGATGAAGTGTTTTGAGTATCAGCTGACCTGCTTATAGGGCTTGACATTTGACAAACCAGAGCTAGTGCCTTTCCGACTCACTCACAATATGATAGACGCCTTCGGTGCTTATGGGTATAACGGTGAGCTCATCGCCCGACGATCAATAGCGCATTATTGTCGAGTTCACTGTTGATGGCTTATGTTTCTTACAGGACCATTTCGTAAAACTTGCGAGCTAACGCTGGGGCTCTTGCGACAAAACGAAGACTCGCTCATGACAATCCTAGAAACATTCCTTCATGACCCAACAACAGATTTCATCGGCAAAAAGGTTTGATACATATTTTCTCCATAAAAGCCATTGATGAGCTAATAGATTAGCAGAGACGAACCAATGCACGAGTTCCCGAGACACCGGAAGGAGTACTTGAGTTCGTGCGAAATAAACTACGTGGTCTACTGCCAGGAGAATCTGTCCCGTTGTCAGTCGGAGGTCATGTGGATGAGTTGATTCTCCAGGCTACAAGCATAAAGAATCTGGCGGCAATGTACATAGGGTGGTGTGCATTCTTTTAGTATAACCCACTTGTAGGACATCATTTTATGGTACAAAATGGATTGGTAGATTCTCCCCAGCTGGCATGGCCCAGAAACCTATCATTTGGGCCCAAGCCTGGCCATAGCTAGCTGGAAGTGACATCAACAATCCCCTGACGATCGCCCCGTTTTCTCTTATCATCATGCATACTGATTCCCAGAGCGCATTTTTGAATCAGCGCGAAATATCACTAGACTTGCCCCTACAAAATGGAACTTATCGCCTCCTGCCGTTGTACCGGTTTCGACTTCTGCTCCTACTTCTGCTTTCTCTTCGACCACTGTAACTACTGTAACTCGAACCACGTCGCCGATAGTGCGGTGAGCTGTCACGGCGTACAGGTCTCCTCCGAGGTTGAGGCGACCGCGAAGGGGATCTCGAAGAGTATGAAGGTGATCGTCCCCGTGAAGAGCGGGACCTCGACCGTGAACGTGGTCGATACAAATCATGTCGCTCCATTCCGCGTGGCGCGCTAAACGGTCCAGGGGAAGGACGACGCGGCGGCGGCGAAGCATAGCGTCCTCTAGTTCCATCCAGAACTGAAGATCTGCCGAAACTACTCCCGTATGCAGGCCGATCGTGGCGTCTGAAGTCAGAACGATTGCGCGCAGGAGGCGGGGAACGGGAGAATGTCTGGCGCGGAAGAACAATAGAAACGTTGAGGACGGCGCCGTCGAGCTGCGCTTCATGCATATGTGATATTGCCGCTTCCGCATCTGTAGGCTCGTAATATAAAATGTAGGCCGTGCCTCGGTTTGTCATGACTATTGTTCAGTCAGTCAAAAACGGACCGTGCAGTTTCAAAGGGACGAAACTCACATTGCGAGTTCATGGGTAGTTCAAGGCTCTGTATTTCCCCAAATGTTCCGAATATTTCGCGTAAGTGTTCTTCATTCACATTCTTCGTCAATTTCTCCACGACAATCTAGACACAGCATTAGCTAGGCTCCCTCACCCCAACTCCAATGGCAAGCGGAAAAGAAATAAGCAAAAAATAGTTCCATTAAAAAGGCAAACAGACCAATTCAAATGCATGAAGTTAATAACAGCTGGGTTATAAACACACCTTGGAGGTACGACGCGGCATGGAGTCCCGGCTTAGACTTCTGCTATAGCTCCGATCCCGATAGCTTCGATCTCCCCTTGCTCTACCTGGGCTCCTTGACTGCCCCCTACTCCGCGAACGCGATCTACTAATGCTCCTCCGACCACGCAGGCCATTACCCTTGTGGGGTGACGGACTGCGACTAGGGGTTATAGACCGAGAGGCTGAGCGTGGTGAGAGAGACCGACGCGGTGAGCGCGAATATGACCGGCGACGGTAATGAGCAGGTGTATGGGAACGTGAGCGGGCATTGAAGCTAGGCGACCGGCCCCGGGAAGAGCGAGGTGACGGCATGCCAGTAAGACAGTTTGAACACACACAACGCGGAAAGAAAGAGTATGAAAGTAACAATCCACCAGAAGCGCGAATGGTTCGACAGCTGCGAAATCAACCGAAATATAAAAGCGAAGCCGCCCTGTTGATAGTCTTGCGGACTGCTTTGTCTGAAGATGGAGCTGCAGTTGTAGTTGTTGGCGACGGAGCTTCGAGTTGGAGCTTGCAGTCACGTGTACGTCCGTCAAAACAAGGGGCTCGTAGGGCAGAGGATAGAATAGAAAGTAGTAAACCAATTTAATTGCTTTTTCATGTCTTTCGTTGCATTATGTACAGATATTCCCTGAATGCTATTTACGTGTAATTTCTCCTCCATGTCTCGTAACTCTGTATCACTGCGGGAGAGATTTGTCTCTGCACTTGGCCCAGGGCATATTCAACATGCCCCCAGCCGATGGCCTTCTCCTCGCCCCTTTGTTCCTCTTCGTCCAATGCTGCATCTGCTGCAGTCTCACAGATGCTGACCAGTTCCGCGCCCGAATAGCCCTCCGTCAATGCAGCCAGCTTATCGACCTCCACGCTCTCATCGATCTCGGATTTCGTAAACCAAATGCTTAGGATTTCCTTTCTGGCTTGTAGATCCGGCGGTCCAATATAGAGGATGTTGTCAAGTCTTCCAGGTCGCATGAGCGCAGAATCCAGTATTTCCGGTTTGTTGGTCGCGGCCACTACTAGCACATTTTTCAACTCCTCGATGCCGTCCATCTCGTTCAACAACGTGGTGAGCACGTTTGTTCCTTTGTGGGATCCTGGGTCGTCTCTTCGTGCCGCGATCGCATCGATTTCGTCAAAGAAAACGATGCTAGGGCTGGCTGATCTTGCTTTGCGGAAGATTTCTCTTAGCGCTCTTTCGGATTCGCCCACATACATGCTAAGGATTTCAGCCCCCTTTACTGCCAGAAAATTTAAACCCGCCTCACTTGCAAGAGCCTTCACCATCATAGTCTTAGAGCATCCCGGGGGCCCGTACAGTAATACTCCTTTCTTACCACTAATATTGAGTCTCTTCATTCGGTCCGGATACTAACCAGTACGAATTGTGTCGTTAGCGATGACTCCGTGTAGGTTTTGACAATAGCAGGAAGACCACGACATGGGAACAACGAAGACTTTGGGGTATGAAATACCTTAAGTGGTCTCTCCACGGCCTTTTGAAGACGTCTTTTAATATCATGTTGACCGCCGATGTCGGTCCATTGCACCTTGGGTGTCTCTAAAAATATTTCCCTCATAGCGGTCGGACGAGTTTCTTGAAGTGCGAGTGATATGTCCTCCTCCTGTATATCTATGTTGATTTCTTGAATGGCTGTAGATTCACTGGCCTCAACTCCGTTGGTGATCGCCCGTGTTTCTTCGGGGGTGGAATCAAGATTCTGGAGCCTTCTAGTCTGCGCTTTCCTGCAGGCGAGCTGCAATAGGGCACAAAGGTCCGCTCCCACATATCCGTGGGTCCGCTCGGCGAGTTTATCTAGCAAATCGTCGGCTGGCTCCGAAGAAGTACCCCTGATAGCGAACAAAATGTCACGCCTCCCCTTGGCAGTCGGGACTTGCAGTTCCACCTCAATTCCCAATCTGTGTGGGGTCCTCAAGGAGTCGTCAACGTCATTCGGGTGTCGTGCGCATGCAGTAACAAGAACATGAGCGGTACCCACGGAATCCATGGATTCGCATAAAACCGGAGATATGGAGAAACGCTCGCTTGTGCCTTGTTTTGGGGCGACAAAATCCAGTTGATCAATAGCAATAAGGCTCGGCTGAGACTGAAGAGCTTCAGAAAAGATGTTGCGTAGAACGGCTTCTCCTTCTCCACTACTCCTGCGTAAAACAGTGCTATCAACTTTAAAAACCTTCCTCCAGCCTGCGGCTCCTAGCTGAGAAAGTAGCAGACTTTTGCCTGTGCCTTTTGGGCCATATATGAGAATCCCTCCGCTATTCCGGTAGAAAGATGGCATCGAAATTTTGGGCTCACGTGGAACGAGATCCCTCAGTCTTTCATTTATTTTTGCAATCTGGCTTTGCATATCGCCAGTTCCCAGAGGCGAGACTGCAAGAGACACTGGAGCCCTTGGAACTTCCACATCATTGCCGAGCCTTACTTTGGATGTAGACGTAAATTGGAATATAGTTGAGTTTCGGTATGGTTCCTCGGGTGCAATGTTTTCAATCCTAAAACACCTGCGACATCCTTTAAGCTCCTGCTCAAAAATCATCCCTTCGGAAATAACATCGCATTTTAGTAGGGGATACTCAAGAGCCCATTCCCAGTGCATCTGGTCAATTTCTGGGATTGGACCCAAAGTGGAGAGCTTTGTGTCTGGTGTGCATTCTACAGCACGAACATAGCGTACTGCCCCCAGAGGCTCATTTCGCTTGGTTATGGATAGTTTGTCTCCAAGTTTGAATCCATATAGCTCCTGCAAGACCTTTGATGTTTGTACAACTGTATCCTGTATTTTTTCAGAAGCTGGCCATGCGATGGCCGTTTTCGGGAAATTCGTAGAAGACCCCAATACGCACAGGTCAGCCGGCTTCAAGTTCAAACGTGACAATGACATAGGAGAAAGACAAATCCGGAACGAGTCCTTCATGTCGCTCCGAGGCTGTTTCGACAACGGCCGAACCGTAAATGTCGGCATCTCCGCCATTCTCAAAGGCCAGTTCGGCTTTATTAGCACTGCCAGCGAACAATCAATCCCAGGTGCCTGAGGTTGACAGATGCAATAGATATACGAAGCGAGAAGCCATTCAGCCCGCGGTCTCCGGGCGCCCTGTTGGGCAAAATCTATGCTCCTCCCAAGTACCTTTTGGCGAACAGCTGTATGGGTATATGAAAGAAAGGCCTCTGACCCTGTGTCACCAAAAAAGCACAAGTGTGGTCGCGTTGAAATGTTTTATGTATTTTTGCGGTGGAAGTTCGTGCTGGGTTGACAAACATCTCAAAAAACTTTCAACCGCCCAATTTTGACGTCAACGTCCTCGCACTCCTTACAAGGGAAGAACCAGACCTAGACCTGCTGCCTTCTACGTTATAATCCCTGAGTCGCTGTATAATATGTTCCGGGAACTTTAAAGGCTGGTCAGTTCTGCTGGCCTGGTGGAATTAGAGCTCGAATTTGTTAAATCCATCGATAACGACAAGGCCCGCGGAACGCGCTCGATTCCTTAATGCAACCTCCAAGTCTACCGTTTCTTGCGCGCCGTTCCATTTTACAAACAGCTATTAGAGGCGTATTTAGTTCCTCGAAAGCTCGTCGGAATGAAACTTCACCCTATGGCATTGTAATACGAACTCCGTCGGCCATTCAACCTCAGTATTCGGCAAGGAGCAATGCCTTCCTCAGCCAAGCGAGACGACAGCAGGAACAAGGCCAATTGCGCCACGAGTCGATAGCTACGAATGGAACCGATGTGCTAGAACAGTTTGGTCTATCCGAGATCCCCAAACAGGAGCATCCCGGTGCGGAAGTGGACAAGTCGGGGACACTTCAGATTACCTGTAGGGAGAGCAGTCGTCGAAGGCATAAAACTGCGCTGGTGCTGTCTCGGGCTGCTTTTTCGCTGGTAGAGGAGGACTTTGCGAGGGCCGGGAAGTGCATCAACACTTTCAAGAATGGCATGGGACTCCAACAAAGTAATCCCCCTAGGCGTCAGCCACACTTTATCGGATCATTTACTGACTGTCTCACGCAAGTAATTCCCGTGCGGGATTCTACCAGCTTTCTACGCCAGTGCAGTTGGATACTTTTATTTTCGTCGCCCCTTTCGGCCGCGCGTTACCAGTCAAATGTCCACCGACTGCAGAGTGTAGTGAGAGACAGCCTGCCATCTTCATTTACTTCAAAAATAGCGCCTCCTCCTAATTACACTACGGCAGATGGGACTACATTGAATGACTACACGCTCAGCGCACCGTGGCAGAAGGCCTCTATCCGTGCTTACTTAGCTCCTTTCGACGAAGCAGTGCAACGACCAATTGATCTTCACAACAGTCTAACATCGACTCGTGAACTTGGGTTCCCAGTTCACGTTTGGATTGATCAGGATAGAGCGTTGCTGATCACAGCGGAACTTTTACGACGGCTCTTGTCCTCGGATGGAGCTGCTAGAGGTGCTACTTGGAAACTTATAGTTGGCGACCGTTCCATCACCCCGTTGACTGGGGATTTTAACCATGGAATGCTGGGCCAACATGAATCAAGCGAGAGAAGCCAAGGAAAACACTGGTGTCTCATTTTCCGAACATCTTCAGAAGCGAAGCGATTTGTTCGCGCGTGGCATAGAAGGCCTTGGCCAAGGGGCTTGATCGATTTATCCTCTGGCCCGAGTCCTCTGCTCAAAGCTGAATGTTTATTTCAGGACGATGTGCTTTAGATTTTGTAGTTTCTAGAATTTGCGGATCCCCACCGCAAAATCGTTTGCCTGCATTATTATATTAAGCATTTTGTATAAATGGGAGTAACGGCCCGGAGTAAAAGGCAACATTTGGCCTTTCTAGGCATTCATAAGCGATCTTTGTCGAACATTCGTCTGATATGGTTGCCTGGCTGCCTTTTCTATCTTATGTATGTCGTGTCATTATGTAGATAGGTCACCGAAACCAAGTAATACGAGCGAAAGTCTAGTTGACTAGAAATGGCAGGCCCATGAAGCAAAACAGCAAACGGCGGCGGGATATCTAAATGGGTACTGACGGACCGCAATGCTCGACTAGGTTTATTGTTAAATCAATAACCGGGGCGAAGACAACCCGACTCATCAATAGCAAACGTTTCTGTGCATCGTCTAGACAAGTAAAAAAGACCAACAGAAGAAACAGATGACTATAGGAAAATAATGATTAAGGCAACTGCTAGGTAATTAAAAAAAAGGGAAGACAACGCAAATCTAGCAACACTTCCCTCCCATACCACCACCAGATCCACCGCCCTGGTAATCTATGTTTACACCCTGTGAACCCGCCTGCTCAGACTTATTTGTGTCCATAACCTTCTTTATATCAGAGGCCAGGTTGTAGAATGCTTTGTCGACATTGATGTTATTCTTCGCGGACACCTCGAGGAAGGGTATGCCCAACTCGTTGGCCAGCTGTTGACCCTGTTGGGTGGATACCGCCCTCTTTTCCTCCCAGTCACATTTATTGCCAATGAGCATCTTGTGGACCCCTTCACTGGCATGTTGCTCAACGTTCGAAAACCACGTCCGGATATCTACCGATTTCAGAGCACGTTAGCTATGATGTATAAATTATCATCCAAGGAAAACGGGTAAACTAACTGTTAAACGACCGCTCGTCGGTCACATCATAGACCAGCAAGATCCCCATAGCCCCTCGATAATACGCAGTGGTGATCGTCCGAAATCGCTCTTGCCCAGCAGTGTCCCATATTTGCAGTTTCACCCTCTTCCCATCCAGTTCTATGGTGCGGATTTTAAAATCGATCCCGATGGTTGTAATGAAGGATGGGGTGAATGAGTCCTCGCTGAAGCGCAAGAGACAGCATGACTTGCCCACTCCCGAGTCTCCGATTAGGAGGAGCTTGATCTGATGGGAAGTTCAAATCAGCGACGCAGCCCAGGCCAGGGTCGAAAGGGCAACGCTTACCAGAAAGTCGTAATTCCTCGTGCCAGCCATGATGAAGTAAGAGAGTTCTAAAATTGCAAGAGAGAAAGCGAGCACTGAGATGATCACACTCGGCTACAGCGTTCCAACAGGCGGTCGCAATAACGAGGTGGTTGCCACTAAAGAACAGCGTCTGCGCGGAGGGTCGAGGCCTGCCTCAGTCGAGCTCCCACCATGTGCTGCTGCACATTGAAGACGGCAATAGATACAAGAATTCCGCGCTGGAGAAATTTAAGCAAGGAGAGCAACAGATAAACAATGCTTGTCCTGCTTCTGCGTCGGTGGATAAGAATGCCGCTGCTGGTTTGAGACCCGGTCGACGCTATGCGGATCATGTGACGCAGATGAAGCCAAGAGCGCTAGATGACTAAACACCCCAATTCAGAAGAGATCGATAAACCAGTCATTGCGGATTGATTTCAAAATAACAGGCCTGCACTCGTAGTTTTAAGACTGGGCGGTCTGTCGATAGACTCTATAAGCTCTATTTCTTCCACTGGGCCGCATGGATGGGCTCCAGCCGCGCAGTTCCAATGGCCACTTTTATGTCATCATCCCTTCGCCATCCGGATCACATGACCGCCTCGATCAGATAAAGGTGTTGCCTCCTCTCTCTCTCGGGACTTTTTACCATCTACGCAGATAACATCCATCATCCCAGGGTACTGTCTGTCTGTCCGGCATTATAGCAGTGTTGAACGCTACTACTTTCACCATGTTTCGCCGTGCAGTATCTGCTGCTAGCCGGTCTCCGGTCTTGCGGTCGTCTTATCAAGTTCGACCGGCTTTGAGGACCCAGCTTCCTGCCCGCTCACCATTGGTGCAACCCCGGCGGAGTTATCATGAGAAAGATAAGTTTTATCTTTACTGTTATCTCTACTCTTCGGCTGACATCCTTTTGTACTGTTAGATCATTATAACAACCCGCGAAATGTCGGTTCGATGACCAAAGGCGATGTCGATGTTGGTACTGGCCTCGTTGGTGCTCCGGCATGCGGTGATGTTATGAAGCTACAAATCCGCGTCGACAAAGACAGCAACACCATAAGCGATGTTAAGTTCAAGACATTCGGTTGTGGCAGTGCCATTGCCAGCTCCAGTTACCTGACGGAACTCGTCCGTGGAATGACATTAGAGGAAGCTGCAAAGATACGAAACACTGAGATAGCTAAGGAGCTATGTCTACCGCCAGTCAAATGTGCGTTACATGTTTGTGCTTTTCTTTTTTCCCCTTTCATTGATTGACCTGCGATTATAGTGCACTGTTCGATGCTCGCCGAGGACGCCATTAAATCCGCTATCTCTAACTATTACACCAAAAACCCGAAGACCGTAGCTACCGACTTGTCTGGAGCGAGCTCACAGGCGCCTACACTTGGAAAGCAGGAAACAACTACTACCCCTGCAAACTGAGGATATTCAGGAGCAAGTTGGAATAAGTTGGAATCGAGGCGTACCGGCAATTCCGTATTTTAGTGATGACACAATGCGGCATTCATGTTCGAGGTTCGGTGCGGAAGAGGCCGCTTGTTATGCAAAACAAATTGTACATATGATTGAAGTTTAGCGGTTTTATCTAAACATGCTTCCTCCTGTTCTTTTATGCCGTTGTAGTAGGCCTAGTGGCATTTACAAACTACAATGCGATACATGTAAAATCGATTCTTGATGACTGGCTCATCGTGGAATATGCCAGGATGACAGTTCTGAAATCTGATCATAGTTGGCTATCTGCGCCTATTAGTGCTCGGCCATAATATCCTCATCAACACTGAATTCTTCCTCAGCTTTCCCCGCCGTCATCCCATTCCGGCCGGAGCCCTCATGTTCTTCACGAGCCGAGGTTTTCCGTGACCATTCCATGTACTCGCGTCCCAATTGTAGTTTTATGTCACTTGCTTTCATACTCTTTACAAGCTGCGATAAGCGAGCCTTCTGAGCCATTAGAAGGGCATCAAAAGTTGCTTCAGCACGATGACCTGAAACCGACGTTGACGGCGGGAATCGGAGAATTGCGGGGTGTGAGGGATCACCAGATTGAATGAGCTGTGCCGATAATTTACCCTCGGAGATGAGGCCTTTTACAAAGGACTCCGTATTGTCATGGTTGGCCGGTACTGCGCACTGCGTTATTGATATGGCTGCAAATGTTCCATCGAGCTTGAGAACCGAGAACTGCGCAAACGCCGAGATAGTTTGCAGGACGAGGCCAGTGTTGTTGTCCTGTTATGTTATTAGCCGTCTTAAGTCATGTATCTTCTGCCCTCACAACTAGAGCACACAAGGCCACTTACGTTGCGCCAGACCGGCATTCCTGCGTCGATTTCGGCTTGTAATCTACCCAGGTCACCAGCTTTGAAGACTTCAGCCAAAACATCATAAGGCTTCGCCAATGATCGGTAAGCCCTCGCAGCTGAGGGGCTTGCACATGACGGAATGGGTAGCGGCTTCAGGCAAATTAGATATCAGCAAATCCAGAGTGAAAATCTTGAGATCTCACCTTTCCTTTTTTCAAAAGACCTGCAAGAACCCATTTTTTATATGCCTCGATCATGATCGCGCTCACAGAGCCAGTTGTCGGGACGGATATTATCAGCTCTAGTAAATGAAGCGCCTCATCATATCTCTTTAGCCCAAGGAGTATCATGCTCCCATACATGAAATATTCCAGGTAGTCCCGATAAGTGACGTTCCTAGAAGTGCTCAGGGATAGGTCATCGAGCTCAGTGCCATGCGATTGCATCCGCTGTCTCCTTGAAGATCTGTTCTCAGTAGCGACCGAGAACTGACAGATGTCTCTCTGAAGGATGGGCAAAGCAGCGAGATAAGATCTAGATCGAAGACATAAACGCATCAATACAGTGTGAGGTAAAGTAAAAGTCGAACCACTCGGATCTAGGCGGAGTATAGCCTGCTTGATCGGATGTACGGCTAACAGAGGCTGCTAACGTCAACATTCAAATTAGTAGCCAGGTGTTGCGTAGATGCCAAGACTCACTCTTGATACAAGCTCAGCTATGTTTGCAACCAAGTCAATGAGTTCACACAACTGAGGCCGGGCGTAGGCGACTTGGATCGGAGCAAATGTCTTCAAGAAAGTCGTTGATCTTTGCCATATCTTTCCCCCAGGGCCAAAAGCGTGGGGTAAAGACCTCTTGAGGGAGTCACGCTCCTCTTGGTAATGAGCCAACAAGACAAAAAGATAGCTCAAAGATTGTTGAGCAGGATCGAGCAGCTTCAAAGGAAGAAAGCCAGATTAGTCAAATAGAAATAGAAAAGAAAAGAATTGAAGAGGGGAGTCCAAGGGGACCAACATCTAAAAGTGACCCTCGACCTGTATCAGCAACAAGTTTACTTGATGCTGTTTGCTTCAGGTCCAAAGCCAAGGCGGTAAGCTGATCCTCGTATTCCAGATCATTGCTGGGACGAGGTGCAGGAGGTTGATACGAAGGGATACTAAGAAGTTGGGAGAGTAGGTCCGGCATTTTGGAAACTCTTCGGGCACAAATCAAACGAGATGAAGTGTATTTGTGGTCAATAATGCAACGCGTCCATTTGAACGCTACACCACTCCTATCTATGGCGGTTGGATCGACTGCATTCAAAGGTCAATCACAGACCCACGAAATTGGTCACAAGGGAAAGCCCACGTTAGGAGTGTGTCAGGTTAGACTGTTGTGTCCTATTCCTAAAGAATCGGTTATTTCAACACAGGAAAATTGAAGTAAGATTAAAAGCTACAAAAAAATCCTTACATGGTTAAACACCCCAGGCAGACAGTGATAGTCGTTTAATTGGCGCAAGACTGAAGGCCGTAGTCAGCCACGTAGACAGAACGGATTCAAGCGGTATGTTCAGAAAACGCACGATACTACTCGCGGAGCTCGCCGTTCTCTGGGATGATACGTACCGACCGAGTGAGAATTGTCTGGGACGGCAGCAAGTTAGGTAGAAACAGAAGTAGAAGTCAACAGCTGCGGTTGGTGTCGACGTCAAAGCGGAAGAAGGTTGTTCCCTGTCGTCACCTACCAGCGAGAGGCCGTAAACAATCCCGCTATCTTCCTTCTGAAATGACAGAGTTTTCTGTCTGTTCTCCGTCGTCATCTAGCAAAAAAGGCAACACTGTAAACACTGACGAGACCAGTATGTGTAAAATCTGTAGCGTAGTGCTCTTCTTCGTGCCTTTGTCTGCTGATGAGTCATCCGCGGGGCCAGAAAGTCGTCGAGGGGAAAAATTGCGCAGGCCAGGAACAAGGGAGATACTTTGTTACTCTGGGGTTTCATCTATCGCCTGCTCTTTTCAGTGTACCTGCTGCATACTGTTCTTGGAAGAAATGTCTCTAACCGAGTCTTCTCCCCAGGAGGCTGCGCGACTCGCCTCTGTAGCGTCACAACAGCTTGCAGCCATATCAGCTGAAGCCCGCTCAGAGGCTTTGGACGCGCTGCATGCAGCGCTTACGGAACACAAAGATGAAATTCTCGAGGCGAATGAAAGGGATATCGAGGTTGCTACCAAAGCTGCAAACAGTGGGGAGCTCAGCCAGAGTATCCTGAAGCGTCTTGATCTCAAGCGGCCTGGAAAATACGATGACATGCTACAGGGTGTCCTGGATGTCCGAAACCTGCCTGACCCAAGTGCGTTACAGAATTAGATCGCAGTCCTTTCATTTACGGAAGCGAATATACGCCTTTTCCACAGCGGTGCTGACTGTTTCCTAGTTGGCAATGTTACCCTTCGGACACTCTTAGATGATGGCCTAGTTCTTGAGAGGGTCACTTGTCCAATAGGCGTTTTGCTTATAATTTTCGAAGCTCGCCCTGAAGTGATTGTGAACATTGCTGCTCTATCTATCAAGTCGGGCAACGCTGCTATTCTCAAGGGTACGTTAGATGTGGTGTTAGTAGCCGACTCCTGTGCTGACCGTTCGTGATGCAGGGGGGAAAGAATCAACTGAGTCCTTTGTTGCCATATCAAACGTGATTTCAGACGCCATAGCCCGGACCCAGGTTCCAAACGCTGCCATCCAGCTGGTAAAGACGAGGGATGCAATTCTGCCTCTCCTCGCACAAGAGAAATACATCGATCTTGTTATTCCTCGAGGGTCGAATGACCTAGTTCGCCATGTGAAAGCAAACACGAAAATTCCCGTCCTAGGCCATGCTGATGGGATCTGCTCGATATATGTTCACTCTGATGCGGATGTTAAGGTAGCTACGAGAGTTATAGTTGATTCCAAAGTTGGATACCCTGCGGCATGTAACGCTGTGGAGACTCTTTTGGTTGACCGTGATGCCCTCTCGACGATATTACCGTCAATAGCGAAGGCTCTTATTGCACAAGGAGTTACTCTACGCTGTGACAACCTGTCAAAGCTGGCCCTACAGGAAAATCTCCCATCCGAGGAGACGGCGAATTTGCAGGATTCCATAGAGGCCGACTATGATGCTGAGTTTCTCGACCTTATTCTCGCCGTCAAGACCGTACCGTCGACGACTACTGAATCTTCCGTCGACGTGGCTATAGCACACATCAACGCGCATTCGTCAAAGCATACAGATGCTATATTAACGGCATCTAGATCAGTTGCAGAAAGGTTTTTGAGCGGCGTGGACAGTGCTGGCGTTTACTGGAATACAAGCACTCGCCTGGCCGATGGCATGAGGTATGGTTTTGGGACGGAAGTCGGAATCAGCACAAATAAGATACACTCGAGGGGTCCAGTTGGCCTCGAAGGTTTGACGATTTATAAGTATCTGATCAGAGGCGATGGCCACGCAGCAGGAGATTATTTTGAGGGTGAGGGCGGAAGGAAGTGGAAACATCAAAGCATCGCTTTATAGTAGACTCGACGTATAACACACTATAATCATGCAATACCCCATATTTATTTTCTTTTTCATTTGCAATCATAGACTGGAGTACACAGGAAACAATTTCGATGAGTAGGATGCACATAGTTGAGATCTAGGGTAGAGGAATCGATGGTGGAATCAACTAGAGAACCATAGATCGTAAACATTGCGGACCGGGTCCATTTTGAGTATGAACTACATGCCGCAGGAGTCTTCCACCTAACACGCCTAAAGAAAGCAATTGACCGCATTAAACCTTGAAACCACGCGACCTTCTGCGTCCACGAGCCCTCTCAAACTTGCGTCCCTTGCTCGCAACATACGGTTTCTAAAAAAGACAAAAACGAGAATGTCAGACGAATTATCGAAAGCACACAGCAGCGCCATAAGGCGTTTCAGTGTGGAATGGACTGTTTATACGCACCTTATGGCTGTGGGGTCCAAAACCAAAGTGCTTCACAGCTTCCCGAGCATTCTTAGGTCCACGCAGTAAAACAGTGTTGGAACCAGTTGGTGCCCTCAGCGCCAGCTGGTCCAGGGTAAGAGTCTCTCCACCAGCTTTCTCGATCCTGGCCCGGGCGGTCGCAGTGAATCGGAGTGCAGCGACAGAGAGCTTAGGAACGTTCAACAGGCGGTTGTCATCGGTGATGGTTCCCACAACAACAATGGTCTTGCCCTCGGACTCTTTGGCGGATT
The DNA here is from genome assembly GCA_014805645.1 of Spiromastix sp. SCSIO F190. Classification (NCBI taxonomy): domain Eukaryota; kingdom Fungi; phylum Ascomycota; class Eurotiomycetes; order Onygenales; family Spiromastigoidaceae; genus Spiromastigoides; species Spiromastix sp. SCSIO F190. Next base: position 192,917 of record WXTY01000006.1, on the reverse strand, counting down.
CACCAGTCTTCGTGTTGCCTACTAGACGCGAGAGGGATACAGGAGGACGGTTGATACGGGACATGAATAGACGTCGCAGGATAACCTTGTTGAAGTTCGAATCGGTGCGGCCTGGACCAAATCAACATGTTGGCTTCTGTTGCACGTAGAAACGGAGCCAGAAGAGATCCGAACAAAAGGGAACAACATACGAGCAAGGAAACGATAGAGCTTCACCAAGAGCTGAAGATAGACGTTGTCGCTCTTGGGAGCTTTGCGGTGGGTGCTGCGCACATGATGGCGGTCCAAATCGATGCCTAGCAATTGTCCCAAGTCGGTAAGCAAGTGATCTTAAATATACAAGGCACGTAAATATAGCTTACCCATGGTTGCTGCAACGAACGGATCTTGTCGAGAAACCAGGCTGTTGGCACCGAGCGAGGAATGGAAGTCGACTGGAGGATTTCGCGAGGAGCAAATTTAGAAGCGGTGCGAGTGTGTGGGAGCAGCCCTACGCTTTGCCGTTTTGGGAACAGCGCACCGTGGCTTATGTAAGCACGACTTCAACAGGAGAACAAGCGACAACTGGTGAATGATCTATGTTTGGAGCATCTGCGGGAGCTATACAAAAATAGGCGCCCCGTGTGTTCTATCACTAAATATCAAAACAAGTATATGTGCACAGCAAAAGTACCAAGAAATTTAAGCCAAAAGAAAAGAGGAGCCATGGCATGATGAACTTCCGGGCGTCAGAATCTGAGCCTAGGACCGTCTTCATTCTTCGTCACCAAAAGTGATGAGCAGGTCTCGAGTCAGTTCGAAGCTCACCCAGCTACTTGCCATACTCGGTGCCACTTTAAGCAGGTTGGGAACGATCCCTTTATATAAGCCTTGTATTCCTTCCTGGGCTACGATAGCCCTCACAGCACCCCACACCGAGCTATATTGATAACCAAGGCCAGACATTGTATTGATCTGGAAGCGTCTACGTAGTACATCACTGCGATCAAGTTAGATAGAAGTTGAGGATATACTGGGGCTGTAGGTCTCACAATGGATAGGTGCATGTCTGAGCGACTGCCCCGGAAATCGCGCCGGCCAGGAGCTTTCGGTAAGGGCTCGGGTTTGCTTCGCCCTCGGGTGTGAGATACTTCCTCACAGATTCGTATGTCATGAAATTCAACCCCACCTTTAAAACTTCCGTCAGCCATATAAAGAGAGAAAAAGCTTAACACCAAGGAAGATGACTCACGTAAGGGGCAACTCCTGCAACGGTAGGAATAATTCCTCTATATAGTGCCAAAAACCCGCCCTCTGTTTTGTACATCATACGCAACGTCTGAAACATCCCGGGCAGTTTCTTCTCAGAACCTTTATGAAGATCCGCGAACGAAGCGGACTGTATGGAAAGTCGCGTTCTGACGATGTCCAGCGGATAAGTGACAGTTACCGACGTAATACCTGCCATCCCACCACATACCAATCGACGAATAGGGCTAAGCTCCCCGCCGGGGGATGGTTCTATCAACTGGTATGCCGGTCAGCATAAGAGAACCGCAATGAAGCGACAAAGTAGAAGTTCATCGGATAAGAAATGGGAAGAAAGGTTCCAAAACAAGCCTCACCTTTTTATAGAAACTGTAGCTTCCGAATTGGACGGCGGAATATGGTATTATGCGTATACAATTGGTTCCATTTCCGCGCATAAAACCCCTCCATCCTTCCTCTTTGCCGATTTTAACCAAAGCCTTCCAGATCGACAGTTTATATTCTACTCGACCAACACTCTGGATTTGGAGGAGAATCTTCAATCGCTCAAGGGGTGAAACTATCGTCCGCGACACAGCACCAGCAATTCCACCAGCAATGAAAGCGGCTACTACAGGTTCCGCTAAGCTCTTCCTAGACGTGTCAAGGAAAGAAGTCGTCGAGGGGCTAGGGAGAGGACCCTAGAAAGAAGTCAGTCACATTGGCTCTCATGGAGAAAGCTTGACATTGTGCATGCCTTTGAGGACCCAGGTGAGCCGGATGAGATGCTCGCGAGGTCTCGTAGCGCGGTACGAGGTTCGTTTCCCGAGTCCTCCTCTTGAGCGCTTTCACTTCCCCCGAGACTCATCGTCAATAATCAGTGCGCAGCGCTGCCACGCAAACAATGCCGCCTCTTAGTCTGCAAGAAGAAAAGCCTAGCTTCGGATTCCTAGACCGAACTCATTCGGCATCAACAACCCACTATGCCTTTTTGTGCAGCCCCAATGGACGTAGTATCTCGGCAGAAAAGCGGCGCGGCACTGCAAAGGCCATGGACTAATATACACAGGCTAAAGCGAATTCGATACGAGGGACGTTCTAGAGAGCCATGGAGTGTTCTTTGGCCCCGAAAGGGCTTTGTGAGAGAAGGCGAACTCAGCAAGCACTGGGGCAGTAAACAGCGCCCTGATAGCCACGTCACGAATGAAGACAATCGACAAGACAGCGAAAGGCAATTGAGCAGATACAATAAATACCTCCGCCTTCTGCGCCGATGGTGTGCTCCCACGAAGATGCTCGGACCGGGCTGCTGCAATCTGCTGTTTCTGCCGAGACTCACCGCTGAGTCACGTGGCCATCAGATCTTTCACTCCAGGCAGCCTCATCTCAACCTCGCTCATCTCTGTCTTCTTCGCCAGCGTCCATCTCCCAGACACCCATCATCTGCGGACTACGTGCTTTGCGTCAACGTAGCATCTGGCATCGAGGTCGTCTTACTTCTGTCTCCCAGCTTTAAACATGTCCCGCCCTGGAACTACTCTCTACGTGACCGGCTTTGGCCAAGGTACCCGGGCTCGCGAACTTGCCTACGAATTCGAACGGTATGTCCCATCCGTCGATATCTACTCCCCTGCCGATGACCTGCGGTCCGTCGTTCATCTTATTCCCTCGCCCTAATTCGAGCCTAACGTGATATCGACCACTTTGTCTCTTCCTTATTTTCGACCGCGCACGGCCTTCTCGGTGTCCTCGCTGGTCTTGTCATGGTCCACTAGACTCCTGTCTTCGCACGCTCACTTTTTCACTATTCCGTCGTTATCTCTCCTTGCGTTGTCTTTGTCTGGTCTAGCGGTTTCAGGGCTTGTGGACCCCTTTGCATGAACCTACTGACGTGACTCCCTTTAAGGTACGGCCGCCTTGTGCGTTGTGACATTCCAGCCCCTCGGTCCGCAACCAGTCGTCTGTAAGTTGTCTATAATCCTTTATTTATGCAACCATTGCTAGAAGCTCACGTGTTCCAGTTTCGCGTTCGTCGAATACGAGAGCCGTCGCGACGCTGATGATGCATACCACGAAATGCACAACAAGCGTATTGGTCGGGACGATTTGTTGAAAATAGAGGTACGCAGTTCGCGTTTAGTAGAATACCGTTACTGTTGCTGACTCCGTGGTAGTGGGCTCGCACCCCTCCATCCGCATCCTGGCGCTTTGATTCTGGTCGTGACCGCCCAAGCCGACGCGACCGTAGCCCTCCCCGTCGGGCACGGTCTCCATCCCCTCGGCGCGGTCGTGGTGACTATTCGCCACGCAAAGAGGACCGCCGCGAGCGTGACTATGATCGTCGCGATCGTGACCGCGACCGCTCTCGTAGCCCCGATGACCGTGATCGGGACCGTGAGCGTGATCGTGACATCAAAGACGAACGAGATCGTCGTGATGACGACCGCGAAAATGGTGCAAATGGCGAAGAAAGAAAAGGTATGATAGGTATAACCGTGATTATTTCTGACTAAGCTGACTCTATCCTGTAGCACCAATGGACTCTCCGCCGCCTGCTCATGACGATCTGGACACTGCTGAGTAAACCTGGCATATTATCTACAATAGGTTTGTCATCGGCAACAGTACTTCCTTTGTTGAGTCTCGTTGAATGGTCGGCCGGCGGGAGTTAGGGGTTTCGTTTGTTGGAAGCTCAACTTCACATGGTGATCTTGATGTCGGTAACTCCATCCGGAAACCAGCCCACTTTCCGGTTTCCATTTTTTTTCAGCACATTTTGTTTTGGTTGTTTTTCCATTTGTCTCGGGGATGGGATTACACCCTTTGTAGTCTCAACCCTGCAGATCTACGTGTTATTTATCTGTGCAGCAGCATCATCCTCCTCAGGTCAGGCCGGACGATTGTCGAGCGATACCTTTCAATTCGGTCCGTTTCGGTTTCTCTTAACTTCGTCGCCGGGTCTAACTTGAGAACGCGGTCGTCGTTCGGTATACCTAATAGCAAATCGCATCCTCGGTGCTCTTCGTACTGTCGCGCTTCCCCCGAATCCCCCTCTGTAAGCCTTAGGTAGCTGTCCTGTAACGTTTTTCGCCAAGTCCCCGATGGCATCCTGTCAAACCTGAAACGGTCTTTTATCCTGTCACTGCCGAAATTTGTCGCTGCGGTTATCGGACCTTTGCATACCCGAGCGTTCCGTAGCTCGACTGTCTCATACTTCCACACGTTGCTCTATGCACTGGTAAGGATACATTATCATGGCGGATTTAGGTGAACACTTAACGCACGGCAGGGTGCGTATCCTAAAAAAAAAGTATATATGACACGACGTTTTGCGGTTCGACGTAAATTCGCTGTAGGTACGCTTCCTTAACTTTGGTGAGGTTTGTTAGCCGAGGCGATAGTCCAGGCTTGTTAACGTATGGGACACATTGTAAGCAAATGTTTGATGGGAAGAGGCGCCCGCATTCTAATACTACAGGTGTCTACCGAACATAACGTTGATCCCGTCCTCGTGCTGTCTTAATGGATTAACTACGGAGCCTCTTGTGTAATTAAATACTTAACAATTTTATATATTTCTCATATTTCGCTTCTTCCAACTGGACAGTTTGTGTGCAACTCATCATTCCACGCAACGGATAGTACTGTTAGTGGGTTGGTAGTAAAAACTGAGACAGTATGAATTTTCTTCCCATATACGGTCCCAAGATCCAGTTTCCTCCCAGCCATGCCCATCCACATGTCCTCTTCTTGCTCCCGCTCAAGACTTTTACACGATACAAAGAAACAAGCAGAATACAACAGCGAGAGATAAAAGACATGCATGGCCATTAAAATGGTGCTTTCCTTGCAGTCAGACATGAACTCGTGTCCTATTACCCTTTTGGCTCCATTTACATTTTATCAAGTGTAGCCATCAAGGATCCTGTAACATATTAGCATGGTTTCACGAAATTGAACAATATCAAGGCTTACCAATGAAGGTCGTAACAAGTCGTGACCGGACTTGGCAGATATCCTCTGGCACGAGCCATATTGTAGCTCCCATTTTCCTTGCAATGCTGATACCTAATTTCGCATTCGCGTATGCCTCTTCGTCGTTTCGTCCGGGTGTGACGAGGTCGTAATCAACGTAATTGCTCTTCATTCCGTTGAGAACGTCTAAGAGGAAGATGCCGGTACCAATGCTCTGATCCTTAAAGCTTCGAATAGCGGACGTGCGACCGCCCTTGCGGGACATCTCGTTGGCCCATTGAATCATTTCACCGTCTGTGATTTCACGTTTGCCCATCCTCTGCGCAAGAGAAGAGAGTGTATTGGTGATGTCTTTTCGCATCAGCTGCCACACCAGTCCAAGCGTTAGCGTTCTTTGGCCGTCGGTGATATCAGCCCCCTGGATGCCAACGAGCGAAAAGCGATTCTGCTTCCCCAATTCGATCGCATAGTTCGTATTTTCGACTGCTTTGAATCTCATAAGCTCCCCACCAGACGGGGGTGGTTTGTTGACATGTCTCCAATTGACGCTACCCGGGATAACTTTGTCATATGCTTGAAGCAAGATGGTCCCGTCACGAAGGTCATCGAACAAGGAGTTGACAGCAGGTTGTACATCTAAGGAATTTAGCCATAGTGTGAAAACTCGGGCCTCGCGCTCGCCTTCGGCGTCAAAGTCCTCCACTTCTAGTTTCTCTTCTTCTGTGATAGGATCAAGACCAGGATGCGTGTTGAAGAGATTCGCCACAAAGGCAAGGTTGAGCTTCGGATTCCCAGCAACGAGGGAAGTCGGTGTCAAAAACTTGCGGCACCCTAATAGTTCGGAGTTCTGCAAGACTTGCTCAGCTCGCTGCAGCAGATCACGAGTCTGAAGAGGAGCACGAGAACAAGTTTCTGGGGCTAGCTGGTTAAGAAGGATGGTGTAGTTTTCCGCATCCTTAACATCGCTTGAAAAATTGGACACCCTGAAATTTCACACAAAGTCAACACACAGTGTCCTATAGGAGAAATAGGGTTTGTCTACGACCTACCTTCTATCCCACTTTGCGTTCTTCAAATGGTAGTTGAACCAACGTAGCAGGATCTGCTCAGGAGGAAGTCGAAGGAATTGTTCCAGTGTCTCATCCTCTTCCAGGAGCCGGTAAAGCTCAGGGTGCAGTTTTATGTCTATTTTGCCGAGAAGGCCGCGACGAATAATCTGCCAGATCAAACCCAAAATCAAGTGCTCCCGAACCTCGATAATATCCCCACTACCGATGTTCACGACGGAGCAGCCAATGCCTTTGGCAGAGTTGATGACAATATTGTTATTCTCGGTCATATGGAAAGCGTTCAGTTGTTTAATTTTCTTGCCTGGTCGGTTCAATACTCGTTCGTCAATGGTGTCTGGTACGCTGTCATTGATGAGTTTTGCGAGCACCAACCCGTCTTTGCACTCATCGAACATTTCAAAAGTATCAGTAGGGAAGGGCAGTAAGTGACCTATGTCAATATCTCCAGCGAGGACTGCATTGATGTGCCGAGTGAACTCCGTCCGCTCATCTTCATTGATAGTATGCGTGACATTTGCGGATGATCCTTGGACATGGATTTTTCCGCCCACGCTACCTTTGGATACATGACGGGCTGGCGGGAGGCCCGTTCCAGACGAGGGTGCGGCGGGAGTGGCCCCAGACGTCGCAGAAGCCGGGCCAGATGATATGTCACGAACTTTAGAGATGAGCTATATGATATGGATCTTAGCTACAGTCGATAGATTCAATTGCAGTGGTAGGGGAAGGTTATACATCAACATAGTCCTCGAGTTCTACGCGTCGAGAACTATCCAGTTCCACACCCTTCAAGGCTTGTCTCACAACATCATAGGGTTGTCTCTCTGACTGTTGCGTCGCCTTAATCACTGTGGCCTCATCTAGATAACCTCTATCGTCAACATCCAGTCGGCGAAAGGCATCCTGGAGACGAAATATCTCGTCTTGTTCGAACTGAGGGTATTTCCTAAGAGATAGGTGGACTAGTCAGCCTTGATAACCAGAGCAATACAGTCTTTTCGGAGACTATGTGAGGACATAGAACATACCTCTGAAGCTTAATTACGTTCATTGTAGGATAATCGTTGCCAGCTTTCCAGGCGCGGAGGAACACAGATGGCGGGGTACTTGAAGAGAGGGGTTGGACTTGGAAAAATGAAAACAAGAAAGCCGATTAGCCCAAGCGGCAATGTTGCAGAGGATGGATCGAAGAACCAGCAAAGCAGCACGTCGTCTAAATGATGAGCTGGGGAAGCCGCGGTTGTTCTAAATAGGTACGCTGAGAGGATGTCTGGCGGCTGGTGGGGAGAAGACGCTGGGACGGGGATGTCGTAATACAGCTCGACCGCAAACAAGGCGCAGGGCAGGCAGATGAATTCCACAACTGGGCCCTACTCTGGCGCCTGATGGGATTTGGTTTCATTAAGAAAAACACACACGATTGTTACCTTGTCATGTTTGGATATTGCTCGCTCCTGTGTTGTAACAGAGACAATAATAACTCGACGGACATACAAAAATCCCGCTTAAGGTCATTAATCCGATTCGGTCGTAATGTGGGATTTGGTATCTACCATGCTCTCTCGAGAATTATCTGGAAGTCGAGAATCCGCTTTTACCTCTTTTTCTTGTATAGCCGAGCGACAAAGTGTCTGGTTTGGATGGGATCTCTTGCGGTCATGGCTTATTCTGATGGTTTTTCAATCACATTTTCTTCATAGCTACTGATGTATCTATTTGGTCCGTCCTAGCTTAGACCTTACTATGCATGTGTGCAGGCGTGACATGGATAGCTTTGTCCGAAACTACTAGATAGTTTACCCTAACGGGGCTGGCTCCAGAACACCTTCTTTTCCACGACATAAGCACCGCGCCAGAAACTCACGGAATACCGCTGAAACCGCTGGGCAGGTATCACATAAGCCGAGTGAATCACACCATAAAATAAAAAAATAAGGCTGGGCAACCAGCTCTCTCTTTCCGTACCCGGAGAAAAGCTTGTCGCGGTGCAGGAAACCTCGACACGGGGATAGATAAAAAATAGAGAGATAAACAGATATTTTTTTTGCTTTTCATTCCATTGTCATACAGGTAGTTCAGCAAAATGCATCTGAGCTCTCTTTCGAGTATTTCAAAACTCCCGCATTGTATTGCAACATAAACTTAAAACCCGAGGAAAACCCATCTAACCCGACTTGTTCTTAACAGCTTCCCGACCCTTGGCGATACGCTGGAGAATCTGCTCGCGGTCTTTATCGAGCTTGAGCTGCGTGATGACGACGTTGGAGGGGGCGATAGGGATAGGGACGCTCTGGCCATTCGCTTTTTCGCGGACGAGCTGTTCGATGTGGACGGCCCACCGAAGGCGGTAGACACTGGATATTTTTCCCTCTCGACCTTTGTTGCTACCCCGAACCACCGTGACCTGATCCTCCTTGCGAATAGGAATGGAGCGGACCTATGAAGAACGCAGTTAAAACCATGCGCTCCGTTATCCTCTAGCTCTGGTATTAGTCAAACATACCCCGTACTTTTGTTGCAACTCGCTGCTAAGATGAGCGCTCATGATAACACGGCGCTCACTTGAGGGAGCGCTGAAGTGTGCCTTGCGCGACTTCCGGCGGGAAGAGGACAGCCCTATATTTGTAAGGGTCAGCTTTCTAGGATAATGGAGACGGACAGCAAACAACAGATTGAAAAGTCCACATACCATGGTTCCTAACAGTCATTTTGATAGAGCCTCTTGGGCGTTGTAAATGAGCTCGGAACGGTTGTTGTCAGGGTGGTCAGAAGCATCTCAAACTCAGTCACTCTTTTTGGTGTCGTAGCCGAAATTGTGCGTTGTGCGTCACATGACTCTGGGCCAAGACCATGATCCGTTATGTCATCTACCCCGGCAGCGCGCTCCCTGCTGACTTGGGACGGAGGACGAGGGATAATCCGGTATATCAATGCTGCCTAGCTTCTCTACACTTTTTCTTTTTTCTTTTCTTCTTTACCGATCTCGTTTTCTTGTTTACTTGGCTTTATGTAATCTTCATGGTTTTTATCTAAGCAAGAACAGTTGTTAGTGAAAATTGAACTAGACTCAATGTTGACGCAGACAATCATTCTATACCAAAAGACTAGAAGATTTATGGCTTTGAAAAACAATAGCAACTGCAAGCAATAGCAGATAAAATGAGACTCATTTATACACCAAGGTACCAAATGAAATATGACGCCCTCACTATGGTTTTCTATAATTATATTGGCACAATATCGACACCAAGTTTCTTAGAAATCTCAGCATAGTACGGGAGTCTGTTTCCACTAGATTCCTCACTGCATGGGACCATTGGGATCCCCTGCGGGGACGATTCATTGAAGGCCGTCCGAACACTGGAATCCTTGATCCCTCGGGATAATGCCACAGGGCGGGGTTCCCAAACCAGTTGTGGTCCCCAAGGTCCACCTCATAGGAGATGGCGACGCTATCTTCTGCGTGAAGAGCTCCCACGGTGTTAATCTGCTTCCCCGCGCGATTCTCCCATATGAGCGCTTTCTTCGAGTCCTCGAGAATAATCTCCCCCCTTTCCCTCGTGGTTTGGTGGAAAAATAACGCCCTCTTCTGGAACATGAAGAGCAGCTACCACATTCGTACTGTCTGCTGACTTCAGGTTGGATGGGCGAACCTTGTACATCAACTCAGTGAGGGCTCGTAAATTCCGTTGCTCTATCTGCCTCTGTTTTCGTGACCGTGGAAACTGAAGGCTTCCACGGTATAAAGCCACGAGCGGTCCTTCCGTCATCGCCAACCATATTCCACGTCTTAGCAGCTTCACCTTCTTGTCTAAAAATAGGTGGAAAATCGATATTTTCTCATGCTGCCGCATTCGTAACCCCCCAAAAGTCACCGCAATTACTATTATTATCAGCCCTTTTGCAGGGGTTATTATTGGGGGTTGTCTTTTCCGAGTTCGGGTTGGCTTTAATCACAGCAGGGGGTTTAGGTTGGCCTTCAGGCCTTGGAATTGGTACTGGGTTTGGTTTTGGGATCCATGGCTTCAGTGGAATTCCGGGGATTTGCAGCCTTGGAAGGATTGCATTGCTAGATGAATGCTTTTCATGGACTGTATGTGGTTAGCAATTGCCACACATTCCTGTCCCCGGGGCCATATTGTTGCTCTGGCGGAGGCTTCCAAGGGCACTCGCAGAATGGTGGCCAGTACAACCCAGTATTTCCAGTCAACATGCATGGTGCTTGTTTCTATACAGCCCGAGTGAAAACAGTCAATGTATACAGTGACGATGAAAGAACCAGCTAAACTGGAAGCAAAGAACAGGCAGTTCAACTTTTGCAATTTGAACCTTTGTAATTCTTGACTGAGACAGAGGCTTCGATCGCTCCTCGTTTATAAGTTTACAGACAGGTCTTTTAAACCTTCAAATCAAGGCCAGGTAGCCTTTCTATGTATGTATTTAATGCCATTTTCATTAACTGGGCATCATCTAAATATAGACATTACCATGTCGGATGCTGCATGTTCTATATTTGCACAGTTTAGCAAGATACCCTTGAAACAACAAAAATGTACAGGAACACCATGGCCAACGAACAAGATGATGCGGTAAGGCTTGCCTGCATCACCGCTTCTTTAGTAGAACAGGTTCTATCTCAATGCCTCCATCAAGCCCTCGTCACATTCTAGCCACGTAGTCGTTTTGTGGGTGCTATGTATCCACCCGAGAAGTTCGGTCGAATCTTAAGTGGCTATGCGCAGACCTTTAAATAATTCTTTTACTAGTTTTTTTTTTATAAAACTAGTCTAGTTTTACTAGTAAATTTAGTTTACCTAGTATTAGTTAAAAACTAGCTTTATTTTTTAGAAAAAATCTTTTCTTTATTTAGTTTTTTTTTACTAGCTTTAGTTTTTAAACTTTAGCTAGATTAAGGTTTTTCTCTACTTTTCTAGACTAAAAATAAAGGTATTAGCACAGCCCCTTTTTCTTTAACTACTACTTTATTCTACTAGTTATATATCTATCTCTATCTCTATTAGTGCCTTAGTAGTATAAGTACTAGTATAGTAGCTTTAGATTTAGATATTTCTAGTTAATTTTTAAAGTTTTCCCTCTAAAGAAGCTTTAGAGATTAGTAATTCCCCTTTAAATAAATTACTACTAGAGTAGCTATTAAAGTTTAATTTTAAAAATTTTTTTTAATATATACTACTTTTTTTTCTTTATAGAGTTTTCTATCTATTTTTTAAAAAGGTATTTAGTTTACTAGTTCTCTCTAAAAACTAGTAAAGTATAGTAGTAGTGTAAAGGCAAGGTCAAAACAAAACAAGGAATTTTATTCTACCTAGGGAACAAAGACTCTAAGCTAAAGAAGGAAAGGAAAGAAAAGGAACAGAGCTAGCAAACCTCTAGGGGGTTTATATATACCAAGCTTCTAGTTCTGGAACAACACTAACCCATCCCAACCTGCCTAGGTAATTTCCTTACAGGAGCTTTGTTAAAGAACCTTCTATTTCTCTACCCATTAGGTACAGCAACGCACCTCTAAGACACAGCAACAAACCTTAGGGAAGAATAACAAAACCAAAAAAAAGGCAACAACCTATACAACAAAAACCCCCAGGGATACCTACTGTAATATTACCCCCCCTAAGCAGTGGATTAGTCCTCCAACTTATAACTATTATTATCCTGCTTCTCTATATTTTTATCCTTGGCAGTATAATTAAGCCAGTATTGCAAGTTTCTAGGCAGTCCTGGCTACAAAGGATTCTTGTTGTAGAATTATTTTAAAGCAGTGGCACTGTTTTGGAAATTTATAGCAGGGTACTATTTAGGATTGTTATTATAGTTAGCCCACTTTATACAGTACTATAGTTTCCTGTACTGGAGCTTTAATGCCAGTATCTCTTTAACTTTGTATTTAAGGTTACTATTTACCTTAATTGGGGATTATTTATTAAGTATCTATCCTAGCAATAGGTTATTGGGATCCTTTTATAGCTTGTCTAGTAAGATAACAGGGTGGATACAAAACAATTCCAGTAGTTTAAGCTTAAATAATTTACTAACCTTCCTTAGAATTTTCTATAGCCTACTTATTTAGTTATTAAGTTTCCTTATTGGTTGTTCTGTCTGCTAATTTATTATTTTTATATAGACCTTATCCCTAACCTAGAAGTCTAATTCCCTGCAGTACTTATCTATCTATCTCTTTATCCTCTCCTGGGCCTTCTGTATACTTGTCTATACAAACTTCTAGATCTTATTTATATATTGGGTATACCTATTAGCTTCTCTATAGTTTAGTCTTTTCTTTAGTGTTGTTCCTTCCTTGTTGTAGTTTTACCAGTTAAAACTCAGCCAGGGCTGGAATCCTTGCTTAACCTGGAAAGAAGAAAGGCCCGTTAAATTATATAGTAGTGCAGCAGCAGTAAAGTTAATAATTAGAAGCTATTCTAACCAATTATTCTAGTAGTAGTTTATATATAGACAAAGGTGTATTGCTAGGTGCTGGTTTACTACCTCTATCTATTTATTGGTCTAGGTGTGGGCTGCTGTTAAAAGTTTCTGTTTAATACCAAGGATCCTGTATAGCTCCAACTAGAAGTCTAAAATAAACTGTAGACTATAATCCAAGACAATTATACAGGGGATTCTATATTTTAGTAGAATATACTAGATAAACAAGCAAGCTATTTTCTTTATAGTTGTTTTCTTTATACAAGGTATAGAACAGGGCCTTTTCCCTAGGTAGTTAACCACTACAAAGACAGTGTTGTAGCTATACTTGTCTAGTGTTAGTATTATAAAGTCCATTGTAATATCCTGCCACAGTTAGTTAGAAACTAGCAGTGGCTTAAGTAGTTCTAGTAGTAAGTCCCTTGGGGTGTAAGTTTTTTTATAGGTACAGCAGTTATCTATATAGTAGTTAATGTTAGTCTCTATCCCTGGCCAATAGTAGTGTTCTATAATAATCTTCCTTATTTTATTCTGGCCTGGGTGTACTATTATTGGCTGGCGGTGAATTTTATCCAGGATCCTTGTATACAGGTGCTCCCTGTTATCCTTAACCACTACTAGATAGTTATTATACAGCAGCAACCCCTGCAAGAGCTTCTATAGTAAGCTGTCCTTTCTCTAGGCCTATTTTTAGTATACCTCCAGTTTAGGATCCTCTTGGTTTTGTTGTAGAACTTAATCCATTAGTATAAATTTAGTATTAAGCACTATAATCTAGGCTTGGGTTATTTCCTTAGTGCTCTCCTGTACCTCTGTAGAGAGGCAGTTAGGGAATAGAATAACCTACTTTTAATACTCTTTATAGTCTTCCTGCTGCCTTCCCAGTATATCCTTCTGTTGGGACAGCGTGTCCACCAATCCATTAGATTTCCCCAAGCAGTACTGGATTATAAACCTAAACCTTAAGAGGTATTCTGCCCATCCAGCCTGTTTTATATTAAGCTAGTGTTTTATTATAAAGTACTCTAGAGCTTTGTAGTTAGAGTATATCCTTATAGAACAGTCCCTATGCAGCCCCTGCAATTTACACTGCTATTCCTTTATGCAGGCCACAATTGCAAGCAATTCCTTGTTATAGATTAGATAATTGGATTCCACTGGTGCTATTATCTTTAAGAAGTAAGCAACAGGGTACCAAAAACCATTATTATAGAACTAGAAAAGAACCCCAGTAACTACCCCTTTTAATAAATTAGTCTTAAGCTTTGTTTCCAGCACAGGGTTATAGTGCTTTAGAATTAGGGTGGACAACAGGTGCTTCTTAAGTAGGTAGAATATATCCCAGTATTTAGTATTAAATATAAACTATATACCTTTCCTTATTAGCTTATTTAGTAGTTAAGCTATTTATCTATATTCCTTAATAAAGCATTGGTAGTAGTTACAGAACCCTAGGAAAGACTAGATACTAGTTACTGTAGTTAGGGTACTCTACTTTTTTATAGCCTCTACCTTGTTGGGGTTAACTTTAATACCCTTAGTTATAATAATAAATCCCAGGTACTTTGTCCTTTTTATATAGAACTTGGATTTCTTTAGGTTAGCCTGCAAGCCAGTACTTTGTAACCACACCAACACTGTCTTTATATACAGAATATACTTGTCCTTATTTTTGGAATAGATCAGGATATTATCCAGGTAGATAGTTAGAAATTTATTAAGGCAATCTATAAAGAGACTGTTTATCCATTGTTAAAATATAGCTGGTCTATTTATTAAGCTAAAAGAGACTACTCAATACTTAAAGGACCTATAATATATCTAGAATATAGTAAGGTCTTTAGACTTAGGGCTAATCTATACCTTATAGAAAGCCTGTTGTATATCTATCTTTAAGAAGATTTTTGCTGTGCTAATTTATTATAATAACTTATTAATTAATAGTAGGGGGTACTGGTCTTTCCTAGTTAGTATATTTAACTTCTAGTAGTCTATACAGAACCTTAGTCCACTATTTGCCTTTTAAAAGAATAGCACAGGGGCAGTGTACAAAGCAGTGCTTGGTACTACAAAGCCTTTATCTAGGTTATTAACTAGGTAGTATTTTAGCTTAACTAGCTCCTCCAGTGTATACTTGTACAGTGGGCTAAATATTAGGGTATTTAGGCCAGTAAGCTTAATCTTTATTTCTACTTTATTACAGTGCAGGGCTAGTTTATTAGAAGCCTTCTTTAAAAATATATCCTTGTATTCCCTGTAATATTTAGGAAGTACCTTCTTTAAGGCTGCCTAGAGCTCTACTTCCTCTCTGTTGTATTCCTTATTCTGCTCTGCTTTTTCTAACTGCAGGTTGATGAGTTGGTCTAGTTTATATATACTAATTAAGAAGACCTCCATGCCTTTCTGCCTTAGGTTTTAATTTATACCAGCTGCTCTAATTATTACAATATTAATTACTATTGGTTAGTATTGGTCTTGCTCTTTACCCTGGGTCTTCCTTGTTAGTTCCTCCCTGTCCAGGGGTTAATTCTTTTCTAATAGTACCCTGTCTATCTTTTGTAGAGCTAACCTTAAGTTCCCTGCCTTAGTCTGCCTGGGTCTCCAGGGCGTTGGTGCTAAGTTTGGCAATAATATTCTAGCTACACCTACCTTAGTAGGCTCTTTCTCTAGCCCCATTGGCTGTATCCTTAGCTTGTTCTCTTCCTTAAATAACCTTTCCCAATATTTAATATCCTTTTAATGCTTAGGGTTTGTATTTAGCAACAATATATTTTATTAAAGAATTGTTATCTCCCTCCCTAACTATTTTAGTAGCTTAAATTTCTTCTTGTTGGCTATATTGGCTCTTTCCTTGTTGTTTGGCTAGATTAACTACTGGTTCTAAATATCTAGCTAAATATTGTAGTCTAAGAACCACTGTTATCCCAAGATTACATTGTAACTACCTAACTATATAATAAGGAAGGGCTGTCTTAGTACTTATTATCCACTTACCTCCAGGTTTAGTTAAATAATATAGGTGGCCCTGGGGGCTTCCCTGCTATTAAACCCTGTTGCACAACAAGGGGTCTTTAATTATTCTGTCTAAAGATTAAATTGTTCCACTATTTGGATTGCTAACCTAGCATTAATAAAAAGGTAACTATTTGCTCCTGTGTTAGCTAGTATAGATGTTAAAACACAGTATTTATTCTAAGCTAATCTATAATTAATATAAAAACTGTTTCCTTCTAATAACTGGCTTAGATTAACCTTAGCAAGATCTATTATATATAAATTCTCTAGAACAGAGACTGCTCCTAGAGGTTGTTTTTTCCCTGCTCTAGCCTTGTAAGCTTTTCCTCTAGCTCTACAATCTTGCCTGTATAGTCCTTTTTTGGCTTGGTGTAATTTCAGGAGAAGTGGCCTATCTCCCTGTAGTTATAATACTTAATATCTTTATAGTTCCTTAATTTTTAGTCCTTGTTATTGCTACTAGTTTCTGGGGGCTTTCTTTTTTCCTTTAATTTCTTTTTTTCCTTGTCCTTGTTACCTCTGTATTCTTCTCGCCCATTGCTTCAGTAGTGGCTTAAGTATTTATTAATACATGCCAGGTTCTGCTTAAGTAAGGTGCAAGCAGTGGCAAATTCCTGGAAGGTACTATCCTAGATATAGTGGCTTATAGTGGCCTTTACTAGGTTGGTGTACAAACAATAGTTTAATTTAAACTTATAGTTATTACAAGCAACCCCAGCATTACAAGCAAGGTAGTTAAACTTTAACAAAAATATATAGAAATCCTCTCCCTTTTTAAAGTAATGGTAGTTAAAATTGTTCTTTGTATTTTCCTTGTAGTTAGGGTCTTGGAAGTTAGTAATTAACACTCTTAAGACATTGTTAGAGCTTTCTACAAACAGCTTATTATTATTATTGTAGTAGGGACACAGAAAGTTAGCTATATCCTTTATAATACACCTGCAGATATATACCTTTTGCAGTATATTGGTGTTGTAATAATCCTTATTAGCATAGAGCTTACCTTTTATTAGGTCTATCTAATTTTTAAAATCCTTATTCTTTTTGCTATTAAAGACAGAAGGGTCTAGAATCTTCTTAGACTATTAGCCTGCACTACCCCTGCTAGTGGCTTCCTGTAGTTCTATAATCTCCTTTGTTAAACACTTAACTTCCCTAAGTATAGTTTATCTATAGGCAGTGGTGTCCTCCCACCACTAACAATAAAATTCTGCTTTATTAGCCTTCTGCTAAAAAAAATCTTCTAGTTTATTAATGTAGTTCTTATAAAATTTAAGGTCTACTATAATATTGTTAAACAGCTTCCTGTTGTCTTCTTTGTAAAGCTACTAAAAAAATTTATAGGTAAGGATAGAGGTTACTCCCTTAATACCCCTCTTTACTGCTTCCTTAGTAGTTATAAATAAAATATATTTCCCTTTACACTGGTTATTATTGTTGGATCCTTCTAATCCGCCGTTGTCACTTGGTCGCGCCATGTTGTGGGCAGCGGTGATGTCCCAAAATATTGGTGAGATACATTCAAGCTTGGACAATATTAATAAGGGGCCAACAATATCTAAATAGCTGTTCTATAGTCTTAAAGAAAGTTTTCTTAAATAAAGATATATCTACTCTTGGTCCTTAGTATATCTTAACAAGAAGTTAGACAAGAGGTCCCTTTTAAATATATAAGAGAGAGTAAGCTTAGAGTAGTGTAAAGGCAAGGTTAAAATAAAACAAGGAATTTTATTCTACCTAGGGAACAAAGACTCTAAGCTAAAGAAGAAAAGGAAAGAAAAGGGATAGAGCTAGCAAACCTCTAGGGGGTTTATATATACCAAGCTTCTGGTTCCAGAACAACACTAATCTATTTTAACCTACCTAGGTAATTTCCTTATAGGAGCTTTATTAAAGAACCTTCTATTCCTCTACCCATTGGGTACAGCAATGCACCTCTAAGACATAGCAACAAACCTTAGGGAAGGATAACAAAACCAAAAGAAAGGCAACAACCCACACAACAAAAACCCCTAGGGATGCCTGCTGTAACAGTAGTAGTAGTAGATTAATACACCTAAAGTCTCTTAGTAAGACCATTGGAAACTTCTTGCCTATATATATTAAGCCTTATTTATTAAGCCTATATATTATTAAGTATACCCTACTTTTTTAACTAATTTTTCCTTGCAAAGTATGTTTCCAAAGTCTCCACTAGCTAGAATATATTGTCACGCGCCAGGCCCGGCAATACCTTATGCCGAGCCGCGCGAGCCTGTATATAGAGAATACACCTACTGGCTCCTTCTAGAAGCCAGCAATTAGTTTATTACCTTTATTATATATATCTAAGATTTAATATACTGCCTATTTACCTTCTTTACACTATTCTATATACCTTAGAAGCACTGCTGCTTACAGTTCTAATTACTTAACCTATATAAGAAAACAGTCTATTAAAGATATCTATATAGTTAGAGTTTTTACCACCAAGTCTATATATACAATATAATCTAAATATACCTTATACTACCAAGATTCTACCTAAAAGTTATTAAAAATATATTTAATATATATAAGTTTAAGAATTTCTATACAGTAAAACCCCCTAACTAAATTAAATTAACCCTCCAGCACCTAAAATAACCCTTAGGGTGCTCCTTAATCTTCTAATTCTATAGAAGAAAACCCTAAACTATATACTATACTACCTAAATAAACCCAAGAAGGTAGTAATAGTATAAATCTATAACCCTAAACTATACTAACTTATAATTGAGTCTTGCTATAGTTTATACTAAACCTTATACTTAGGCTTTTAATTACCTTCTTAGTAGCTTACCCAGTGCAGGGAACCTACTTCCAAGATATTAAAAGCTATACAGGAGTATATTAAATAGCTTAAAACTAGAAGAAAGTTAGAAAGAAAAAAGTAAAAGCTAAAAATACTAGAAAAATATATTCTTTATAGAGAATTTTTCTCTAAGGAAGAACAAGAAAGTATACTATTATATATAGTTAGAGGTTCTATACTGTAGGAACTAGAGCAATTAGCCTCTAGTATATTAGAACCTTAAAGAAAAGATATATATAGATTTAAGAGACTATATCTACTGTCCTTAGAAATACTACCAGTATATAGTATAGAACCCCCTAACCTACCTAAGGTAAAGTATAAAGGGGGCAGTCTAAATAACTGGAATAGCTTTATAGTTAAGCTTAAAGGCTACTTTAGGTACTATATATATTGGTTTAGCAATAGTAATGTATATTGTATTAATAATACTATACAGTGCCTGGATAATAACAAGCTTATTAAATAGACTTAGTATATAGATAAAAGAGTATATATTAATTCTATATATAAATCTATATAGAAGAATTTTATATCCTTCTTTCTATACTAATTAAATAATCTAGTTTATTTAGCAAGGTATACTAGCTAAAGGTTTACTAATACCTACTAAAGGCCAGGGTAGACAGTATATAAATTTATAAAATATCTTGTAGACTGGAAAGTATATTTTTCTAATAGAGTACTAGAGTTACTCTACATTAAGTACCTATACACCAGGGTTATAAAACCTATATATATAGAGGTTATAAAATTTTATAAAATTAGCTAAAGATATATAAAAAAATATTAAATCTTCTATAAACTATTAAAGAGGGACTCCCTGTATAGATAGCTAAAATTTATAACTATAAGTACAAGGGTAAATAGCCTAATATATTTTATAGTAACTTCTAGAAACACCAGTAAACTAGTAGAAAGGGAAATAACTATAGAGGTAGTACCTCCAGTGCCTTAGAAAGAGAATACAGTAGTTAAAAAGGCTTAGAAAATTACTAGGGAAATAATACTCTATATAAAAAGTATAGAAAGAAAGGGCAATACTATAGTTATAGAAGTAGTAAGTACTTTAATAAAGACTGCCCTAAGTATAGAGAGTTAAAAAACTAGATTTACTAGTATATTTTAGTACTGCTGCAGTACTGGGAATTAATAAAAAAAGATATAGTAGCTAGGTAATTAGCCTAGAAGTATAGATCTATATACTAAAGGGATTAAAAAGTATATAGATATTTATAGACTATAAAGCTAAAGTAAATTTTATTAGCTATTTATAGATAAAAAAGAACTTATTAAAATTAGATATACTATCTAAAAAGGTAAAGGCTATAGATAGCTATACAGTACTTTTCTTTGGTTAATATATACTAGGTATATATATAATTAACTAATATACTGGAAACCAAACTCAGTCAATTCTTGGAATTTTATATTAAAAATAGATTCAATTAAAAGCCTGTCTCTTATAGAGGCTACTATCCAAATTTCAGGGCAATTGGCCCAGTATTGGTGGCACTATTAATAAAAAGGTGATTTTACTAATCTATTAATAGAAGAGAAATATTTCCCTTTACTATACCACCAATATTAGTCCAAATCTTCTGGAAATTGGATACTGTATATACCTATATTAGCCAACCAATATATCCAAATTTTAGAACTGTATAACCAATATTGCCTTTATAAACCACAAGCAAAAAATTTTTATTCTAAACCAGTAATTCTAGTGTTTCTAGCTACTTACACTAAGTACCTTTTCTGTACTATATACTATAAATACTATATAAACTGCAGGAGTAGTACCCTTTTTTTATTGCTCTAGTAACTAACCTCCCTACTAATTTTTTCTACTTTTCTTACTATACCTAAAAGGCTTTACTATAGTTTATATTGGCCTTAGTTCTGTTCCTATAATTATAGACTTAAATAAGACTACTTAGTTTAATAGTTCTCTATAAAAACTATTACCTAGTTAAGCTATTTTAGATCTATAAAATAGAATATACTACCTTTTACTAGTCTTAACTTACTAAAACTAGTCTAGTTCTACTAGTAAACCTAGTTTAGCCTAGTATTAGTTAAAAACTAGCTTTATTCTTTAGGAAGACTTTTTTCTTTGTTTAGTTCTTTTTTGCTAGCTCTAGTTCTAGAACTTTAGCTAGATTAAGGTTTTTCTCTACTTTTCTAGACTAAAAATAGAGGTATTAGTACTACTTCTTTTCCTTTAACTACTATTTTATATTTACTAGTTATACACCTATTTCTATCTCTACTAGTGTCTTGGTGGTATAGCCACTGGTACAGTAGCTTTAGATTTAGATATTTCTAGTTAGTCTTTAAAGTTTCCCCTCCAAAGAAGCTTCTGGGATTAATAATTCCCCTTTAAAATAAATTACTGCTAGAATAGCTTTTAGAGCTTAATTCTAGAAATCTTTTTCCCCCTTTTATATATACTACCCCCCCTTTCTTTTATAAAGTTTTCTACCTTTTACTTAAAAAGGTATTTAGTTTACTAGTTCTCTCTAAAAACTAGTAAAGTATAGTAAGCTTGTAAGGCAATTTACCTTAGTTTACTACTTCTAAGCAAAAAGTTAGTACTACTGTAGCTAAAATTCTTTTCTAGCTAGTAATATACTATTCCTAGCAATATACCTACTCCATTAAACACAGGCAGCTTCCAAGGCTTAGGGGAGAGTCCCTAGAGAATTAAAGCAAAGCCAGTAAACCTAAAAGCTAGAAATTTAGCTTAAAAAAGAAAAAACCTTAGTTAAGCTATTATAACTATATAAAAAGAAATTAACTTAGTTCTTTAAGATCTAGGCCCTAACTATAATGGGGTTACCAAGCTTTAAGCAGGATTAGGCTAATTTAGCCTAGAGGCTCTAAAAACAATATTAGAGTAACCTTTACCCCTCTAACCACCCTAACCACTAATCCCTGCCCCCTAGAGCCTCCCTAGCTATGCTAGTATAGCTAAGAATAAAATTCCACCAAAAGAAAAGTAGCCTACCCCCTAGTAGCTTTAAGAGCTAAAGGTTAGAAGTTCTGCCCTGGCTAAACTTCTAGCTACTATTCTATATACAACAGCCCTTGCAAAGATTAATAAAACCACTAAAAAGTATAGAATTAAACTTTTCTTAGGGGCTAGAAGACTAGCTAGCTCTAAAATTATTCTAGTAGCTAAAAATATAGCTACTAAGAATAGGGCTAAAGTAAATAAGGTATAGCTTAATACCTTTAGTAAGTAAGAAAAAAACAAGGTCTATACTAGAAAGTATACTATTCTAGTGTATAGAGTATACAAAGAAGCCTTTAAATAGAACTAACAAGAGATTAAAAAGGCCAATATTCTAAAGTATAACCCTAATCTTAAAGGGTTTCTTAGGATTTAGCAATTCTACTGAAGAAAAGCTACTCTAAAGAATACTAAGAAGTCTAGCTCTATACTTCTAGATCTCTAAACCCCTAAGCAAGCTAACTACCTAATTAACAATGGGCTAGTTATTAAGAATAAGCTTAAAACTATAGAGCTATTTAACTCTATATACCTAGTTTCTAGGTGCTATTACTGCCAGGGGTATAGCCACCACTGGCAAGCTAGGTACTGTACTAAAGCCCCTAAATATAGTTTCTGCTCCAAAGAAGACTATAGATTTAAGCATTGCCCCCTAAAGGGGGACCTCTCTAGAGCTAGGTGCTCTAATTACCAAGGAAAGTATACCTCTGGAGATATATAATACCCTAAATATAAGGTTAAAATAGAGAGAATAGCTTTAGCTAAAGAGAATAAGCCTAAATTCTTTGCTAGTAGGCAGGAAAACAAGCTTCCAATTTAATTAGAAAAACTAACACCCTTTAAAGTATTCTAGTTCTAATCTAGTAAAAAAACTAGGTTAGAACCCTCTAGTACCTAAGCTACTAAAAAGAGAGAAAGACCTTTAGGCCTAGAAATAGCCTAAAGAACTACTGTAAATTTCTATTTAAGAATAGAGACACTATTTTAGGCTAAATCTTAGAACTAGGCTAAATTAGTAGATAAAATAGATACTATAGAGAAAAATCTAGAGGCAAGCCAGAATTCCTTAGACTCTAATTCTTAATAAAAGTAGCTCAATATAACACCCACCTAAGCAAAGACATTATACTTGGAATAATAGAAAATCTATAGCTATTTAGTTTCTACTTTATAGCTATTTAGAAACCTTAAAAGAATACTAGACTATTTTAGACTATAGAAAGGTCTAGTACCCAGTGGTTACCCTTATATCTAGACAAATTCTATATAAATGCCTGCTTCCTACTGAATACCTCTCTATACAAGCCTGGAACATAGTTAGTAGACTTTCTATATCTAAATATTGTAATTCTTACAATTTTGGAAGAAGAGAAGGAGATTAAGGTTATAAATATATACTTACCACCCCCAGGAGTATACAGTACTATAGATAGACTATCCCCTATCTATAAGCTTCTAGAATTAAAACTAAGTACTAGCTCTAATATTCTGCTGGAAGACTTTAATCTTTACTATTTTCTTTGGAATACTATGGAATCTACTGAAACCTATAAAATAGTAAAGGATTTATTGGAAATTATAGCTAGTCTAGGCCTGGAGCTACTTACCCCCTCTAAAATATCTATATAGATTAGGTACCCTTCTAAAATAACTATTAATCTATCTTTTGGCTCTATAGATATAGCAAACAAGCTTATTTCTATATCTACCCCTAAGAATCTTTAATATAGATCTAACTATATACTTATAGTATTGGATTTTAACCTAGAAATAGTCCTAGACCAGCTAAATCAAAGAAGGTATAAATAGAAGGATACTAATTAAAAAGAAGTCCAAAACCTAGCCCAAGATCTCTAGTTTCTAAACAGTCTAAATAGCAGGGAAGAGGTAGAACAGTATACCTTCTATTTACAGTAAAAAATCCTTAGTATTGCTAAAATTACTGTTCCAAAGACTAGAGAATCCAAACCAAGCCAGAAAGCTACTCCCTGGTAGAATCTAGAGATTACTAGCCTAATTTAGGAGAAGAGAAGTCTTAGAGCAAGGGCTGCCTATCTAGACCTAGTTAAACAAACTACTAAAGCCAAGAAAAAAGCTATTAAAGAGTCTAAGAGATTCTAATTTAGATAATTTACCTACAGACTTAGAGAAGATAGAGTAGTTTTATAGAAACTAGTAAAGTAGAAAAGGTTAAAAAGCTACTTATCTATAGAACTACCCTTAGTTCCCTCCCTACAGACCAATAATAGAGGTCTAGCTACTATATACCAGCAGAAATCTTAGGAATTTGCAAACCAATTCTTTCCCTAGCTTCTAGAGGCAGACTTAGAAAATATAGAGGAGAATATAAACTTTCCAGCTATACTAAAAGGTCTAGAGCCCCCTACAGAGAAAGAGATTGGCTAATTTATAAAGGCAATAGCCTTCTAGAAAGCCCTAGGCCTGGATAGTATTTCTAATAAATTTTTAAAAGCCTTAGAACCTTTTCTCTATAAACTAATGCAAATTCTTATAGAGAAATACTGGAATTAGCAGTACTATCCAAAGATTTTTAAGACTACTAAAACAGTAGTCTTAAGAAAACCTAGAAGGCTAGACTACTCTATAGCTAAGGTATAGAGGCCTGTAGTACTTCTAAATACCCTGGGAAAAGTTATAGAAGGAGTTATAGCTAGAAGGCTCTAGAATATAGCTAAGAAATATAGTTTTCTTTCTACTACCTAATTTAGAGCTAGAAAGGGCTATTTAACTACCTATACTTTAGATCTACTACTAAGTGCAATTAGAACTATATAGCAGGGAAATTTATTAGAGAGAGGTATAGCCTCTATTCTTTCCCTGGATATAACTAGAGCCTTTAACTATATTATTCCAGAAAGGCTAGTCTATATTCTAAAGAAAAAGGGTATTCTAGAATCTCTAGTAAACTAGGTTAGAAGCTTTATATAGGATAGAGCCTCTATTCTCTGGTTTAAAAATAAACCTTCTAAAATATTTAATATTTCTACTAGAACCCCCTAAGAATCTTGTATATCTGCAATTCTATTTCTCTTCTACAATACTAAATTGGTAGATCTATACAATCTAGAGCACTAGAAAGTACTAAGTATAGGCTTTAGTAATAATATAAATATTATAGCCTATGGAAAGTCTACTAAACAGACTACTAGAGCCTTAAATAGAGTCTATAGAAGGTATATTGCCTGGGCAAAAAGATATAGAGCTAGGTTTACCCCTAAAAAGTACTCTCTAATATATTTTTTAAGAAATACTAGGAGGTTTAACCTTGGAAAACTACTAGTTTTAGAAGAAACCAATATAACTATTTAACTATAAAAGAGTTTTAGAATTCTAGGTCTATTTCTAGATTCTAGGTTAAATTAGTTATAGCATTACAAAGCAATAGAGAGAAAATTAGCCACCCAAACCAATACATTAGCTAGGTTAACTGGCTCTACCTAGGGTATTCCATTGGAGGAGGGTAGACTACTATATAAAACAGTGGTTCTACCAGTAATTATCTATACCTCTATAGCCTAGTATATACCTACCCTAGATAGAAATTCCAAAGGATTGGCTAAAAAGCTAGAAATCTTCCAAAACAATACCCTAAGAATAGTTAGTAGAGGTTTTAGAGCTACTCTAATTTATATATTGGAAACAGGCACTGGAATTACCCCCTTAAACCTAGTTTTAGATGCCCAGGTTACTCTTTATAGAAGGAAAACAGTAGGCTCTAGAATTAAGAACCTTATTAGAGAGAAATACCTAAGAATTTAGGCAAAGCTTTAAAAACCAAAAAACCACCAAAACTAAAGCCAGCTTAATAAAAAGATTAGGTATCCAGAGAAAACTATAGAGAATTAGTAGAATCTCTAGCTAAGGAATAAATTAAGGCAAGAGAATAGAATCTCTAGCAAGTCTTAAGCTAGAGAGGCAATTCTAGCTTTCTAAAGAAAGAAATAGAGTAGAATTACTAGAGAACTAGACCTTAGAATTAACTACTACTATCTAACTCTAGATTCCAAGCCTCTAAACCTTTATAGAGGTCTCCAAAAAGCTTAGTACTCCCTAGCTATATAGCTTAGAACTAGAAAGATTAGTCTAGCTGCTTTTCTCTATAAATAAGGGGTTCCTGGCTATAATAGCCCTCTATACTCCTGTAGAAAAGGTTAAAAAACTCCAGTCTATATTACTATATACTGTAAAAAGTATACTCTAGAAAGGAAGGCCCTAAAGGCTTAATTAGGCTCTATTAACTTTAAAAGACTCTTGGGAAGTATAAAGGGAATTAACTATATAACTAGGTAGTAGCTCTAACAGAGAATTCTACTATAGTTCTATTTAGCAAATTCTTTGTTCTATAGAATATAGAAGGCAGCCTATTTACTTATATTGCTTTTATTTTTCTTCTTGTACTATTCTCTTTTACTTTTACTTTATCTTTTCTATTTCTCTATCTCTCTTTTTTCTATTTTATTTTATATATTTCTACTATACCTCTCTTTTCTTTTGTTTGTACAGCCAAAATAGGCAATATTTTTCCTTATTGTATACTAAACACCCTGTACTATCTACTCTCTTTATTGGTTTTATTTTATTTTTGTTTGTTTTGTATAACTTTTTGTATTTTGCTAGTTATTTGTTTATTGTTGCTCTATTTGTTTTGAAGAACTGTCAATTCCTAACTGCACAGGAATACTGGGTAGGCTTAATGTTAAGAAAGCAGGCTTAATAAAGCATATATATAATAGTCTAGCAGCTCCCAATGGCCCTTAAGGCTCAGGGTGTATTAATTTATTTATTTATTATATAATTAACTATTAAAGCCTTGTATAAAAGAGTAAATCCTTATTTAAATTAGTAGCTAATAATAATAATAATAAATTAATACACCCTGAGCCTTAAGGGCCATTGGGAGCTGCCAGACTAGTATATACATGCTTTATTGAGCCTGCTTTCTCAACATCCAGCCTACCCAGTATTCCTGCGCAGTTAGGAATTGACAGTTCTTCAAAACAAAACAAATAGAGCAACAATAAACAAAATAACTAGCAAAAATACAAAAGGTTATACAAGACAAACAAAATAAATAAAACCAATAAAGAGAGTAGACAGTACAGGGCTTTTAGCATACAATAAAAGGAAAACTATTGCCTATTTTGGCTATACATAGAGAGGAAAGAGAGGTATAGTAGAAATATATAGAATAAAATAGAAAAGAGAGAGATAGAGAAATAGAAAAGGTAAAGTAAAAGTAGAAGAAAATAGTACAATAAAAAAAATAAATAAAAGCAATACAAGCAAGCAGGCTGCCTTCTATATTCTATAGAACAAAGAATTTACTAAATAGAACTATGGCAGAATTCTCTGTTGGAGCCACCACCTAGTTAGGTGGTTAATTCCCTTTGCACTTCCCAAGAGCCTTTTAAAGTTAATAGAGCCTGTTTGAGCCTTTAAGGCCTCCCTTTCTAGGGTATATTTCTTACAGTATATAGTAATATATACTGGAGTCTCTTGACCTCTTCCACAAGAGTATAGAGGGCTATTATAGCCGGGAACCCCTTGTTTAAAGAGAAAAGCAGCTAAACCAATCTTTCTAGTTCTAAGTTGTATAGCTAGAGAGCATTGAGCCTTCTGGAGACCTCTATACAGGTTTAGAGGCCTAGAATCTGGAGTTAGGTAGTAGTGGTTAATTCTAAGGTCTAGTTCCCTAGTAATTCCACTCCATTTCTTTCTCTAGAGAGCTAGTATTGTCTCTCTAGCCTGTCTCTTGCTAGAGGCCCTATTGCTCTGGTTTAAACCTTTGCCTAACCAAGAATTCCACCAATTCTCTATAGTCTCTTCTGGATGCCTAATCTTTCTATTAAGCTGGTTCCAGTCTTGGTGGTTTCTTGGTTCCTGAAGCTTTGTCTGAATTTTAAGGTATTTCTCTTTAATAAGATTTTTAATCCTTGTACCTGCTGTTTTCCTTCTATATAGAGCAACCTGGGCATCCAAAACTAGGTTTAGGGGGGCAATTCCAGTGCCTGTTTCCAATGCATGGATTGGAGTAGCTCTAAAACCTCCACTAACTATTCTTAGAGTATTGTTTTGGAAGGTTTCTAGCTTTTTAGCTAATCCTTTGGAATTTCCATCCAGGGTAGGTGTATGCCAGGCTATAGAGGCATAGGTTATTGCTGGTAGAACTACTGTTTTATATAGTAGTCTTCCTTCCTCCAATGGAATACCCCAGGTAGAGCCAGTTAACCTAGCTAGTGCATTGGTTTGGGTGGCTAGCTTCCTCTCTATTGCTTTGTAATGCTGTAACCAATTTAACCTAGAATCTAGAAATAGACCCAGAATTCTAAGACTCTCTTATAGTTAAATAGTTATATTGGTTCCTTCCAAAACTAGTGGTTTTCCAAGGTTAAACCTCCTAGTATTTCTTAAAAAATACATTAGAGAGTACTTCTTAGGGGCAAACCTAGCTCTATGTCTCTTTGCCCAGGCAATACACCTTCCATGGACCCTATTTAAGGCTCTAGTGGTCTGCTTAGTAGACTTTCCATAGGCTATAATGTTTATATTATTACTAAAGCCTATACTTAATACTTTCTGGTGCTCTGGATTGCATAGATCCACCAATTCAGCATTGTAAAAGAGAAATAGAATTGCAGACATGCAAGATCCTTAGGGGGTTCCAGCAGTAATATTAAATATCTTGGAAGGTTTATTTTTAAACCAGAGAATAGAGGCTCTGTCCTGCATAAAGCTTCTAACCCAGCCTACTAGAGATTCTGGAATACCCTTTTTCTTTAGAATATAGACTAGTCTTTCTGGAATAACATAGTTAAAGGCTCCAGTCATGTCCAGGGAAAGAATAGAGGCTATACCTCTCTCCAATGGGTTTCCCTGCCATACAGTCCTAATTGCACCCAGTAGTAAATCTAAAGCATAGGTAGTTGAATGGCCTTTTCTAGCTCCAAATTAAGTAGCAGAAAGAAGACTATATTTCTTAGCTATATTCTGGAGCCTTCTAGCTGTAACCCCTTCTATAACCTTTCCCAGAGTATTTAGAAGTGCTACAGGCCTCCATGCCTTGGCAACAAAGTAGTCTGGCCTTCCAGGTTTTCTTAAAACTACTGTTTTAGCAGTTTTAAAGATCTTTGGATAGTATTGCCAATTCCAATATCCCTCTATAAGGATTTGTATTGGTTTATAGAGGGAAGGTCCTAAGGCTTTTAAAAATCCATTAGAAATACTATCCAGGCCAGGGGCTTTCCAGGAGGCTGTTGCCTTTATAAATTAGCCAATCTCTTTCTCTATAGGGGGCTCTAGGTCTTCTAGACAGGAATAAAATTGCACTATAGCTAGACAAACTAAAATATAGTACAAGTAGAGGTAGCAAGTCTCTACTATACTTTCCCTTAAGGCACTGTGACTTTTGCCTAAGCTTATATAGATATTCCTTAATTTAGGAGGTCTACCCCTAGCAAAAGTTTTCCTCCATGCCCTTTATTCTGTTTGCTCCTTAAGCCTGTATTAATCTCTATAGATTCTCTTTATAGACCGGCATGTGCATCTGTCCTCTCAAGCCATATAGAAGGTGTTCTAGCTAGCCTGTCCCAGCTCTATTGCCTCCATTATATACTGCGCCCCACAGGTGTTAACTACTTTGCACTACCCTATTAAATCTCTTCTTAATAGGGCCGACCATGCCTTGCAGGATTTAAAGAACTATACCCCTAGCCAGGCAGTATAGCCTAAGTATTGCTATTCCACTAACCAATGCCCTGTTCTCCTTCCTTGATTGTTCCATACTGATAGTTGTTAAAACCCTGGTTTAGCTACTTCTCTGTGGTTAGATTTCTAGCTTCTCTGTGCTTAGGTCTCTGGCTTCTCCGTGGTTTAAATAGGTGTAGAAATAGGGATATTTTAGTGTATATAGTTGGTATAGGCCTGCCTCTGCAGTGGCCTTTATTTATATAGTATTCCAGACCATGGCCTGGCTACTATCTAACCTAATTTCCTGTACCCTCTACTGGCCTCTATGCCTCTAAGCCCCTACCTATTCCTTCTACCTTAATGATGCCTTGAGACTATTGCTTAACAACATCTTAAAATCCTCCCTTAACAACATGTACCTCCCCAACTTTTATTAATGGCAGTCCAAATCAATTTTAAAACCCTAAGGACTCTGGTTACATGTAGCCTAAGCAAGAAGGCATACACACAGAGAATTTACAGTGGAAGGTCCCAAGGGTACTATAGGTGTCCTATTCCACCCCTTTTAAGAGGATTAAGCAGAGTTAATATATCCTTTACCAGGAATTGCTGTTATTTTACTTTTAAAAGTGTGTTTGGATAGTTTTTATATCTATTTGGTTGGTAGTCCTGTGTTGCGCACAGCCTGCAAGCACTGGCTTTACCTAGCACTATTTAATTGTACACCTTCAACTGTGAGAATTGTTTAGCAAATGCCTCTCTATTGCAAGAGAGGTCATCAGTAACCAGGCCGCACCGCGTGGAGGCGATTCTCATCGCGGCCCAAATTAGTAGCTATTATAGATTATAATTTAATATTGAAAATACCCTAGTTATAGAGTATAAATCTAGACCTATATTTCTCTACCTTGCAATGGTTTTACTGCACTGTAGATACTATAGAAGAGATAGAGGTAATTTCTACTAAAAAGGTATACAAGGCAATTTAAAAAGAATATACTATATTTATATTTATTTCCAAGTAAATTAAAAATATCTAATCTACTATATATAGATTTATAGCTATTTTAGGGTAAAGAGAAAGTAAAAGTATAGATTCTATATTAAATAATCTCTTGCTAGAGAAATACTATAATTTTAAAGATATATTCTTAGAAAAGGGAGCAGAAATACTTATAGAATATATACTATATAACTATACTATTAATATTAAGGTAGGTAAAATACTACTGTATATACTAATTTATAACCTTTCTCCTGCAAAACTAAAGGTTCTATATAAATATATTAATATAGCCCTGGAGAAGGGGTAGATTTATTAATTATAAAGCCCTGTAGGTACACCAATATTCTTTATACCTAAGAAGGATAGTGGCCTGCACTTATATATAGATTATAGAGGGCTAAATATAATTATAATTAAGAACTACTACCTATTGCCACTTACAAAAACACACTGGAATCCGAACTCAGTTAATTCTTGGAATTTTACATTAAAAATAGGTTCAATCGAAAGTCTATCTCTTATAGAGGCTACCATTTAAATATTAGGCTAATTGGCCCTGTATTGGGGGTGCTGTTAATAAAAAGGTGATTTTACTAATCTATTAATAGAAGAGAAACATTTCCCTCCACTACACCACCAATATTAGTCTAAATCTTCTGGAAATTGGATACAGTGTACACCTATACTAGCCAAACAATATATCTAAATTTTAAAACTGTGCAACCAATATTGCCTTTATAATTTGTAAATAAAAAATTTTTACCCTAAACCAGTATTTCTAGTGTTCCTAGATATTTACACCAAGTATCTTTTCTGTGCTATATACTATAAATACTATACAAACTGCAGGAGCAGTACCTTTCTTTTATTGCTCTAGTAACTAACCTTTTTACTAACCTCTCTATTAATTTTATTTACTTTCCTTACTATACCTAAAAGGCTTTACTATAGTTTGTATTGGCCTTAGTTCTATTTCTATAATTATAGACTTAAATAAAACTGCTTAGTTTAATAGTTCTCTATAAAAACTATTACCTAGTTTAGCTATTTTGGGTCTATAAAATAGAATATACTACCTTTTACTAGTTTTAACTTACTAAAACTAGTCTAGTTCTACTAGTAAACCTAGTTTAGCCTAGTATTAGTTAAGAACTAGCTTTATTCCTTAGAGAGACCTTTTTCTTTATTTAGTTCTTTTTTACTGGCTTTAGTTCTAGAACTTTAGCTAGATTAAGGTTTTTCTCTACTTTTCTAGACCAAAAACAGAGGTATTAGTACTACCCCTTTTTCTTTAGCTACTATTTTACTTTTACTAGTTATATACCTATTTCTATCTCTACTAGTGCCTTAGTAGTATAGCCACTGGTACAGTAGCTTTAGATTTAAATATTTCTAGTTAGTTTTTAAAGTTTCCCCTCCAAAGAAGCTTCTGGAATTGGTAATTCCCCTCCAAAATAAATTACTGCTAGAATAGCTATTAGAGCTTAATTCTAGAAATTTTTTTCCCCCTTTTATATATACTACCCCCCCTTTCTTTTGTAAAGTTTTCTACCTTTTACTTAAAAAGGTATTTAGTTTACTAGTTCTCTCTAAAAACTAGTAAAGTATAGTAAGCTTGCAAGGTAATTTACCTTAGTTTACTACTTTTAAGTAAAAAGTTAGTACTACTACAGCCAGAATCCTTTCCCTAGCTAGTAAACCTAGTATTTCTAGCTAAAATACCTACTCCATTGGATACAGGCAGCTTTTAAAGCTTAGGGGAGAGTCCCTAGAGAATTAGAGCAAAGCCAGTAAACCTAAAAGCTAGAAATTTAGCTTAAAAAAGAAAGAACCTTAGTTAAGCTATTATAACTATATAAAAAGGAATTAACTTAGTTCTTTAAGATCTAGGCTCTAACTATAATAGGGTTACTAAGCTTTAAGTAGAATTAGGCTAATTTAGCCTAGAGGCTCTAAAAACAATATTAAAGCAACCTTTACCCCCCTAACCACCCTAACCTTTAATCTCTACCCCCTAGAGCCTCCCTAGCTATACTAGTATTGTAAAAACTGGAATCCCTCCAAAGAAAAAGCTTCTAAGCCCCCAGTAGCTTAGAGAGCTAAAGATTAGAAGCCTAGCTCTGGCTAAACTTCTAGCTACTATACTATATATAATAGCCCTGGTAAAGATTAATAAAACCACTAAAAAGTATAGAATTAGACTCTTTTTAGGGGCTAGAAGACTGTTAGGGGATAGACTCCATTGCCTATTTAAGCTATACTCTTATAATAAACCCCAAGGTTGATGCTATAAACACTGGAATTGGCGCTACAAAATTCTATAATAAACTGCCGCTATAAAGCTTTATTAGCAGGACTAGCACATTAGCACAGACAAACCCTCTTCTAGATTAATAATAAAGCCCTTATAAAAACCCCTTTTCTTAATTCTTTTTTCTTCCTTAATAAATTCTCTATATATATAGGACCTAGTTAGCTTGCCTAATTTAGGATCCTTATATTAGAATTTATTTGCAATTAGTTAGGTGAACAGAGCCTTTGAATCTATAGTTTAATTGGTTAACAACAATTTAATGGCTTAGACAAGCATCAGCCTGGTCCTTATACTTGCATTAGTGGCCGGCAGGCAACAATAATATATTGGAAGTCCTAGATCTTAGATTCTTCTAGGCACACAAAAACAATACATTAAGCAATAAAACAACACAAAACAAAGCCCTTTCTATACACAATAAAGGCACTCAATGGAATACAAAATAAATAGAAACAGCAATGGACAAGCAGCTAAACAGGCCTCCCAATAGAACAACAGTGTGGCCCCACCGCAGCAAATGCCCCAATGGGCAATTAATATAATAACAAGCACACAAGAACACAAAGCATTAATACTGGAATTAATATAGATAATATATCTTCAGGCACAACAACAAGAAGAGGCTTGCGAGGAATAGATTTAATAAGTTATAGAACAACAGCATGCACAAGAGAGGCTACTTTATAATAAGCTAGAGAACCTTTGTTAATAAGTAGACTAGACCCCTAAAGCTTTAACCCCTCTTTTAAACTATAGTAAATAAGTATTGGGCAAGGTACACCCTTATAATAATAAGGACTAAACCCTATACCAAGTATTCTATACAGCACTAAAGGGCAAGTTTAGAGTTAATAGTTACCTAATTGGCAGTAATTATAATTAAGTTGCTTATAGCTTTAACTGCCTCCAGGACAAAGCTGCCTTAATAATACAACCTTGGTTTAGCACCTACCAGGATAATACAATAATGTTTACTAAGGACAAGTTTTTTAAATAAATAGACACTATATTTGGAGACCCTAAAGCTACTAACAAGGCACAACAAAAAGTTACCACTATAAAACAATACAACAGGGAGTTTAATACTTTCCTGGCTAAGTTTAATAGAGTACTTCTTAAAGCAGGTGCCTATAAATAGCCTAACAGTATTAAGAAGAACTACCTTTGCGCTGCAGTGAACCTAAATTTAGTGGATTAAATAATTATAGTTAACAAGAAACCTACTTACCAAGAATACTATGGTTAGCTTTGTAAGACCTGGGACTAACTTATTAGTTACTGCCAACAACCAGGAGTTTGCTGTTAGCAGAACAGCAACTATTAGTAAAATAGAAACTATCTTTAAGGCCCTGTACCTTTTTATACACTCCCACCAGTCCAAATCCCAACACCTGCTCCCCAGAGTAGTGAACTAATGGACTGGCAACCAATGCTAAACCAGTCTAACCAGCAAGCCAAATAGATTAGAACTAATAAAATTAAACACCAAAAATAACTAAGACTCTATCTTTGTTATATAGACACTATATATAGAATTTAAGAATATCCTTTCCTACCGCCCTTTCGTCCCACACCCATGGTGAATTAGACCAACATTGAACAGTGGCTGGAAGATAAACCTAGAAAGGCAGACAAAGAGGGAAAAAGAGGAGCTCCAGTAGAAAAGCACCTACTAGAGCTATAACAAAAAGGAAAGCTTTGGAAGGAGTTTAATAAGTTTAAGAAGGATATAGTTACCCCCCTGTTTATAGTAGATTGTTATATAGATTAAAGAGTAAATAGAAAAGCCTGTCCTAATTCTAGTTGCAATACTATAGCAATTATAGACTCTTGTTATATCCAAAAGTATAACCTCCAATATATTAAAGTGGATCCTCGTCCTCTATATATATAGCAAGATTGTGCACCAGAAACAACATTAGCAGTTGTTAAACTTAATATTAATATTGGAGGCCTTTAAGATATAATATAGGCCTACAAAGTGCACAGTATAAAAGACCAAGATATCCTCTTGGGGACTCTATATATAGAACAAAACAGCTGGTGGGTTAACCTAAAAGAGCCTACCTTAGTTTATAGAGAGACAAATATTTAAGTTTAGTCTATCTATAATAGTTTGGTTAACTAAGAGATCTTGGCAGCAGCCTTTAAACTATATATTAAGCACTGGAAGAACAAGGAACAGGGAATCCAAGTCTTTGCTGCTAGTTTAGTAGATATTAAAAAGGCCTTGCACATTAAGAAGCACACCAACCCAAGAGATAAGGTCCCTAAAGTCTACTATAAATACCTAGATATCTTTAATTGTTAAGTAGCTAACTAACTATTGCCACACTGACCTAGTATTAACTACAAGATTAAGCTGAACTGCAATGCAGAGAGTAAAGACCCAGAACTTCCTTGGGGACTGCTCTATTAAATATCTTGCAATAATAATAATAATAATAAATTAATACACCCCGAGCCTTAAGGGCCATTGGGAACTGCTAGACTAGTATATACATGCTTTATTGAGCTTGCTTTCTCAACATCAAGCTTACCCAGTATTCCTGTACAGTCAGGAATTGACAGTTCTTTAAGACAAATAGAGCAACAAAAGCCAAATAACAAAAAGAGATACAAAAGATTATACAAAACAAATAGAATAAAACTAATAAAGAGAGTAGATAGTACAGGGCTTTTTAGTATACAATAAAAGAAAACTATTGCCTATTTTGGCTATACAAAGAGAAGAAAAGAGAGGTGTAGTACAAATATAGAGAACAATAAAATAGAAATAGAAGAAATAGAGAAGTAGAAAAAGAAAATATAGTAAAAGCAACATAAGTAAAAGCAATACAAGCAAGCAGGCTGCCTTCTATATTCTATAGAACAAAGAATTTGCTAAATAGAACTGTGGCAGGATTCTCTGTTGGAGCCACCACCTAGTTAGGTGGTTAATTCCCTTTGCACTTCCCAAGAGCCTTTTAAAGTCTATAGAGCCTGTTTAGCCTTTAAGGCCTCCCTTTCTAGGGTATACTTCTCACAGTATATAGTAACATGCACTGGAGTTTCTTGACCTCTTCCACAAGACATAGAGGGCTATTATAGCCAGGAACCCCTTGTTTATAGAGAAAAGCAGCTAGACCAATCTTTCTAGTTCTAAGCTGTATAGCTAGAGAGCACTGAGCTTTCTGGAGACCTCTATAAAGGTTTAGAGGTCTAGAATCTGGAGTTAGGTGGTAGTGGTTAATTCTAAGGTCTAGTTCCCTAGTAATTTCACTCCATTTCTTTCTCCAGGAAGCCATTATTGCCTCTCTAGCCTGAGATTTACTAGAGGATCTATTCTCTTGCCTTAATCCATTCCTTAGCCAGAGATTCCACCAATTCTCTGTAGTTTCTTCTGGATGCCTAATCTTTTTATTAAGCTGGCTCCAGCTTTGGTGGTTTCTTGGTTCTTGAAGCTTTGTCTGAATTTTAAGGCATTTCTCTTTAATAAGGTTTTCAATCCTTGTACCTGCTGTTTTCCTTCTATATAGAGCAACCTGGGCATCCAAAACTAGGTTTAGGGGGGCAATTCCAGTGCCTGTTTCCAATGCATGGATTGGAGTAGCTCTAAAACCTCCACTAACTATCCTTAGAGTATTGTTTTGGAAGGTTTCTAGCTTCTTAGCTAATCCTTTGGAATTTCCATCTAGGGTAGGTGTATGCCAGGCTATAGAGGCATAGGTAATTGCTGGTAGAACCACTGTTTTATATAGTAGCCTACCTTCCTCTAATGGAATACCCCAGGTAGAGCCAGTTAACCTAGCTAGTGCATTGGATTGGGTAGCTAATTTCCTCTCTATTGCTTTGTAATGCTGTGACCAATTTAGTCTAGAATCTAGAAATAGACCAAGAATTCTAAGACTCTCTTGTGGTTGAATAGTTATATTGGTTCCTTCCAAAACCAGTGGTTTCCCAAGGTTAAACCTCCTAGTATTTCTTGAAAAATGCATTAGAGAGTACTTTTCAGGGGCAAACCTAGCTCCATGTCTCTTTGCCCAGGCAATACACCTTCCATGGACCCTATTTAAGGCTCTAGTAGTCTGTTCAGTGGACTTTCCATAGGCTATAATGTTTATATCATCACTGAAGCCTATACTCAATACTTTCTGGTGCTCTGGATTGCATAGATCCACCAATTCAGCATTGTAGAAGAGAAATAGAATTGCAGACATACAAGATCCTTGGGGGGTTCCAGCAGAAATATTAAAAATCTTGGAAGGCTTATTCTCAAACCAAAGAATAGAGGCTCTATCCTGCATAAAGCTTCTAACCCAGCCTACTAGAGACTCTGGAATACCCTTTTTCTTTAGAATATAGACCAGCCTTTCTGGAATAACATGGTCAAAGGCTCCAGTCATGTCCAGAGAAAGAATGGAGGCTATGCCTCTCTCTAATGAGTTCCCTTGCCAAATAGTTCTAATTGCACTCAGTAGTAAATCCAAAGCATGAGTGGTTGAATGCCCTTTTCTGGCTCCAAATTGGGTGGCAGGAAGAAGACTATATTTCTTAGCTATATTCTGGAGTCTCCTAGCTGTAACCCCTTCTATAACCTTTCCCAGAGTATTTAGAAGTGCTACAGGCCTCCAGGCCTTGGCAATAGAGTAGTCTGGCCTTCCTGGCTTTCTTAACACTACTGTTTTGGCAGTTTTAAAGATCTTTGGATAGTATTGCCAATTCCAACATCCCTCTATAAGGATTTGCATTGGTTTATAGAGGGAAGGTCCTAAGGCTTTTAAAAATCCATTAGGAATACTATCCAGGCCAGGGGCTTTCCAGGAGGCTGTTGCCTTTATAAATTGGCCAATTTCCTTCTCTGTAGGAGGTTCTAAGCCTTCTAGGGCAGGGGGAAAGCTATTCTCTTGTTCTATATCTCTAAGATCTGCTTCTGGAAGCTGAGGAAAGAATTGGTTTGCAAATTCCTGAGATTTCTGCTGGTGTGTAGTAGCCAATTCTCCATTTCTGGTCTTTAGAGAGGGAACTAAGGGTAGCTCTATAGGCAAGTGGCTTCTTAGCCTTCCCCACCTTGCTAGTTTCCATAAAACTGCCCTATCTTCTCTAAGCTTGTGGGTAAATTGTCTAAATTGGAACCTTTTAGACTCTTTAATAGCTTTTTTCTTGGCTTTGGTAGCTTGTTTAACTAGGTCTGGATAGGCAGCCCTTGCTCTAAGACTTCTCTCTTCCTGAATTAGGCCAGCAATCTCTTGATTCCACCAGGGAGCAGCTTTTTGGCTTGGTTTGGAGTTTTCTCTTGTTTTTGGAACAGTAATCTCAGCAATACTAAGGATTTTTTGCTGTAAATAGAAGGCATACTGCTCTACCTTGTCCCTGCTATTTAGGCTATTTGGAAACCAGAGATCTTGGGCTAGGTTTTGGACTTCTTCTTGATTGGCATCCTTCCATTTGTACCTTCTTTGATTTGGTTGATCTAGCTCTGTTTCTAGGTCTAATTCCAGTGCTATAAGCATGTGGTCAGAGCTATATTGAAGATTCTCAGGGGTAGATATAGAAATAAGCTTATTTGCTATTTCTATAGAGCTAAAGGAGAGATCAATGGTTGTTTTAGAAGGGTGTCTAATCCATGTAGGTATTTTAGAGGGGGTAAGTAGCTCCAGGCCTAAGCTAGCTGTAATTTCCAATAGATCCTTTGCCATTTCATGGGTTTCAGTGGATTCCAATGCATTCCAAAGAGAATGGTGAAGGTTAAAGTCTCCCAGTAGAATATTAGAACTAGTATCTAGTTCCAATTCTTGAAGCTTATAGATAGGGGATAGCCTATCTATAATACTGTGTGCTCCTGGGGGTGGTGAATATATATTTATAACCTTAATCTTCTTCTCTTCTTCCAAAATTGTAAGGATTGCAATGTTTGGACATGGAAAGTCCACTGACCAGGTTCCAGGCTTGCATAGAGAGGTGTTTAGTAGGAAGCAGGCATTTGTATGGAATTTATCTAGATATAGGGGTAACCACTGGGTACTAGACCTTCTATAGTCTGAAATAGTCTAGTATCCTTCCAAGGTTCCTGAATAGCTATAAATTGAAGTTAAATAGCTGTGGATCCCCTATTATTCCAAGCATAATATCCTTGCTTAGGTGGGTGTTGTATTGAGCTACCCTTATTAAGAATTAGCAGGATTCTGGCTTGCCTCTGGATTTTCTTCTGTAGTATCCATTTCACCTGCTAATTCAGCCTGATTCTGGGATTCAGTCTGAAATAGTGTCTCTATTCTTGAATGGGAATTTGCAGCAGTTCTCTGGGCAATTTCTAGTCCTGAAGGCCTTCCTCTCTTTCTAGTGGCTTGGGTAGAAGGCTCTAACCTAGATCTTTTACTACTAGGTTGGAGCTGGGAGGCTTCAAAGGGTGTTGGTTCCCCTAATTGGATTGGAAGCTTGTTTTCCTGCCTGCTAGCAAAGAATTTAGGCTTATTCTCTTTGGCTAAAGCTATTCTCTCTGTTTTAACCTTGTGTTTAGGGCATTGTATATCTCCAGAGGTGTGCTTTCCTTGGCAATTAGAGCACCTAGCCCTAGATAGGTCCCCCTTTAGGGGGCAATGCTTAAATCTATGGTCTCCTTTGGAGCAGAAACCACACTTAGGGGCCTTAGTACAGTATCTAGCTTGGTGGCCATACCCCTGGCAGTGATAGCACCTAGAAACTAGGCATGTAGAGTTAAATAGCTCTACAGTTTTAAGCTTATTCTTAATAACTAGCCCATTATTAATAAGGTAGTTAGCTTGCTCAGGGGTTTGGAGGTCTAGAAGTATAGAGCCAGACTTCTTGGTATTCTTTAGAGTAGCTCTTCTCCAGTGGAATTGCTGAATCCTAAGAAATCCTTTAAGATTAGGGTTATACTTTAGAATGTTGGCTTTTCCAATTTCTTGCTGGTTCTATTTAAAGGCTTCTTTGCGTACTCCATGCACTAGAACTGTATACCTTCTAGTATAGACCTTGTTTTCCTCTTGCTTGCTAAAGGTATTAAGCCATACCTTGTTTGCTTTAGCTCTATCCTTAGTGGCTGTATTCTCAGCCACTAGAATAATCTCAGAGCTAGCTAGTCTCCTAGCTCCTAGGAAAAGTCCAATTCCATGCTTCTTGGTAGCTTTATTGATCTTTGCAAGGGCTGTGGTATATGGAATAGTAGCTAGAAGTTCAGCTAGGGCTGGGCTTCTAATCTTTAGCTCCCTAAGCTGCTGGGGGGTTGGAAGCTTCTCCTTTGGAGGGATTCCAGTTTTTGCTATACTAGCATAGCTAGGGAGGCTCTGGGGGGTAGGGATTGGAGGTTGGGGGGGTGGAGGTTGCTCTAATATTGTCTTTAGAGCCTCCAGGCTAAATTGGCCTAATCCTGCTTGAAGCTTGGTAACCCCATTATGGTTGGGGCCTAGATCTTGAAGAACTAAGTCAATTTCTTCTTGCATAGTTGTAATGGCTTGACTAAGGTTCTTTCTTCTTTAAGCTAAATTTCCAGCTTTTGGGTTCACTGGCTTTGCTCCAATTCTCTGGGGACTCTCCCCTAAGCTTTGAGAGCTGCCTGTGTTCAATGGAGTAGGCATTTTAGCTAGAAATACTAGGTTTACTAGCTAGGGAAAGGATTTTGGCTGCAGTGGTACTAACTTTTTACTTAGAAGTAGTAAACTAAGGTGAATTGCCTTGCAAGCTCACCATACTTCACTAGTTTTTAGAGAGAACTAGTAAACTAAATACCTTTTTAAGCAAAAGGTAGAAAACTTTACAAAAAGGAGGGGGGGTAGTGTATACAAGAAAGGGGAAAAAGATTTCTAGAATCAAGCTCTAAAAGCTGTTCTAGCAGTAATTTATTTTGGAGGGGAATTACCAATCCCAGAAGCTTCTTTGGAGGGAAAACTTTAAAAACCAACTAGAAATATCTAAATCTAAAGCTACTGTACCAGTGGCTATACCACCGAGGCACTAGTAGAGACAGAAATAGGTGTATAACTAGTAAATATAAAGTAGTGGTTAAAGGAAAAGGGGCAGTGCTAACACCTCTGTTTTTGGTCTAGAAAAGCAGAGAAAAACCTTAATCTAGCTAAAGTTCCAGAACTAGAGCCAGCAAGAAAGGACTAAACAAAGAAGAAGGTCTCCCTAAGGAATAGAGCTAGTCCTTAACTAATACTGGGCTAAACCAGGTCCACTAGTAGAACTAGACTAGTTTTATAGTTAAAACTAGTAAAAGATGGCAGGTTCTATTTTATAGACCCAGAGTAGCCAAACTGGGTAATAGTTTTTGCAGAGAACTATTAAACTAGGCAGTCTTGTTTAAGCCTGTGATCGCGGGAACAGGTCTAAGGCCAATACAAACTGTAGTAAAGCCTTTTGGGTATAGTAAAGAGAAGAGAAGAGAGAAGTTGGTTGCTGGAGCAATAAAAGGGGGGTACCACTCCTGCAGTTTGTGTGGTGTTTGTAGTGTGTGGCGCAGAAAAGGTACTTGGTGTGAGTGTCCGGGAACACCAGAAGTGCTGGTTTGGGGTGAAAATTTTTCGTTCGCGAATTGTAAAGGCAGTATTGGTCGCACGGTCTTGAAATTTGGATATGTTGTTCGGCTAATATAGGCGTATTCGGTATCCAATTTCCAGGTGATTTGGACTAATATTGGTGGTGTGGTGAAGGGAAATATCCCTCTTCTGTTAATGGATCGGTGAAATCACCTTTTCATCAACAGCACCCCCAATACAGGGCCAATTGGCCTGAAATTTGGATGGTAGCCTCTATAAGAGACAGGCTTTCGATTGAACTTATTTTTGACGTAAAATTCCAAGAATTGACTGAGTTTGGATTCCGGCGTGTGTTTATAAAGATATCTTGCAATAAGTTACTAGTACTTTAAAAAACCTTAATAGATTACCTTAATAAAGGCTTTATCTATATTAGTAACTCCCCAGCAGCAGTGCCTGTTTTATTTGCTAAAAAGCCTGGCGGTGGATTATACTTCTATATAGACTACTGTACTCTTAATGCCCTTACAAAGAAGGACTGTTACCCACTGCCATTAATCAACAAAACATTAGAAAGGATAGGCAAGGTACATTGGTTTATAAAACTAGATATTATCCATGTGTTTTATAAAGTATGGATTGCTAATAGTAATAAGTAGAAGACAGCCTTTAGAATATAATATAGTCTGTTTAAATAGCTTGTAACACCTTTTGGTTTAGCAAACGCCCCTAGTACCTTCCAGAAATATATTAACTGGGTGCTACAGGACTATATTAATAAATTTATATCTACCTACATTAACAACATCTTGGTCTTTTCCTTAGGGTTACTAAAAGAACACTGGTAATATATTATAAAGGTCCTTAAATAGTTGCAAGCAGCTGGGCTGCAAGTTAATATTAATAAATATAAATTTAAGATACAATCAACAAAATATCTTGGCTTTATTATTAAAACTAGCAAGGGAGTACAGATAGACCTGGAGAAGGTAAAAGTAATACTGGAATAGCAAGCCCCAACTATAGTTAAAGGAGTCTATACCTTTATAGGGTTTACAAACTTCTACCAATAATTTATTAAAGACTTCTTAAAGGTTGTTGCCCCCTTAACAGAGTTAATAAAGAAGGGAGTAATGTTTAAATAGTCCACTAGCTTAGCAGAGGCTTTTAAGAAGCTTAAGTAGATATTTATTGTGGCTCCAGTACTTATATAGTTTAACCCTAAAAACAAAACTGTCTTGGAAGCTAACTCCTCTAGATATATAGTGGGTGGTGCTCTAAACTAATACAACAAAAATAGTGTTCTACACCCCTGTGCCTTTTTCTCCCAACAAAATATGCCAGCAGAATATAATTATAAAATCTATAACAAGGAACTATTGGCTATCCTTAAGTATATTAGATAATAGAGCTTAGAGCTACAATTAGTCTAAAACTTTAGAGTTATTACTGACTACAAGAACCTTACCTACTTTACAATAAACTATTAGTTAAGTAAGAGATAAGTACAGTGGTCTAAGGAATTAAGTTACTATAACTTTATAATTTTATACTAACCAGGCAAGGAAGGACCAGTGCCCAATATATTGTTGCATTACAAGCAAGACATGCCAGAGGGCACCAACAAAAGGTATACTTATTAAAATACAATATTATTAGA
Organism: Spiromastix sp. SCSIO F190; assembly: GCA_014805645.1. Classification (NCBI taxonomy): domain Eukaryota; kingdom Fungi; phylum Ascomycota; class Eurotiomycetes; order Onygenales; family Spiromastigoidaceae; genus Spiromastigoides; species Spiromastix sp. SCSIO F190. The sequence continues at coordinate 150,173 of WXTY01000006.1, read as the reverse complement.
CCCCAGGCACTTTAAAAACTGGGATGGCATAGGCCCTTTAAAGGTTATTAGAATTGTGTGTCTTAATACTGTAGACAACAATAATATAGGTATAGAACTTAATAGGAGGAGCTCTGCTCTACCAGCCTTAATAGAATCCAGCAATAATAAACAAACAGAGATTAGTTATTTATAGAACAAAGCAAAGGAAAATAATAGACACCTAGCAGCTGTTAAAAAAGTAATTTAGAATAGCTTGCACTAGTTCCCCCCTAAGCTTGGAGTATATATATTAATGTTAGAGTACTTCTTGGACAATAATGGTGATGTCTGTTTTTGGGACTATAAATAGATACTAGATTACAAGCCATTACAAACATGCATTATATAAGAGCTGTATAACTTACTAATAACTAGCTATCCAGGCTGTAACAGGCTTTATACACTGTTGCAACAGAATTATTACTGGCCCAATCTTGGAAACAATGTTAGGTGGCTGACACAAAACTGCAACCTTTATAATAGCAATACTGTATAGCAACAACAAAAATATAGCCTCTTAAAACCACTATCTATCCCTAACTATATTTAGAGAGATGTCTTAGTTAACTTTGTTACAGGCTTACCAGAATTAAATAGGTGTACAAACCTAATAGTAATTACTAACTGGCTTAGCAAGGGTGTTATTGTTAAACTAGTTAGAAATATTAATGCAGAAACTATTGCTTGAATTTTCCTCTTAACCTTCTATAGATACTATGGCCTACCAATAATAATTGTCTCTAACTATGGCTTGGCCTTTATAGGGAAATTATAGACTTAAATATACTAACTTCTATATATTAAATACCTACTGTTAACTGTATACCACCCCGAAACAGATGGATCAATGGAATAGATAAATACTAAACTTAAAGCCTACCTCTGTATATTTATTAATTACTACTAGACTAATTAGGTATTTTAGACTGCCCCTGCCAAGGTTGCTTTAAATAACTGTACTTTCTCTATAACCAATGTTAGCCTATTCTTTCTCTGCCACAGTTATAACATAGAAGTCCTCCAACCAACAGAGATACTATAATATTAGACTAAAATATATAGCCCTATCCAACAGGGTGAGGAGATTGTAATAAAACTACTTAACTGTATAGTATGGGCCCAATTAGCTATAGCTGCAGCCCAAGAAAAGCAAGAGGAATTTGCCAACTATTAGCACCAAGCAGCTCCACAGTACACTGTTAATAATAAGGTGTGGCTTGATGTTTAAAATATACTAACCAAGCATTGAAGTAAGAAGCTTGATGCCCTCCACCAGAAGTTTATAGTTACTGAATAAATTGGATTCTATACTTACTAACTTAATATACTGGGGTGTTACAATGTGTTCTATATATGGCTCCTTAGGCCTGCAGTGGATGACCCTTTTCCCAGTTAGATATAGACTAACCACCAGCCAGGCACTGTTATTAGTGGACCCAGTGACAACAATAAATACAAAGTTAATAAAATCCTTGATAAATATTAAGTTGGCTGCCGCCGAAGACACAAGTACCTTGTTAAATAGACTGGTTGGCAGGATCCAATGTAGGAACCTGCCTCCATGCTTAACAAAACAGTAGCACTCAACACCTTTAAACAACAGTGCACGGGAGGACCCCGGTAATATTAGGGGATAGACCCCATTGCCTATTTAAGCTATGCTTTTATAATAAACCCCAAGGTTAATGCTACAAACACTGGAATTAGCACTACAAAATTCTATAACAAACTGCCACTATAAAGCTTTGTTAGCAGGACTGGTACATTAGCATGGATAAACTCTCTTCTAGATTAATAATAAAGCCCTTATAAAAACCCCTTTTCTTAATTCTCTTTTCTTCCTTAATAAATTCTCTATGTATATAGGACCTAGTTAGCTTGCCTAATTCAGGATCCTTACAAAGACTAGCTAGCTCTAAGATTATTCTAGTGGCTAAAAATATAGCTACTAAGGATAGAGCTAAAGTAAATAAAGTATAGCTTAATAGCTTTAGTAAATAAAAAGAAAACAAGGTCTATACTAGAAAGTATACTATTCTAGTATATAGAGTATACAAAGAAGCCTTTAAATAGAACCAGCAAAAGATTAGAAAAGTTAATATTCTAAAGTATAACTCTAACCTAAAAGGGTTTCTTAGAATTTAGTAATTTTACTGGAGAAAAGCTACTCTAAAGAATACTAAGAGATCTAGCTCTATACTTCTAGACCTCTAAACCCCTAAGCAAGCTAACCACCTAATTAATAATAGACTAGTTATTAAAAATAAGCTTAAAACTATAGAGCTATTTAACTCTATATACCTAGTTTCTAGGTACTATTACTGCCAGGGGTATAGCTACTAAGCTAGATACTGTACTAAAGCCCCTAAGTATAGTTTTTGCTCCAAAGGAGACTATAGATTTAAGTATTGCCCCCTAAAGGGGGACCTCTCTAGAGCTAGGTACTTTAATTGCTAAGGAAAGTATACCTCTAGAGATATATAACACCCTAAATACAAGGTTAAAACAGAGAGAATAGCTTTAGCCAAGGAAAATAAGCCTAAATTCTTTGCTAGTAGACAAGAAAACAAGCTTCTAATTTAATTAGAGAAACCAACACCCTTTAAAGTATTCTAATTCCAACCTAGTAAAAGAACTAGGTTAGCACCCTCTAGTACCTAAGCTACTAAGAAAAAAGAAAGACCTTTAGGCCTAGAAATTACCTAGAGAACTGCTGTAAATTTCTATTTAAGAATAGAGATACTGTTTTAGGCTAAATCTTAGAATCAAGCTAAATTGGTAGGTAAAATAGATACTACAGAGGAAAATCTAGAGGCAAGCTAGAATCCCTCTAACTCTTAATAAGGGTAGCCCAATATAATACTTACCTAAGAGACAATATTATATATAGAATAGTAAAAGATCTATAGTTCTCTAGCTTCTTCTTTATAGCTATACAGAAACCTTGGAAGAGTACTAGATTATTTTAAACTATAGAAAGGTCTAGTACTTAGTGGCTACCTCTATATCTAGATAAATTCTATATAAATGCCTGCTTCTTGTTAAATACCTCTCTATATAAACCTAGAACCTGGTTAATAGATTTTCTATATCTAAATATTGTAATTCTTACAATTTTGGAAGAAGGAAAAGAGATTAAGGTTATAAATATATACTTACCACCCCTAGAGTTCTATAGAACTATAGATAGGCTCTCCCCTATCTATAAGCTTTAAGAATTAGAACTAAATACTAGCTCTAATATTCTACTGGGAGACTTTAATCTTTACTATTCTCTTTGGAATGCTATGGAATCCACTGAAACCTATAAGATAGCAAAAGATCTATTAGAAATTATAGCTAGTTTAGGCCTGGAGCTACTTACCCCTTCTAAAATACCTATATAGATTAGGTATCCTTCTAAAATAACTATTAATCTATCCTTTAGCTTAATAGATATAGTAGATAAGTTTATCTCTATATCTACCCCTAAAAATCTTTAGTATAGATCTAACTATATACTTATAGTATTGGATTTTAACCTAAAAACAGTACTGGACTAGCTAAATTAAAGCAAGTATAAATGGAAGGATACTAATTAAGAAGAGGTCCAAAACCTAGCTTAAAATCTCTGGTTTCTAAATAGCCTAAATAGCAGGAAAGAAGTAGAATAGTATACCTTCTATTTATAGTAAAAAATCCTTATAGAGGGATACTGGAATTAGTAGTACTATCCAAAGATTTTTAAAACTGCTAAAATAGTAGTTTTAAGAAAACCTAGAAGGCTAGACTACTCTATAGCTAAGGTATAGAGGCCTATAGTACTTCTAAATACTCTGGGAAAGGTTATAGAAGGAGTTATAGCTAGAAGACTTTAGAATATAGCTAAGAAATATAGTCTTCTTTCTGCTACCTAATTTAGAGCTAGAAAAGGGTATTTAACTATCTATACTTTGGACCTACTACTAGGTGTAATTAGAACTGTATAGCAGGGAAATCTATTAAAGAGAGGTATAGCCTCTATTCTTTCTCTAGATATAACTGGAGCCTTTAACTATATTATTCTAGAAAGGCTAGTCTATATTCTAAAGAAAAAAAATATTCTAGAATCTTTAGTAGACTAGGTTAAAAGCTTTATATAGAATAGAGTCTCTATTCTTTAGTTTAAAAACAAGGCTTCTAAAACCTTTAATATCTATACTGGAACTCCTTAGGGGTTTTATATATCTATAATTCTATTTCTTTTCTACAATACTGAATTAGTAGATCTATACAATCTAGAACACCAGAAAGTATTAAGTATAGGCTTTAGTAATAATATAAATATTATAGTCTATAGAAAGTCTACTAAATAGACTACTAGAGCCTTAAATAGAGTCTATAGAAGGTGTATTGCCTGGGCAAAGAGGTATAAAGCTAGATTTATACTAGAAAAGTACTCTTTAATATATTTTTTAAGAAATACTAGGAGGTTTAACCTTAGAAAACTACTAGTTTTAGAGGGGACCAATATAACTATTTAACTATAAAAGAGTCTTAGAATTCTAGGTCTATTTCTAGATTCTAGGTTAAATTAGTTACAGTATTACAAAGTAATAGAGAGAAAATTAGCCACCTAAATTAATATATTAGCTAGGTTAACTAGCTCTACCTGGGGTATTCCATTGGAGGAAGGTAGACTACTATATAAAACAGTGGTTCTTCCAGCAATTACCTATGCCTCTATAGCCTGGTATACACCTACCCTGGATAGAAACTTAAAAGGATTAGCTAAAAAGCTAGAAATCTTCTAAAATAATGCTCTAAGGATAGTTAGTAGAGGTTTTAGAGCTACTCCAATCTATACATTAAAAATAGGCACTGGAATTACCCCCCTAAATCTAGTTTTGGATACCTAGGTTGCTCTATATAGAAAAAAAACAGTAGGCTCTAGAATTAAAAACTTTATTAGAGAGAAATACCTTAAAATTTAGACAAAGCTTTAAGAACTAAGAAACCACCAAAACTAGAACTAGCTTAATAGAAAGATTAGGTATCTAGAAGAGACTATAGAGAATTAGTAGAACTTTTAGTTAGGTAAAGGTTTAAACCAGAGCAATAAGTTCTCTAGTAAGGTATAGGCTAGAGAGGCAATACTAGCTCTCTGGAGAAAGAAATAGAGTAGAATTACTAGGGAACTAGACCTTAGAATTAACTACTACTATCTAACTCTAGATTCTAGACCTCTAAATCTTTATAGAGGTCTCTAGAAGGCTTAATACTCTCTAGCTATATAACTTTAAACTAGAAAGATTGGTTTAGCTACTTTTCTCTTTAAATAAGGGGTGCCTAGCTATAATAGCCCTCTATACTTTTATAGAAGAGGCCAAGAAACTCCAGTATATATTACTATATACTATAAAAAGTATACCCTAGAAAGGGAGGCCTTAAAGGCTTAAATAGACTCTATAGACTTTAAAAGGCTCTTGGAAAGTACAAAGGAAATTAACCACCTAACTAGGTAGTAGCTCTAATAGAGAATTCTACTATAGTTCTATTTAGTATATTCTTTATTCTATAGAATATAGAAGGTAGCCTGCTTACTTATATTACTTTTACTCTATTTTCTTTTTCTATTTCTCTATTTCTTTTATTTCTATTTTATTATTCTCTATATTTGTACTACACCTCTCTTTTCTTCTCTTTATATAGCCAAAATAGGCAATAGTTTTCTTTTATTATATACTAAGAAGCCCTGTACTATCTACTCTTTTTATTAATTTTATTTTGTTTATTTTGTATAACCTTTTGTATCTCTTTTTGTTATTTGGCTTTTGTTGCTCTATTTATCTTGAAGAACTGTCAATTCCTGACTGCACAGAAATACTAGGTAGGCTTAATATTAAGAAGGCAGGCTCAATAAAGTATATATATACTAGTCTAGCAGTTCCCAATGGCCCTTAAGGCTTAGGGTGTATTAATTTATTATTATTATTATTATTATTATTATTATATATAATTAATCTTATTGCTCTATTTGTTGTATTTTAAAGAACTGTTAATTCCTGACTGCACAGGAATACTGGGTAGGCTTGATATTAAGAAAGCAGGCTCAATAAAGTATATATATACTAGTCTAGCAGTTCCCAATAGCCCTTAAGGCTTAGGGTGTATTAATTTATTATTATTATTATTATTATTATTATATAATTAATCTTATCCTAGTTAATTTAGTAAAAGAATTAGTAATACCAAAAGATCTATTTAATATAATAGATAAAGGTATTATACTTGTTTAGGTTCTTGCCTCTATATAAAGGCAGGTTACTGACCTTAGGAGTACTGCCGCAGATATTATACTTGGGTGGCATTTATAGCACTATAAGTAGAATATTTATATAGTATCTACTTTGCTTATTTTCTAATGGTGCCTTGTGGGCATTGACATTGCCTTGCCTACTAGAATAAATGGATTCTATGTCTAACAAAGCAGGAGTCTATTAGTTACCTACTACAGGACCTAGTTTATTGTTACCTTGTAGGGGTTCTGTACTAACTACTGGGTTAGTTAGTTAGTTAGCACCAGTTACCAAAGAAATTTTAGGTTAGTTAGAAAATTCTTGTATTTTGCATTGGTTAGCTATCTTGTAGTAGCTAAACTATAAATATATTGTAGGCAGTTTACTCTCAAAGCTCTAATAAACAGCTTAGGGGAGCAATTTAAACTGTAACAGGGTAAATGCCTCAGTGCTATAATAAACCAATTACTAGGGCTATAAGAATATATACAATTTGCTGGCAGAATATAGAGGTCTAATTTATTTAAGAACAAATTACTAACTTTCTATACCCCTAGAAAGTTAGAATTTCTATATATAAATATTTATAATTAGCCAATAATATAGCTTCTAGTAATTGGCAACACTAATTCCCTTCTAAAACCAGTTATTAGGCAGAGCTCTTTAGGATTCTCGGAGCAGAGATCTTTATTGTAGCCAATTTATATACAAGATGTAGGCAGTTTAATGTTATCTCTCCTGGCTTGGCCTGCCGACCTCCGAGCCATGTAAGCTGCTGTAACATATACTTGGCTATTATTACTAATAAACCTTCCTTCTAGAGGTGCCCAGTCTCTATTAAGATAGAAATATTAGTAATAGTTAATATACTTACATAGAAGAAATAGTAGTATAGCTTATTAATTCCCTCTAGACTAATTTACTATGCCTTTAGCAGAACTCAAACCTTCACCCCTGCCAGCCCAAGCAAGGTACCCAGACAGTAGACCACTAGACTACTGCCCTAAAGGTAGTAAAGTATAGTAAACTTATAAAGTAATTTACCTTAGTTAACTACTTCTAAGCAAAAAAATAGTATATATAGCTAGAATTCTTTCTATAGCTAGTAAATCTACTATTTCTAGTAAAATATCTACTCTATTATATATAGGTAGCTTTTAAAGCTTAGGGGAGAGTCCCCAGAGAATTAAAGTAAAGCCAGTAAATCTAAAAGCTAGAAATATAGCTTAAAAAAGAAAAACCTTAGTTAAGCTATTATAACTATATAGAAATAAATTAATTTAGTTTTTAGAAATTTAGGCCCTAGCTATAATAGAGTTATAAAGCTTTAAGTAAAATTAAACTAATTTAACCTAGAAGCTCTAAAAACAATATTAAAGTAACCTCTATCTATTTAACTATTTTAATCTTTAATCTCTATCCCCTAGAGTCTCTCTAGCTATACTAGTATAGCAAAAACTAGAATCTCTTTAAAGAAAAAGTAGCTAACCCTCTAGTAGCTTAAAGAGCTAAAGTATAAGGGTCCAATTCTATTCTAAGACTAGAGGTAGGGGATTCTATATACAAAGAGGAATGCTTAAAGAAGAGAAGGAATAATAGAGAAATATAGTACTTAAGAAAAGGGGATTTCTATACAGAGGAAAGAATATCTATATCCTGTGCCAAACCTAGTGGTACTAAGCCTCCCTTACCAATATTGGTGGCACCAAGCCTCCCTTACCAATATTGGTGGGTTATATACTCCTTACTAAACTTAGTGGCATTAAGCCTCCCTTACCAATATTAATGGCATTAAGCCTTCCTTACTAATATTGGTACCAGCAGCTTTGCTAGCTCTGCTAAGAAGCTCTATAGAGGTTTAACCTTTTATAATACCCCCTTCTTACAGCAACAGACCTTATAGATATCTAGGGCAATAGTATTCTTAAATTCTCTGCAGGGCTTCTATATAAGGTAGTACTAATCTATCTAATAGACTTAGACCTCTTTGTAGTACTTCTAATAGTTATAGTGGCGGGCTATAATTTTATTAATCTTATATTCCTTATTGTTGCCTTTACCAATAACTATACTAGGTTAATAATTGGTTTATTGCTGCAAGGGGAAGGGGTCTGTTACAGCAGGGTATAGATAATTAGTAGAATAGATATTATAGATACTAGGTAGTATATCTAGGTAGTATATATATAGCCCAGGAACCTTAAAAACTATATACTAGCTATTCTTTTAATTAAGCTTCTTGCTAGACTAATTAGTATAAATATTTTTGTAGAAGAGCTAGACCCAGTTACTAACTTTAAAATAGTAGGTAGACTAGTATATATAGTTAGTATATTTCTCTTGCTTCTACTGTATAGTAGCTATAGCACTCTATATCTATTTTACTGTATTAGTAAGTTTCTAAACTACTGCCTGGCCCTTCTAAATTAGGCTCTATATATCTCCTGCTTGTTGGACTTTCTATAAGGGGACTAAATTAAGGTAATAACTATAGATAAAAAAGAAAAAACTAACTCCAGTAGAGGTTATATTCTAGTTATTAATAGTAAGCTTGGCTATAGATAGTAGCCTGGCCTAATTATTCTATATATAACTTATATACTTCTAAATATATATTTATATACACCGGAATCTAAACTCAGTCAATTCTTGGAATTTTATATTGTAAATAGGTTTAATTAAAAGCCTGTCTCTTACAGAGGCTACTATCTAAATTTTAGGCTAATTAGCCCTATATTGGTGGTGCTGTTAATAAAAAGGTAATTTACCTAATCTATTAATAGAAAAGGGATATTTCCCTTTACTATACCACTAATATTAGTCTAAATCTTCTGGAAATTAGATACTGTGTATACCTATATTAGCTAACCAATATATCTAAATTTTAGAACTGTATAACCAATATTGCCTTTACAAACCACAAGCAAAAAATTTTTATCCTAAACCAGTAATTCTAGTGTTCTTAGCTACTTGTGCCAAGTACCTTTTCTGTACTATATACTATAAATACTATATAAACTGCAGGAGTAGTACCCCCCTTTTATTACTTTAGTAACTAACCTCCCTACCAATCTTTTCTACTTTTCTTACTATACCCAAAAGGCTTTACTATAGTTTGTATTGGCCTTAGTTCTGTTTCTGTAATTACAGGCTTAAACAAGACTGCTTAGTTTAATAGTTCTCTGCAAAAACTATTACCTAGTTTAGCTATTTTAGGTCTATAAAATAAAATATACTACCTTTTACTAGTTTTAACTTACTAAAACTAGTCTAGTTCTACTAGTAGATCTAGTTTAGTCTAGTATTAGTTAAAAACTAGCTTTATTTTTTAGAGAGACCTTTTTCTTTGTTTAGTTCTTTCTTGCTGGCTTTAGTTCTAGAACTTTAGCTAGATTAAGGTTTTTCTCTGCTTTTCTAGACTAAAAACAGAGATATTAGTACTACTTTTTTTCCTTTAACTACTATTTTACTTTTACTAGTTATATATCTATTTCTATCTCTACTAGTGCCTTAGTAGTATAGCCACTGGTACAGTAGCTTTAGATTTAGATATTTCTAGTTAGTTTTTAAAGTTTCCCCTCTAAAGAAGCTTCTGGGATTAGTAATTTCTCTCTAAAATAAATTACTACTAGAATAGCTTCTAAAGCTTAATTCTAGGAATCTTTTTCCCCTTTTATATATACTACTCTTTTTTCTTTGTAAAGTTTTCTGTATTTTTCTTAAAAAGGTATTTAGTTTACTAGTTCTCTCTAAAAACTAGTAAAGTATAGTAAGCTTGCAAGGTAATTTACCTTAGTTTACTACTTCTAAGTAAAAAGATAGTATAAATAGCCAGAATCCTTTATCTAGCTAGTAAACCTAGTATTTCTAGCTAAAATACCTACTCTATTAAATACAGGTAGCTTTCAAAGCTTAGGGGAGAGTCCCTAGAGAATTAGAGCAAAGCTAGTAAACCTAAAAGCTAGAAATTTAGCTTAGAAAAGAAAGAACCTTAGTTAAGCTATTATAACTATACAAGAAGGAATTAACTTAGTTCTTTAAAATCTAGGCCCTAACTATAATGGAGTTACCAAGCTTTAAGCAGGATTAGGCTAATTTAGCCTAGAGACTTTAAAAACAATATTAAAGTAACCTTTACCCCCCTAACCTTTAATCTCTACCCCCCAGAGCCTCCCTAGCTATACTAGTATAGTAAAAACTGGAATCCCTCCAAAGGAGAAGCTTCTAACCCCCCAGTAGTTTAGAGAGCTAAAGATTAGAAGCCTAGCCCTAGCTAAACTTCTAGCTACTATTCTATATACTATAGCCCTTACAAAGATTAATAAAACTACTAAAAAGTATAGAATTAGACTTTTCTTAGAAGCTAGAAGACTAGCTAGCTCTAAGATTATTCTAGTAGCTAAGAATATAGCTACTAAGAATAGAGCTAAAGTAAACAAGGTATAGCTTAATACCTTTGGCAAGCAAGAGAAAAACAAGGTCTATACTAGAAGGTATATAGTTCTAGTATATAGAGTATACAAAGAGGCCTTTAAACAGGACCAGTAAGAAATTAGAAAAGCCAATATTCTAAAGTATAACTCTAATCTTAAAGGGTTTCTTAGGATTTAGTAATTTTACTAAAGAAAAGCTACTCTAAAGAATACTAAGAAATCTAGCTCTATACTTCTAAATCTCTAAACCTCTAAGCAAGCTAACTACCTAATTAACAATAGGCTAGTTATTAAAAATAAGCTTAAAACTATAGAGCTATTTAACTCTATATACCTAGTTTCTAGGTGCTATTACTGCCAGGGGTATAGCCACCAAGCTAGGTACTATACTAAAGCCCCTAAATATAGTTTCTGCTCCAAAGGAGACTATAGATTTAAGCATTGCCCCCTAAAGGGGGACCTCTCTAGAGCTAGGTACTCTAATTACCAAGGAAAGTATACCTCTGGAGATATACAATGCCCTAAATATAAGGTTAAAATAGAGAAAATAGCTTTAGCTAAAGAAAATAAGCCTAAATTCTTTGCTAGCAGATAGAAAAACAAGCTTCCAATTTAATTTAATTAGGGAAACTAACACCCTTTAAAGTATCCCAGTTCTAACCTAGTAAAAGAACTAGGTTAGAACCCTCTAGTACCTAAGCTACTAAGAAAAGAGAAAGACCTTTAGGCCTAGAAATAGCCTAGAGAATTGCTGTAAATTTCTATTTAAGAATAGAGACACTATTTTAGACTAAATCTTAGAACCAGGCTAAATTAGTAGGTAAATTGGTAGGCAAAATAGATACTATAGAGAAAAATCTAGAGATAAGCTAGAATTTCTCTAATTCTTAATAAGGGTAGCTTAATATAATACCTACCTAAGCAAGGATATTATACTTAGAATAATAGGGAATCTATAGCTCTTTAGCTTTTACCTTATAGCTATTTAAGAACCTTGGAAAGATACTAGATTATTTTAGACTATAGAAAGGTCTAGTACCTAATAGTTACCTCTATATCTAGATAAATTCTATACAAATACCTGCTTTCTACTAAATACCTCTCTATATAAGCCTGGAATCTAGTTAGTAGACTTTCTATGTCCAAACATTGTAATTTTTATAATTTTAGAAGAAGAGAAGGAGATTAAGGTTATAAATATATATTTACTACCCCCAGGAGTATACAGTACTATAGATAGACTATCCCCTATCTATAAGCTTCTAGAATTAGAACTAAGTACTAGCTCTAATATTCTGCTAGGAGACTTTAATCTTTACTATTCTCTTTGGAATGCTATGGAATCCACTGAAACCTATAAAATAGCAAAGAATTTATTGGAAATTATAGCTAGTCTAGGCTTAGAGCTACTTACCCCCTCTAAAATACCTATATAGATTAGGCACCCTTCTAAAATAACCATTAATCTCTCTTTTAGCTCTATAGATATAGTAAACAAGCTTATTTCTATATCTACCCCTAAGAATCTTTAACATAGATCTAACTATATACTTATAGCATTGGATTTTGACCTAGAAACAGTACTAGACTAGCCAAATTAAAGAAGGTACAAATAGAAGGATACTAATTAAGAAAAAGTCCAAAACCTAGCCCAAGATCTCTAGTTTCCAAACAGTCTAAATAGTAGGGAAGAGGTAGAGCAGTATACCTTCTATTTATAGTAAAAAATCCTTAGTATTGCTAAAATTACTATTCTAAAGACTAGAGAATCTAAACCAAGCCAGAAAGCTACTCCCTAGTGGAATCTAGAGATTACTAGCCTAATGTAAAAGGAGAGAAGTCTTAGAGCAAGGGCTATCTATCTAGACCTAGTTAAACAAGCTACTAAAGCCAAGAAAAAGGCTATTAAAGAGTCTAAAAGGTTCTAATTTAGATAATTTACCTATAAACTTAGGGAAGATAGAGCAGTTTTATAGAAACTAGTAAGGTAGGAAAGGTTAAAAAGCTATTTACCTATAGAACTACCCTTAGTTTTCTTCCTAAAAGCCAATAATAAAGAACTAGCTACTATATACCAGTAAAAATTTTAGAAATTTACAAACCAATTCTTTCCTTAGCTTCTAGAAGCAGATCTTAAAGATATAGAACAAGAGAATAGCTTTTTCTCTACCCTAGAAGGCTTGGAACCTTCTACAGAGAAGGAAATTAGCTAATTTATAAAGGTAATAGCCTTCTGGAAGGCCCCTAGCCTAGATAGTATCCTTAATAGATTTTTAAAAGCCTTAGAACCTTCCCTCTATAAACCAATATAAATCCTTATAGAGGGATATTAGAATTGGCAATACTATTTAAAGATCTTTAAGACTGCTAAAACAGTAGTTTTAAGAAAGCCTGGAAGACTAGACTACTCTATTACTAAGGTATAGAGGCCTGTAGTATTTCTAAATACCCTGGGAAAGGTTATAGAAGGGGTTATAGCTAGAAGACTCTAGAATATAGCTAAGAAATATAGCCTTTTTCCTACTACCTAATTTAGAGCTAGAAAGGGCTATTTAACTACCTATACTTTAGATCTATTACTAAGTACAATTAGAACTATATAGCAAGGGAATCTATTAAAGAGAGGTATAGCCTCTATTCTTTCTCTAGATATAACTAGAGCCTTTAACTATATTATTCTAGAAAGGCTAGTCTATATTCTAAAGAAAAAGAATATTCTAGAGTCTCTAGTAGGCTAGGTTAGAGACTTTATATAGAATAGAGCCTCTATTCTTTGGTTTAAAAATAAGGCTTCTAAAACCTTTAATATCTATACTAAAACTCCTTAGGGGTCTTATATATCTGTAATTCTATTTCTTTTCTATAATACTAAACTAGTAGATCTATGCAATCCAGAGTATTAGAAGGTATTAAGTATAGGCTTTAGTAATAATATAAATATTATAGCCTATAGAAAATTTACTAAACAGACTACTAGAGCCTTAAATAGAGTCTATAGAAGGTATATTGCCTGGGCAAAGAGGTATAGAGCTAGGTTTACCCCTAAAAAGTACTCTCTAATATATTTTTTAAGAAATACTAAAAGGTTTAACCTTAGAAAACTACTAGTTTTAAAGGGAACTAATATAACTATTTAACTATAAAAGAGTCTTAGAATTTTTAGTCTATTTCTAGATTCTAGGTTAAATTGGTTACAGCATTACAAAGCAATAGAGAGAAAATTAGCCACCTAAACCAATATATTGGCTAGGTTAACAGGCTCTACCTAGGGTATTCCATTGGAGGAAGGTAGACTACTATATAAAACAGTAGTTTTACCAGCAATTACCTATGCCTTAATAGCCTGGCATATACCTACCCTGGATAGAAATTCCAAAGGGTTAGCTAAAAAGCTAGAAACCTTCCAAAACAATACTTTAAGGATAGTTAGTAGAGATTTTAGAGCTACTCCAATCTATATATTGGAAACAGGCACTGGAATTGCCCCCCTAAACCTAGTTCTAGATACCTAGGTTACTCTATATAGAAGGAAAACAGTAGGCTCTAGAATTAAGAACCTTATTAAAGAAAAATACCTTGGAGTTTAGACAAAGCTTTAAGAACTAAGAAATTACTAATACTGGAACTAGCTTAATAGAAAGATTAGGTATCTAGAGAAAACTATAGAGAATTAGTGGAATCTCTAGCTAAGGAATAGACTAAGGCAAAAGAATAGGTCCTCTAGTAAATCTTAAGCTAGAGAGGCAATACTAGCTTTCTAGAGAAAGAAATAGAATAGAATTACTAGGGAACTAGACCTTAGAATTAATTACTACTACCTAACTCTAGATTCTAGACCTCTAAATCTCTATAGAGGTCTTTAAAAGGCTTAGTGCTCTCTAGCTATATAGCTTAGAACTAGAAAGATTGGTCTAGCTGCTTTTCTCTATAAATAAAGGGTTCCTGGCTATAATAGCCCTCTATGCTTTTGTAGAAGAGGTTAAGAGACTCCAGTCTATATTACTATATACTGTAAGAAATATACTCTTGAAAGGGAAGCCTTAAAGGCTTAAATAGGCTCTATAGACTTTAAAAGACTCTTGGAAAGTACAAAGGGAATTAACTACCTAACTAGATAGTAGCTCTAACAGAGAATTCTGCTACAGTTCTATTTAGTAAATTCTTTGTTCTATAGAATATAGAAGGTAGCCTGCTTGCTTGTATTGTATTTATTCTCCTTATTGTACTATTTTCTTCTACTTTTACTTTATTTTTCTATTTCTCTATCTCTTTCTTTTCTATATATTTCTACTATACCTCTCTTTTCTTTTCTTTGTATAGCTAAAATAGGCAATAGTTTTCCTTTATTATATACTAAAAGCCCTGTACTATCTACTCTCTTTATTAATTTTATTTTATTTAATTTTGTTTGTTTTGTATAACCTTTTGTATTCTTGCAAGTTATTTTGTTTATTGTTGCTCTATTTGTTTTGTTTTGAAGAACTGTCAATTCCTAACTGCACAGAAATACTGGGTAGGCTTAATGTTAAGAAAGCAGGCTCAATAAAGTATATATATACTAGTCTAGCAGCTCCCAATGGCCCTTAAGGCTCAGGGTGTATTAATTTATTATTATTATTAAATATATATTTTAATTACTTGGTTAGCTCTTTTAGTAGTACTATCTATCTTAGAGTAGTATATTGTTAAAAGCAGTTATTTTATCTATAATAGATATAACCTTCTATATCTCTTCTGTTATTTAGCTTTTGTTGCTCTATTTGTCTTGAAGAACTGTTAATTCCTGACTGCACAGGAATACTGGGTAGGCTTAATGTTGAAAAAGCAGGCTCAATAAAGTATGTATATACTAGTCTAGCAGTTCCCAATGGCCCTTAAGGCTTAGGGTGTATTAATTTATTATTATTATACTGTTGGTTTAAAATACTTCTGCAATATACTTAATACATTGAACTTGTGTTTTCCACTTGTTTTAGACCTAAGAAAGTTGCAGTTAATATTCTATAATAAATATACCTTTATACTTTAACCAGTATAAATTCCCTCTTAATATACCTTTATATTTAGGGCCGCGATAAAAATTGCCTCTATATAGTACAGCCTGGTTACTAATAACCTCTCTTGCAATAGAGAGGTATTTGCTAAATAATTTTTACAGTTAGAGGTGCATAGTTAAATAGTGCTAGGTAAAGCTAGTACTTGCAGGCTATATACAACACAGGACTACTAACTAAATAGATATAAAAACTATCTAAATATACTTTTAAAAGTAAATAACAGTAATTCCTGGTAAAGAATATATTAACTCTGCTTAATTCTCTTAAAAGGGGTAAAATAGAATATCTATAGTATTCTTGGGACCTTCTACTATAAATTCTCTATATATATACTATCTTGCCTAGACTATATATAACCAGAGTCCTTAGGGTTTTAAAATTAATTTAAACTACTATTAATAAAAGTTAGGGAGGTATATATTGTTAAGGAAGAATTTTAAGACATTGTTAAGTAATAGTCTTAAGACATTATTAAGGTAGAAGGAATAGATAGGGGCTTAGAGGTATAGAGGCTAGTAGGGGGTACAGAAAATTAGGTTAGACAGTAGCCAGGCTATAGTCTAGAATACTATATAGATAAAGGCCACTGTAGAGGCAGGCCTATACTAACTATATATACCAAAATATCCCTATTTCTATATCTATTTAAACTATAGAGAAACTAGAGACCTAAGTATAGAGAAGCTAGAAATCTAACTATAGAGAAGTAGCTAAACCAGGGTTTTAATAACTATTAGTATAGAATAATTAAGGAAAAAAAACAGGGTATTGGTTAGTAGAATAATAATACTTAGGCTATACTGCCTGGCTAGGGGTATAGTCTATATAAATCCTGCAAGATATAGTTAGCTCTATTAAGGAGAGATTTAATAGGGTAGTGCAAAGCAGTTAATATCTATAGGGTACAGTATATAATAGAGGTAATAGGGCTAGGACAGGCTAGCTAAAATACCTTCTATATAGCTTAAGAGAATAGATATATATATTGGTTTATAGAGAGAATCTATATAAGGGATTGGTATAGGCTTAAGAAGTAAATAGAGTAAAGGGTATAGAGAAAAGCTTTGCCTCTAGGCAGACCTTCTAAATTAAGAAGTTACAGTATAAGCTTTAGCAAGAGATATAGGGCCTTAAGGAAAAGTATAGTAGAGATTTACTACCTCTACTTATATTGTAGTTAGATTTACTTAGCTATAGTGTAATTTTACTCCTGCCTCTATACTTCTGTAGAAGAGGTTAAGAAACTCCAGTCTATATTACTATATACTGTAAGAAGTATACCCTAGAAAGAGAGGCCTTAAAGGCTTAATTAGACTCTATTAACTTTAAAAGGCTCTTGGAAAGTACAAAGGGAATTAACTACCTAACTAGGTAGTAGCTTTAATAGAGAATTCTACTATAGTTCTATTTAGTAAATTCTTTGTTTTATAGAATATAGAAGGTAGCCTACTTACTTATATTGCTTTTATTTTTTTTATTGTACTATTTTCTTCTACTTTTACTTTATTTTTTCTATTTCTCTATCTCTCTCTTTT
Source organism: Spiromastix sp. SCSIO F190 (assembly GCA_014805645.1). Classification (NCBI taxonomy): domain Eukaryota; kingdom Fungi; phylum Ascomycota; class Eurotiomycetes; order Onygenales; family Spiromastigoidaceae; genus Spiromastigoides; species Spiromastix sp. SCSIO F190. The sequence goes on along the minus strand of WXTY01000006.1, from coordinate 132,870 downwards.
CTATTTTATTCTATATATTACTACTGTACCTCTCTTTTCTTTTCTTTGTATAGCCAAAATAGGCAATAGTTTTCCTTTATTGTATACTAAAAGCCCTGTACTATCTACTCTCTTTATTGGTTTTATTTTATTTTGTTTGTTTTGTATAACCTTTTATATTCTTGCTAGTTATTTTGTTTATTATTGCTCTATTTGTTTTGTTTTGAAGAACTGTCAATTCCTAACTGCACAGGAATACTGGGTAGGCTTAATATTAAGAAAGCAGGCTCAATAAAGTATATATATACTAGTCTAGCAGCTCCCAATGGCCCTTAAGGCTCAGGGTGTATTAATTTATTATTATTATTATTATTACCTTTATATTTAATATTATAAGCTTCTTAGTGTACAGAGAACCTCTCTGGAGCTTTTCCTGTTAAAATTATATTAATTTAATGTATTATAGCTATTGGATATTGTCCCTAACTAAGCTCCTTCCTGGGCTGTTTTTATATACAATTTAAATTTAAATTCTGCAATGCAACAAGCTCTTCTACTTGCCACTGCTAGCTTAATTACTGCTTGTATACTATTTTTCTATGGAATCTCTAGTTTCTATAGTATTCTAGATCTCTAATCTCTTGTAAGCTTCTTCTATAATCTTACTATACCCTTTATATAGTATTTTTAGTAATTTCTATTATATTCTATCTTTACTTAGTATTTTTCTGCAATTCTATATTGTATACTTTCCGGGAGGTTCTGCTGCTTTTCGGGTTACAGGTTTTGCGCGATCTGGCCCCCTTATTGGTTGCTGTGTTGGGGCTTGGTGTTTGGTTGCTTACTGCCTTTATCTACCAATCCTCTATTAAAACTACTTTATTGCTTTTTCTTTTCTCCAGGTGCTGTAGTGCTGGCAGGTATAAATATTATCTTCTATATTGTCTATTTCTTTTTTTTTTATTACTCTCTATCTCTCTTATATTTCTCTCTATATTGTAGTCTATTTTGTTTGTAGTTTTGCTCTTTTTAATAGTGGCTCTAATATATACTTAGTTATAATATTGTATTGCTTTAGGTATTATTTTCTCTATTCTATTCCTTTTTACTTCTTGTATTTTATTTATAATATAAGTTACAATACCTTTCTTTACTTACTACTATTACTGTCTAGCCTTCTAGAATTCTTTTTCTATCTCTATACTGATTTCTGTGTATTTTTAGGGTTGTCTAATGGATTATAGCTAATTTAACCCCAGGCAAGCTAAGTTACAGGCTCTTTAGATTATATTAATTTACAGTATTGGCTATATATCTACTATAGTATACCCTTTATTTTGCTATGTTCTACTGTATTTCCTTTGCTTTCTGTCTATTGCTAAGCTATATCTATATAGCTGCTTTAGTGCCTTGTTACTAGAGTCTTTATCTTGCAGCTTTAATAGCTAATTTCTATTCTGCTACCCCCCCTTAGGTATCTTGTTCCCTAACTATATCTCCTGCTAGGACTCCTCCACTGGCTACTGTCTTACCCTCTAACTACTATTCTCTGGAGGGTAAGAATTGTACCCCTTTTTATTCTAGATCCCTATCTCTGCCTTCTAGTCTATTAATGGTTAATATTGTAGATAATAGTAAGACCCCTCTCTAGGTTACTTCTACTAAATCTTCTATATATTTTCTTTGTTGCTCTCTAGATTAGCCTACTCTATTTTAGAATTTCTACTCTAACTTTAGTAATTATTTTTACTTTAGCTTTAGTTTATTCTCTTGCTAATTCTTGCTTTATATTTAGCTAGGCCTAATTCTTCTCCTCTAGACAGTCTTTTTATAGATACTAAGTATAATAGACCCTTTTCTAATCTTGCACCCTTTGCTAATAATTATTTCCTTTATTCCAAGGCCTTTACTACTCTTCTCTATACTAATCTTACTGCTCTTGCCGCCTATTTTCCCTGTATATTTATCCATTGCTATATAGTTTTCTTTTGCAATAGCACTAAGTAACTTTAGTAGTTAGGTTACTTACTTAATCTTTCTAAATACTTTTATTTTACTTAGTTTATTTACAGTTTTTTTTAGAGACAGGCTACTTAGTTTACCCTCTTTAGTAGCCTACAGGTTACATAGGTGGAAAATAGAGAGTATAATTTAATTCTATAGTATACCTTTGCAGCTACTTTAATTACTTATGCTGTGCCTAATACCTATAGTTAAACTATTCTATTTTGTAATTGCTATAGTAAGGCTTTAATTATCTAGGACTGTAATTCCAGGGTGCTAGGGTATTAATAACCTAAGAATCTATTTATTTCTCTAGCTTTCTGGTTTCCTTATTATCTTTAGAATATAGAATACTATAATATTGCTAAGGTTTGGTTTAATTAGTATAGAAATTGGTTTAGTTAGAATTAGTATCTTACTTATAGCTTTTAGTAAATTACCTGGGCTACTAGCTTTGGTAATCTTTGCTTTCTTGGTAAGTATAATCTATATATAGCTGGATACTGCTATTTATATTATCTTTACTAGAACTTACCTTTTTATTTTTTGGATCTACTTTTTTATTTATTAGTTTCTATATACTTAGTTACTTTTATATAGTTTGTTTGCTGTTTACTTCTATATTCTACTTAATTTAAAGTTTACTGTTCTCTATAGTCTTTACTTTACTTTAATTTAGCTTGCTTACTTGCTTGCATTGCTGCTTGTCTACTATAGTACCTTCCTTTAATCTTCTAATTTAAGCTACTAATGCTGCTAAATCTTTCTCTTCTAGTTTTACTGGCCCTGTTTTTTTTACTCTACTGTCTATTTAGCCTTCCCCTGACACTTCTATTCCCTGTTACTGTTAAGATTGTAGTGGTGGTTCTCTAATAAAGTATTACTATACTTGCTGTACTTTCTGTTAGGCTATATATACTGCTTCCAATACTGCTTCTATCTTTTGTGCATGGCCTAATACTACAGGCAGACAGGCCTGTCTTAACTATTTAGGTGTAATTAATTATATAGATTGCTGCAGCAAGCACTGCATAGCCTATTATACTGCAAAGGCTATAGCTATAGAGACTGCCTAGAGTATAGTTTGTTATTACAGTGTCTATTATACTGGACCCCTGCCTAATAATTATGTTTGTTAGTGCAATGCCTGTTAAAAGAATTAGATCTATGCCTGTTCTATACTGTATAGTTACTTTATATCTATAGAGCTTCCCCTCTGTACTTTTTGTGCTGCTAATATACCTTCCCAGCCTCCCCTCTGTTTACTCTGTACTAATTATAGAGAGGGCTTTAACAGTCCCTCTTCTAACTTCTCTAATTAACCTCCCCCTATAACTAAGCCTTCTTCTCTAGTTTACTGTCCTCCCTGTACCTAAAGAGCTTGTTGTTATTAGTAGTAGCTTTATATCTTAATCTTAGGTTCTTGGGCTGGGGTATTGCATTGGAGGCCTCTGGATCTTGGATCTATGTTACGGCAGGCATCCCTGGGGTCTTCGTTGCGTGGTTTGTCACCTTCCTTTTGGTTTCGTTATCCTTCCTTGAGGTTCGTTGCCGTGTCTTAGAGGTTCGTTGCCGTACCCGACAGGTAGAGGAATAGGAGGTTCTTTGACGAAGTTCCCGTAAGGAAATTACCTAGGCAGGTCAGGACGGGTTAGCGTTGTTCCAGAACCAGAAGCTTGGCATATATAAACCCCCTAGAAGTTTGCCAGCTCTGTTCCTCTTCTTTCCTTTCCTTCTTCAGCTTAGAGTCTTCGTTTCTTAGGTAGAATGAGATTCCTTGTTTCGTTTTTGACCTTGCCTTTACACTACTCTAAGCTCACTCTCTCTCACGCGTTCGAAAGGGACCTCTTGTCTGACTTCTTGTCGAGACATACTGGGGACCAAGAGTAGACGCGTCCTTATTCAAGAAAACTTTCTTTGAGACCACGGAACAGCTGTTCAGACATCGTTGGCCCCTTGTCAACATCGTCCAAGCTTGAACGTGTCTCACCAACATTTCGGGACGTCACCGCTGCCCACAACATGGCGCGACCAAGTGACAACGGCGGATCAGAAGGATCCAACAATGACGACCAGCGCAAGGGGAAGCGCGTTTCGTTTGCAACCACTGAGGAAGCTGTGAAGAGGGGTATTGAAGGAGTGACCTCTACCCTTACCTACGAATTTTTTCAACAGCTCCACAAGGAAGACGACAGGAAGCTGTTTGACGATATCACAGCAGACCTTGAGTTCTATGAGAACCACATTAACGAACTGGAAGATTCTTTTCAGCAGAAGGCTGACGAGGCAGAATCTTATCGTCAGCGGTGGGAGGACGCCACTGCCTATGGACGAACCACACTTGGGGAAGTCAAGCGTTTGACGAAGGAAATTGCAGAACTGCAGGAAGCCGCCAGCAGGGGTGGCGCAGGCCGACAGTCTGAAAAGATCCCAGATCCTCCTGTCTTCAACGGCGAAAAAGACGAGGATTTCGAAAATTGGATAGACCTAATGAAAGGTAAGCTCCGTGCTAACGAGGATCGTTACAACACCAACATGCTGCGAAAGGCATACATCCGTGGGCGTGTCGCGAAGGATGCGGCCGACTTCCTGCGTCCCTATTACGAAGAGGATGACGAGCTGTTCGCGGAAAGCTCCGACGATGTCTTGAAGGCGTTGATTGCCAACTTCCGAGACCCCAACCGCAAGGAAAATGCGAAGAACAATTTCAACCGCCATTACTTCAAGAAGGGAGACGATTTTCACGCGTTCTTGTCGAATTTCAACCGCCTTGCTCGCGACGCTGGGGTTGCCCGCGACAACTACAAGTTCGAATTGAACCGTCGTTTGCACACCGACCTGGCGAAGGCCGCTGTGAGCCACTACATCCAGGACGGCACCTTCCAGGAGTTTGCCACCGCTTGCACCTCACTTGAGCAGAACCTGGCACGTATCGATGAACGCTCAAACCGCTACCGAAGCAATGGGCGAGGAGGACGCGGAGGTGACAAAGACAAGGAAAAGGAGAAATCGAAGGAAGAAGGGAAGCCCCCAGGAACCAGTGGCGACGACAAGGACCGAAAACCAAGGAACCGTGAGGATGTTGAGTGTTACAACTGCGGGGAGATGGGCCACTTCTCCCGAAACTGCACCAAGCCGAAAAAGGACTATGCGGGCAAGATTGCAGAGCTAGAGGAAAAGCTTGCGAGGCTGGAGCAGGGAAAAGACGACCTCTAGGAGCAGTCTCCGTCCTAGAGGATTCGCGTGTAATAGATCTCGTTGAGGTTGATCTGAGTCAGTTGTTAGGAGGAAACAGTTTTCATGTTAATTGTAGATTAGCTCGGAATGGATACTGCGTTTCAACTTCTGCACTGGCTGACACGGGAGCAAATGGTTACCTTTTCATTGACGCTAGGTTAGCAATCCAAATGGCGGAACGATTCAATCTTCGGACGGAACGATTGAAGACTCCTTGTCGTGCAACAGGGTTTGACGGCAGGGAAGCCCCCAGGGCCACCCATATCATTCGACTGGACCTGGAGGTGAGTGGGCGACGAGTACCGAGACAACCCTTCCTTATCATGCAGCTAGGCAGCTACAGCGTGATCCTGGGACGACAGTGGTTCTCGGATTACGACATCTGGCTGGACGTTCGGAACCGGCGGCTGATCTGGCCAAATGACAAGGAAAGGGTCGACAAGGAGAAATTTGAGCTGCCGAAACAGTCGGGAAGGGAGATAACAATTCTTCGACGAGATATGTCGTTGCCAAACACAAACCCCGAGCATCAGAAGGATGTTGAACATCGGGAAAGGCTATTCGAGGAAGAGGACAAGATAAGGACGCAGCCAATGGAACCGGAGAAAGGATCCACTAAGGTGGGCGCAGCTAGGACATCGTCGCCGAACTTGGCTCCAACGCCCTGGAGACCCAGGCAGACCGAGGCAGGGAACTCAAGGTTAGCTCTACGAAAGATGGACAGGGCACTATCGGAAAAGAATCAACCCCCAGACGACAAGGAACCGCCAAGGAAGACCCGGGGCAAGGAGCGAGACCAACACCGACCAATAACGATCGATGTTGCAATGATTGGAGCAGCTGGCATGAATCGAAACCTGAGGCAGGAAGGCACGGAGGTCTTCTCGATTAGTATGTACGAACTGGACCAACTCATCGACCTGCGGTCAGGGAAAGCGGAGCGGGATAAGGAACGCGACAGGGAGGAAGCAGAGCTCCAGGCAGCCTTAAAGAAGGTGCTTCCCGAATGTTACAGGGAATACGAGGATGTATTCTCAAAGAAGGCTTCCGACGAATTGGCCCCGCACCGTGACGAAGCAGAAATGAAGATCGAGCTCACCGGCCCGAATACCCTGACGTTCAGCCCACTGTACAAGCATACACTGGAGGAGTTGGTCGAGCTAAAACGCTACCTGGTCGACAACCTGGATAAGGGCTTCGTGGTGCCAAGCGCCGCTTCGTACGCCGCCCCAGTGCTATTCTCTCGAAAGGCGAACGGCGGACTGAGGTTCTGCGTGGACTACCGAAAGTTGAATGCACTGACTAGGAAAGACCAGTACCCCCTGCCATTGATTGACGAGTTATTGCAACGGATCGGCACAGCAAAAATCTTCTCGAAGATAGACATACGACAGGCTTTCCACAAGGTACGGATCAGCCCCGAGTCCGAAGACCTTACCACGTTCCGGACGCGTTATGGGTCCTTCAAATATCGGGTAGTTCCTTTCGGCTTGACGAATGGCCCGGCCGTGTTTCAACGATGGATAAACGGTCTCTTCATGGATTGCCTCGACAAATTCCTGACCGTCTACCTGGATGATATCCTGATCTATTCCGAGAACGAGGACGAGCATATCCTGCATGTAAAGACGGTGCTGGCGCGGTTACGAAGTGCTGGCTTGCAGGCCGACCTGAAGAAATCCGAGTTCCATGTAAAGAGGACAAAGTACCTGGGATTCATCGTTACGACTGAAGGCATCGAGGTTGACCCCGACAAGGTGGAGGCTGTTAGGAAATGGAGTGCCCCGACCACGGTGACTGGCGTCCAGTCTTTCCTAGGGTTCTGCAACTACTACCGACGCTTCATCGAGGAATACGGACGAATAGCTCGACCACTGAACAAGCTGACAAGGAAAGGCGCGCAGTTTATATTTGACGCCAAATGCTGGGACGCATTCCGCCTGCTCAAGAAGCACCTGTTGTCCGCCCCGATCCTGAAGCACTACGACCCTGTGCTGGAAACGAAGCTTGAAACTGATTCGTCGGAGGGGGTGGTCGCTGGGGTCCTTTCACAGCTCCACAACGATGGTTTCTGGCACCCCGTCGCCTACTTCTCGAAGACGATGGCACCGGCGGAATCCAATTATCCGATCCACGACAAGGAATTGCTTGCGATCGTAGCCTGCATGAAGGAATGGCGGTGCGAATTGCAGGGGCTGCATGGGGACCGTCCCATAAAGATATACTCCGATCATAAAGCCCTGGAATACTTCATGACGAAACGCCAGCTCAACATGAGACAGGCTGGGTGGGCGGAATACCTCTCGAGGTTCAGGTTCGTGATCCAGTACCGCTCAGGGAAATCTAATGGATTGGCAGACGCGCTGTCCCGACAGGAGGACATACTAGGAAAGCAGCAGGAAGGCCGCGAAGAGTATCGAAAGCAAGTTATCCTGTCCCCTGACCGCCTCTCCACGGAGGTACGGGAAAGCACCGAGGAAACGACCCAAAACCAGATCGCGGTGCTCGACACTGAATTCACGCTGATGGACCGGGTCCTACAACGAAACAGAGAGGATCCTGAACTGGAGGTATACCGAAAACAAGCCCAGGGAAAGGACAGCTCACCATGGGAGCTCTCACAGGGGTTGCTGCTGCACAACGACCGTCTGGTGGTGGCTAAGGACGATGAGGAGCACCTGCATACGAGGATCCTGGACGAGATTCACCGCCAGCCAATGATGGCGCACCCGGGCCGAAACAAAATGAGGAAGATCGTCATGGAACGTTACTATTGGCCAGGGATGGGGACTGACATCAACCGCTATGTGGACAACTGCCGTACCTGTAAAAGAACTCACGCCCCAAGGGACTTGCCACCAGGACTGCTTAAGCCGCTGCCGGTTCCCGACCGACCGTGGCAGGATATCGCAATGGACTTCATGACACTGACGCCGGACAAGCATGGTTACGACACTGTCTTTGTGGTGGTCGACCGCCTGGGGAAAAGGCCCCGTTCCATACCTTGTACAAAGAAAACAACCGCAAGGGAGATGGCTCGCTTATTCGTCCAGTACATCCTACCGGAACATGGGGTCCCCCGCACGATTGTCTCGGATCGCGGTCCGCAGTTCGTTTCAGACTTCTGGTCGGAGCTATGCAGGATCCTTGGTATTAAACAGAAACTTTCGACAGCGGCCCACGCCCAGACCGACGGACAGACAGAGGTAGTGAACCAGCACCTGGCAATGCGCCTTCGTCCATACGTAAACCACTACCAGGACGATTGGTCGGAATGGCTTCCAATCATTGACTTCGCCGCTGCCGCACTACCACACGATTCGACGGGCCTTTCTCCTTTCCAGGTCGAGCAAGGATTCCAGCCCCGGCTGAGTTTCGACTGGCAAAACCACAACGAAGAAAGAACGACGCCGAAGGAAAGACTGAACCGCGGAGAAGCTGATAGGTACGCCCGACGCATGAACGAGATCTGGGAATTCGCACGGACGAGCATGCGGGAGGCCCAAGAAAGGATGAAGACACAGGCGGATAAGCACCGCAGGGAATCGGATTTCCAGGTTGGGGACAAGGTCTACATGAAAATGACGAATTGGCGGACAGGACGACCAACAAGGAAACTCGATAACCAGATGAGTGGACCATGGGAAATCCTGAGGAAGGTCGGCGAATCGTTCGAGCTCAAACTACCAGAGTCATTTCGTATCCACCCTGTTATCTCACCAGACAAGCTACGAAAGGATCCCGACAACCCGTTGCCAGGACAGACGCTTGATGAACAATCCCCGATTGAGGTAAACGGCGACCTCGAATACGAAGTCGAAGAGATACTGGCGTCGAAGCTCCGGTACAGGAAACTGTGGTACCGTGTGAAGTGGGCTAACTGCGACGACGATCCTGAATGGTACCCCGCCACGAATTTCCGAAACAGCGCCGCCGCCTTAAAACGATTCCACGACAAGAATCCTTCGTGGCCAGGACCGCCTAGGAACTTGCAATACTGGCTCGATTGCGCCGCCAAGGACGAAGATGCGGAGGAGCGGGACGACGACGGTCGCGAGTTGGAGGACCAACCCGCCGCTCGGGGGGGGTAATGTTACGGCAGGCATCCCTGGGGTCTTCGTTGCGTGGTTTGTCACCTTCCTTTTGGTTTCGTTATCCTTCCTTGAGGTTCGTTGCCGTGTCTTAGAGGTTCGTTGCCGTACCCGACAGGTAGAGGAATAGGAGGTTCTTTGACGAAGTTCCCGTAAGGAAATTACCTAGGCAGGTCAGGACGGGTTAGCGTTGTTCCAGAACCAGAAGCTTGGCATATATAAACCCCCTAGAAGTTTGCCAGCTCTGTTCCTCTTCTTTCCTTTCCTTCTTCAGCTTAGAGTCTTCGTTTCTTAGGTAGAATGAGATTCCTTGTTTCGTTTTTGACCTTGCCTTTACATCTATAACTGTTTAGTGCTCTAGCTGTAATGCCCTCTATTAGTAATCTAAGCTAAAGAGCCAGCCTACTTCCAGGCTATATACTAAGTACTGCAAGAATAGTAGAATTAATACTTAGACTAGTAGTACTTTTCTATATAGTTTATCTAAGAGCTCCCTACTATATTGCCTATTTTCTAGCAAGGATTCTAATTTAGCCTTTTTCTTTAAAAATATTTATTCTTTAAATTTTAATCTTTTCTTTACCTCTATTAGTATATATTAGCCTACTTATCTTTCTTATATAGAGTATACTTATATCTATTAGATCCAGGGTTCTATATATTATTAAATAGGTCCTTTAAATTCTACTACTATACCTTCTCTAGTATTTACTTAGCTCTATTTCTTGGATCCAAAGGAGGCTGCTACTTATTGTATTAGCAATATATAATTTAAGAATTGTTGTTATTATCTACTAAATTAACTAGATACTTATATTTATAAGAATAATCCTTATATCTATATATTGTATTAGGCTTACTCTTTACTTCTTTAGAATTCTAATATTAATTATTATTGTTTTACCCCTTAACTTTAGCTAATCTTTAATAAAGCTGCTGGTCACTGTTATAATCTCCCCACTACTAACAATAAGATTGCTGCATTTCTTTCTAATGTTACTATTCCCTATAAATATAAAAAGAAGTCTTATTGTAATATCTATTTATATCTTTAAGATACCCCTTTCTTTGGGTGTAATTTCTTTCTAGAGGAACTCCACTACCTTAATCCTTCTATAGAGGTGCTGGAGATATATCTTGCCTTAAATTCTCCCCAGAAAATAACTTTTATTTATTATAATTACCTATTGTTTCTACCTCTATCTTATACTCTTTTCTACCCCTATAGTGGTATAGGTTATAGTTATAGTGCTTCTTTAGTTAGTTTTACTTTAACCAGTTGGTTCTCTTCTAGTTTATAGCTTTTAAAGGTATACACTAACTTTTATATAGTTTCTAGGCCAGGGATATATCTACAGTAATCTTACTATTGCAGCCCTCTACCACTACCTTATATATACTTGTGCTTGCTTATTTAACCTTGCCTATTATAGAAGAACTCTCTTTTAACAGTGGTTAGTGGATCTTTGGGTTTTAGTTAAAAATAGCTATCTGGAGTTTCTCTATTATAGCTAGAACAAAATCTATACTGGTTAATATAGTCTATCTAAGCTATAGCTGCAGAATAACACTGTTAATTCTAAAAATACAGGTAGATATATTCTTCCCTCTACTTTTATTGGTGGTGTATATTAGTGTTGCAAGGCCTATTAGGGTTCTATAGCTCTTGTATACTACTTTTAAAAGCTAGGTCTCTTTATTACCTTTACTATAAATCTAGATTGGCCTAAAATTACTGCAGAATTAATTTATAGTAGTAATAGATATTCTCTGCAGCATTGGTCTAACTATTCTAACTTAGTAGTGTATATTTTTTTATATAAAGAATAAGCTTCTACTTAAGGAGATTTAGAATAGTATCTTGGGAAAATATCTTGCTTATATCTAAATAATTAAGTATTAGAAGTACAGTCTTCTATATTCTTATACTCTCTACTGGCTAGATAAGAATTTTAACTCTGTTAAAGCCATTAATTAAATTATCTCTGCTAAGGTGCCTAATCTATTCTATCTTTATAGTTAAGAACTCTACAGTACTGTTACAAAGTAGATACTTTATTGTCCCTGTGTAGGTTATAATTCCAATGCTCCTTGCTGTAAGAAAAATCTTTATAGAGAGCTATTATATACTAAATAGTTCTCTTAACCCTTTACTAATTAAACCCTTATTTATAAGGTACAGTATCCCCAGTATTGGTGTTCTGCTAACAGTTAATAGTTTACCTATATATATACTTAATCCAATAGCTCCAAGGGTCCTTCTATTTCTGTTGGAAACAAATAGATTATCCCTTATAATCTATATCTATACTGGAAGTACAAGGCTTACATTAATATAGAGATCTATATTAATATTGGTTCTATTTACTATATCTACAAGTATATTTATAAGGGAACTAATTGTGCCACTATTTAATTTAATGCTGGTTTGGATAAGCTTAAGGAATACATTAGTGGTTACTATATTGGAGTAACTAAGACTGCCTAGTGTCTGTTTAGCTTTTACACCCAGGACTACAAACTATTTAATATAGGTTTGGTGGTTTATCTACCAAATTAGCACTAGGTCTATTATAATTTAATGCAGTCCCCTAAGAAAATTTAGAAATAGATAAACTAGTAGACCTTCTATCTTCTAGCTTTCTTTAAGTATAATGTTAAAAATCCTTGGAAGAATCTCCTCTATTAAAAAATACCAAAGCATTATTACTGGCATTAGAAGGATAAAGTATAGAGGCTATAGAAGTCCAAGAAGAAAAAATATACTTAAATTAGTTAAATATTTTCCCTTTCCCCTTTCTATAGTAATATCTACTATCTTTGGACAATACTAGGTACTATTTAAAGCCCTAAGGGGTTTATAGATTTTTTTATAGTTAATAGGGTTTATTATTTCTCTTTTTAGGAGGCTTGCTACGCACGTGGTATTATTCCTTGCAATAAGGAGTGGCTCCATTGTTTTAAAAAAGCTATACAGCTAGAGACCAGTGCTATTTTATATTAAATATTAATCTCTGCCTTGGTGTATACTAATCTAAATAATGTAGCTAAAATATAGAACTAGTTTGTAGATCTTTTTACTAATAATCTAGCCTTTTTAATTGTATCTTCTTCTGCCAGTTATAAATATTCCTTAATATAGTTAGAGCAGGAAGCTAGATATAACCTTGGCCTTTAGTTACTCTGGAAAGACCTTGAGGCTAAGGGTGTAGATAAAGCTATTAGTGCTACCTTTGGCTTACTATATCTACAGTATATATAGGAACTATTTAATGCTAAAAACAGTCTTATTGCCCAGGAATTAGATTATAATTAACAGTAACTTATAACTTTTATAGTAGAGTATAAAGCTCTTTTAAATAAAGATTAGTATACTGTATATAATTTTATTCTCTAGGCCTTTTACTATAATCCTACTAATGCTTGCTTTTTCCTTAATAGACCAGGGGGGATAGAAAAGATATTTCTTTACTATACTCTCTATAATTAACTCTACTCTAAGGCCAAGATTGTTCTCTATATTGCTAGCACTGGAATTACTGCTTAGTTACTTCCCAGGGGTTATACTGCTTACAAATACTTCTGGGTTTCTATTAATATTTAGCCAAACTTAATATATAACTTAAGCTAAGGAACTATTTATACTAAGCTTCTAAGGCAGGCTAATCTTTTTATCTAGAATAAAATACCTATAACCAATTGCCTTATATTTAATGCAGTTAACTGTTTGTTATATAATTTATATACTAATCTTCCAGGGGGGAGAAAACCCTTTGGTGGCTTACCTATTGTATTTAGTGGTAATTTTTAATAGACTTTACTGGTTATTTAGTTTGGTTTATATTAGGATATTGTTAATGCCTGTATACAGTATATAGCTATCTAGAAAGATCTATATATTCTTTGTCTTACCAAGAATATATAGCTAAATAATTTTATAATACCAAAGAACTAGTTCTTTGCTAATTAGCTAGTAAAGATATTTTATTCTTCTAATCTTTAGGGGTAAATTTCTATTCTAGAAATACTCTCCTGGACTACTTTACTATCCTTCTTTATTTAATCTATCTTTCCTAACTTCTATAATTTCTACCACCAGCTTGGTTACTTCCAGGGTTAAGCAATTTTAACTCCAAAGAATGCCACTGTTACTACTATTAATAACTAACTTATTAATTAGCTTCCTGGAGACAAAACCTTGCTTCTTGCTGTAGATAAGTACAAGCAGAATAATAACCACAATTATAAAGTTACCTAAGAGCTTATATAGTTACTTAATTATTTTAGTATTTCTCCTGCAGAGCTCCGCCTTAAACCCTATATACTAATTATATTAATAAAAAATCTAGATCCTTGGCATAGTCTTTATAATAGCTTATAGATAGTAGTTCTCTAGATCTCTACTTAATATCTAAAAGTTTGCTTGGATAGGGGCCTGTTTAATAGTAAAATCTACTTACTATACTGCACTAAACTATCTAGTAGTGCCACTAACTTTCTCTTTATAATTTATTAACTGCAGTTTCCTGTACAACCGGCATTTACAATAACAATAAACAAAGCCCAGGGTTAATCTTTTAATTATATTGGTGTTAATCTCTGTGCCCCTGTTTTTATATATAGACAGTTGTATATTGCTCTTTCCTGGGTAACTAATGCCAACCAAGTTTCTATTCTTATAAATAAGAATAATACCCCTAAGGTAACTAATAATATTGTCTTTTCTAAGGTTCTTTAGTTACTTACTTCTTAATTATCTCTATTTTAGTATCTTTGTTGTTAGCTTTCTTTACTATGTCTACTTAAAATTAGACCTTTTACTGTGGAAGTGTTTTCCTTGTAGTTAACTATATTATTGATAAATTAAATACATAGAACCTGTACTTTATTGGTATTAAAGATATAACTCTATATTGCTTAATTCTATTTATAATTTCTAACAAGGAAATTCCATTCAATATTATATTCCAAAACTATAATAGTATTAGCTACCCCCCTGGCCACTTTGTACACTGTAAAGGAATACTCTCTGTAGACTATAATTCTACTGGAGAACTAACTCTTGCCTTTAAAGCCTGCTTAGCTAGAATTTAACCCAGTCCTGGCCTTCCTAACTCTAATAAGTATCTTAATGCCTGCATTAGCTTCTATAATCCAGTATTTACTACTGTTGGACTTATTATAGCTTGGTGCTTTAAATATAAACCCAATTGCCTTTTTACTGTAGATATATAGATCTAGCAGGGCAGGGAAGGTAGCCAGTTAGTTTTCTGTACCTTTTAGTTATACTTTGTTTTCCCTGGAACCCCCTATTGGCAGTATACTTCTTTGCCTTAAGTTAGTTAGTAGATTTTTGTAGAGGGGGAATTAATTAGTTAGTTTAAAGGTAAATTAGGCTATAATACTCCTTACTTAGTAGTTTAAAACTTTGCCTTTTTGCCTGCAGCTAACTAACCTACTGCAGATATACCTAGCTTGGCCTTTAGTAGTAGTACTACTACTACTACTCCTTGGTAGGTTCTAAGTAGATTTATAAGTATTGTTAGTAGAATTTATTAGTACTAATATAGTTATACCTTAGTAAAATATAGTTCTGCAAGACCAAGACTTTTAAGACACCTAATAAGGCTACCAAAATATCTACTAATACTACTTTTAATACTACTAGCTTGTAAGCTAATATTTTAGTAGCTACTAATTCTTCTAATTACCCTCTTGCTAAACCCTAATACAATCTACTGTCTTTGCTGTTATCCCCTGTCCCGGAAGAACATAGTTGTAATAATAATAATAAGGGGAAGGATAATAAACTTTCCTGTAAGTAGTCCCAAGCTTAAGGTAGTTCCAAGTCTCTAAAGTTAAAGAAAAGATACTGGGTTAGCTCTAGCTTAGAGAAGTTAGTTTCTATACCCTCTCCAAAGAGTAAAAGGCCCTGTACAATCTCTATAGCTTTAAGCAGCAGTAACCCTAATTTAGAGAGCTCTAACAGTAATGCAAGCTCTACTTTTAGTTAGTATTTACTAATATATTCTTACAGGTAATAATACAAAAGGCAAAAAGTCTATAAAACTATACTAGAAGTAGTAGATTAATTACTTTAAATTCTTAATTTCTGTCTTTACTCTCTGTAATCTCCCCTTAATATAGCATTGGTACAGTACTGCTTTATAGATAAATAAGGTTAGTCTATTCTCTATCTATTTTAATTTGCACCTGTAGAAGCCCTCCAATTGTTTAAGTAGTTTAAATTAATAAGGGAATGTAAATTAAAATAAAAATAGAAAGATTAGTATTACAGCAGTATATATAGTATACCGCCCAAGCTAAGCTTGTTCTACTATATATATATAGTTTTAGTATAGTATTTGGTATTCTTTTAACTGCTCTTTATACTTACCCCTTTTTAATTTGCCTGGCAGTAAGTGCATGCTAATAACTAGTTATAGAATTAATATTATAGTTAATCCTTGTTTATAGCCCCTTATAGGGGTCTTTGTTTCTGTACTAGCTTTTAATTAGGAGAAAGAGTTTAGTATACTTCTGGCTGTATCCACCCCTTCTACTGTACCTCCCTGCCCTGCCCCCTCTTGCTACCACTGCCTTGGGTGTCTTGCCTGGGACCCCAAGGTAGTATATATACCAGCCAGCCCCTACACCTGTTGCTACAGTCTCTATACCTATAGGTATAGAAACTATATTTTAGTATATATATTTTAGAGAGTTTAGAGAAGGTTAGAATATTGGAAGGTACTAACTAGATACTAGTTACCTATACCCCAGTACAGAAAGTAGCTTTCTAGGCAGTGCAAGCTACCTAGAGGGTTATACAGGGTAATTATAGAGTATAAACCTAGTTTAACTAGTAGATTAAAATTAGGTTAGCTATAGCCTCTACCTTTATTTTTACTTTCTACTACTATATTTTTTTGCTGGCCCTAGCTACCTCTAAAGGGCTTTTTATATACCTCCTTAGGGGGCTATTTTTCTATATATATAGTATAGGTATATATTTCCTTTGTTACCCCTTGGCTATTATATAGGTTACTAACTATTATATAGTTATTTTTACACTGTAGTACACCCCTTTAGGGGTTATAGAGACTAGTTTAGTGCCCTACAGGGCTTAAGTAGTTATATATATAGCCCTTTAGGGTATTATTTTTCTATACCCTTTAGGGCTTTTAGGTAGTTTTTTTAGTATCTCTAGTATAATTTAAAAGAGTTTTTCTTCTAGCTTAACTTTCTATATATAGCTTATAGCCCTTGTAGGTATATAATTCTTTCTCTATATAAATATTAGTATATTTAACTTAGTGCTTAACCTTCTTAAAAACATATAAAAAACCCTAGAGGTATAGGGAAAAAATATAAAAAAAGTATATATTGTATTCTAGTTAAGGTCTATTATATTCTATACCTAGTTATATAGTTAATATACCTAAGTATTTCTATTAAGGCTATTTATTTTCCCCTGGATATACTTAAGTATTTTCTATTAAGGCTATTTAGTTTTATATAGATATATCTAAGTATTTCTATTAAGGCTAACTATTTTTCTATAGATATACCTAAGTATTTTCTATTAAGGCTATCTAGTTTTACCTGTATTTATTTATATATTGGGTGCGCCTGGCTTTTCTTCTAGGGTACTTGGAATTAAATTTATTTACTAAATTATATATATTCTCCAGGAATTCTTTAGACTTCCAGGAATCTTTACTGGGTGGATATTCTTTCTAGTGCACTAGGTATTATACCTTATTGTAGTGTATATATTTATCTAAAACCTGTTTAACTTTATATTCCTTTTATATATTAACTAGCACTGGACCCTGCATGCAAATTTTATTCTCCCCTTTCCCAAAATAGGGCTCCAAGAGCAAAATATAAAATATAGAATAAATTTACTAGAATTAAGGTATAAGCTTTAGCTTATAGAACTGTTTGCCCTATTTATCTATAATTTAAAAAGGCCCAAGCTATCTATATATAAGTTTAGAACTTAGTTACACTATAGAAATATTCTTTATATATAATATAACCTAGTTACTAATTTTAAAGCTCTTAGCTTTATAATTCTTGTTATAGTAGTACTTTTATAGCTTCTATACTCTATATAAAATATTCTTTAGAAGAATTCTATTTTCTTCTATTCTATATATCTACTGGACTGTATCTTGCAATTCCCCTTCTATAGAAGGCTTAGTATCTATATTAGTATATAATTTAATGTTCTTCCCTAGTATAGCTTCTGCTAAAGTTAAGCTAGTTATACTGTACTTAGAACTATTGTAGGCTATTTGCACCAAGGGCAAGAGTATAGCCTAATTATTTTGCAAGAAATTTAAATAACAGTATAGAAAGTACTTTAGTACTTAGTTCTAGTACTTAGTCTATCTATTAGTTTATAGATAGAAAGCTATTGTAAGCTTGCAGTATACTTTTAGGTAATAGTAAAGTATAGTAAAAAACTTTCTAGCAAAGACCTTTATATAATTAGTAATAATTCTATATAGTATTCTATAGTTCTTTACCTAGTTACTTAAAAATACTTCTATAATATACTTAGTACTTTAATCTTTATATACTGGCAAGTACATTAACTACTTTATAAATATATCTATAATAACAAGAATTAAATTATATACCTTCCCCTCTATCTCTAATAGAGGTAGCTTTATAATAAAGTCTATTATAATATTTTTCTACAGTACTTATATAGGTGGAAGCAGTTTTAATTTACTATATAGTTTATACCAGTGTACTTATATATATTGGTATATATTACATTGTTATATATATATCTAAATATTAGTGTATATATTATACCAATAATATTTATACCTAATACTCTTAAAGGTATATACCTCTCTAAAATATCCCCTAAGTAGATTATTATAGTTAATATATATAATCTTGTCTTTTAGGGTTAAAACCAGTAGGACATAGATATAACCTTTAAATCTAAGTAATTAGGTTACTTTAATTACCTAGAATAAATACTTAGCTTTACTAGTATAGCTATTCCCTAGTTTTCTATATATTTCTGCTCCAAAGGTATTCCCTTGTTGTAAATTTTAAAACACACACCGGAAAGCGAACTCAGTCAATTCTTGGAATTTTACATTGAAAATAGATTTAATTGAAAGCCCGTCTCTTATAGAGGCTACCATCCAAATTTTAGGGCAATTGGCCCAGTATTGGTAGCACTGTTAATAAAAAGGTAATTTTACCAATCCATTAATAGAAGAGGGATATCTCCCTTTACTACACCACCAATATTAGTCTAAATCTTCTAAAAATTGGATACTGCATATATCTATATTAGCTAACCAATATACCCAAATTTTAGAACTGTATAACTAACATTGCCTTTACAAACCACAAGCAAAAAATTTTTATTCTAAACCAGTAACTCTGGTATTCCCAGCCACTTGCGCCAAGTACCTTTTCTGCACTATACACTACAAATACTATACAAACTGCAGGAGTAGTACCCCCCTTTTATTGCTTTAGTAACTAACCTCCCTACCAATCTTTTCTACTCTCCTTACTATACCCAAAAGGCTTTACTATAGTTTATATTGGCCTTAGTCCTGTTCCTGTAATTACAGGCTTAAACAAGACTGCTTAGTTTAATAGTTCTCTGCAAAGACTATTACCTAGTTTGGCTATTTTAGGTCTATAAAATAGAATATACTACCTTTTACTAGTTTTAACTTACTAAAACTAGTCTAGTTCTACTAGTAAACCTAGTTTAGCCCAGTATTAGTTAAGAACTAGCTCTATTCCTTAGGGAGACCTTTTTCTTTGTTTAGTTCTTTCTTGCTGGCTCTAGTTCTGGAACTTTAGCTAGATTAAGGTTTTTCTCTGCTTTTCTAGACTAAAAACAGAGGTATTAGCACTGCCCCTTTTTCTTTAACTACTATTTTATATTTACTAGTTATATACCTATTTCTATCTCTACTAGTGCCTTGGTAGTATAGCTACTGGTACAGTAGCTTTAGATTTAGATATTTCTAGTTAGTTTTTAAAGTTTTCCCTCCAAAGAAGCTTCTGGGATTAGTAATTCCCCTCCAAAATAAATTACTACTAGAATAGCTCTTAGAGCTTAATTCTAGAAATTTCTCCCCTTTTTATATATACTACTCTTTTTTCTTTTGTAAAGTTTTCTGTATTTTTCTTAAAAAGGCATTTAGTTTACTAGTTCTCTCTAAAAACTAGTAAAGTATAGTAAGCTTGCAAGGCAATTTACCTTAGTTTACTACTTCTAAGCAAAAAGATAGTACAAACAGCCAGAATCCTTTCTCTAGCTAGCAAACCTAGTATTTCTAGCTAAAATACCTACCCTATTAAATACAGGCAGCTTCCAAAGCTTAGGGAAGAGTCCCCAGAGAATTAAAGCAAAGCCAGTAAACCCAAAAGCTAGAAATTTAGCTTAAAAAAGAAAGAACCTTAGCTAGGCTATTATAACTATACAAGAAGGAATTAACTTAGTTCTTTAAGACCTAGGCCCCAACTATAATAGGGTTACCAAGCTTTAAGCAGGATTAGGCCAATTTGGCCTGGAGGCTCTAAAAACAA
The DNA here is from genome assembly GCA_014805645.1 of Spiromastix sp. SCSIO F190. Taxonomy (NCBI): domain Eukaryota; kingdom Fungi; phylum Ascomycota; class Eurotiomycetes; order Onygenales; family Spiromastigoidaceae; genus Spiromastigoides; species Spiromastix sp. SCSIO F190. Next base: position 112,975 of record WXTY01000006.1, on the reverse strand, counting down.
TATTAGAGCAACCTCCACCCCCCCAACCACCCTAACCTCCAATCTCTACCCCCCAGAGCCTCCCTAGCTATACTAGTATAGTAAAATCTAGAATCCCTCCAAAGGAGAAGCTTCTAACCCCCCAGCAGCTTAGAGAGCTAAAGATTAGAAGCCTAGCCCTAGCTAAACTTCTAGCTACTATACCCTATACAACAGCCCTAGCAAAGATTAATAAAACTACTAAAAAGTATAGAATTGGACTTTTCTTAGAAGCTAGAAGATTAGCTAGCTCTAAGATTATTCTAGTGGCTAAGAATATAGCTACTAAGGATAGAGCTAAAACAAATAAGGTATAGCTTAATAGCTTTGGCAAGCAAGAAAAAAATAAGGTCTATACTAGAAGGTATAGAGTTCTAGTGTATAGAGTATATAAGGAAGCCTTTAAATAGAACCAGCAAAAAATTAAAAAGGCCAATATTCTAAAGTATAACCCTAATCTTAAAGGGTTTCTTAGGATTTAGCAATTTTACTGGAGAAGAGCTACTCTAAAGAATACTAAAAGATCTAGCTCTATACTTCTAGATCTCTAAACCCCTAAGTAGGCTAACTATTTAATTAACAATAGTTTAGTTATTAAGAATAAGCTTAAAAATATAGAGCTATTTAACTCTATATACCTAGTTGCTAGGTACTATAACTGCCAGGGGTATAGCCACCAAGCTAGATACTGTACTAAGGCCTCCAAATGTAGTTTCTACTCTAAGGAAGACTATAAATTTAAACATTGCCCCCTAAAAGGGGACCTTTCTAGGGCTAGATACTCTAACTGCCAAGGAAAGTATACTTCTAGAGATATACAATACCCTAAGTACAAGGTTAAGACAGAGAGAATAGCCTTAGCTAAAGAGAATAAACCTAAATTCTTTGCTAGCAGGCAGAAGAACAAGCTTTTAATCTAATTAGGGGAGCTAACACCCTTTAAAGCCTCCCAGCTCCAACCTAGCAAAAGAACTAGGTTAGAACCTTCCACCCAGGCTACTAGAAAGAGAGAAAGGCCTTTAGGTCTAGAAATTACCTAGAGAACTGCTGCAAATTTCTATTCAAGAATAGAGACACTATTTTAGGCTAAATCTTAGAACCAGACTAAATTAGCAGGTAAAATAGATACTATAGAGAAAACTCCAGAGGCAAGCTAAAATCCCTCTAATCCTTAATAAAAGTAGCTTAATATAACACCCACCTAAGCAAGGATATTATACTTGGAATAATAGAAAATCTATAGCTATTTAGTTTCTACTTTATTACTATTTAGAAACCTTAGAAGGATACTAGACTATTTTAGACAATAGAAAGGTCTAGTACCCAGTGGTTACCTCTATATCCAGACAGATTCTATATAAATACCTGCTTCCTACTAAATACTTCTCTATATAAGCCTGGAACCTAGTTTGTAGATTTTCTATGTCTAAATATTGCAATTCTTACAATCTTGGAAGAAGGGAAAGAGATTAAAGTTATAAATATATACTTACTACCCCTAGAGTCCTATAGAACTATAGATAGGCTCTCTCCAATCTATAAGCTTTAAGAATTAGGGCTAAGTACTAGTTCTAATATTCTACTGGGAGACTTTAATCTTTACCACTCTCTTTAGAATACTATAGAATCTACTAAAACCTATAAAATAGCAAAGGATCTATTGGAAATTATAGTATACTTAGGCCTAAAGCTACTTACCCCCTCTAAAATACCTATATAGATTAGGTATCCTTCCAAAACAACTATTAATCTATCCTTTAGCTCTATAGATATAGTAGATAAGCTTATCTCTATATCTACTCCTGGGAATCTTTAGTATAGATCTAACTATATACTTATAGCATTGGATTTTGACCTAGAAACAGTGCTAGACTAGCCAAATCAAAGCAGGTATAAATGGAAGAAGGCCAATTAAGAAGAGGTTTAAAATCTAGCCCAAGACCTCTGGTTTCCAAATAGCCTAAATAACAGGGAAAAGGTAGAGCAGTATACCTTCTATTTACAGCAAAAAATCCTTAGTATTGCTAAAATTACTATTCCAAAAACCAAAGAATCTAAACCTAGCTAAAAAGCTACTCCCTAGTGGAATCTAGAGATTGCTAGTTTAATTTAGGAAAAGAGAAGCCTTAGAGCAAGGGCTGCCCACCTAGACCTAGTTAAACAAGTTACCAAAGCCAAGAAAAAGGCTATTAAAGAGTCTAAAAGATTCTAATTTAGATAATTTATCTACAGGCTTAGAGAAGATAGAGTAGCTTTATAGAAACTAGCAAAGTAGAAAAGGTTAAGAAACTACTTACCTATAGAGCTACCCTTAGTTCCCTCTCTAAAGACCAGAAATAAAGAATTGGCTACTATATACCAGTAGAAATCTTAGGAATTTGCAAACCAATTCTTTTCTTAGCTTCCAGAAATAGATCTTAGAGATATAGAACAAGAGAATAGCTTTCCCCCTGCCTTAGAAGGTTTAGAACCTTCTACAGAGAAGGAAATTAGCTAATTTATAAAGGTAATAGCCTCCTGGAAAGCCCCTAGCCTAAATAGTATTTCTAATAAATTTCTAAAAGCCTTAGAACCTTCCCTCTATAAACCAATGCAAATCCTTATAGAGAAATATTGGAATTGGCAATACTATCCAAAGATCTTTAAAACTACTAAAACAGTGGTTTTAAGAAAGCCTAAAAGACTAAACTACTCTATAGCTAAGGTATAGAGGCCTATAGCACTTCTAAATACTCTGGGAAAGGTTATAGAAGGAGTTATAGCTAGAAGGCTCCAGAATATAGCTAAGAAATATAGTCTTTTCCCTACTACCTAATTTAGAGCTAGAAGGGGCCATTTAACTACTTATACCTTGGATTTACTACTGGGGGCAATTAGAACTATATAGCAGGGAAATCTATTAAAGAGAGGTATAGCCTCTATTCTTTCTTTAGATATAACTAGAGCCTTTAACTATATTATTCTAGAAAGGCTAGTCTATATTCTAAAGAAAAAGGATATTCCAGAGTCTCTAGTAGGCTAGGTTAGAAGCTTTATATAAGATAGAGCCTCTATTCTTTAGTTTAAGAATAGGCCTTCCAAGATATTTTAAATCTATACTAGAACCCTACAAGGATTCTATATATCTGTAATTCTATTTCTTTTCTATAATGCTAAGCTAGTAGATCTATGCAATCCAGAGCACCAGAAAGTATTAAGTATAGGCTTTAGTAATAATATAAATATTATAGCCTATAGAAAATCTACTAAACAGACTACTAGAGCCTTAAATAGAGTCTATAGCAGGTATATTACCTAGGCAAAGAGGTATAGAGCTAGGTTTGCCCCTAAGAAGTACTCTCTAATGCATTTTTTAAGAAATACTAGAAGGTTTAACCTTGGAAAACTACTAGTTTTAGAGGGAACTAATATAACTATTTAGCTACAAAAGAGTCTTAGAATTCTTGGTCTATTTCTAGATTCTAGGTTAAATTGGTTACAGTATTACAAAGCAATAGAGAGAAAATTGGCTACCCAATTCAATATACTAGCTAGGTTAACTGGCTCTACCTAGGGTATTCTATTAGAGAAAGGTAGGCTACTATATAAAATAGTAGTTCTACCAGCAATTACCTATACCTCTATAGCCTGGTATACACCTACCCTGGATAGAAGCTTAAAAGAACTAGCTAAAAAGCTAGAAACCTTCCAAAATAATGCTCTAAGAATAGTTAGTAAAGGTTTTAGAGCTACTCCAATCTATACATTAGAAATAGGCACTGGAATTGCCCCCCTAAACCTAGTTTTGGATACCCAGGTTACTCTATATAGAAGGAAAACAGCAGGCTCTAGGATTAAAAACCTTATTAAAGAGAAATACCTTAAAATTTAGACAAAGCTTTAAGAACTAAGAAACCACCAAAACTGGAGCTAGCTTAATAAAAAGATTAGGTATCTAGAAGAGACTATAGAGAATTAGTAAAATTCTTGGTTAGGCAAAGGTTTAAACCAGAGCAATAAGTTCTCTAGCAAGGCACAGGCTAGAGAGGCAATACTAGCTCTCTGGAGAAAGAAATAGAGTAGAATTACTAGGGAACTAGACCTTAGAATTAACTACTACTACCTAACTCTAGATTCTAGACCTCTAAACCTGTATAGAGGTCTCCAGAAGGCTTAATGCTCTCTAGCTATATAACTTAGAACCAGAAAGATTGGTTTAGCTACTTTTCTCTTTAAATAAGGAGTTCCTGGCTATAATAGCCCTCTATACTCTTGTAGAAGAGGTTAAGAGACTCCAGTATATATTACTATATACTGTAAGAAATATACCCTGGAAAGGGAAGCCTTAAAGGCCCAAACAGGCTCTATAGACTTTAAAAGGCTCTTAGGAAGTACAAAGGAAATTAACTACCTAACTAGGTAGTGGCTCCAATAGGGAATTCTGCCACAGTTCTATTTAGTAAATTTTTTATTCTATAGAATATAGAAGGTAGCCTGCTTGCTTATATTACCTTTACTCTATTTTCTTTTTCTATTTCTCTATTTTTACTATTTCTATTTTATTATTCTCTATATTTATACTATACCTCTCTTTTCTTCTCTTTGTATAGCCAAAATAGGCAATAGTTTTCTTTTATTGTATACTAAAAAGCCCTGTACTATCTACTCTCTTTATTGGTAGTAGTAGTAGTAGTAGTAGATTGATACACCCGGAGTCTCTTAGTGAGACCATTGGGAACTTCTAGCCTATGTACATCAAGCCTTATTGATCAAGCCTATATATTATCAAGCATACCCCACTTTCTTGACTGATTTGTCCTTGCAAAGCATGTTTCCAAAGTCTCCACTAGCTAGAATATATTAGGCCTCCTGCTGGCTTCAATGCATATGTAATAGGCTGGATGTCAGGCCCCCTAATAACTTAATGTAACCCTTCTAACTAGTTTCTGCTTAGGTACAATTCAATTTAGTATGCTTGGCTGTTATTACTAATTAACCTTCCCTACTAGGGGTGCCCAGTCCCTATTAGGTTAGGTATTAGTAATAGTTGACATACTTACATAGAAGAAATAGTGGTATGGCTTATTAATCCCCTCTGGACTAATTCACCGCGCCTTCAGCAGGACTCGAACCTGCACCCCTGCCAGCCCAAGCAAGGTGCCCGGACAGTAGACCACTCGACTACCGCCCTGAAGGCTCTCTCTTTATTGGTTTTATTTTGTTTATTTTGTATAACCTTTTGTATCTCTTTTAGTTATTTGGATTTTGTTGCTCTATTTATCTTGTTTTGAAGAACTGTCAATTCCTGAATGCACAGGAACACTGGGTAGGCTTAATGTTGAGAAAGCAGGCTCAATAAAGTATATATATACTAGTCTAGCAGCTCCCAATGGCCCTTAAGGCTTAGGGTGTATAAATTTATTATTATTATTTCCCTTGTTGTATATACAGTAAAAGATTAGTAATTAGTTTACCTAGTTTAGATTTATAGACTAAATTAAATTCTATCTACTTATTAACTAGAATCTATAGTACTAAGTTATCTAGAATACCTGTATTACTATCTATATAGCTTTTATCTATACCTATATTCTTAGATATAGGTCTATCTATATTAATATTAGAGTTATTTTCTTGTATATCTTGTTATATAGTATTTTACCTTATAGTAGACCTTAGCACCCTTTCTATAGTAGCTATTGTACCTAATTCTCCTGGTTTATTAGCTAATTTCTAAGTACTGTAGGTACCCTTATATAGTTTCTCTTGCAGGGTTAGCAGTATTATCTACTTCTCTATACTTTATTTATAATCTAGGTAATAACTAGGTGTATCTACAGGGTTTTTTAACCTAGAATAGTACTTAATTTAAAAAATTAAATACAGTAAGTTTCTTTATCTAATATACCTAATACCTGCTTAACTTTTTAGTTATTATAAAGTAGTGTAGGTTAGTATAGTTAGATAATACTATAATTGGGAACTTACTTCTATAAAGGTAGTAATACTAGTACTTAAATAGCTTAACAATAGAGAGTAGCTCTATATTATATATTATATAATTATACTCTGCTAGCAATATCTTGTATAACTAGAATATAATTAGATACTATTAGCTATTATCTATTAATTAAAAAAGTATTGCAGTAACTACCTTTCTAGATATATCTATCTCCAGGTGCAGCTTGTATACTAGATTAAAATAAGTAAGTACAGGCACTATTTTAAATATATACTTTAGCTTTAGAAATACTTTCTATACTTTTATAGATAACTTTAATTTTTTAAAGTCCTTCTTAGTTAACCCTTTTATATAATCTAAAAGGGGTGCAGTAATCTTTGTAAACTAGTAAATAAATCTATAGTAAAAATTTATAAATCCTAAGAATACCTAGATATTATATATACTTTCTAGTACAGGCTAATTACTTAGTATAGCTATATAGTTTAGTTTTATCTTTATACCTTTAGTACTTACTATAAATCCTAGATAATTAATCTTCTGTATATAAAATATATACTTTAATACCTTGCAATAGAGGTTATAATTTTATAACCTTTCTAAAACTATATATATATAGTATATATACTCTTCCTTGGAGCACAAATAGATAACAATGTTATTAAGATAAACTACTATATAAATATTAAGTAAGTTATATAGTACACAGTTAATATATACCTAAAATATTGCTAGTATATTTACTAACCTAAATAGTATAACCTAATATTTAAAATACCTATAATATATATAGAAGGCTATCTTCTACTTATTACCAGTGTAGATATAAACCCTATAGTATATATTCTATAGATCTAGCTATAAAAAGATTAATGCCCTAGAAAGTCTATCTATTGTTTTACCAATAAGTAGCAATGGATAGTAGTTCTTAATTATAATTATATTTAGCCCTCTATAATCTATATATAAGTGCAGGCTGCTATCCTTCTTGGGTACAAAGAATATTGGTGTACCTGCAGAACTTTATAATTAGTAAATCCACCCCTTCTCTAGGGCTATATTAATATATTTATGCAGAACCTCCAGTTCTATAGAAGAAAGGTTATAAATTAGTGTATACAGTAGTATTTTACCTGCCTTAATATTAATAGTATAGTTATACAGTATATATTCTACAAGTATTTCTACTTCCTTTTCCAAGAATATATCTTTAAAATTATAGTATTTCTCTAGCAAGAGGTTATTTAATATAGAATCTATACTCTTGCTTTCTCTTTGCCCTAAAATAGCTATAAATCTATATATAGTAGGTTAGATATTTTTAATTTACTTAGAAATAAATATAAATATAGTATATTTTTTTTAGATTGCCTTGTATATCTTCTTGGTAGAAATTACCTCTACCTCTTCTATAGTACCTGCAGTGCAGTAAAACTATTGCAAGGTAGGGAAATATAGGTCTAGATTTACACTCTATAACTAGGGCATTCCCAATATTAAATTATAACCTACAATGGCTACTAATTTAAATAAGGATTTGCTCTTTTATACAAGGCTTTAATAGTTAACTATAGTAGTAGAAGTAGATTAATATACCCTTAAGTCTACTTTAGAACTATTGGAAACTTTTTTCTAGGTACATTAAGCCTTATTTATTAAGTATAATTAACATTAAATATACCTGGTGTTCAGTGTATACTTTCCAACAATATATACTTAGTAATATATTTACAACTAGCTTTCTTCTAGTGCTATTTTAATTTATATAGCTATGCTAGGGTATACCTATATAGGTACCTCCTTCCTAGATTACTAATTAGTCTAGCTTAGGTATAAATTATTAAGGTAAGTTAGCTATTATTAGTTATAGATATCCACCTGTTTTACTATTTAACCTAAGGGGGGGGAACCACTACCCCCTATTGGCTAGTACCTTATAGTGGGCTACCCTAATATAATAGTACTTACCTATATAGAATATTAAATAAGTAATTAGTAGTATCCCCCTCTAAGAATTTCTGCTGGTGCCTCTAGCTAGAATTAAACCAGCTACTATACTAGTCTAGTATGGCTCTAACTGCAACACTCACCCGTTGCACTATGGAGTAGAAGTAAAATTGCACTATAGCTAAGTAAACCTAACTACAATATAAATAGAGGTAGTAAATCCCTACTATACTTTCCCTTAAGGCCCTATATCTCTTGCCAAAGCTTATACTATAACTTCTTAATTTAGAAGGTCTATCTAGAGGTAAAGCTTTTCTCTATACTCTTTACTCTATTTACTTTTTAAGCCTGTACTAATTCTTTATATAGATTCTCTCTATAAACCAATATATATATCTATTCTCTTAAGCTATATAGAAGGTATTCTAGCTAGCCTGTTCTAGCCCTATTACCTCTATTATATACTGCACCCTATAGGTATTAACTACTTTACACTACTCTATTAAATCTCTCCTTAATAGAGCTAACTATATTTTACAGAATTTATATAGACTATACCTCTAGCCAGGCAGTATAGCCTAAGTATTACTATTTTACTAACTAATACCCTGTTCTTCTTTCTTAATTGTTCTACACTAATAGTTATTAAAACCCTGGTTTAGCTACTTCTCTATAGTTAGATTTCTAGCTTCTCTGTACTTAGGTCTCTAGCTTCTCTATAGTTTAAATAGATATAGAAATAGGGATATTTTGGTGTATATAGTTAGTATAGGCCTGCCTCTACAGTGGCCTTTATCTATATAGTATTCTAGACTGTAGCCTAGCTACTGTCTAACCCAATTTTCTATACCCCCTACTGGCCTCTATACCTCTAAGCCCCTATCCATTCCTTCTACCTTAATAATATCTTAAGACTATTGCTTAACAATGTCTTAAAATCCTCCCTTAACAATGTATACCTCCCTAACTTTTATTAATACAGGAGTAAAATTATACTATAGCTAAGTAAACCTAACTACAATACAAGTAGAGGTAGTAAATTTCTACTATACTTTCCCTTAAGGCCCTGTATCTCTTACTAAAGCTTACACTGTAACTCCTTAATTTAGAAGGTCTACCTAGAGGTAAAGCTTTTCTCTATACCCTTTACCCTGTTTATTCCTTAAGTCTATACCAATCCCTTATATAGATTCTCTCTATAAACTAATATATATATCTATCCTCTTAAGCTATATAGAAGGTATTCTAGCTAGTCTATTCTAGCCCTATTGCCTCTATTATATACTGTGCCCTACAGGTATTAACTACTTTATACTACCCTGTTAAATCTCTCCTTAACAGGGCTAACTATATCTTGCAGGATTTATATAGACTATACCCCTAGCCAGGCAGTATAGCCTAAGTATTACTATTTTACTAACTAATACCCTGTTCTTCTTCCTTAATTATTGTAAGGGTCCAATTCTATTCTAAGACTAGAGGTAGGGGATTCTATATATAAAGAGAAATACTTAAAGAAGAGAAGGAATAATAGAAAAATATAGTACTTAAGAAAAAGAAATTTCTATATAGAGGAAAGAATATCTATATTCTGTACTAAACCTAGTAGCACTAAGCCTCCCTTACCAATATTGGTGGCACTAAGCCTTTTTTACTAATATTGGTGGGTTATATACTCCTTACTAAACTTAGTGGCATTAAGCCTCCCTTACTAATATTAGTGGCATTAAGCCTTCTTTACCAATATTAGTGCTGGTAGCTTTGCTAACTCTGCTAAAAAGCTCTATAGAGGTTTAACCTTTTATAATACCCCCCTCCTTATAGCAACAGGCCTTATAGATATCCAGGGTAACAGTATCCTTAAATTCCCTGCAGGGCTTCTATATAAGGCAGTGCCAATCTATTTAATGGACTTAGACCTCTTTGCAGTACTTTTAATAGTTATAGCAGTAGACTATAATTTTATTAACTTTATATTCCTTATTGTTGTCTTTATTAATAACTATACTAGGTTAATAATTAGTTTATTGCTGCAAGGGGAAGGGGTCTGTTACAGCAGGGTATAGATAATTAGTAGAATAGATATTATAAATACTGGGCAGTATATCTAGGCAGTATATATATAGCCTAGAAACCTTAAAAACTATATACTAGCTATTTTTTTAATTAAGCTTTTTACTAGGCTAATTAGTATAAATATTTTTATAGAAGAGCTAGACCTAGTTACTAACTTTAAAATAGTAGACAGGCTAGTATATATAGTTAGTATATTTCTCTTGCTTCTACTGTACAGTAGCTATAGTACTCTATATCTATTCTACTATATTAGTAAGTTTTTAAACCACTGCCTGGCCCTTCTAAATTAGGCTCTATATATCTCCTGCTTATTGGACTTTCTGTAAGGGAACCAAATTAAGGTAATAACTATAGATAAAAAAGAAAGAACTAACTCTAGTAAAGGTTATATTTTAATTATTAATAGTAAGCTTAGCTATAGATAGTAGCCTAGTCTAATTATTCTATATATAACTTATATACTTCTAAATATATATTTTAGCCTTCAGGGCGGTAGTCTAGTGGTCTACTGTCCGGGCACCTTGCTTGGGCTGGTAGGGGTGCAGGTTTAAGTCCTACTGAAGGCACGGTGAATTAATCCAGAGGGGATTAGTAAGCCATACCACTATTTTCCTTATATAAGTATATTAACTATTACTAATATTTCTAACCTAATAGAGACTGGGCACCTCTAGAAGGAAGGTTTATTAGTAATAACAGCCAAGTATACTACCTAAATTGTACCTAAGCAGAAACTAGTTAGAAAGGTTATATTAAGTTATTAGGGAGCCTAATATCCAGCCTATTATATATATACATTGAAGCCAGCAGGAGGCCTAATATTCTAGCTAGTGGAGACTTTAGAAACATGCTTTGCAAGAGAAAATTAGTTAAGAAAGTAGGGTATACTTAATAATATATAGGCTTAATAAATAAGGCTTAATATATATAGGCAAGAAGTTCCCAATGGTTTTACTAAGAGACTCTAGGTGTATTAATCTACTACTACTACTACTACTATATATTTTAATTACTTGGTTAGCCCTTTTAGTAGCACTGTCTATCTTAGAGTAGTATACTATTAAGAGTAGTTATTTTATCTATAATAGATAGTATATTCTTTTCTATATTTAACTTATAAACTGCATTCCACAGTCCAAGACAATACTAGAGGGGAATCTATAATACTAGAAAATATATAGTATAAATATATTAGCTATATCTTCTATCTATATCTATTGTATTAGTACTAGAATAACTCCTTTACTTAAGTAGTTAGTTACTACTATTAAGTTTATATATCTATTTAACTTAGAAAGGTCTATAATAAAGTTAACTAATAGATCTTTCTATATCTATAATAGAATAGACAGTAGCTTAAATAGCCTTACCTAATAATTCTTCTATATATTGCCTACTTAGTACTTTTAATAATTCTAAGTAAACTAGTAGATATCTCTAGTATATTCTAGCTAGAAGTACTCCCTAGTAAGTAAGGCTAATATAACCTTTTATTCTAGGTAGCTACTAATATAACTATTATATAGTTTCTGCAGAATTTTTGTCTAGAGTAGCTTAGAGTTAGGGATCTATTTATATCTATATTAATATAATCTCTCTGCCTTCAGGGCGGTAGTCAAGTGGTCTACTGTCCGGGCACCTTGCTTGGGCTGGCAGGGGTGCAGGTTCAAGTCCTGCTGAAGGCGCGGTGAATTAGTCCAGAGGGGATTAATAAGCCATACCACTATTTCTTCTATATAAGTATGTTAACTATTACTAATACCTAACCTAATAGGGACTGGGCACCCCTAGTAGGGAAGGTTAATTAGTAATAACAGCCAAGTATACTAAATTAAATTATACCTAAGCAGAAACTAGTTAGAAGGGTTACATTAAGTTATTAGGGGGCCTAACATCCAGTCTATTATATATACATTGAAGCCAGCAGGAGGCCTAATATATTCTAGCTAGTAGAGACTTTGGAAACATACTTTGCAAGGAAAAATTAGTTAAGAAAGTAGGGTATACTTAATAATATATAGGCTTAATCAATAAGGCTTAATATATATAGGCTAGAAGTTCCCAATGGTCTTACTAAGAGACTCTAGGTGTATTAATCTACTACTACTACTACTAATATAATCTCTCTCTTTCCTAAGTATATTCTAAAATATTTATATATAACTAAAGTCTAATAGAGAAGCAAGGAAGCTTTTTTTTAATAGTATCTCTAATCTCTATATAGCTATTATCTATAGCCTTTACTGTAGTCTACTACTTATTTAGTATAACCTCCTTATATATTAACTCCTTGGCTATATAGTTAGTTATTGTATTCTTAGTATATATATTCTTGCTAGTATTTACTAGTAATACTTTAATAGGTATTATTATTCTATTGGTAATTAGTTATTTATTATAAAACTTAAGTTATATATTATTATATTTTGCAGGTATATTCTAATTACAATAAAATAAGGCATTAGTAACTATATTTTTATTGCCTGGCTAAAAAGTTAGTATAAAATTAAACTTACTAAAAAGCTTTAACTAATATATCTATTACTCTATTAAGTACTAAAAGATTATAAAGTATTCTAAGTTTTTATAGTTAGTAATAATATAGAACTTAGTAATAGAATATAGTTCTAAGTTTTACTTTTTTAGATAGTAAACTATAGTAAGGAGCTTTTTATTATAGATTTTATAGTTATATTCTACAGAAAAACTTTTTTTAGAGAAAAATATATATAGATAGAGAAGTCTATTATTATTATATTATATAAGGGCCCCACCTACTATATACCTAGATAAATTAGTCTTAACTATAGTATCTTAGTTAGAATTAAACTAAGCTAGAAAAGGTCTAGAGATAAATATTTCTTTTAGTTTCTTAAATACTTCTACTATATTTTATATTTACTTAAACTTAGTATTTTTCTTTGTAAGTTCTATAAGTAGTACTATAATCTACAAAAACCCTTATATAAAATACTAGTAGAAATTTATAAATTTAATAAATCTATAGATACCTTTAACTATTTTTAGTACCTTTTACTTCTAAATAGCCTTAACTTTAACTAAATCTATTTTAATTTCTTTGCCTACCTTAATTAAAAACCCTAAGTATTTTATATTTATTGTTTTAAATTTATATTTATTAATTTTAATTTTAAGGCCTACTTTGTAGAGTCTCTAAAGTACTTTCTTTATATATTTACAGTGTTCTATTAGTAACCCTTCTAAAAATATAAGTATATTATTAATATAAGCCAATGCAAAGTTATCTAGAAAGTCTTGTAGTACCTAATTAATATAATACTAGAAGGTACTTAGTATATTGGCTAAGCTAAATAGTATTACTAGCTACTTAAATAAGCTATATTATATATAAAAGGTAGTCTTCTATTTATTATCTTTAGCAATCTAGATCTAGTAGAATACCTGTATAATATCTAGCTTGGTAAACTAATGTACTTACCTAATATATTGCAAGGTTTTATTAATTAGAGGTAACAGGTATTGGTCCTTCTTAGTAATCTAGTTTAGTCCCTAGTAATTAATATAGAATTAAAGGCTACTACCTAGTTTCTTTATAAAAAGTACTGGGGCAGCAGTAGCTAATTTACTAACCTAGATAAATTTTTTCTTAAGTAATCTAGTTAGTATTTTTTATAGTACTAATAGCTTTTCTTAGAATATACTATAGAGGGGGCCCTAAGAAACCTTAATAGTATTTTTTTTTATCTTTATTAAATAGATTAATCTTTATATTAATGCTTAACCCCCAGTAAATAGAGGTATAATTAGCAGCCTTAATATTAAAGATATTTAAGAACTAGTAGTAATAGAAAAATAAAACCTTCCTTAGATCTATTAGCTTTTTTATATTAAGTTTCCTTAGTACTTTATTAATATTAGCTATACTGGCAGTAAAAATTTTAGTTTAGTACCCTTGGTTCCTTATTTTCTATATAATATAATTAAACCCAGTAGCAGAGATTTTAAGTAAATTATTGTATATTTTCTTGTAATTACCTTTATAGACTATAATTCTATAGTCTAAGAACTCTAGCTTTAAGCTATCTCCTTCTAGGTCTATATAGATATAAAAGTATATTAACTATAGCTTTTCTAGAATTATATTATAGCCTGCAGTATTATCTATTATATATTTAAAAATCTTTTAATAAATTTCTTCTATATTTATTAAGAAGGTAGCTATCTCTATAATCTATTTCTCTATTGGTCTATCTATACCTTATAGCTTATAAGGCTTTATTAAAAAGTATAGAAGGTAACTAGAGTTAGTAAACTTCTTAGATATAGTATAGAAAACTCTATATCTATTATCTATAAATATTTTAGCTAAATAATAGTTATATACTATATTAAAGATAAGGAAAGGTAGTATATTTATTTTCTTTTTAAAGTTTTACTAATTCTCTATTATTTTTCTTAATAGCTTCTACCAGTATTTTAAAGTAAAAGCTACTTTTTTCCCTGGTTCTCTAGAGTAGATTCCTTGTTATCTAACAGTAGGGGAATATCTACAGCATTAATATAAGTAGGCAGTAGGCACTAGGTAGGAAGGTAGAGATAGTTAGACTTAATATAGTTTAATACTCTATAATAGAAATAAAGGTAGTTTTTTTTCTAATATTTAATCTCTATTTTATCTATCTATTTTATATACTGGTTTAACTTCTATACTCCAGCAGCACTGTTATACCTTTATACTCTAATAGTACTAATATCTATAGGGTCTCTAGCAGGGAGGCTTAGAGATATAAGTAATAGAGATTAAGGGCTATAATTATTATTCTAGTTATAATAGTTCTAGAAATTATAGTATTAGTTTAATTTCTCTATATTATTAATAACTTCCTTAATCTACTGCTTATACTAGTTATAGATTAAAAACTATAAATTATAGCTAATTATTTTTTTCTATAGTTTATTACTAAGTATAGATTTTAGATATTCTTTCTTAATATTATTACTAAATATATAACTACTAGCTTCTATAAAGAGGCAATTTACTTTATTAGTAAGTTTAGCAAAGATTCTATAGCCCTGTTTAATATAATTAAGTTTATCCAGGGCCTTCTACTGGTAGGTAAAGTTAGTAAATATATTATTTAATATAGTAAAAAACTTCTCTAAGGTAAAGTTAGGGATACTATTTATAATTTTAATTTATAGAAAAATAATAGTAGCTACTTTATTCTTTAAGTAACTAAACTCTATATATATTTATACTACTTTATCTTCTATTATAGCTCTATCTAAGTTAAGTTTAGACTTTAACTTAAACTAAAACTAAGGATAGAGAGCCTTATTTTTATTATTATATAAAAATATCTAAGTATATTTTTAATACTATTTTCTATTCTTATATATAGTAAGTACTTGTATAATCTATATAGTCTACTTAGGGATATTTCCCTGGGGGTTTAGTATAGAAAAAGTATAGTTTATACCTTCTAGCTACTACTCTACTAAGGCTATACTGCTCTACTAGGGCAGTAGTAGCTACTGTAGAAACTACTGGTACTACTACTACTGTATATTAAATATATTACTATATATAATATAATCTAGTCTGTCTATCTTTATCTATAAGATACTTAATTGGGCTGTCCCTGGTTGGCTAGATAAAAAAATTACTATATATAAAATTCTATAGTGTTTGGTTACTATATAGTTCTGTGGTTCTATAGTTCTATAGTTCTGTAGTTCTATAATTTAATGGTTC
Source organism: Spiromastix sp. SCSIO F190 (assembly GCA_014805645.1). Taxonomy (NCBI): domain Eukaryota; kingdom Fungi; phylum Ascomycota; class Eurotiomycetes; order Onygenales; family Spiromastigoidaceae; genus Spiromastigoides; species Spiromastix sp. SCSIO F190. Next base: position 97,256 of record WXTY01000006.1, on the reverse strand, counting down.
TGCAGTTTAATAGTTCTTCTAAATAGTTTAAGAAGCATTTCTAATGTAAGGGTTTAATTCTATTCTAAGACTAGAGGTAGGGGATTCTATATACAAAGAGAAATACTTAAAGAAGAGAAGGAATAATAGAGAAATATAGTACTTAAGAAAAGAAAATTTCTATATAGAGAAAAAAATATCTATATTCTATACTAAACCTAGTGGCACCAAGCCTCCCTTACCAATATTGGTGGTACTGTCGGCGATTTGGATGAGTGTCAAACGCGCGCGTTACGGCGCCGTAACAACAGTTTGGTGGCTACATACTTAATACAGCACTACACCAGAGAGCCTCTGTGTATAACAGCTAATGCAGCTTTTAACACCATTAACACTATTAATAACACTACTAACACTACTTTTATTAATATTCTACTCTATAATAATATTTTAATACTCTGTATATATACTATATATATATATTATAATTTTTATATATATTAAACATACATTATTAAAATTATTATTAGCACCTAGAGTACAATAAATATTACTATTATTATATATATATAATAGAAAGTATATATTTGTATTTATAATATCCAAGTATATATATTTTCTCCTAACTAGTATCTAGATTTACTGCCTTAATTTTATTAAGATTACTTATACTATTTGCTATATAGTTTATAATTGGCTCTATAGACTCTATCTCTGCTTTATTATTTTTTACTGCTAGCTCTATTTACTTTTATATATAAGCCTCCAGTATTCTCTTTTATTGCTCCTTACTTTGGTTATTCTATGCATTGTACTATTGTTAAACTTATTCTAATAGATTGCAGTAGTTAGTTTATTCCTTAAGAGATAGTATTCTAGAAGACTTACCTTAATCCTGTATACTATTAACTTAGTATAAAGTATATATACCTAACTTCTACTCCTGTAGAATATACTGCAACACCTATACAATATAAGCAATTGTAGTAGGTTAAACCAGTTAAAAAAGATACAATGTCTTACTAAGGAGTTACTGCTAAGTACCCCTCTATAAATAAAAAATATCTTACTAATAACTTAGCTAAGAATTAAGGTAGTAAACAGTAAACCCAGAAACTATACAGTATATCCAAAATTAAATTAGAATATAAGCTCTATATATAATATCTTCTAGTTTCTTATATATACCTGTAGATAATATATAAATTAATGCTTAGACAGTAAATATTCTACTGTCTTTTTTTTCTCTTTAATAGAGCTTGCCAAGTACAGACTATACTTAATTAGTACCAGTCTTTGTATATTAGTAACAAAGTTATATCTTGCATTACTTAGAGATACTCTAACCTATATTAGCTATTAGCCCTAGTTTGCTATAAGTAATAGTCTCCTACTAACCTTAGAAGTATACTATAAATCTATATCTAGGGGTACCTTCTTTAGGACCTGCACCTTGTTTTCTTCTATCTACCTATAATTAAGATAACTTAAATATATCTTTTAATATATTGCCTAGACTATATTACTTAATTCCTTCTGTCCCAGTACAGAAGGGAATAGATTCTACTTTAAATTATATTTATTATTAAAGTCTTGCCCTAATACTGTATAAGTATAAAGTAATATCTCTGTATAACCAAGAACCTGCCTTAAATACTCTAAACTTATAAATTAGTTTTCCAGGTATTAGGGCTGCCCTTTTTATAGAATATCCCTTAGGGGCCCTCTTAGTAACCCTGCCTTACTACTGCCTATATTAATTAAGGTTAGCCAGGGGTCTACTACAGATAATTGGGTTCCACTAGTAACTGTATTTAATATAGACAATGCTACATTGTTTTTACTGTTATACTCTATAGCTACAGTAGGTATCTGTTACTGTTACTTTGCACTAGATTTTGGAGCTAGGCCAGGAAGCAATTGTTTCTAATATATTAATAATTAACAAGGACCAGTTACTAAGTAGCCTTTAACTGCAGGTAGATACTATATACCTGCAGTTAAAGGCTACTTAGACAATAAATTAGATATAGTATAATATACTGCTTGGCCTATTTAAATAGTCTCTTATATATTCTCTGTATTATCCAGTAAAGGATACTCCAGGCATTTAACTTAATCTTCTACTGCCTTAGTATATTTATCTAGCTCTTTGTCTAGCTCTTTATCCAGTATAGAAGCTATTAGTTAATTTCTTGCAGTGGTCTGCATTGCTTTTTATATTGGGGGTATACTGGCAGTTTTACAACCAAGTAGGGAGAAGCCCTATAATAAACAGGGGAATATATAAATAATACATTGCTAGGATACATTGTATACAAAACTTAGAATAAGGGGCAATAAAGAGATTTCTATACTTACTAGTTATAGACTAGTATATATATCTTCTATATTAGTAACTAAACTTAAAGTAATACCAATCTTTGCTATTACTAATTACTATATAACTAAACTAAGTTAGGTATCTTTTATTACTATAATAGATAACAGAAGTTCCTTAACTCCTTAGATAGTTACAATGTCTTGCAAGGCTATAAAAATAAGATAGTAGGTAGGCTATTGCTTCTAAACTATAACCTAAAATATAGCCTTTAGAGAAATACTACTATATATCTTAATAGCCTCTAGGCCTTTATTCCCTTGCTTATTTGCAATAAACTGTATATCTAGCAGTATCTTTTAACTAGATAAATTAACTATTAACTTCTTAATTTTTATTTAATTTTTCTTGTATCTCTCTACTAACTTTCTCTACAAGTTCCCTGTTCTCTTTCTTAAACCCCTAACAATATAATGTATTATACTAATTTTAATTAATATAATTATTAAGGTAGAACCAAAGTATCTTTCTTAAAGGCTCTCTTTTATCTTATATAGGTATAATATATATACTGCAAAGAATTTCTAAGATTAAATAAATCTATTATTTTATAGCTAGGTAGTACTATTATTCCACAGGCTTTTCTAACTTAATTATACTATATATCTGGTACAGGTAACCTGTTTGGGGCTGCAGAACATTAATTAATACTCTAGTATAGGTTACTGCCTGCTATATATATATTCTATTCTGTAATTATTGTATTGTATACCTTACAGGGTTCTTAACAGTAAAGACAATAATTAGTTACCCAATTAATCTTTTTTCTATTGGACCTACTATTATTTAAGTTAGTAGTATTTTTTTACTGCTTAACTAAACCTAGATATAGTTACAGTACTATCTTCTATCTTTATTTTAGTTAGAAGTATACTATATTCTCTCCTTAACTATATAGTTTTTGTTATAGGGCTATTTTTTATTATTTTTCTAGGTTTTTATTAAAGAATATATTTAGATCTTTACCTCCTTAAGGTTATCTTTACCCTTAGTAAAGACTATATCCCCAGTACTTTATTCTTTATCTTGCCTTCTTATTCTTGCAATAAACTATTAAAGGTATAATATAAAATACAGTCCCTACTCCCCAATATATTCTAATATATCTAATACCCTGGCCATTATTCTAGTATACTGTCTATTAATAGCCTTTTGCTAACCAATATCTTCTAGATCTATGGCTCTTGTAACTGTAGTAATATAAGCCAAAAGTTAGTTATTTAGGTAGAAAATATTTAGAGCCTCTATTTCTTTTTCTGGTATATACCTTGTAGTATTCTATTGCTAATTATATTAAATAATCTATTCCTTAAAACCTTTATAATAGTTTGTTTACTTATATAGTTTTTTTGCAGATAGAATATAGTTTGCTTCTCTATACCCTATATTATATTCTACAGTAGCTCTATACTCTTTAATTAAATGCAGGTAGTATATAATTGTATAAAACTTAGAAAAGTTAAAGTAACCAAGTTCTTTACTGTCTTATATACAATATAGTGCAAAGATATATTTTAAACAGTCTATACAGTAAAGAGCCTGGTCTATATACTGCAAGGTTACCTTATTATATAAATAATACTGTGCCAGAGTAATAAAATCCAAAAGTACCCTTGTATACAATAGCACTGCTGGAGCCTTATTAAGGAAAAAAGATATAATAACTTCCATTAATTGTTATAGAATCTATAGTATCTAATTTCCTATCTATTTTCTAACTTTACTGTAGTTTAAGAAGACTGCCAACCCAGGATACAATAGAACCAATTAAAAATAAGTATCTAGCTAAACTAAGCCACTAGTTTCCCTAGTTAATATCTATATCTCCCCTTATTTTAACTGCTTAGCTTTGTAGATATCTTTAAGTAGGTCAGTAATCTAGCTTATAAAATAAGGTAAGTACCCCTTTGCTAACTGGTATAGAATATCCAGTATAATGGCTATATATATATTTATATAGCAGTGGTGCCAGGCAAAGTTCTCTACATTATATATAAATATTAACTAATCCTTATCTTTTTTATTAGAGCTGCATTGCTATTTCCTCTGTACTATAAGCTATTCCTTTGTCTACTTATAAGTACAAGCAGGCCAAGGTTCCAACAGATATAGATTTTGGTATTTATTTAAAGGAATAAGGTATATAGTACAGTGCTATCTATTCTTAACTAAGGTTATCTAAACTTATTCTTTGTAGTTAGCTATAATACCTGCCAGAATTGGATAGCACTAACAATATCTACTATCTTTATAGAGAATATCTATTCTGCTTATAGCTAATTCTTTAAGTACTATTTTATTAAGTTAGCCTATACTTCCTTATAGTAGTGTTTGACTGCAGTTAAACAATAGAGCTATAATTAGAAATACTATATATACTTAAGTACTTTCTGTATATAACTGTAGAATACCTGGTCCTGCTAATTTAAGCAGACCTCTTTTAATGTAGGGAGATATACAATAGTATATATAGCTTTATACTGTTGTATCCTTTAAGCCTCTGTATCTAAATTACCAATAGTAAGGTATACAGGCCAGAGGGCTGTATTTCCTTAGTATTCTGTTAACTGAGTTTTATTGGAAAACAATATAATAGGGATAACTATAGCTCTATTAGGGAGCTTAAGCTATATTCTTTACCACCAATCCCTACTGTTTATCTCTGTATAAGTCTGCTTGTAATGCTGTATAAACTGGTGCACAGGTATATACTTTATGTATTAGGAAAATAGTTTATATAAAAGTAGTTAGCAGATAGTCTGTTCTATATCCTGGTATTGGAAGATATATTCAGAAGCTAGCATTGCATAAAGTACTTTGCAAGCCTATATTCCAGTACTAATTTAAATAGAGCAAAGGAATTACCTAAAGAGCTTACTCTAACAGTCTATATCTACTTAGGTAGCTTAATTCTAGTGCCTGCTAATTTGCCAGTAACTTCTTTAAATGTAGACTTATAAATATTGGAGGCAGTTAACAGTTATATATATAGGACTGCAATATAAAAGCTAGGCCTTGTTTACTTATAGGTTTTATTGCTGGACCTGTTTAAGGTAGTATCTATGGTATACAGATTCTCTTGGGTTATAGATAAATCTAATTTATTATACAAGGAAAAGTTTACTTCTGGTAAAGCAAGCCTATTTTTAATAGCAGCAGATATATTATTAATAGTTTGGAATAATATATTAAGTAGTTCCAGGTCTTACTAAGAATATATATTTTTATGCCTGGTAAATCCTTATTAAGTATAAAATATACAACAGCAATATATATACTGCCCTAGAATTAATAGTTAAAGCATTAGAAACTTTTTGTACCAGTTCTCCTAGAAAGAAGTACTAGTATAGTGCTAGGAAAGGTAGTATAACAATTAATTAACAGTACAGGTAGCTAGGTAAGGTAACCTATACAGTTATTTAACTCTAGAAGTAGGGTATTCTATTACTAAGCAAAGCTAAGGACTACCTATAGTATATTGGGGGAACCACCCTTAAGTTAATATATATATAACTAAAGTATTAAAAGACAAAACAAAGAAAATACTAATTCTCCCCAAAGTATAATTTTTAATATTTTCTATTAATAAGACAGTGCTATATACCTTTATAGCAAAACAAGCATTTAATTGTAACAAAAAACAGAGAAAAACCAGAAGAATAACTAAATCTACTACTATATTCTAGCAATGCAAGGCATTGCTCCTAATAAGTCTATAGCCAATACTCTTTAACTATAGTTAAAGGCATTAAGGTCTTAGCAATATATTAGGTAGAAATACTATAAAGAATAAGTTAGTACAGATATATATTTTTTATAACTAAAGTATATATAAATATTACAATATTTCTATAGCTAATGGTAGAGCAGTAAATTAATTTATAACATTACCTACTTCTAAACTACTATTAGAAGTTATTGCTTTATCTTTAACCCTTTTATAATTATTAAGGGATAGAGCAGGGGAGTTCTCCTTATTAGAATATCTATATTCCTGGTTATTATCTAACTTCTGGTATTTCTCTAAATAGCCATTATCTAAACTATCTAAACTAAGTACCTGTTTCCTTGCAGACTGTATTACTCTTTTATTTAAAAGAATATCTATTAAAGTATTTAGGTATAGATTCTTAACCTTTATTACCTTTGGAGTTAGAGTATTTTTAATATTTTTCTCTTTTAGAGTATTCTTTCCCTTCTTCTTTGGAGTATTTATACCCTTCTCCTTTGGAGCCTGTAGAGTAGATTTTAATGGGCTAGAGCTTATAGACTCTCCTGCCTCTGGCTATACTATATTGGTAGGCTTATTAACTGCAGTTAATAGTTTCCTTAGTATACTAATAAATAGGCAGAACTTTCTACAGACAATCTTTTTCTCTTTCTAAGGAATATTGGGTATTATCTTATTAAGCTATTTTTCTAACTTATTGGAAATATATAGATTATATAGTTTAGACTACTTAAAAGGTAATACAGTCTAACTAAATATCTCTATATATAACTTAGTTACTTTCTCTCTAAGGTAGAAATTTAGGTTATCCTTATCTTCCACTATTATTAGGGTACTGGGTATATCTTTGGTAGGGTCTCTACTTTAACTGCAGTTAATAGACAAGAAGAACTTATACCCTATACCAATTATCTAGTTTAATATCTTAGAGCAATTGTTATACTTAATAAATTAGTTAAAGAAATATAATAAAGTTAGAATTTAGATATTCTAGATCTTTTTCTGCCCAAGCCAATAAATACAGTAAGTACCTTGTATAATAATATTGGTATTTAGCATAGGTTCTAGCATTACAATATCAGTACAGTAACTATATAAGTTAAGGCCTATAGAGTACATTGTATAGGTAATAACAAGAATTTTAATATCTAAGTTAAAATTATTAAATTCTGTAGTAAAAGCTAACCTTTCTTATATAGAGAGTCCAGTATACAATATCTTACAGTTAAAACCAAGTAACTGAAGAAATATACCAATTTTATACTGCAGTATTGGGTATAATATAAATACAAGGAGACAGTATTTATTTTTAATTATAACTTTATTATAGATCTTTACAAGAGTTAGAAGCTTTAGACAAGTAAAAGCAATAAAGTAAACTACCTAATTCCAGTCTAGTAGAATATATAGAATAGATATCTAGTAGATTTTGTAACTTAGTAGCTATTAAAGGCCACTACCAGGGGTTTTATATTACTTATTAATATCTGCAGCAAGATTTCCCTCTTGTTTAACTGCAGTTAAAAGGTACAGGGTCTTAAGGTTAAAGTTAATAGCAGTATAGCAGAGATACTGGTAGATTGCTATATTAAACTATCTACTAACTTTAGCCTCTTACTCTAGTATAAAGTCTATTAAAGAATCCTTATTTTCTGCAGTAGGTAGTTTCTTTAGTATACTAGCAAGACCCTTATATACTAAACAATAGTTTAATAGTTAGCAATTATCTAGTATATACAGAACTATTTTAATACAATAGGGTAGTATACTTTAACTAACAATAGCATTACCCTAACTGTCTCTAAGAGAGATTACCATGCCCTTATAGTAGTATAGTTAGACCTTATTAATTATCTAAGGAAGTATAATTAAAGAAGTCTCTTTATTAATATTATCTTTAAATACCTACTTAACTAAGTTAGGGTTAAGCAGGTAAAGATTAGAATTATAGTTAAGGAAACTAGAGCTAAATACTTCCAATAAACTAAGGGTAAAGGAAATATAATTAGGTACAGTATCTTTAAATAATTTACAATACAAAATATAAAGAAAACTAACTAGGTTATTTATATAATTTACTATACTTATTGCAGTAACAAGCTACTTATAGTTAGCAGGCATTAGCTTTAGTAACTAGTATATCTATATACTAATACCTTTAAAAAAATATACTTTATCTATAATAATTCTTTTAAACTTAATATCTTGTAGCCAGACAAACTTATATTCTATTACTATAGATTAGTTAGGGTTAAAATTAAGTTCTATCTTAAAATTAAGGTAGTTAAAATCTTTAAGTTTGGCTTACTTCTTTAGTACTCTATATACCTTTTAACTGCAGTTAAGGGACTCCTTTGTTGTTACTGTTATATACTGCATTAAGGTAGAATATACTGTTACAATAATAGTTAGACTGGTCTATTTATTACTTAGGTCCAGTTCTCTTAGATAATTAGATAGACTATTGGAAGGTACAATAAAGTACTTTTGTATATAATTAGAACTAGTACTAGCCCTATCTATTCTATACTAGAGAAAAAGGTTAAGCTTAGGGAAGTAACTAATAATTTCTATAACCTAAGTATTAACTAATCTAGTAGAAAATACAATTAGCATAGACTTATACTGCCCAGTCTTAAACTTAGTCTATTTAACAATAAGTCCTAGTATCTATATAGTTTTGCTAAGACTATAGTTATTAGTAAGTAACCCTCTGCTAATAGAACTATTTTCCCCCTGGAGAAGCTAAGCAATGCCCAAAACTTACTATAACTAAAGAATAACTCTATTTAGAACTAAATAGTTAGGGTTAAGCCCAAGGTAATTATAAGCCTTAATATATATTAGAGCTTTATAGCCAGTACTATTAAGCTTCTAATTAAGTTTGTACTACTTATAGTTAAGGTACTCTATATCTATCTCTGCTTAGGTTTAATTAGTACTGGTGCTTCCAAGATTCTCTGCAATACTAATAAATTAATTATCTAAGGCAGAATAGACTTTGTTAGTAAATAAGATATTCTCTCCTTATTTAGCTAGCTATTAGATTAGTTAAAGGCAGTTATTGGGTATTATTGGGGGAATAAATTAGTATTAGATATAAGCTTAAGATTCTTAGCAATAATTATATTAATTAGGTTAAAACTGCTTTTATTCTCCTGTTTATTATTAGCATTGTTAGTTTCTATAGGGCTAGTTAGCAGTAAACAGGGGCCCTATTTAACTGCAGTTAATCTAGAGCTATTTAAATAGGTAGGGTCCTTAGCTTTCTTTAGAGTAAAGTAATTAGAAGTCTTTGCAAGGATACTTCTATTAGAGACTCCTTTACCCTTTTAGAAATTATTATTCTGCTTAACAATAAACTTTAGTAGATATATATAGCTATAAATAACTTTAGTATAACTTTTACTAGTAAACAGATTTGGGTTAAAATTATATAGCTACTAAATTATAAAAAGATAGCAAAGCACTAGCCAATTAGGTCCCCTAGAAAGATTTACTATAATAATAATAATAATAATAATAATAAATTAATATACCCTAAGCCTTAAGGGCCATTGGGAACTGCTAGACTAGTATATATATACTTTATTAAGCCTGCCTTCTTAACATTAAGCCTACCCAGTATTCCTGTGCAGTCAGGAATTGACAGTTCTTTAAGACAAATAGAGCAACAAAAGCCAAATAACAAAAAGAGATACAAAAAGTTATATAAAATAAACAAAACAAAACTAATAAAGAGAGTAGATAGTACAGGGCTTCTTAGTATACAATAAAAGAAAACTATTGCCTATTTTAGCTATACAAAGAGAAGAAAAGAGAGGTGTAGTATAAATATAGAGAATAATAAAATAGAAATAAAAGAAATAGAGAAATAGAAAAAGAAAATAGAGTAAAAGTAATACAAGCAAGCAGGCTACCTTCTATATTCTATAGAACAAAGAATTTACTAAATAGAACTATGGCAGGATTCTCTATTGGAGCTACTACCTAGTTAGGTAGTTAATTCCCTTTGTACTTCCTAAGAGCCTTTTAAAGTCTATAGAGCCTATTTAAGCCTTTAAGGCCTCCCTTTCTAGGGTATATTTCTTACAGTATATAGTAATATATACTGGAGTCTCTTAACCTCTTCTACAAGAGTATAGAGGGCTATTATAGCCAGGAACTCCTTATTTAAAGAGAAAAGTAGCTAAACCAATTTTTCTAGTTCTAAGTTATATAGCTAGAGAGTATTAAGCCTTCTGGAGACCTCTATATAGATTTAAAGGTCTAGAATCTAGAGTTAGATAGTAGTAGTTAATTCTAAGGTCTAGTTCCCTAGTAATTCTACTCTATTTCTTTCTCTAGAGAGCTAGTATTGCCTCTCTAGCCTGTGCCTTACTAGAGAACTTATTGCTCTAGTTTAAACCTTTGCCTAACCAAGAATTCTACTAATTCTCTATAGTTTCTTCTAGATACCTAATCTTTCTATTAAGCTAGTTTTAGTCTTGGTGGTTTCTTGGTTTTTAAAGCTTTGTCTAAATTTTAAGGTATTTTTTTTTAATAAGGTTTTTAATCCTTGTGCCTGCTGTTTTCCTTCTATATAGAGTAACCTAGGCATCCAAAACTAGGTTTAGGGGGGCAATTCCAGTGCCTGTTTCCAATATATAGATTGGAGTAGCTCTAAAACCTTTACTAACTATCCTTAGAGCATTGTTTTAGAAGGTTTCTAGCTTTTTAGCTAATTCTTTGGAATTTCTATCTAGGGTAGGTGTATACCAGGCTATAGAGGCATAGGTAATTACTGGTAGAACCACTGTTTTATATAGTAGTCTACCTTCCTCCAATGGAATACCCCAGGTAGAGCCAGTTAACCTAGCCGATATATTGGTTTGGGTGGCTAGTTTCCTCTCTATTGCTTTATAATACTGTGACCAATTTAACCTAGAATCTAGAAATAGACCCAGAATTCTAAGACTCTCTTATAGTTAAATAGTTATATTAGTTTTTTCCAAAACTAGTAGTTTCCTAAGGTTAAACCTTCTAGTATTTCTTAAAAAATATATTAGAGAGTACTTTTTAGGGGCAAACCTAGCTCTATATCTCTTTGCCCAGGCAATATACCTTCTATAGACCCTATTTAAGGCTCTAGTAGTCTGTTTAGTAGACTTTCTATAGGCTATAATGTTTATATTATTACTAAAGCCTATACTTAATACTTTCTGGTGCTCTAGATTGCATAGATCCACCAATTTAGCATTATAGAAGAGAAATAGAATTATAGATATACAAGACCTCTAAGGAGTTCCAGTATAGATATTAAAGGTTTTAGAAGCCTTATTTTTAAACCAAAGAATAGAGGCTCTATTCTATATAAAGCTTTTAACCTAGCCTACTAGAGACTCTGGAATACCCTTTTTCTTTAGAATATAGACTAGCCTTTCTGGAATAATATAGTTAAAGGCTCCAGTTATATCTAAAGAAAGAATAGAGGCTATACCCCTCTCTAGTAGGTTTCCCTGCTATATAGTTTTAATTATACCTAGTAGTAAATCTAAAGTATAGGTAGTTAAATGGCCCTTTCTAGCTCTAAATTAGGTAGCAGGAAGAAAGCTATATTTCTTAGCTATATTCTAGTCTTCTAGCTATAACCCCTTCTATAACCTTTCCCAGAGTATTTAGAAGTGCTATAGGTCTCTATACTTTAGCAATAGAGTAGTCTAGCCTTCTAGGCTTTCTTAAAACCACTGTTTTAGTAGTCTTAAAAATCTTTAGATAGTATTGCCAATTCCAATATCCCTCTATAAGGATTTGTATTGGTTTATAGAGGGAAGGTCCTAGGGCTTTTAAAAATCTATTAGAAATACTATCCAGGCCTGGAGCTTTCCAGGAGGCTGTTACCTTTATAAATTGGCCAATCTCTTTCTCTATAGGGGGCTCTAGGTCTTCTAAAGCAGCTGGAAAGCTTGTATTATTCTCTATATCTTCTAAATCTACCTCTGGGAGCTAGGGAAAGAATTGGTTTGCAAATTCTTAAGATTTCTACTGGTATATAGTAGCTAGACCTCTATTATTGGTCTGTAAAGAGGGAACTAAAGGTAGCTCTATAGGTAGGTAGCTTTTTAGCCTTTTCTACCTTGCTAGTTTCTACAAAGCTACTCTATCTTCTCTAAGCCTGTAGGTAAATTATCTAAATTAGAATCTTTTAGACTCTTTAATGGCCTTTTTCTTGGCTTTGGCAGCTTGTTTAACTAGGTCTAGGTAGGTAGCCCTTACCCTAAGGCTTCTCTCTTCCTAAATTAAACTAGCAATCTCTTAATTCCACTAGAGAGTAGCTTTTTGGCTTGGTTTAGAGTTTTCTCTTGTTTTTAAAACAGTAATCTTAGTAATACTAAGGATTTTTTGCTGTAAATAGAAAGTATACTGCTTTACCTCTTCCCTACTATTTAGGCTATTTAGAAACTAGATATCCTGGGCTAGATTTTAAACCTCTTCTTGATTGGCCTCCTTCTATTTATACCTGCTTTAATTTGGCTAGTCTAGCACTGTTTCTAGGTTAAAATCCAATGCTATAAGTATATAGTTAGATCTATACTAAAGATTCCTAGGGGTAGATATAGAGATAAGCTTATCTACTATATCTATAGAGCCAAAGAATAGATTAATAGTTATTTTAGAAGGATGCCTAATCTATGTAGGTATTTTAGAGGGGGTAAGTAGCTCCAGGCCTAAACTAGCTATAATTTCCAATAGATCTTTTGCTATTTTATAGGTTTTAGTGGATTCTATAGCATTCTAAAGAGAATAGTAAAGATTAAAGTCTCCTAGTAGAATATTAGAGCTTGTATTTAGTTTTAATTCTTAAAGCTTATAGATAGGGGAGAGCCTATCTATAGTTCTATAGAACTCTGGGGGTAGTAAGTATATATTTATAACTTTAATCTCTTTTCCTTCTTCCAAAATTGTAAGAATTGCAATATTTGGACATAGAAAATCTATTAACCAGGTTCCAGGTTTATATAGAGAGGTATTTAATAAGAAGCAGGTATTTATATAGAATTTATCTAGATATAGAGGTAACTACTAAGTACTAGACCTTTCTATAGTTTAAAATAGTCTAGTACTCTTCTAAGGTTTCTGTATAGCTATAAAGTAAAAGCTAGAGAACTGTAGATTTTCTACTATTCTATATATAATGTTATCTCTTAGGTAAGTATTATATTGAGCCACCTTTATTAAGAATTAGAGGGATTCTGGCTTACCTCTAGATTCTTCTCTATAGTATCTATTTTACTTGCTAATTTAGCCTGATTCTGGGATTTAGCCTAAAATAGTGTCTCTATTCTTAAATAGAAATTTACAGCAGTTCTCTAGGCAATCTCTAGACCTAAAGGCCTTTCTCTCTTTCTAGTAGCCTGGGTGGAAGGTTCTAACCTAGTTCTTTTGCTACTAGATTGGAGCTAGAATACTTTAAAAGGTATTGGTTTCCCTAATTAAATTGGAAGCTTGTTTTCCTGCCTGCTAGCAAAGAATTTAGGCTTATTCTCTTTGGCTAAAGCTATTCTCTCTGTTTTAACCTTATATTTAGGGTATTATATATCTCCAGAGGTATATTTTCCTTGGCAATTAGAGTACCTAGCTCTTAAGAGGTCCCCCTTTAGGGGGCAATACTTAAATCTATAGTCTCCTTTGGAGCAGAAACTATATTTAGGGGCTTTAGTATAGTACCTAGCTTGGTGGCTATACCCCTGGCAGTAATAGTACCTAGAAACTAGGTATATAGAGTTAAATAGCTCTATAGTTTTAAGTTTATTCTTAATAACTAGTCTATTATTAATTAGGTAGTTAGCTTGCTTAGGGGTTTAAAGATCTAGAAGTATAGAGCTAGACTTCTTAGTATTCTTTAGAGTAGCTCTTCTTTAGTAAAATTGCTAAATCCTAAGAAACCCTTTAAGATTAGAGTTATACTTTAGAATATTGGCTTTTCTAATTTCTTGCTGGTCCTGTTTAAAGGCCTCTTTGTATACCCTATATACTAGAACTATATACCTTCTAGTATAGACCTTATTTTTCTCTTACTTGCCAAAGGCATTAAGCTATACCTTATTTGCTTTAGCTCTATCCTTGGTAGCTATATTCTTAGCTACTAGAATAATCTTAGAGCTAGCTAGTCTTCTAGCTTCTAAGAAAAGTCCAATTCTATACTTTTTGGTAGTTTTATTAATCTTTGCAAGGGCTATAGTATATAGAATAGTAGCTAGAAGTTTAGCTAGGGCTGGGCTTCTAATCTTTAGCTCTCTAAGCTACTGGGGGGTTAAAAGCTTCTCCTTTGGAGGGATTCCAGTTTTTACTATACTAGTATAGCTAGGGAGGCTCTGGGGGGTAGAGATTGGAGGCTGGGGGGGTGGAGGTTACTGTAATATTATTTTTAGAGCCTCTAGGCTAAATTAGCCTAATCCTACTTAAAGCTTGGTAACCCTATTGTAGTTAGGGCCTAGATTTTAAAGAACTAAGTTAATTCCTTTTTATATAGTTATAATAGCTTAACTAAGGTTCTTTCTTTTCTAAGCTAAATTTCTAGCTTTTGGGTTTACTGGCTTTGCTTTAATTCTCTGGGGACTCTTCCCTAAGCTTTGGAAGCTACCTGTATTTAATAGAGTAGGTATTTTAGCTAGAAATACTAGGTTTACTAGCTAGGGAAAGGATTCTGGCTGCAGTAGTACTAACTTTTTACTTAGAAGTAGTAAACTAAGGTAAATTACCTTGCAAGCTTACTATACTTTACTAGTTTTTAGAGAGAACTAGTAAACTAAATACCTTTTTAAGCAAAAGGTAGAAAACTTTACAAAAGGAAGGGTAGGTAGTATATATAAAAAGGGGGAAAAATATTTCTAGAATTAAGCTCTAAAAACTATTCTAGCAGTAATTTATTTTAAAGGGGAATTACTAATCCCAGAAGCTTCTTTAGAGGGGAAACTTTAAAAACCAACTAGAAATATCTAAATCTAAAGCTACTGTACCAGTGGCTATACCACTAAGGCACTAGTAAAGATAGAAATAGGTGTATAACTAGCAAAAGTAAAATAGTAGTTAAAGGAAAAGGGGTAGTACTAATACCTCTGTTTTTGGTCTAGAAAAGTAGAGAAAAACCTTAATCTAGCTAAAGTTCTAGAACTAAAGCTAGTAAAAAAGAACTAAACAAAGAAAAAGGTCTCCCTAAGGAATAAAGCTAGTTCTTAACTAATACTGGGCTAAACTAGGTCTACTAGTAGAACTAGACTAGTTATAGTAAGTTAAAACTAGTAAAAGGTGGTGCATTCTATTTTATAGATTTAAAACAGCCAAACTAGGTAATAGTTTTTGCAGAGAACTATTAAACTAAGCAGTCTTGTTTAAGCCTGTAATTACAGGAACAGAACTAAGGCCAATACAAACTATAGTAAAGCCTTTTGGGTATAGTAAGGAAAGTAGAAAAGATTAATAGAGAGGTTAGTAGAAAGGTTAGTTACTGGAGTAATAAAAGGAGGGTACTACTTCTGTAGTTTATATAGTATTTATAGTATATAGTACAGAAAAGGTACTTGGTGTAAATATCTAGAAACACTAGAAGTACTAGTTTAAGGTAAAAATTTTTTGTTTATAAATTATAAAGGCAATATTGGTTATACAGTCTTAAAATTTAGATATATTGTTTGGCTAGTATAGGTGTACACTGTATCTAATTTCCAGAGGATTTGGACTAATATTAATAGTATAGTGGAGGGAAATATCCCTCTTCTATTAATAGATTAGTAAAATTACCTTTTTATTAACAGCACCCCCAAAACAGGGCTAATTGGCCTGAAATTTAGATAGTAGCCTCTGTAAGAGACAGGCTTTCAATTAAACCTATTTTTAACATAAAATTCCAAGAATTGACTGGGTTTAGATTCCGGTGTATAAGATTTACTATAGACTTTGTATCTTTTAGAGTATACTAAATTAGAGTATATTTATATTGCTGTATAACAGCAAAGATAGCAACAGTTTTGGTACTATTAGCCTTAGACCCAGTCTACCTAAAGGTATTTTATTACTCTGCAAGAAATATATTAAGAATAGACTTTATCTATTTAGAGATAAGCCAGTCCCTAAGGTCTTTTG
Organism: Spiromastix sp. SCSIO F190; assembly: GCA_014805645.1. Classification (NCBI taxonomy): domain Eukaryota; kingdom Fungi; phylum Ascomycota; class Eurotiomycetes; order Onygenales; family Spiromastigoidaceae; genus Spiromastigoides; species Spiromastix sp. SCSIO F190. Next base: position 81,045 of record WXTY01000006.1, on the reverse strand, counting down.
TAGTCTCTTATTAGAAGATACTGGCAAGAAGTTACTGGAATTTATATAGATTCTAATTGCAAAGCTAAACTCCAGTAAATACAGGCTTATCTAGAAGATTCTAACTCCTAGGCTATACTATAGTAGTATTTAACTGCAGGCAGACATTTAATTATATAATATTAATCTAAGGCCTTATATTAAAATTAGTATATCTAACAGTTATAAGTAACTTAGCCAAATCTTAGTTATTTTTTGTAGTTTTAAAGCAATCTAGCTATTAGGTAGGCTTACCTTTTACTATTCTGGTAATTTTAAAGCAAAATCTTAAGAAATAGGGCATTAGTTATAGAAGGAATAGAAATTAAGGATAGTAGTAATAAAAGAAGGTAAAAGAGGTAAAAGATATAAAATATCTAACCTAAATAAATAAATAAATTAATACACCCTGAGCCTTAAGGGCCATTGGGAACTGCTAGACTAGTATATACATGCATTATTGAGCCTGCTTTCTCAACATCAAGCCTACCCAGTATTCCTGTGCAGTCAGGAATTGACAGTTCTTCAAAACAAGACAAATAGAGCAACAAAAGCCAAATAACAAAAAGAGATACAAAAGGTTATACAAAACAAACAAAATAAAATAAAACCAGTAAAGAGAGTAGATAGTACAGGGCTTTTAGTATACAATAAAGGAAAACTATTGCCTATTTTGGCTATACAAAGAAAAGAAAAGAAAAGAGAGGTATAGTAGAAATATATAGAATAAAATAGAAAAGAGAGAGATAGAGAAATAGAGAGATAAAGTAAAAGTAAAAGCAAAAGAAAATAGTATAATAAAGAGAATAAAAGTAATACAAGCAAGCAGGCTGCCTTCTATATTCTATAGAACAAAGAATTTGCTAAATAGAACTGTGGCAGAATTCTCTGTTGGAGCCACCACCTAGTTAGGTAGTTAATTCCCTTTGCACTTCCCAAGAGCCTTTTCAAGTCTATAGAGCCTGTTTGAGCCTTTAAGGCCTCCCTTTCTAGGGTATATTTCTCACAGTATATAGTAATATGTACTGGAGTCTCTTGACCTCTTCCACAAGAGCATAGAGGGCTATTATAGCCAGGAACCCCTTGTTTATAGAGAAAAGCAGCTAGACCAATCTTTCTAGTTCTAAGCTATAGCTAGAGAGCATTGAGCCTTCTGGAGACCCCTATAAAGGTCTAGAGGTCTAGAGTCTGGAGTTAGGTGGTAGTGGTTAATTCTAAGGTTTAGTTCCCTAGTAATTCCACTCCATTTCTTTCTCCAGAGAGCTAGTATTGCCTCTCTAGCCTGTGTCTTACTAGAGGACTTATTGCTCTGGTTTAAACCTTTGCCTAACCAAGAAATCCACCAATTCTCTGTAGTCTCTTCTGGATGCCTAATCTTTCTATTAAGCTGGTTCCAGTTCTGGTGGTTTCTTGGTTCTTGAAGCTTTGTCTGAATTGTAAGGCATTTCTCTTTAATAAGGTTTTCAATCCTTGAGCCTGCTGTTTTCCTTCTATATAGAGCAACCTGGGCATCTAAAACTAGGTTTAGAGGGGCAATTCCAGTGCCTGTTTCCAATGCATGGATTGGAGTAGCTCTAAAACCTCCACTAACTATCCTTAGAGCATTGTTTTGGAAGGTTTCTAGCTTTTAGCTAATCCTTTGGAATTTCCATCCAGGGTAGGTGTATGCCAGGCTATAGAGGCATAGGTTATTGCTGGTAGAACTACTGTTTTATATAGTAGTCTTCCTTCCTCCAATGGAATACCCCAGGTAGAGCCAGTTAACCTAGCTAGTGCATTGGATTGGGTAGCCAATTTCCTCTCTATTGCTTTGTAATGCTGTGACCAATTTAACCTAGAATCTAGAAATAGACCAAGAATTCTAAGACTCTCTTGTGGTTGAATAGTTATATTGGTTCCCTCTAAAACTAGTGGTTTTCCAAGGTTAAACCTTCTAGTATTTCTTGAAAAATGCATTAGAGAGTACTTTTCAGGGGCAAACCTAGCTCTATATCTCTTTGCCCAGGCAATACACCTCCCATGGACTCTATTTAAGGCTCTTGTAGTCTGCTCAGTGGATTTTCCATAGGCTATAATATTTATATCATCACTAAAGCCTATACTTAATACTTTCTGGTGCTCTGGATTGCATAGATCCACCAATTCAGCATTGTAGAAGAGAAATAGAATTGCAGACATACAAGATCCTTGGGGGGTTCCAGCAGAAATATTAAATATCATGGAAGGTTTATTTTCAAACCAGAGAATAGAGGCTCTATCCTGTATAAAGCTTTTAACCCAGCCTACTAGAGATTCTGGAATACCCTTTTTCTTTAGGATATAGACCAGCCTTTCTGGAATAACATGGTCAAAGGCTCCAGTTATATCCAGGGAAAGAATAGAGGCTATACCTCTCTCCAATGGGTTTCCCTGCTATACAGTTCTGATTGCACCCAGTAGTAAATCTAAAGCATGGATAGTTAAATGGCCTTTTCTAGCTCCAAATTGGGTGGCAGGAAGAAGACTATACTTCTCAGCTATATTCTGGAGCCTTCTAGCTGTAACCCCTTCTATAACCTTTCCCAGAGTATTTAGAAGTGCTACAGGCCTCCATGCTTTGGCAACAGAGTAGTCTGGTCTTCCAGGCTTTCTTAAAACTACTGTTTTAGCAGTTTTAAAAATCTTTGGATAGTATTGCCAATTCCAACATCCCTCTATAAGGATTTGCATTGGTTTATAGAGGGAAGGTCCTAAGGCTTTTAAAAATCCATTAGAAATACTATCCAGGCCAGGGGCTTTCCAGGAGGCTGTTGTCTTTATAAATTGGCCAATCTCTTTCTCTGTAGAAGGCTCTAGGTCTTCTAGAGTAGCTGGAAAGCTAGTATCTTCCTCTATATCTTCTAAGTCTGCCTCTGGAAGCTGGGGAAAGAATTAAGTTGCAAATTCCTGAGATTTTTGCTGGTGTATAGTGGCTAAACCTCCATTATTGGCTTTTAGGGAGGGAACTAAGGGTAGTTCTATAGGTAAGTGGCTTCTTAACCTTCCCCACCTTGCTAGTTTCCACAAAACTGTTCTATCTTTCCTAAGCCTGTGGGTGAATTGTCTAAATTGGAATTTTTTAGACTCTTTAATAGCTTTTTTCTTGGCTTTGGCAGCTTGTTTAATTAGGTCTGGATGGGCAGCCCTTGCTCTAAGACTTCTCTCCTCCTGAATTAGACTATCAATCTCTTGATTCCACCAGGGAGTAGCTTTTTGGCTTGGTTTAGAGTTTTCTCTTGTTTTTGGAACAGTAATCTCAGCAATACTAAGGATTTTTTGCTGTAAATAGAAGGTATACTGCTCTACCTCTTCCCTGTTATTTAGGCTATTTGGAAACCAGATATTTTGGGCTAGATTTTGGACTTCTTCTTGATTGGCATCCTTCCATTTATACCTTCTTTGATTTGGCTGGTCTAGCACTGTTTCTAGGTCAAAATCCAATGCTATAAGCATGTGGTTAGACCCATGTTGAAGATTTCCAGGGGTAGATATAGAAATAAGCTTGTTTGCTATATCTATAGAGCCAAAAGAAAGATCAATGGTTGTCTTAGAAGGGTGCCTAATCCATGTAGGCATTTTAGAGGGGGTGAGTAGCTCTAGGCCTAGACTAGCTGTAATTTCCAATAGATCCTTTGCCATTTCGTGGGTTTCAGTGGATTCCATAGCATTCCAAAGAGAATGGTAAAGATTAAAGTCTCCCAGCAGAATATTAGAGCTAGTATTTAGTTCCAATTCTTGAAGCTTATAGATAGGGGATAGCCTATCTATAGTACTGTGTGCTCCTGGGGGTGGTGAATATATATTTATAACCTTAATCTCTTTTTCTTCTTCCAAAATTGTAAGAATTGCAATGTTTGGACATGGAAAGTCCACTAACCAGGTTCCAGGCTTGCATAGAGAGGTATTTAGTAGAAAGCAGGCATTTGTATGGAATTTGTCTGGATATAGGGGTAACCACTGGGTACTAGACCTTTCTATAGTCTGAAATAGTCTAGTATCCTTCCAAGGTTCCTGAATAGCTATAAATTGGAAGTTAAATAGCTGTGGATCCCCTATTATTCCAAGCATAATATCCTTGCTTAGATGGGTGTTATATTGAGCTACCCTTATTGAGAATTAGCAGGATTCTGGCTTGCCTCTGGATTTTCTTCTGTAGTATCTATTTCACTTGCTAATTCAGGCTGATTCTGAGATTCAGTCTGAAATAGTGTCTCTATTCTTGAATGGGAATTTGCAGCAGTTCTCTGGGCAATTTCTAGGCCTGAAGGCCTTCCCCTCTTCCTAGTAGTTTGGGTAGAAGGTTCTAACCTAGTTCTTTTGCTAGGCTGGAGCTGGGATGCTTCAAAAGGGGTTGGCTCTCCTAATTAAATTGGAACCTTATTCTCCTGCCTACTAGCAAAGAATTTGGGCTTATTCTCTTTAGCCAGGGCTATTCTCTCTGTTTCTACCTTGTGCTTAGGGCATTGCATGTCTCCAGAAGTATGTTTTCCTTGGCAGTTAGAGCACCTAGCCCTAGAGAGATCCCCTTTTAGGGGGCAATGTTCAAATTTATGGTCTCCCTTAGAGCAGAAACCACATTTGGAGGCCTTAGTACAGTATCTAGCTTGGTGGCTATACCCCTGGCATTTATAGCACCTAGAAACTAGGCATGTAGAGTCAAATAGCTCTACAGTTTTAAGCTCATTCTCAATAACCAGCCCATTGTTAATTAGGTGGTTAGCCTGCTCAGGGGTTTGGAGATCTAGAAGCATAGAGCCAGACTTTAGTATTCTTTAGAGTGGCTCTTCTCCAGTAAAATTGTGCTGGATTCTAAGAAACCCTTCAAGATTAGGGTTATACTTTAGAATATTGGCTTTTCCAATTTCTTGTTAGTCCTATTTAAAGGCTTCTTTGCGCACTCCATGTACTAGAACTGTATATCTTCTAGTATAGACCTTGTTTTCTTCTTGCTTGCCAAAGGTATTAAGCCATACCTTATTTGCTTCAGCCCTATCCTTAGTAGCTGCATTCTCAGCCACTAGAATAATCTCAGAGCTAGCTAGTCTCCTAGCCCCTAAGAAAAGTCCAATTCCATGCTTTTTAGTGGTTTCATTGATCTTTGCAAGGGCTGTTGCATGTGGAATAGTAGCTAGAAGTTCAGCCAGGGCAGGACTTCTAACTTTTAGCTCTCAAAGCTGCTGGGGGGTAGGCTGCTTTTCCTTTGGTGGAATTCCATTCTTAGCTATACTAGCATAGCTAGGGAGGCTCTGGGGGGCAGGTATTGGTGGTTGGGGTGGTTGGGGGGGTGGAGGTTGCTCTAATATTGTTTTTAGAGCCTCCAGGCCAAATTGGCCTAATCCTGCTTAAAGCTTGGTAACCCCATTATGGTTGGGGCCTAGATCTTAAAGAACTAAGTTAATTCCTTCTTGCATAGTTATAATAGCTTAACTAAGGTTCTTTCTTTTTTGAGCTAAATTTCCAGCTTTTGGGTTCACTGGCTTTGCTCCAATTCTCTGGGGACTCTCCCCTAAGCTTTGAAAGCTGCCTGTGTTCAATGGAGTAGACATTTTAGCTAGAAGTACTAGGTTTACTAGCTAGGGAAAGGATTCTGGCTGCAGTAGTACTAACTTTTTGCTTAGAAGTAGTAAACTAAGGTGTATTGCCTTGCAAGCTCACCACACTTCACTAGTTTTTAGAGAGAACTAGTAAACTAAATACCTTTTTAAGCAAAAGGTAGAAAACTTTACAAAAAGGAGGGGGGGTAGTGTATACAAAAGGGGGAAAAAGATTTCTAGAATCAAGCTCTATAAGCTGTTCTAGCAGTAATTTATTTTGGAGGGGAATTACCAATCCCAGAAGCTTCTTTGGAGGGAAAACTTCAAAAACCAACTAGAAATATCTAAATCTAAAGCTACTGTACCAGTGGCTATACCACCAAGGCACTAGAGAGATAGAAATAGGTGTATAACTAGTAAAAGTAAAATAGTAGTTAAAGGAAAAGGGGTAGTGCTAACACCTCTGTTTTTAGTCTAGAAAAGCAGAGAAAAACCTTAATCTAGCTAAAGTTCTAGAACTAAAGCCAGCAAGAAAGGACTAAACAAAGAAAAAGGTCTCCCTAAGGAATAAAGCTAGTTCTTAACTAATACTGGGCTAAACCAGGTCTACTAGTAGAACTAGACTAGTTTTAGTAAGTTAAAACTAGTAAAAGGTGGGGCATTCTATTTTATAGACCCAAAATATCCAAACTGGGTAATAGTTTTTGCAGAGAACTATTAAACTAAGCAGTCTTGTTTAAGCCTGTAATCGCGGGAACAGGACTAAGGCCAATACAAACTGTAGTAAAGCCTTTTGGGTATAGTAAGGAAAGTAGAAAAGATTGATAGAGAGGTTAGTAGAAAGGTTGGTTGCTGGAGCAATAAAAGGGGGGTACCGCTCCTGCAGTTTACATGGCGTTTGTAGTGTGTGGCGCCGAAAAGGTACTTGGCGTGAATGTCTGGGAACACCAGAAATACTGGTTTAGGGTGAAAATTTTTCGTTCGCGAATTGTGAAGGCAATATCGGTCGCACAGTCTTGAAATTTGGATATATTGTTCGGCTAGTATAGGTGTACGCTGTATCCAATTTCCAGAAGATTTGGACTAATATTGGTGGTGTGGTGGAGGGAAATGTCCCTCTTCTGTTGATGGATCAGTGAAATCACCTTTTTATCAACAGCACCCCCAATACAGGGCCGATTGGCCTGAAATTTGGATGGTAGCCTTTGTAAGAGACAGGCTTTCGATTGAACCTATTTTTGACGTAAAATTCCAAGAATTGACTGAGTTCGGATTCCGGTGTGTGTAAATATCTAACCTATATTGTTAAGTAAATAAAATAACTAACTATAGTTAAAGAGAATATCTAACAAAAGTATTATTATAGAGCCCCTAGTACTTACTGTTATTTATTGTTAAAGAGAATATTTATTCTATATAGTAGTACTTTACTTCTGGATTAAAACTACCTACAGTTAAAGAAAACTTCTACTAAGTATACACCAAGAATTATTTTTTTCTTCTCTAGTTAGGTATAACTTTGTATATAATATATCTAATGGCCTAGATATCTAAGTAAAGAGTATACTTCCCTGCAGCATAGATTTTAGGAAATATATAGAATAGAGTCCTAATATAAGTTAAAGCAAAATTATAAGATTCTATTAACTTTAACAGTCCAAAGTTACCTGGTTTTACTAACTAATTAGCACCAAGGAAGACTAAAATATAGTAGCTACTAAGAATTTAGAATATAAGGGCTAGTTATAATATACTATTCTCTAGTTTTAAATTACAATAGAGTATTATAATTTAAGCCTGCTTTTCCTTAAGTCCAGTGGTCTTTATTTTAGGTAGCAGACCTAATATATTGGATCTAGCTTCTAGAGGGTCTTGGCTATAGTAACAGCAGTAGAGAGCAGTAACTAGCTATAAAAAAATATATTAGATAAACTCCTTCTCTATATACTTATTTATTACCTTAAGGTTCTTAATTACTATACTAAGGTTACTACTACTACAGTATTCTATATACAGGTACAGATCCTAAGAAGCCTTTAGATACTTCCAATAATAGTATACAACAATATTTAGATATTAAAGAAAGCTAAGGACATTAAACTTAGTAGTAAGCTATTTTTACTCTTTCTAGCTTATTTTTATATAGTTAATTTCTTTTTAGCAGAGTACCTAGTCCAGATATTAGTATAGAGTATAACAATTAAAACAGTATATTTTGGAAGATATATATAGCCATTAAATTTTTACTTAACCTTGTAAATTACACTAAGCTATCTACTCCCTGTATACAGTTAGTATAATATTCTAATAAGTAGAAAAACAAGATATACCTATTCTCTCTAGGACCTTATACTTATCTACCTCTGCCAAAGCAATAGCTATAGTAGATATAGAAAGACAACAAGTTAAGTTAACTACAAAGCAGAGAATTTAGAACTAATATATAAATAGCAAAGATAATTTCTATATTAGTAAGATAAAGAAGGAATAAAAGAAAGAAAGAAATAAATATAGATAAAAAATTAAAGTTATATTAAATACAGTATAATTAACAGTAACTAGGCTTTAACTGCAGTTAAAGCCTATAAATTAAGAGCAATATAGTATAGTAGTATCTTTAAATATAGCTTATACAATAGCTATAGTAGATATAGAAAGATAATAAGTTAAGTTAACTATAAAGCAGAGAATTTAAAACTTATATACAGATAGCAAAGACAAATATTAAATACAGTATAATTAACAGTAACTGGGCTTTAACTGCAGTTAAAGCCTATAAATTAAAAGTAATATAGGGTAGTATCTTTAAATATAGCTTATAAGGGCAATTATAGAGAGAGCAGGTTTAATATAGCTTTAATATAGCATTAATGCAGGCTTAATGTAGCTACTAATACTATTAACTAACCCCTATTTTCTATACTGCTTTAACACAGCCTTAATGCAGCCTTAATGCAGGCTTAACATAGCTACTAATACTATTAACTAACCCTTATTTTCTATGCTACTTTGACATAGCCTTGATGCAGGCTTAATATAGCTACTAACACCATTAACTAACCCCTATTTTCTACACCACTTTGATGCAGCCTTGACATAGGCTTGATGTAGGTTTGACACCGCCACTGACACCATTGACACCATTAACCAACCCCCATTTTCTATATATATTTTCCAAATCGCCGACGACCAAGCCTTCCTTACCAATATTGGTGGGTTATATACTCCTCACCAAACTTGGTGGCATTAAGCCTCCCTTACCAATATTGATGGCATTAAGCCTCCCTTACTAATATTGGTGCTGGTAGCTTTGCTAGCTCTGCTAAGAAGCTCTATAGAGGTTTAACCTCTTATAATTATTCTATACTAATAGTTATTAAAACCCTAGTTTAGCTACTTCTCTATAGTTAGATTTCTAGCTTCTCTATACTTAGGTCTCTGGCTTTTCTATAGTTTAAATAGGTATAGGAATAGGGATATTTTAGTGTATATAGTTAGTATAGGCCTGCCTCTACAGTAGCCTTTATCTATATAGTATTCTAGACTATAGCCTGGCTACTGTCCAATCCAATTTTCTGTACCCCCTACTGGCCTCTATACCTCTAAGCCCCTACCTATTTCTTCTACCTTAACAATATCTTAGGACTATTGCTTAATAATATTTTAAAATTCTTCCTTAACAATATATACCTCCCTAACTTTTATTAATAGTAGTTTAAATTAATTTTAAAACCCTAAGGACTCTAGTTATATATAGCCTAGGCAAGATAGTATATATATAGAGAATTTACAGTAGAAGGTTCCAAGGGTACTATAGGTATTCTATTCTACCCCTTTTAAAAGAATTAAGCAGAGTTAATATATTCTTTATTAGAAATTACTGTTATTTTACTCTTAAAAGTATATTTAGATAGTTTTTATACCTATTTAGTTAGTAGTTCTATATTGTATATAGCCTGCAAGCACTAGCTTTATCTAGCACTATTTAACTATACACCTCTAACTGTAAGAATTATTTAGTAAATACCTCTCTATTGCAAGAGAGGTTATTAGTAACCAGGCTGCACTGTATAGAGGTAATTCTCATCGCGGCCCTAGTTAACTATATATACACCCAGTGTATATTAACTAAAGGAGAGCACTGTATAGCTATCTATAGCCTCTACCTTCTTAGGTAGTATATCTAATTTTAACAAGTTCTCTTTTGTCTATAAATAGCTAATAAAATTTGCTCTAGCTCTATAGTCTATAAATATCTATATACTTTTTAACTCCTTTAGTATATAGATCTATACTTTTAGGCTAATTACCTAGCTACTATATCTTTTTCTATTAATTCCCAGTACTATAGTAGTATTAAAATATACTGGTAAATCTAGTTTTTTAACTCTCTATACTTAGGGCAGTCTTTATTAAGGTATTTACTGCTTCTATAAGTATAGCATTACCCTTTCTTTCTATACTTCTTGTATAGAGTATTGTTTCCCTGGTAATTTTCTAAGCCTTTCTAACTACTGTATTCTTTTTCTAAGGTACTAGAGGTACTACCTCTATAGTTATTTTCCTTTCTACTAGTTTACTGGTGTTTCTGGAAGTTACTATAGAGTATATTAGGCTACTTACCCTTATACTTATAGTTATAAATTTTAGCTATCTATACAGGGAGTCCCTCTTTAATAATTTATAGAAAATTTAATATCTCCTTATATATCTTTGGCTAATTTTAAAATTTTGCAACCTCTATATATAATACATGCCGGAATCCAAACCCAGTCAATTCTTGGAATTCTATATTAAAAATAGGTTCAATCAAAAGCCTGTCTCTTACAGAGGCTACTATCTAAATTTTAGGCTAATTGGCCCTGTTTTGGGGGTACTGTTAATAAAAAGGTGATTTTACCAATCTATTAATAGAAGAGGGATATTTCCCTCCACTACACCACCAATATTAGTCCAAATCTTCTGGAAATTGGATACAGTATACACCTATACTAGCCAAATAATATATCTAAATTTTAAGACTGTATAACCAATATTGCCTTTACAATTTACAAACAAAAAATTTTTACCTTAAACCAGTACTTCTAGTATTTCTAGATATTTATACCAAGTACCTTTTTTGCACTATACACTACAAATACTATACAAACTGCAGGAGCAGTACCTTCCTTTTATTGCTCCAGTAACTAACCTTTCTACTAACCTCTTTATTAATCTTTTTTACTTTCCTTACTATACCTAAAAGGCTTTACTATAGTTTGCATTGGCCTTAGTTCTATTCCTGCAATTACAGGCTTAAACAAGACTGCTTAGTTTAATAGTTCTCTGCAAAAACTATTACCTAGTTTAGCTATTTTAGGTCTATAAAATAGAATATACTACCTTTTACTAGTTTTAACTTATTAAAACTAGTCTAGTTCTACTAGTAGACCTAGTTTAGCCTAGTATTAGTTAAAAACTAGCTTTATTTTTTAGGGAGACTTTTTTCTTTATTTAGTTCTTTCTTACTGGCTTTAGTTCTAGAACTTTAGCTAGATTAAGGTTTTTCTCTACTTTTCTAGACTAAAAATAAAAATATTAGTACTATTTCTTTTTCTTTAACTACTATTTTACTTTTACTAGTTATATACCTATTTCTATCTCTACTAGTACCTTAGTAGTATAGCTACTGGTATAGTAGCTTTAGATTTAGATATTTTAGTTAGGTTTTTTAAAGTTTCCCCTCTAAAAAGCTCTGGAATTAGTAATTCCCCCCAAAAAAATTACTGCTAGAATAGCTTTTAGAGCTTAATTCTAGAATATTTTTTTCCCTTCCCCCCTTTATATATACTATCTATTCTTTCTTTTGTAAGTTTCTATCTTTTGCTTAAAAAGGTATTTAGTTTACTAGTTGCTCTAAAAACTAGTAAAGTAATAGTAAGCTATAAAATAATTTACCTTTAGTTACTACTTCTAAAGCAAAAAGTTAGTACTACTGACTAGCCAGAATTCTTTCCCTAGCTAGTAAACCTAGTATTTCTAGCTAAAAATACCTACTCCATATTAAATAGGTAGCTTCTAAAGCTTAGGGGAGAGTCCCAGAGAGAAAGCAAAGCCAGTAAACCTAAAAGCTAGAAATTTAGCTTAGAAAAGAAAGAACCTTAGTTAAGCTATTATAACTATATAAAAAGAAATTAACTTAGTTCTTTAAGATCTAGGCCCTAACTACAATGGAGTTACCAAGCTTTAAGCAGGATTAGGCCAATTTAGTCTAGAGACTCTAAAAATAATATTAGAGTAACCTTTACCCCCCTAGCCTTTAATCTCTACCCTCCAGAGCCTCCCTAGCTATACTAGTATAGCAAAAACTAGAATCCCTCTAAAGAAAAAGCTTTTAACCCCCCAGTAGCTTAGAGAGCTAAAGATTAGAAGCCTAGCCCTAGCTAAACTTCTAGCTACTATTCTATATACTATAGCCCTTGCAAAGATTAATAAAACTACCAAAAAGTATAGAATTAGACTTTTCTTAGAAGCTAGAAAACTAGCTAGCTCTAAGATTATTCTAGTAGCTAAGAATATAGCTACCAAGGATAGAGCTAAAGTAAATAAGGTATAGCTTAATACCTTTGGTAAACAAGAGAAAAACAAGGTCTATACTAGAAAATATATAGTTCTAGTATATAGAGTATACAAAGAGGCCTTTAAATAGAACTAGCAAGAAATTAGAAAAGCCAATATTCTAAAGTATAACTCTAATCTTAAAGAATTTCTTAGGATTTAGTAATTCTACTAGAGAAAAGCTACTCTAAAGAATACTAAGAAGTCTAACTCTATACTTCTAGATCTCTAAACCCCTAAGCAAGCTAACTACCTAATTAATAATAGACTAGTTATTAAGAATAAGCTTAAAACTATAGAGCTATTTAACTCTATATACCTAGTTTCTAGGTACTATTACTGCCAGGGGTATAGCCACCAAGCTAGGTACTGTACTAAAGCCCCTAAATATAGTTTCTGCTCCAAAGGAGACTATAGATTTAAGTATTGCCCCCTAAAGGGGGACCTCTTAAGAGCTAGGTACTCTAATTACCAAGGAAAATATACCTCTGGAGATATATAATACCCTAAATATAAGGTTAAAACAGAGAGAATAGCTTTAGCCAAAGAGAATAAGCCTAAATTCTTTGCTAGCAGGCAGGAAAACAAGCTTCCAATTTAATTAGGGAAACCAATACCTTTTAAAGTATTCTAGCTCCAATCTAGTAGCAAAAGAACTAGGTTAGAACCTTCCACCCAGGCTACTAGAAAGAGAGAAAGGCCTTTAGGTCTAGAGATTGCCTAGAGAACTACTGTAAATTTCTATTTAAGAATAGAGACACTATTTTAGGCTAAATCCTAGAATCAGGCTAAATTAGCAAGTAAAATAGATACTATAGAGAAGAATCTAGAGGCAAGCCAGAATCCCTCTAATTCTTAATAAAGGTGGCTTAATATAATACTTACCTAAGAGATAACATTATATATAGAATAGTAGAAGATCTACAGTTCTCTAGCTTTTACTTTATAGCTATACAGAAACCTTGGAAGAGTACTAGACTATTTTAAACTATAGAAAGGTCTAGTACTTAGTAGCTACCTCTATATCTAGATAAATTCTATATAAATGCCTGCTTCTTGTTAAATACCTCTCTATATAAACCTAGAACCTAGTTAATAGATTTTCTATATCCAAATATTGTAATTTTTATAATTTTGGAAGAAGGAAAAGAGATTAAAGTTATAAATATATACTTACTACCCCTAGAGTTTTATAGAACTATAAATAGGCTCTTCCCTATCTATAAGCTTTAAGAATTAAAACTAAATACAAGCTCTAATATTCTGCTAGGAGACTTTAATCTTTACTATTCTCTTTGGAATGCTATAGAATCCACTAAAATCTATAAAATAGCAAAAGATCTATTAGAAATTATAGCTAGTTTAGGCCTGGAGCTATTTACCCCCTCTAAAATACCTATATAGATTAGGTATCCTTCTAAAACAACTATTAATCTATTCTTTAGCTCTATAGATATAGTAGATAAGCTTATCTCTATATCTACCCCTGGGAATCTTTAGTATAGATCTAACTATATACTTATAGCATTGGATTTTAACCTAGAAATAGTGCTAGACCAGCCAAATTAAAGCAGGTATAAATAGAAGAAGGCCAATTAAGAAAAGGTTTAAAATCTAGCCTAGGATATCTAGTTTCTAAATAGCCTAAATAGCAGGGAAGAGGTAGAGCAGTATACTTTCTATTTACAGCAAAAAATCCTTAGTATTACTAAGATTACTGTTCTAAAAATAAAAGAAAACTCCAAACTAAACTAAAAAGCTACTCCCTAGTAGAATTAAGAGATTACTAGCCTAATTTAGAAAGAGAGAAGTCTTAGAGCAAGGGCTACCTATCTAGACCTAGTTAAATAAGCTGCCAAAGCCAAGAAAAAGGCTATTAAAGAGTCTAAAAGATTCTAGTTTAGATAATTTACCTATAGACTTAGGGAAGATAGAGCAGTTTTATAGAAACTAGCAAGGTAGAAAAGATTAAAAAGCTATTTACCTATAGAACTACCCCTAGTTCTCTCTCTAAAGACTAGCAATGGAGAAATTGCTACTATATATTAGTAAAAATTATAGAAATTTATAACCTAATTCTTTTTCTAGCTTTCAGAGGTAGATTTATATAATATAGAGGAAGATATAAGCTTTCTAGCTGCCTTAGAAGATCTAGAGCCCCCTACAGAGAAAGAAATTAGCTAATTTATAAAGGTAATAGCCTTTTAGAAAGCCCCAGGCCTAGATAGTATTTCTAATAGATTTCTAAAAGCCTTAGAACCTTCCCTTTATAAACCAATATAAATCCTTATAGAGGGATATTGGAATTAGCAATACTATCCAAAGATCTTTAAAACTGCCAAAATAGTAGTTTTAAGGAAGCCTGGAAGGCTAGACTACTCTATTGCCAAGGTATAGAGGCCTGTAGTACTTCTAAATACTCTAGAAAAGGTTATAGAAGGAGTTATAGCTAGAAGACTTTAAAATATAGCTAAGAAATATAGTCTTCTCCCTGCTACTTAATTTAGAGCTAGAAAGGGCTATTTAACTACCTATACTTTGGATTTACTACTGGGAGCAATTAGAACTATATAGCAGGGGAACCTATTAAAGAGAGGTATAGCCTCTATTCTTTTTCTAGATATAACTAGAGCCTTTAACTATATTATTCTAGAAAGACTAGTCTATATTCTAAAAAAAAGAGTATTCCAGAGTCTCTAGTAAACTAAGTTAGAAGCTTTATATAGAATAGAGTCTCTATTCTTTGGTTTAAAAATAAGCCTTCTAAAATATTTAATATCTATACTGGAACTCTCTAAGAATTTTATATATCTGTAATTCTATTTCTCTTCTATAATACTAAATTAGTAAATCTATGCAATCTAGAGCACCAGAAAGTATTAAATATAGGCTTTAGTAATAATATAAATATTATAGCCTATAGAAAATCTACTAGACAGACTACTAGAGCCTTAAATAGGGTCTATAGAAGGTATATTACCTGGGTAAAAAGGTATAGAGCTAGGTTTACCCCTAAAAAGTACTCTCTAATGTATTTTTTAAAAAATACTAGAAGGTTTAACCTTGGAAAACTACTAGTTTTGGAGGGAACCAATATAACTATTTAACTATAAAAGAGTTTTAGAATTCTAGGTCTATTTTTAGATTCTAGGTTAAATTAATTACAGTATTACAAAGCAATAGAGAGGAAATTAGCCACCTAAACCAATATATTAGCTAGGTTAACTGGCTCTACCTAGGGTATTCCATTGAAGGAAGGTAGACTACTATATAAAACAGTGGTTCTACCAGTAATTACCTATGCCTCTATAGCCTAGTATACACCTACCCTGGATAGAAACTTAAAAGAATTAGCTAAAAAGCTAGAAACCTTCCAAAACAATACTCTAAGAATAGTTAGTAAAGGTTTTAGAGCTACTCTAATCTATTTATTAGAAACAGGCACTGGAATTACCCCCCTAAACCTAGTTTTGGATACCTAGGTTACTCTATATAGAAGGAAAACAGCAGGCTCTGGAATTAAAAACTTTATTAAAGAGAAATACCTTAAAATTTAGACAAAGCTTTAAGAACTAAGAAACTACCAATACTGGAACTAGCTTAATAGAAA
Organism: Spiromastix sp. SCSIO F190; assembly: GCA_014805645.1. Classification (NCBI taxonomy): domain Eukaryota; kingdom Fungi; phylum Ascomycota; class Eurotiomycetes; order Onygenales; family Spiromastigoidaceae; genus Spiromastigoides; species Spiromastix sp. SCSIO F190. The sequence continues at coordinate 65,268 of WXTY01000006.1, read as the reverse complement.
GATTAGGTATCCAGAAGAGACTACAGAGAATTAGTGGAATTTATAGTTAGGTAAAGATTTAAACCAGAGCAATAAGTTCTCTAGTAAGGTACAGGCTAGAGAGGCAATACTAGCTCTCTGGAGAAAGAAATAAAGTAGAATTACTAGGGAACTAGACCTTAGAATTAACTACTACTACCTAACTCTAGATTCTAGACCTCTAAATCTTTATAGAGGTCTCTAGAAAGCTTAGTACTCCCTAGCTATATAGCTTAGAACTAGAAAGATTGGTCTAGCTACTTTTCTCTATAAATAAGGGGTTCCTGGCTATAATAGCCCTCTATACTTCTGTAGAAGAGGTTAAGAAACTCCAGTCTATATTACTATATACTATAAGAAGTATACCCTAGAAAGGGAGGCCTTAAAGGCTTAAACAGGCTCTATTAACTTTAAAAGGCTCTTGGGAAGTATAAAGGGAATTAACTACCTAACTAGGTAGTGGCTTTAATAGAGAATTCTACCATAGTTCTATTTAGTAAATTCTTTGTTCTATAGAATATAGAAGGCAGCCTGCTTACTTGTATTGCTTTTATTTTTCTTATTGTACTATTTTCTTTTACTTTTACTTTATTTTCTATTTCTCTATCTCTCTCTTTTCTATATTATTCTATATATTTCTACTATACCTCTCTTTTCTTTTCTTTGTATAGCTAAAATAGGCAATAGTTTTCCTTTATTATATACTAAAAGCTCTGTACTATCTACTTTCTTTATTGGTTTTATTTTATTTTATTTATTTTGTATAACCTTTTGTATTCTTGCAAGTTATTTTATTTATTATTGCTCTATTTGTTTTGTTTTGAAGAACTGTTAATTCCTAACTGCACAGGAATACTGGGTAGGCTTAATATTAAAAAAGCAGGCTTAATAAAGTATATATATACTAGTCTAGTAGCTCCCAATGGCCCTTAAGGCTCAGGGTGTATTAATTTATTATTATTATTAACCTCTATATATATAGATTCTATAACCCTGGTGTATAGATACTTAATGCAGAGTAACTCTAGTACTTTATTAGAAAGATATACTTTCTAGTCTATAAAATAGTCTTTAGGGCGGTAGTCTAGTGGTCTACTGTCCGGGCACCTTGCTTGGGCTAGCAGGGGTGCAGGTTTAAGTCCTGCTGAAGGCACAGTAAATTAGTCCAGAGGGGATTAATAAGCTATACTACTATTTCTTCTATATAAGTATATTAACTATTACTAATATTTCTAACCTAATAGAGACTGGGTACCTCTAGAAGGAAGGTTTATTAGTAATAATAGCCAAGTATACTAGCTAAATTATACCTAAGCAGAAACTAGTTAGAAGGGTTATATTAAGTTATTAGGGAGCCTAATATCCAGCCTATTATATATATATATTAAAGCCAGCAGGAGGCCTAATATATTCTAGCTAGTAAAGACTTTGGAAATATACTTTGCAAGGAAAAATTAGTTAAGAAAGTAGGGTATACTTAATAATATATAGGCTTAATAAATAAGGCTTAATGTATATAGGCAAGAAGTTCCCAATAGTCTTACTAAAAGACTCTAGGTATATTAATCTACTACTACTAGTCTATAAAATATTTTATAAATTTATATACTATTTACCCTAGCCTTTGGCAGGCATTAGTAAACCTTTGGCTAGTATACCTTGCTAAATAAACTAGATTATTTAATTAGTATAAAAAGAAGAATATAAAATCCTTCTATATAGATATATATATAGAATTAATATATACTTTTTTATCTATATACTAAGCCTATTTAATAAGCTTATTGTTATCTAGGTACTGTATAGTATTATTAATACAATATATATTACTATTACTAAACTAATATATATAGTACCTAAAGTAGCCTTTAAGCTTAACTATAAAACTATTTTAGTTATTTAGGCTATCTCCTTTATACTCTACCTTTGGTAGGTTAGGGGGTTCTATACTGTATACTAATAGTATTTCTAAGAATAGTAAATATAGTCTTTTAGATCTATATATACCTTTTCTTTAAGGCTTTAATATACTAAAGGCTAATTACTCTAGTTTCTGTAGTATAGAACCTTTAACTATATATAATAGTATACTTTTTTATTTTTTTTTAGAGAAAAATTCTCTATAAAAAATATATTTTTTTAGTACTTTTAGCTTTTATTTTTTTCTTTCTAACTTTTTTCTAGCCTTAAGCTACTTAATATACTTCTATATAGCTTTTAATATCTTAGAAGTAGGTTTCCTGCACTAGGTAAGCTACTAAAAAGATAATTAAAAGCCTAAGTATAAGGTTTAGTATAAACTACAGTAAAAATTATAAGTTAGTATAGTTTAGAGTTATAGATTTATACTATTACTACCTTCTTAGGTTTATTTAGGTAGTATAGTATATAGTTTAGGGTTTTTTTCTATAGAATTAGAAAATTAAGAAGTACCCTAAAAGTTATTTTAGGTACTAGAGGGTTAATTTAATTTAGTTAGGGGGTTTTACTGCACAGAAATTTTTAAACTTATATATATTAAATATATTTTTAATAACTTTTAGGTAGAATCTTGGTGGTATAAGTATCACACGCCAGGCCCGGCAATACATTATGCCGAGCCGCGCCAGCCTGTATATAGAGAATGCACCTACTGGCTCCTTCTAGGAGCCAGCAATTAGTTTATTACCATTACTATATACACTAAGGATTTAATATACTGTCTATTTACCTTCTTTACACTGTTCTATATACCTTAGAAGCACTGCTGCTTATAGTTCTAATTACTTAACCTATATAAGAAAATAGTCTATTAAAGATATCTATATAGTTAGAGTTTTTACCACTAAGTCTATATATACAATACAAGCCAAATATACCTTATACCACCAAGATTCTACCTAAAAGTTATTAAAAATATATTTAATATATATAAGCTTAAAAATTTCTATACAGTAAAACCCTTTAACTAAATTAAATTAATTCTTTAGTACCTAAAATAATCCTTAGGGTACTCCTTAATCTTCTAATTCTATAGAAAAAAACCCTAAATTATATACTATACTATCTAAATAAATCTAAGAAAATAGTAATAGTATAAATCTATAACTCTAAACTATACTAACTTATAATTCTTGCTATAGTTTATACCAAACTTTAAAGTACCTATACACGCCGGAATCCAAACCCAGTCAATTCTTGGAATTTTACATTAAAAAAAGGTTTAATTGAAAGCCTGTCTCTTACAGAGGCTACTATCCAAATTTTAGGCCAATTAGCCCTGTTTTGGGGGTGCTGTTGATGAAAAGGTGATTTCACCAATCTATCAACAGAAGAGGAACATTTCCCTCCACCACACCACCAATATTAGTCCAAATCCTCTGGAAATTGGATACAGTGTACACCTATACTAGCCAAACAATATATCCAAATTTCAAGACTGTGCGACCAATATTGCCTTCACAATTCGCGAACGAAAAATTTTCACCCTAAACCAGCATTTCTGGTGTTCCTAGACATTCACACCAAGTACCTTTTCTGCGCCACACACCACAAACACCATATAAACTGCAGGAGCAGTACCCCCCTTTTATTGCTCCAGCAACCAACCCTTCTACCAACCTCTCTATCAATCTTTTCTACTTTCCTTACTATACCCAAAAGGCTTTACTACAGTTTGTATTGGCCTTAGTCCTGTTCCTGTAATTACAGGCTTAAACAAGACTGCTTAGTTTAATAGTTCTCTGCAAAAACTATTACCTAGTTTGGCTGTTTTGGGTCTATAAAATAGAATGTACTACCTTTTACTAGTTTTAACTTACTAAAACTAGTCTAGTTCTACTAGTAAACCTGGTTTAGCCCAGTATTAGTTAAGAACTAGCTTTATTCCTTAGGGAGACCTTTTTCTTTGTTTAGTCCTTTCTTGCTGGCTTTAGTTCTAGAACTTTAGCTAGATTAAGGTTTTTCTCTACTTTTCTAGACCAAAAACAGAGATATTAGCACTGCCCCTTTTCCTTTAACTACTATTTTACTTTTACTAGTTATACACCTATTTCTATCTCTACTAGTGCCTTGGTGGTATAGCCACTAGTACAGTAGCTTTAGATTTAGATATTTCTAGTTAGTTTTTAAAGTTTTCCCTCCAAAGAAGCTTCTGGGATTGGTAATTCCCCTCCAAAATAAATTACTGCTAGAACAGCTTTTAGAGCTTAATTCTAGGAATCTTTTTCCCCCTTTTGTATACACCCCCCCCTCCTTTTGTAAAGTTTTCTACCTTTTGCTTAAAAAGGTATTCAGTTTACTAGTTCTCCCTAAAAACTAGTAAAGTATAGTAAGCTTGCAAGGCAATTCACCTTAGTTTACTACTTCTAAGTAAAAAGTTAGTACTACTGCAGCCAAAATCCTTTTCTAGCTAGCAATATACTATTCCTAGCAATATACCTACTCCATTAAACACAGGCAGCTTCCAAGGCTTAGGGGAGAGTCCCCAGAGAATTGGAGCAAAGCCAGTAAATCCAAAAGCTGGAATAGCCCAACAAAGAAAGAAGCTTAGTTAAGCAATTACAACAATGCAAGAAGGAATTAACTTAGTTCTTCAAGATCTAGGCCCTAACTATAATGGGGTTACCAAGCTTCAAGCAGGATTAGGCTAATTTGGCCTGGAGGCTCTAAAAACAATATTAGAGCAACCTCCACCCCCCCAACCTCCAATCTCTACCCCCCAGAGCCTCCCTAGCTATGCTAGTATTGCAAAAACTGGAATCCCTCCAAAGGAGAAGCTTCCAACCCCCCAGCAGCTTAGAGAGCTAAAGATTAGAAGCCTAGCTCTGGCTGAACTTCTAGCTACTATACCACATGCAACAGCCCTGGCAAAGATTAATAAAACCACTAAAAAGCATGGAATTGGACTCTTCTTAGGGGCTAGAAGACTAGCTAGCTCTGAGATTATTCTAGTGGCTAAAAATGCAGCTACTAAGGATAGAGCTAAAGCAAATAAAGTATGGCTTAATAGCTTTGGCAAACAAGAAGAAAACAAGGTCTACACTAGAAGGTATACTGTTCTAGTGCATGGAGTATATAAAGAAGCCTTTAAACAAGACCAGCAAGAGATTGGAAAGGCCAATATTCTAAAGTATAACCCTAACCTTAAAGGGTTTCTTAGAATTCAGCAATTTCACTGGAGAAAAGCTACTCTAAAGAATACCAAGAGATCTAGCTCTATGCTTCTAGACCTTCAAACCCCTGAGCAAGCTAACTACCTAATTAATAATGGGTTAGTTATTAAGAATAAGCTTAAAACTGTAGAGCTATTTAACTCTATATACCTAGTTTCTAGGTGCTATTACTGCCAGGGATATAGCCACCAAGCTAGATACTGTACTAAGGCTCCTAAGTGTAGTTTCTGCTCCAAAGGAGACTATAGATTTAAGCATTGCCCCCTAAAAGGGGACCTCTCTAGAGCTAGGTGCTCTAATTGCCAAGGAAAGCACACCTCTAGAGACATGCAATGCCCTAAACACAAGGTTAAAACAGAGAGAATAGCTTTAGCCAAGGAAAATAAGCCTAAATTCTTTGCTAGCAGGCAGGAAAATAAGCTTCCAATTTAATTAGGGGAACTAACATCCTTTAAAGCATTCCAATTCCAACCTAGTAAAAGAACTAGGTTAGAACCCTCTAGTACCCAAGCTACTAAGAAGAGAGGAAGACCTTTAGGCCTAGAAATTGCCCAGAGAACTGCTGCAAATTCCTATTTAAGAATAGAGACACTGTTCCAGGCTGAATCTTAGAATTAGGCTAAATTGGCAGGTGAAATAGATACTACAGAGAAAAATCCAGAGGCAAGCCAGAATCCTGCTAATTCTTAATAAGGGTAGCTCAATATAACACCCACCTGAGCAAGGATATTATACTTGGAATAATAGAGGATCCATAGCTATTTAACTTTTAATTTATAGCTATTCAGGAACCTTGGAAAGATACTAGACTATTTTAGACTATAGAAAGATCTAGTACCCAATGGTTACCCCTATATCCAGACAAATTCTATATAAATGCCTGCTTCCTACTGAATACCTCTCTATGCAAGCCTGGAACCTGGTTAATAGACTTTCCATGTCCAAATATTGCAATTCTTACAATTTTGGAAGAGGAGAAGGAGATTAAGGTTATAAATATATACTTACTACCCCTAGAGTTTTATAGAACTATAGATAGGCTCTCCCCTATCTATAAGCTTCAAGAATTAGAGCTAAGTACTAGTTCTAATATTCTACTGGGAGACTTTAATCTTCACCATTCTCTTTGGAATACTATAGAATCCACTGAAACCTATAAAATGGCAAAGGATCTATTGGAAATTACAGCTAGTTTAGGCCTGGAGCTGCTTACCCCCTCTAAAATACCTACATAGATTAGATATCCTTCCAAAACAACTATTAATCTATCTTTTGGCTCTATAGATATAGCAGATAAGCTTATCTCTATATCTACCCCTGGAAATCTCCAGCATGGATCGGACCACATGCTGATAGCATTGGATTTTGACCTAGAAACAGTGCTAGACTAGCCAAACCAAAGCAGATATAAATGGAAGGAAGCCAATCAAGAAAAAGTCCAAAACCTAGCCCAAGATCTCTGGTTTCCAAATAGCCTAAATAGTAGGGAAGAGGTAGAGCAGTATGCCTTCTATTTACAGCAAAAAATCCTTAGTATTGCTAAGATTACTGTTCCAAAGACTAGAGAATCCAAACCAAGCCAAAAAGCTACTCCCTGGTGGAATCTAGAGATTGCTAGCCTAATTCAGGAGGAGAGAAGTCTTAGAGCAAGGGCTGCCCACCTAGACCTAGTTAAACAAGCTGCCAAAGCCAAGAAAAAAGCCATTAAAGAGTCTAAAAGATTTTAATTTAGACAATTTATCTACAGGCTTAGAGAAGATAGAGCAGTTTTGTGGAAACTAGCAAGGTAGGGAAGACTAAGGAGCCACTTACCTATAGAGCTACCCTTAGTTCCCTTTTTAAAGACTAGCAATGGAGAGATAGCTACTATATACCAGCAGAAATCTCAAGAATTTACAAACCAATTCTTCCCCCAACTTCCAGAGGCAGATTTAGAAGATATAGAGGAGGATATAAGCTTTCCAGCTGCTTTAGAGAACCTAGAGCCCCCTACAGAAAAAGAGATTGGCCAATTTATAAAGGCAACAGCCTCTTGGAAAGCCCCTGGCCTGGATAGTATTCCTAATGGATTTTTAAAAGCCTTAGGACCTTCCCTCTATAAACCAATGCAAATCCTTATAGAGGGATACTGGAATTGGCAGTACTATCCAAAGATTTTTAAAACTGCTAAAACAGTGGTTTTAAGAAAACCTGGGAGGCCAGACTACTCTATAGCTAAGGTATAGAGGCCTGTAGTACTTCTAAATACCCTGGGAAAGGTTATAGAAGGAGTTATAGCTAGGAGGCTCCAGAATATAGCTAAGAAATATAGTCTTCTTCCTGCTACCTAATTTGGAGCTAGAAAAGGGCATTTAACCACCTATGCTTTGGACCTACTACTGGGTGCAATTAGAACTGTATAGCAGGGAAACCCATTAAAGAGAGGTATAGCCTCTATTCTTTCTTTGGATATAACTGGAGCCTTTAACTATATTATTACAGACAGGCTAGTCTATATTCTAAAGAAAAAGGGTATTCCAGAGTCTCTAGTAGGTTAGGTTAGAAGCTTTATGTAGAATAGAGCCTCTATTCTTTGGTTTAAAAATAAGGCTTCTAAAACCTTTAATATCTATGCTGGAACTCCTTAGGGGTCTTGTATATCTGCAATTCTATTTCTCTTCTATAATGCTGAATTGGTGGATCTATGCAATCCAGAGCACCAGAAGGTATTAAGTATAGGCTTTAGTAATAATATAAACATTATAGCCTATGGAAAGTCCACTGAGCAGACTACTAGGGCCCTAAATAGAGTCTATAGAAGGTGTATTGCCTGGGCAAAGAGGTATAGGGCTAGGTTTGCCCCTGAGAAGTACTCTCTAATACATTTTTTAAGAAATACTAGAAGGTTTAACCTTGGGAAACTACTAGTTTTGGAAGGAACCAATATAACTATTTAACTACAAGAGAGTCTTAGAATTCTGGGTCTATTTCTAGATTCTAGGTTAAATTGGTTACAGCATTATAAAGCAATAGAGAGGAAACTAGCCACCTAAACCAATATATTGGCTAGGTTAACTGGCTCTACCTGGGGTATTCCATTGGAGGAAGGTAGACTACTATATAAAACAGTAGTTCTACCAGCAATTACCTATGCCTCTATAGCCTGGCATACACCTACCCTAGATGGAAATTCCAAAGGATTGGCTAAAAAGCTAGAAACCTTCCAAAACAATGCTCTAAGGATAGTTAGTGGAGGTTTTAGAGCTACTCCAATCCATGCATTGGAAACAGGCACTGGAATTGCCCCCCTAAACCTAGTTTTAGATGCCCAGGTTGCTCTATATAGAAGGAAAACAGCAGGCACAAGGATTGAAAACCTTATTAAAGAGAAATACCTTAAAATTCAGACAAAGCTTTAAGAACTAAGAAACTACCAAGACTGGAACTAGCTTAATAGAAAGATTAGGCAACTAGAAGAAACTATAGAGAATTGGTGGAATTCTTGGTTAGGCAAAGGTTTAAACCAGAGCAATAAGTCCTCTAGTAAGGCACAGGCTAGAGAAGCAATACTAGCTCTCTGGAGGAAGAAATAGAGTGGAATTACTAGGGAACTAGACCTTAGAATTAACCACTACTACTTAACTCCAGATTCTAGACCTCTAAATCTATATAGAGGTCTCCAGAAGGCTCAATGCTCTCTAGCTATATAACTTAGAACTAGAAAGATTGGTTTAGCTACTTTTCTCTTTAAACAAGGAGTTCCTGGCTATAATAGCCCTCTATACTCTTGTAGAAGAGGTTAAGAGACTCCAGTATATATTACTATATACTGTAAGAAATATACCCTAGAAAGAAAGGCCTTAAAGGCTTAAACAGGCTCTATAGACTTTAAAAGGCTCTTGGAAAGTACAAAGGAAATTAACTACCTAACTAGGTAGTGGCTTTAACAGAGAATTCTGCTATAGTTCTATTTAGCAAATTCTTTGTTCTATAGAATATAGAAGGTAGCCTACTTACTTATATTGCTTTTACTCTATTTTCTTTTTCTATTTCTCTATTTCTTTTATTTCTATTTTATTATTCTCTATATTTATACTATACCTCTCTTTTCTTCTCTTTGTATAACTAAAATAGGCAATAGTTTTCTTTTATTGTATACTAAGAAGCCCTGTACTATCTACTCTCTTTATTGGTTTTGTTTTATTTATTTTGTATAACTTTTTGTATCTCTTTTTGTTATTTAGCTTTTGTTGCTCTATTTGTCTTGAAGAACTGTCAATTCCTAACTGCACAGAAATACTGGGTAGGCTTAATGTTAAAAAGGCAGGCTTAATAAAGTATATATATACTAGTCTAGCAGTTCCCAATGGCCCTTAAGGCTTAGGGTGTATTAATTTATTATTATTATATTATTATTATTATACTAAACTTTATACTTAGGCTTTTAATTACCTTTTTAGTAGCTTACCTAGTGCAGGGAACCTACTTCCAAGATATTAGAAGCTATATAGAAGTATATTAAATAGCTTAAGGCTAGAAGAAAGTTAGAAAGAGAAAAGTAAAAGCTAAAAGTACTAAAAAAGTATATTCTTTATAGAGAATTTTTCTCTAAGGAAAAATAAAAAAGTTTACTATTATATATAGTTAAAGGTTCTATACTGTAGAAACTAGAGTAATTAGTCTCTAGTATATTAAAACCTTAAAGAAAAGATATATATAGATCTAAGAAACTATACCTACTATTCTTAAAAATACTACTAGTATACAGTATAGAACCCCCTAATCTACCTAAGGTAGAGTATAAAGGGGGTAGTCTAAATAACTAAAATAGCTTTATAGTTAAGCTTAAAGGCTACTTTAGGTACTATATATATTGGTTTAGCAATAGTAATATATATTATATTAATAATACTATACAGTGCCTGGATAATAACAAGCTTGTTAAATAGACTTAGTATATAGATAAAAAAGTATATATTAATTCTATATATATATCTATATAGAAGGATTTTATATCCTTCTTTCTATACTAACTAAATAATCCAGTTTATTTAGCAAGGTATACTAGCCAAAGGTTTACTAATACCTACTAAAGGCTAGGGTAGACAGTATATAAATTTATAAAATATTTTATAGACTAGAAAGTATATTTTTCTAATAGAGTACTAGAGTTACTCTATATTAAGTACCTGTGCACCAGGGTTATAGAACCTATATATATAGAGGTTATAAAATTTTAAAATTAGCTAAAGATATATAAAAAGATATTAAACCTTCTATAAACTATTAAAGAGAAACTCTCTGTATAGATAGCTAAAATTTATAACTATAAGTATAAGGGCAAATAGCCTAATATACCCTATAGTAACTTCTAGAAATACCAGTAAACTAGTAGAGAGAAAAATAACTATAGAGATAGTACCTCTAGTACCTTAGAAAAAGAATACAGTAGTTAGAAAGGCTTAGGAAATTACTAGAGAAATAATACTCTATATAAAAAGTATAAAAAAAAGGGCAATACTATAGTTATAGAAGCAGTAAGTACCTTAATAAAGACTACCCTAAGTATAGAGAGTTAAAAAACTAAATTTACCAGTATATTTTAGTGCTACTGCAGTACTAGAAATTAATAGAAAAAGATACAGTAGCTAGATAATTAGCCTAAAAGTATAGATCTATACACCAAAGGGGTTAAAAAGTATATAGATACTTATAGACTATAGAGCTAAAGTAAATTTTATTAGCTATTTATAGGCAAAAGAGAACTTATTAAAATAAAATATACTACCTAAGAAGGTAGAGGCTATAGATAGCTATACAGTGCTCTTCTTTAGTTAATATACACTGGGTGTATATATAGTTAACTATTGGAGCCTTGTATAAGAGAGTAAATCCTTATTTAAATTAGTAGCCATCGCGGGTTATAATTTAATATTGGAAATGCCCTGGTTGCAGAGTATAAATCTAGACCTATATTTCCCTACCTTGCAATGGTTTTACTGTACTGCAGGTACTGTGGAAGAGGTAGAGGTAATTTCTGCCAAGGAGGCATACAAAAAGCCCTTTAGGGGCGGCCAGGGCCAGCAAAAAAGTATAGTGGCAGGGAGCAGAAGCAGGGGTAGGGGCTACAGCTAACCCAATCTTAACCCACCAGTTAAGCTAGGCTTGTACTCTATAATTACCCTGTATAACCCTCTAGGTAGCTTGCACTACCTAGAGGGCTACTTTCTATACTGGGGCAGGTAACTAGTACTTAGTTAGTACCTTCTAATATTCTAACCTTCTCTAAATCCTCTAAAATATATACACTGGAATATAGTTTCTATACCTACAGGTACAGAGACTACAGCAACAGGTATAGGGGCTGGCCAGTATATATACTACCTTAGGGTCCCAGGCAAGACACCCAAGGCAGCAGCAGCAAGAGGGGGCAGGGCAGGGAGGCACAGTAGAAGGGGTAGGTACAGCCAGGAGTACACTAAACTTCTTCTTTTAATTAGAAGCCAGTGCAGAAACAAAGACCCCTATAAGGGGCTATAAATAAAAATTAACTATAATATTAATTCTATAACTAGCTATTAGTATATACTTACTGCCAGGCAAATTAGAAAGGGGTAAGTATAAAGAGTAGTTAAAAAAATACTAAATACTATACTAAAACTATATATATATAGCAGGAATTATAGAAAAATACTAAGTAGAGGTAAAATATAATAGAAATTACTAAGAATACTATACAAAAGATATAGTAAAATTATAGAAAAAGCTTACAAGAGGTTAGAGACCTAGAATACTATAGAAACTAGAGATTCTATAGAAGAATAGTATATAAGTAGTAATTAAGCTAGCAGTAATAAATAGAAAAGCTTGTTGCATTATAGAATTTAAATTTAAATTAATATAATTAAATTTGGATTTAAATTTAATGCATTGAAATTTAAATATAAATTTAAATTGTATATAAAAACAGCCTAGAAAGAAGCTTAGTTAGTATAAGGGTTTAATTCTATTCTAAGACTAGAGGTAGGGGATTCTATATACAAAGAGAAATACTTAAAGAAGAGAAGGAATAATAGAGAAATATAGTACTTAAAAAAAGAGAATTTCTATACAGAGGAAAGAATATCTATACCCTGCACCAATATTGGTGGCACCAAGCCTTCTTTACCAATATTGGTGGGTTATATATTTTTTACCAAACTTGGTGGCATTAAGCCTTCCTTACCAATATTGGTAGCATTAAGCCTCCCTTACTAATATTGGTGGCATTAAGCCTCCCTTACCAATATTGGTGGCATTAAGCCTTCCTTACCAATATTGGTGCTGGTAGCTTTACTAGCTCTGCTAAAAAGCTCTATAGAGGTTTAACCTTTTATAATACCCCCTTTCTTACAGTAACAGGCCTTATAGATATCTAGGGCAATAGTATCCTTAAATTCCCTGCAGGGCTTCTATATAAGGTAGTACTAATCTATTTAATAAACTTAAACCTCTTTACAGTACTTTTAATAGTTATAGTAGTAGACTATAATTTTATTAACCTTATATTCCTTATTGTTATCTTTATTAATAACTATACTGGGTTAATAATTAGTTTATTACTGCAAGGGGAAGGGGTCCATTGCAGTAAAATATAGATAATTAGTAGAATAGATATTATAGATACTAGGCAGTATATCTAGGCAGTATATATATAGCCTAGAAACCTTAAGGACTATATACTAGCTATTTTTCTAATTAAGCTTTTTACTAGGCTAATTAGTATAAATATTTTTATAGAAAAGCTAGACCCAGTTACTAACTTTAAAATAGTAGACAGGCTAGTATATATAGTTAGTATATTTCTCTTGCTTCTACTGTATAGTAGTTATAGTACTCTATATCTATTTTACTGTATTAGTAAGTTTCTAAACTACTGTCTAGCCCTTCTAAATTAGGCTCTATATATCTCCTGCTTATTGGACTTTCTGTAAGGGGACTAAATTAAGGTAATAACTATAGATAAAGAAGAAAAAACTAACTCTAGTAAAGATTATATTCTAGTTATTAATAGTAAACTTAGCTATAAATAGTAGCCTGGCCTAATTATTCTATATATAACTTATATACTTCTAAATATATATTTTAATTACTTGGTTAGCCCTCTTAGTAGTACTATCTATTTTAGGGTAGTATACTATTAAAAGTAGTTATTTTATCTATAATAGATAGTATATTCTTTTCTATATTTAACTTATAAACTATATTCTATAGTCCAAGATAATACTAGAGGAAAATCTATAATACTAGAAAATATATAGTATAAATATATTAGCTATATTTTCTATCTATATCTATTATATTAGTACTAGAATAACTCCTTTACTTAAGTAGTTAGTTACTACTATTAAGTTTATATATCTATTTAACTTAGAAAGATCTATAATAAAGTTAACTAATAAATTTTTCTATATCTATAATAGAATAAACAGTAGCTTAAGTAGCTCTATTTAATAATTTTTCTATATATTGCCTACTTAGTACTTCTAATAATTTTAAGTAAACTAGTAAATATTTCTAGTATATTCTAGCTAGAAATACTTTCTAGTAAGCAAGGCTAATATAATCTTTTATTCTAGGTAGTTACTAATATAACTATTATATAGTTTCTGTAGAATTTTTATCTAGAGTAGCTTAGAGTTAGAGATCTATTTATATCTATATTAATATAATCTCTTTTTCTTCTAAGTATATTCCAAAATATTTATATATAACTAAAGTCTAATAGGGAAATAAGGAAGCTTTTTCTTAATAGTATTTCTAATTTCTATATAGCTATTATCTATAGTCTTTACTAGGGCCGCGATGAGAATTGCCTCCACGCGGTGCGGCCTGGTTACTGATAACCTCTCTTGCAATAGAGAGGCATTTGCTAAATAATTCTTATAGTTGGAGGTGCATAATTAAATGGTGCTAGGTGAAGCCGGTGCTTGCAGGCTGTGCGCAACACAGGACTACCAACCAAATGGGTATAAAAACTATCCAAACACACTTTTAAGAGCAAAATAACAGCAATTCCTGGTAAAGGATGTATTAACTCTGCTTAATCCTCTTAAAAGGGGTGGAATAGAACACCTGTGGTACCCTTGGGACCTTCCACTGCAAATTCTCTGTGTGTGTGCCTTTTTGCTTAGGCCACACGTGACCAGAGTCCTTAGGGTTTCGAAATTGATTTGGACTGCCATTGATAAAAGTTGGGGAGGTACATGTTGTTAAGGGAGGATTTTAAGACGTTGTTAAGCAATGGTCTTAAGGTATTGTTAAGGTAGAAGGAATGGGTAGGGGCTTAGAGGCATGGAGGCCAGTAGGGGGTACAGGAAATTGGGTCAGACGGTAGCCAGGCCACGGTCTAGAATACTACACAAATAAAGGCCACTGCAGAGGCAGGCCTATACCAACTATACACACCAAAATATCCCTATTCCTACACCTATTTAAACCACAGAGAAGCCGGAGACCTAAGCATGGAGAAGCCAGAAATCTAACCACGGAGAAGTGGCCAAACTAGGGTTTCAACAACCATCCGCATGGAACAATCAAGGAAGGAGAACAGGGCATTGGTTAGTGGAATAGCAATACTTAGGCTATGCTGCCTGGCTAGGGGTATAGTTCTTTAAATCCTGCAAGGCATGGTCGGCCCTATTAAGAAGAGATTTAATAGGGTAGCGCAAAGCAGTTAACACCTGTAGGGCGCAGTATATAATGGAGGCAATGGAGCTAGGACAGGCTGGCTAGAATACCTTCTATATAGCTTAAGAGGATAGATGCACATGCCGGTCTGTAAAGAGAATCTATAGAGATTAATACAGGCTTAAGGAGCAAACAGGATAAAGGGCATGGAGGAAAACTTTTGCTAGGGGTGGACCTCCCAAATTAAGGAATGTCTGTGTAAGCTTAGGCAAAAGTTACAGTGCCTTAAGGGAAAGTATAGTAGAGACTTGCTACCTCTACTTGTACTATATTTTAGTTTGTCTAGCTATAGTGCAATTTTATTCCTGCCCCCAGAGCCTCCCTAGCTATGCTAGTATAGCTAAGAATGGAATTCCACCAAAGGAAAAGCAGCCTACCCCCCAGTAGCTTCGAGAGCTAAAAGTTAGAAGTTCTGCCCTGGCTGAACTTCTAGCTACTATTCCACATGCAACAGCCCTTGCAAAGATTAATAAAACCACTAAAAAGCATGGAATTGGACTTTTCTTAGGGGCTAGGAGACTAGCTAGCTCTGAGATTATTCTAGTGGCTGAGAATGCAGCTACTAAGGATAGGGCTGAAGCAAATAAGGTATGGCTTAATACCTTTGGCAAGCAAGAAGAAAACAAGGTCTATACTAGAAGATATACAGTTCTAGTACATGGAGTGCGCAAAGAAGCCTTTAAACAGGACCAACAAGAAATTGGAAAAGCCAATATTCTAAAGTATAACCCTAATCTTGAAGGGTTTCTTAGAATCCAGCAATTTCACTGGAGAAGAGCCACTCTAAAGAATACTAAAAAGTCTGGCTCTATGCTCCTAGATCTCCAAACCCCTGAGCAGGCTAACCACCTAATTAACAATGGGCTGGTTATTGAGAATGAGCTTAAAACTGTAGAGCTATTTGACTCTACATGCCTAGTTTCTAGGTGCTATAAATGCCAGGGGTATGGCCACCAAGCTAGATACTGTACTAAGGCCTCCAAATGTGGTTTCTGCTCTAAGGGAGACCATAAATTTGAACATTGCCCCCTAAAAGGGGATCTCTCTAGGGCTAGGTGCTCTAACTGCCAAGGAAAACATACTTCTGGAGACATGCAATGCCCTAAGCACAAGGTAGAAACAGAGAGAATAGCCCTGGCTAAAGAGAATAAGCCCAAATTCTTTGCTAGTAGGCAGGAGAATAAGGTTCCAATTCAATTAGGAGAGCCAACCCCTTTTGAAGCATCCCAGCTCCAGCCTAGCAAAAGAACTAGGTTAGAACCTTCTACCCAAACTACTAGGAAGAGGGGAAGGCCTTCAGGCCTAGAAATTGCCCAGAGAACTGCTGCAAATTCCCATTCAAGAATAGAGACACTATTTCAGACTGAATCTCAGAATCAGCCTAAATTAGCAAGTGAAATGGATACTACAGAAGAAAATCCAGAGGCAAGCCAGAATCCTGCTAATTCTCAATGAGGGTAGCTCAATATAACACCCACCTAAGCAAGGATATTATGCTTGGAATAATAGGGGATCCACAGCTATTTAACTTCCAATTTATAGCTATTTAGGAACCTTGGAAGGATACTAGACTATTTCAGACTATAGGAAGGTCTAGTACCCAGTGGTTACCCCTATATCCAGACAAATTCCATACAAATGCCTGCTTTCTACTAAATACCTCTCTATGCAAGCCTGGAACCTGGTTAGTGGACTTTCCATGTCCAAACATTGCAATTCTTACAATTTTGGAAGAAGAAAAAGAGATTAAGGTTATAAATATATATTCACCACCCCCAGGAGCACACAGTACTATAGATAGGCTATCCCCTATCTATAAGCTTCAAGAATTGGAACTAAATACTAGCTCTAATATTCTGCTGGGAGACTTTAATCTTCACCATTCTCTTTGGAATGCTATGGAATCCACTGAAACCCACGAAATGGCAAAGGATCTATTGGAAATTACAGCTAGTCTAGGCCTAGAGCTACTCACCCCCTCTAAAATACCTACATGGATTAGGCACCCTTCTAAGACAACCATTGATCTTTCTTTTGGCTCTATAGATATAGCAAACAAGCTTATTTCTATATCTACCCCTGGAAATCTTCAACATGGGTCTGACCACATGCTTATAGCATTGGATTTTGACCTAGAAACAGTGCTAGACCAGCCAAATCAAAGAAGGTATAAATGGAAGGATGCCAATCAAGAAGAAGTCCAAAATCTAGCCCAAAATATCTAGTTTCCAAATAGCCTAAATAACAGGGAAGAGGTAGAGCAGTATACCTTCTATTTACAGCAAAAAATCCTTAGTATTGCTGAGATTACTGTTCCAAAAACAAGAGAAAACTCTAAACCAAGCCAAAAAGCTGCTCCCTGGTGGAATCAAGAGATTGATGGTCTAATTTAGGAGGAGAGAAGTCTTAGAGCAAGGGCTGCCCATCCAGACCTAATTAAACAAGCTGCCAAAGCCAAGAAAAAAGCTATTAAAGAGTCTAAAAGATTCCAATTTAGACAATTTACCCACAGGCTTAGGGAAGATAGAACAGTTTTGTGGAAACTAGCAAGGTGGGGAAGGTTAAGAAGCTACTTACCTATAGAACTACCCTTAGTTCCCTCCCTAAAAGCCAATAATGGAGGTTTAGCCACTACACACCAGCAAAAATCTCAGGAATTTGCAACTCAATTCTTTCCCCAGCTTCCAGAGGCAGACTTAGAAGATATAGAGGAGGATACTAGCTTTCTAGCTACTCTAGAAGACCTAGAGCCTCCTACAGAGAAAGAGATTGGCCAATTTATAAAGACAACAGCCTCCTGGAAAGCCCCTGGCCTGGATAGTATTCCTAATGGATTTTTAAAAGCCTTAGGACCTTCCCTCTATAAACCAATGCAAATCCTTATAGAGGGATGTTGGAATTGGCAATACTATCCAAAGATTTTTAAAACTGCTAAAACAGTGGTTTTAAGAAAGCCTGGAAGACTACTCTGTTGCCAAAGCATAGAGGCCTGTAGCACTTCTAAATACTCTGGGAAAGGTTATAGAAGGGGTTACAGCTAGAAGGCTCCAGAATATAGCTAAGAAGTATAGTCTTCTTCCTGCCACCCAATTTGGAGCTAGAAAAGGCCATTTAACTATCCATGCTTTAGATTTACTACTGGGTGCAATCAGAACTGTATGGCAGGGAAACCCATTGGAGAGAGGTATAGCCTCTATTCTTTCCCTGGATATAACTGGAGCCTTTGACTATGTTATTCCAGAAAGGCTGGTCTATATCCTAAAGAAAAAGGGTATTCCAGAATCTCTAGTAGGCTGGGTTAAAAGCTTTATGCAGGATAGAGCCTCTATTCTCTGGTTTGAAAATAAACCTTCCATAATATTTAATATTTCTGCTGGAACCCCCCAAGGATCTTGTATGTCTGCAATTCTATTTCTCTTCTACAATGCTGAATTGGTGGATCTATGCAATCCAGAGCACCAGAAAGTATTAAGTATAGGCTTCAGTGATGATATAAATATTATAGCCTATGGAAAATCCACTGAGCAGACTACAAGAGCCTTAAATAGAGTCCATGGGAGGTGTATTGCCTGGGCAAAGAGATATAGAGCTAGGTTTGCCCCTAAAAAGTACTCTCTAATGCATTTTTCAAGAAATACTAGAAGGTTTAACCTTGGAAAACCACTAGTTTTAGAGGGAACCAATATAACTATTTAACCACAAGAGAGTCTTAGAATTCTTGGTCTATTTCTAGATTCTAGGTTAAATTGGTCACAGCATTACAAAGCAATAGAGAGGAAATTGGCTACCCAATCCAATACACTAGCTAGGTTAACTGGCTCTACCTAGGGTATTCCATTGGAGGAAGGAAGACTACTATATAAAACAGTAGTTCTACTAGCAATAACCTATGCCTCTATAGCCTGGCATACACCTACCCTGGATGGAAATTCCAAAGGATTAGCTAAAAAGCTAGAAACCTTCCAAAACAATGCTCTAAGGATAGTTAGTGGAGGTTTTAGAGCTACTCCAATCTATATATTGGAAACAGGCACTGGAATTGCCCCTCTAAACCTAGTTTTAGATGCCCAGGTTGCTCTATATAGAAGGAAAACAGCAGGCTCAAGAATTAAAAACCTTATTAAAGAGAAATGCCTTACAATTCAGACAAAGCTTCAAGAACCAAGAAACCACCAGAACTGGAACCAGCTTAATAAAAAGATTAGGCATCCAGAAGAGACTATAGAGAATTGGTGGATTTCTTGGTTAGGCAAAGGTTTAAACCAGAGCAATAAGTCCTCTAGTAAGACACAGGCTAGAGAGGCAATACTAGCTCTCTGGAGAAAGAAATGGAGTGGAATTACTAGGGAACTAAACCTTAGAATTAACCACTACCACCTAACTCCAGACTCTAGACCTCTAGACCTTTATAGGGGTCTCCAGAAGGCTTAATGCTCTCTAGCTATACAGCTTAGAACTAGAAAGATTGGTCTAGCTGCTTTTCTCTATAAACAAGGGGTTCCTAGCTATAATAGCCCTCTATGCTCTTGTAGAAGAGGTCAAGAGACTCCAGTATATATTACTATATACTGTAAGAAATATACCCTAGAAAGGAAGGCCTTAAAGGCTCAAACAGGCTCTATAGACTTAAAAAGGCTCTTGGGAAGTGCAAAGGGAATTAACTACCTAACTAGGTGGTGGCTCCAACAGAGAATTCTACCACAGTTCTATTTAGCAAATTCTTTGTTCTATAGAATATAGAAGGCAGCCTGCTTGCTTGTATTACTTTTATTCTCTTTATTATACTATTTTCTTTTGCTTTTACTTTTACTTTATCTCTCTATTTCTCTATCTCTCTCTTTTCTATTTTATTCTATATATTTCTACTATACCTCTCTTTTCTTTTCTTTTCTTTGTATAGCCAAAATAGGCAATAGTTTTCCTTTATTGTATACTAAAAGCCCTGTACTATCTACTCTCTTTACTGGTTTTATTTTATTTTGTTTGTTTTGTATAACCTTTTGTATCTCTTTTTGTTATTTGGCTTTTGTTGCTCTATTTGTCTTGTTTTGAAGAACTGTCAATTCCTGACTGCACAGGAATACTGGGTAGGCTTGATGTTGAGAAAGCAGGCTCAATAATGCATGTATATACTAGTCTAGCAGTTCCCAATGGCCCTTAAGGCTCAGGGTGTATTAATTTATTTATTTATTTATTTATATATCTATTGCTTTATTAAGTACTAAGAGGTTATAAAGTATTCTAAGTTCTTGTAGTTAGTAATAATATAGAACTTAGCAACAGAATTATAAGGGTCCAATTCTATTTTAAGACTAGAGGTAGAGGATTCTATATACAAAGAGAAACACTTAAAGAAAAGAAGAAATAATAGAGAAATATAGTACTTAAGAAAAGGGGATTTCTATATAGAGGAAAGAATATCTATATTCTATACCAAACTTAGTGGCACTAAGCCTTCCTTACCAATATTGGTGGCACCAAGCCTTTCTTACTAATATTGGTGGGTTATATACTTCTTACTAAACTTAGTGGCATTAAGCCTTCCTTACCAATATTGGTGCCAGTAGCTTTGCTAGCTCTACTAAGAAGCTCTATAGAGGTTTAACCTTTTATAATACCCCCCTCCTTACAGCAATAGGCCTTATAGATATCTAAGGCAACAGTATTCTTAAATTCCCTGTAGGGCTTCTATATAAGGTAGTGCTAACCTATTTAATAGACTTAGACCTCTTTGCAGTACTTCTAATAGTTATAGTAGTAAACTATAATTTTATTAACCTTATATTTTTTATTATTGCCTTTGCCAATAACTGCACTGGGTTAATAATTGGTTTGTTACTGCAAGGGGAAGGGTCTATTGCAGTGGGGTATAGGTAATTAGTAGGATAGATATTATAAATACTAGGCAGTATATCTAGGCAGTATATATATAGTCCAGGAACCTTAAAAACTATATACTGGCTATTCTTTTAATTAAGCTTTTTGCTAGGTTAATTAGTATAAATATTTTTGTAGAAAAGCTAGACCCAGTTACTAACTTTAAAATAGTAGATAGGCTAGTATATATAGTTAGTATATTTCTCTTGCTCCTGCTATACAGTAGCTATAGTACTCTATATCTGTTCTACTGCATTAGTAAGTTTCTAAACTACTGCCTGGCCCTTCTAAATTAGGCTCTATATATCTCCTGCTTGTTAGACTTTCTGTAAGGGGACTAAATTAAGGTAATAACTATAGGTAAGAAAGAAAAAACTAACTCTAGTAAAGGTTATATTCTAATTATTAATAGTAAGCTTGGCTATAGATAGTAGCCTAGCCTAATTATTCTATATATAATTTATATATTTCTAAATATATATTTTAATTACTTAGTTAGCCCTCTTAGTAGTACTATCTATTTTAGGGTAGTATACTGTTAAAAGTAGTTATTTTATCTATAATAGGTAGTATATTTTTTTCTATATTTAACTTATAAACTATATTCTATAGTCCAAGACAATGCTGGAGGGGAATCTATAATACTAAAAAATATATAGTATAAATATATTAGCTATATTTTCTATCTATATCTATTGTATTAGTACTAGAATAACCCCTTTATTTAAGTAGTTAGTTACTACTATTAAGTTTATATATCTATTTAACTTAGAAAAATCTATAATAAAGTTAACTAATAAATCTTTCTATATCTATAATAGAATAGACAGTAGCTTAAGTAGCCCTGCCTAATAATTTTTCTATATATTGCCTACTTAGTACTTTTAATAATTTTAAGTAAACCAGTAAATATCTCTAGTATATTCTGGCTAGAAGTACTTTCTAGTAAGTAAGGCTAATATAATCTTTTATTCTAGGTAGCTACCAATATAATTATTATATAGTTTCTATAGAATTCTTGTCTAGAGTAGCTTAGAGTTAGAAATCTATTTATATCTATACTAATACAATCTTTCTTTCTTCCAAGTATATTCTAAAATATTTATATATAACTAAAGTCTAATAGAGAAGTAAGAAAGCTTTTTTTTAATAGTATTTCTAATCTCTATATAGCTATTATCTATAGCCTCTACTGTAGTCTATTGCTTATCCAGTATAACCTCCTTGTATATTAACTTTATAGCTATATAGTTAGTTATTATATTATTAGTATATATATCCTTGCTAATGTTTACTAGTAATACTTTAATAGACATTATTATTCTATTAGTAATTAGTTACTTATTATAAAACTTAAGTTATATATTATTATATTTTGCAGGTATATTCTAATTATAATAAAACAAGGCATTAGTAACTATATTCTTGTTACCTGGCTAGAAGGTTAGTATAAAATTAAACTTACTAAAAAGCTCTAACCAATATATCTATTACTTTATTAAGTACTAAGAGGTTATAAAGTATTCTAAGTTTTTGTAGTTAGTAATAATATAGAACTTAGCAATAGAATATAGTTTTAAGTTCTACTTCTTTAGACAGTAAACTATAGTAAGGAGTACCTTATTATAGATTTTATAGTTATATTCCACAGGAGAACTCTTCTTAGAGAAGAATATATATAGGCAGAGAAGTCTATTATTATTATATTGTATAAGGGCCCTGCCTACTATATATCTAGATAAGTTAGTTTTAACTACAGTATCTTAGTTAGAATTAAACAAAGCTAGAAAAGATTTAAAGATAAATATTTCTTTTAGTTTTTTAAATACTTTTACTATATTTTATATTTACTTAAACTTAGTATTCTTCTTTGTAAGTTCTATAAGTAGTGCTATAATCTATAAAAACCCTTGTATAAAATACTAGTAGAAATTTATAAACTTAATAAATCTATAGATACCTTTAATAGTCTTTAGTGCCTTCTACTTCTAAATAGCTTTAACCTTAACTAGATCTATTTTAATTTCTTTGCCTGCCTTAATTAAAAACCCTAAGTATTTTGTACTTATTATTTTAAATTTATATTTATTAATTTTAACCTTAAGGCCTACTTTATAGAGTCTCTAAAGTACTCTCTTTATATATTTACAGTGTTCTATTAGTAACCCTTCTAAAAATATAAGTATATTATTAATATAAGTTAATACAAAATTATCCAGGAAGTCTTATAGTACCTAATTAATATAATACTGGAAGGTACTTAGTACATTGGCTAAGCTAAATAGTATTACTAGCTACTTAAATAAGCTATATTATATATAAAAGGCAGTCTTCTATTTATTATCTTTAGTAATCTAGATCTAGTAAAATACCTGTATAATATCTAGCTTGGTAAACTAATATACTTACCCAATATATTGCAAGGTTTTATTAATTAGAGGTAACAGGTATTAGTCCTTCTTAGTAATCTAGTTTAGTCCCTGGTAGTTAATATAAAATTAGAGGCTACTACCTAGTTTCTTTACAAAAAGTACTGGAGTAGCAGTAGCTAATCTACTAACCTAAATAAATTCTTTCTTAAGAAACCTAGTTAGTATTTTCTATAGTACTAATAGCTCTTCTTAGAATATACTATAGAGGGGGCTCTAAGGAGCCTTAACAGTATTTTTTTTTATTCTTATTAAATAGATTAATCTTTATATTAATACTTAACCCCTAGTAAATAGAGGTACAATTAGCAGCCTTAACATTAAAGATATCTAAAAACTAGTAGTAATAGAGAGGTAAAACCTTTCTTAGATTTATTAGCTTTCTTATATTAAGTTTTCTTAGTGCCTTATTAATATTAGCTATACTAGTAGTAAAGATTTTAGCTTAGTACCCTTAATTCCTTGTTTTCTATATAATATAATTAAACCTAGTAGTAGAGATTTTAAGTAGATTATTATATATTTTCTTGTAATTACCTTTATAGACTATAACTCTATAGTCCAAGAACTCTAGCTTTAAGCTATCTTTTTCTAGGTCTATATAGATACAAAAGTATATTAACTATAGCTTTTCTAGAATTATATTATAGCCTATAGTATTATTTATTATATATTTAAAAATCTCTTAATAGATTTCTTCTATATTTATTAAAAAGGTAGCTATTTCTATAATTTATTTCTCTATTGGTCTATCTATACCTTATAGCTTACAAGGCTTTATTAAAAAGTATAGAAGGTAACTAGAGTTAGTAAACTTTTTAAATACAGTATAGAAAACTCTATATCTATTGTCTATAAGTATTTTAGCTAAATAATAATAATAATAATAATAAATTAATACACCCTGAGCCTTAAGGGCCATTGGGAGCTGCCAGACTAGTATATACATGCTTTATTGAGCCTGCCTTCTTAACATCCAGCCTACCCAGTATTCCTGCGCAGTTAGGAATTGACAGTTCTTCAAAACAAAACAAACAGAGCAACAATAAACAAAATAACTAGCAAAAATACAAAAGGTTATACAAGACAAACAAAATAAATAAAACCAATAAAGAGAGTAGACAGTACAGGGCTTTTAGTATATAATAAAAGGAGAACTATTGCCTATTTTGGCTATACATGGAGAGGAAAGAGAGGTATAGTAGAAATATATAGAATAAAATAGAAAAGAGAGAGATAGAGAAATAGAAAAGGTAAAGTAAAAGTAGAAGAAAATAGTACAATAAAAAAAAAAAAAAAATAAATAAATAAAAGCAATACAAGCAAGCAGGCTGCCTTCTATATTCTATAGAACAAAGAATTTGCTAAATAGAACTGTGGCAGAATTCTCTGTTGGAGCCACCACCTAGTTAGGTGGTTAATTCCCTTTGCACTTCCCAAGAGCCTTTTAAAGTCAATAGAGCCTGTTTAAGCCTTTAAGGCCTCCCTTTCTAGGGTATATTTCTTACAGTATATAGTAATATGTACTGGAGTCTCTTGACCTCTTCCACAAGAGCATAGAGGGCTATTATAGCTGGGAACCCCTTGTTTAAAGAGAAAAGCAGCTAAACCAATCTTTCTAGTTCTAAGTTATATAGCTAGAGAGCATTGAGCCTTCTGGAGACCTCTATACAGGTTTAGAGGCCTAGAATCTAGAGTTAGGTAGTAGTGGTTAATTCTAAGGTCTAGTTCCCTAGTAATTCCACTCTATTTCTTTCTCCAGAGAGCTAGTATTGCCTCTCTAGCCTGTCTCTTGCTAGAGGCCCTATTGCTCTGGTTTAAACCTTTGCCTAATCAAGAATTCCACCAATTCTCTATAGTCTCTTCTGGATGCCTAATCTTTCTATTAAGCTGGTTCCAGTCTTGGTGGTTTCTTTGGTTCCTGAAGCTTGTCTGAATTTTAAGGCATTTTCTCTTTAATAGGTTTTCAATCCTTGTACCTGCTGTTTTCCTTCTATATAGAGCAACCTGGGCATCCAAACTAGGTTTAGGGGGGCAATTCCAGTGCCTGTTTCCAATGTATGGATTGAAGTAGCTCGAAACACCTCCACTAACTATTCTTAGAGCATTGTTTTGAAGGTTTCTAGCTTTTTAGCTTAATCCTTTGGAATTTCCATCCAGGGTAGGTGTATGCAGGCTATAGGGCATAGGTTATTGCTGGTAGAACTACTGTTTTATATAGTAGTCTTCCTTCCTCCAATAGAATACCCCAGGTAGAGCCAGTTAACCTAGCTAGTGCATTGGTTTGGGTGGCTAGCTTCCTCTCTATTGCTTTGTAATGCTGTAACCAATTTAACCTAGAATCTAGAAATAGACCCAGAATTCTAAGACTCTCTTGTGGTTAAATAGTTATATTGGTTCCTTCCCAAACTAGTGGTTTCCCAAGGTTAAACCTCCTAGTATTTCTTGAAAAATACATTAGAGAGTACTTCTTGGGGCAAACCTAGCTCTATGTCTCTTGCCCAGGCAATACACCTTCCATGGACCCTATTTAAGGCTCTAGTGGTCTGCTAGTAGACTTTCATAGGCTATAATGTTTATATTATCACTGAAAGCCTATACTTAATACTTTCTGGTGCTCTGGATTGCATAGATCCCTAATTCAGCATTGTAAAAGAAATAGAATTGCAGACATGCAAAATCCTTGGGGGGTCCAGCAGTAATATTAAATATCTTGGAAGGTTTATTTTTAAACCCAGAGAATAGAGGGCTCTGTCCTGTATAAAGCTTCTAACCCAGCCTACTAGAGATTCTGGAATACCCTTTTTCTTAGGATATGACTAGTCTTTCTGGAATAACATGGTTAAAGGCTCCAGTCATGTCCAGGGAAAGAATAGAGGCTATACCTCTCTCCAATGGGTTCCCTGCCCTACAGTCCTGATTGCACCCAGTAGTATCTAAAGCATGGGTAGTTAAATGGCCTTTTCTAGCTCCAAATTAAGTAGCAGGAAGAAGACTATTTTCTTAGCTATATTCTGGAGCCTTCTAGCTATGTAACCCCTTCTATAACCTTTCCCAGAGTTTAGAAGTGCTACAGGCCTCCATGCCTTGGCAACAGAGT
This sequence comes from Spiromastix sp. SCSIO F190, assembly GCA_014805645.1. Lineage (NCBI taxonomy): Eukaryota > Fungi > Ascomycota > Eurotiomycetes > Onygenales > Spiromastigoidaceae > Spiromastigoides > Spiromastix sp. SCSIO F190. The sequence continues at coordinate 38,983 of WXTY01000006.1, read as the reverse complement.
AGTCTAGCCTTCCAGGTTTTCTTAAAACTACTGTTTTAGCAGTTTTAAAGATCTTTGGTAGTATTGCCAATTCCAAATCCCTCTATAAGGATTTTATTGGTTTATAGAGGGAAGGTCCTAAGGCTTTTAAAAATCCATTAGGAATACTATCCAGGCCAGGGGCTTTCCAGGAGGCTGTTGCCTTTTTAAATTAGCCAATCTCTTTCTCTGTAGGGGGCTCTAGGTCTTCTAGATAGCTGGAAAGCTAGTATACCTCTATATCTTTCTAAGTCTGCCTCTGGAAGCTGGGAGAATTGAGTTGCAAATTCCTAAGATTTTTGCTGGTGTGTAGTGGCTAAACCTCTATTATTGGCTTTTAGGGAGGGAACTAGGGGTAGTTCTATAGGTAAGTAGCTTCTTAACCTTCCCCACCTTGCTAGTTTCCACAAAACTGCTCTATCTTCCCTAAAGCCTGTGGGTAAATTATCTAATATAGCCTTTTAGACTCTTTAATAGTTCTGTTAGCTTTTTTTTCTTGGCTTTGGCAGCTTGTTTAAAACTGGTCGGATGGGCAGCCCTTGCTCTAAGACTTCTCTCCTCCTAAATTAGGCCAGCAATCTCTTGATTCCACCAGGGAGCAGTTTTTTGGCTTGGTTTGGAGTTTTCTCTTGTTTTTGGAACAGTAATCTCAGCAATACTAAGGATTTTTTGCTGTAAATAGAAGGTATACTGCTCCACCTCTTCCCTGCTATTTAGGCTATTTAGAAACCAGAGATCTTGGGCTAGATTTTGGACTTCTTCTTGATTGGCATCCTTCCATTTGTACCTTCTTTAATTTGGCTGGTCTAGCACTGTTTCTAGGTCAAAATCCAATGCTATAAGCATGTGGTCAGATCCATGTTGAAGATTCCCAGGGGTAGATATAGAAATAAGCTTGTTTGCTATATCTATAGAGCCAAAAGAGAGATCAATAGTTGTCTTAGAAGGGTGCCTAATCCATGTAGGCATTTTAGAGGGGGTGAGTAGCTCTAGGCCTAGGCTAGCTATAATTTCCAATAGATCCTTTGCCATTTCATGGGTTTCAGTGGATCCCATAGCATTCCAAAGAGAATGGTGAAGATTAAAGTCTCCCAGTAGAATATTAGAGCTACTTAGCTCCAATTCTTGAAGCTTATAGATTGGAGAGAGCCTATCTATAGTATTGTATGCTCCTGGGGGTGGTGAATATATATTTATAACCTTAATCTCCTTCTCTTCTCCCAAAATTGTAAGAATTACAATGTTTGGACATAGAAAGTCTACTAACCAGGTTCCAGGCTTGCATAGAGAGGTGTTCAGTAGAAAGCAGGCATTTGTATGGAATTTGTCTGGATATAGGGGTAACCATTGGGTACTAGACCTTCCTATAGTCTGAAATAGTCTAGTATCCTTCCAAGGTTCCTAAATAGCTATAAATTGGAAGTTAAATAGCTGTGGATCCCCTATTATTCCAAGCATAATATCCTTGCTTAGGTGGGTGTTATATTGAGCTACTCTCATTGAGAATTAGCAGGATTCTGGCTTGCCTCTGGATTTTCTTCTGTAGTATCCATTTCACCTGCTAATTCAGCCTGATTCTGGGATTCAGTCTGAAATAGTGTCTCTATTCTTGAGTGGGAATTTGCAGCAGTTCTCTAGGCAATTTCTAGACCTAATGGCCTTCCTCTCTTTCTAGTGGCTTGGGTAGAAGGCTCTAACCTAGATCTTTTGCTACTAGGTTGGAGCTGGGAGGCTTCAAAGGGTGTTGGTTCCCCTAATTAAATTAGAAACTTATTTTCCTGCCTGCTAGCAAAGAATCTAGGCTTATTCTCTTTGGCTAAAGCTATTCTCTCTGTTTCAACCTTGTGTTTAGGGCATTGCATGTCTCCAGAGGTATACTTTCCTTGGCAATTAGAGCACCTAGCCCTAGAGAGGTCCCCCTTTAAGGGGCAATGCTTAAATCTATGGTCTCCTTTGGAGCAGAAACCACACTTAGGGGCTTTAGTACAGTATCTGGCTTGGTGGCCATACCCCTGGCAGTGATAGCACCTAGAAACTAGGCATGTAGAGTCAAATAGCTCTATAGTTTTAAGCTCATTCTCAATAACTAGCCCATTGTTAATTAGGTAGTTAGCTTGCTCAGGGGTTTAGAGATCTAGAAGCATAGAGCCAGACTTCTTGGTATTCTTTAGAGTAGCTCTTCTCCAGTGGAATTGCTGAATTCTAAGAAACCCTTTAAGATTAGGGTTATACTTTAGAATATTGGCTTTTCTAATTTCTTGCTGGTTCTGTTTAAAGGCTTCTTTGCGTACTCCATGCACTAGAACTATATACCTTCTAGTATAGACCTTGTTTTCCTCTTGCTTGCCAAAGGTATTAAGCCATACCTTGTTTGCTTTAGCTCTATCCTTGGTAGCTGCATTCTCAGCCACTAGAATAATCTCAGAGCTAGCTAGTCTTCTAGCCCCTAAGAAGAGTCCAATTCCATGCTTTTTGGTAGTTTTATTAATCTTTGCAAGGGCTGTAGCATGTGGAATAGTAGCTAGAAGTTCAGCTAGGGCTGGGCTTCTAATCTTTAGCTCTCTAAGCTGCTGGGGGGTAGGCTGCTTTTCCTTTGGTAGAATTCCATTCTTAGCTATACTAGCATAGCTAGGGAGGCTCTGGGGGGCAGGGATTGGTGGTTGGGGTGGTTGGAGGGGTGGAGGTTGCTCTAATATTGTTTTTAGAGCCTCCAGGCCAAATTGGCCTAATCCTGCTTGAAGCTTGGTAACCCCATTATGGTTGGGGCCTAGATCTTAAAGAACTAAGTTAATTCCTTCTTGCATTGTTGTAATTGCTTGACTAAGCTTTTTTCTTTGTTGGGCTATTCCAGCTTTTGGATTCACTGGCTTTGCTCCAATTCTCTGGGGACTCTCCCCTAAGCTTTGGAAGCTGCCTGTGTTCAATGGAGTAGGCATATTGCTAGGAATAATATATTACTAGCTAGGAGAAGAATTCTGGCTGCAGTAGTACTAACTTTTTACTTAGAAGTAGTAAACTAAGGTGAATTGCCTTGCAAGCTCACCACACTTCACTAGTTTTTAGAGAGAACTAGTAAACTAAATACCTTTTTAAGCAAAAGGTAGAAAACTTTACAAAAGGGAGAAAGAGTGGTGTATACAAAAGGGGAAAGATTTCTAGAATCAAGCTCTAAGAGCTGTTCTAGCAGTAATTTATTTTGGAGGGGAATTACCAATCCCAGAAGCTTCTTTGGAGGGGAAACTTTAAAAACCAACTAGAAATATCTAAATCTAAAGCTACTATACCAGTGGCTATACCACCAAGGCACTAGTAGAGACAGAAATAGGTGTATAACTAGTAAAAGTAAAATAGTGGTTAAAGGAAAAGGGGTAGTGCTAACACCTCTGTTTTTGGTCTAGAAAAGCAGAGAAAAACCTTAATCTAGCTAAAGTTCTAGAACTAAAGCCAGCAAGAAAGAACTAAACAAAGAAAAAGGTCTCCCTAAGGAATAGAGCTAGTCCTTAACTAATACTGGGCTAAACCAGGTCCACTAGTAGAACTAGACTAGTTTTAGAGTTAAAACTAGTAAAAGATGGCAGGTTCTATTTTATAGATCTAGAGTAGCCAAACTAGGTAATAGTTTTTGCAGAGAACTATTAAACTAGGCAGTCTTGTTTAAGCCTGTGATTGCGGGAACAGGTCTAAGGCCAATACAAACTGTAGTAAAGCCTTTTGGGTATAGTAAAGAGAAGAGAAGAGAGAAGTTGGTTGCTGGAGCAATAAAAGGGGGGTACCACTCCTGCAGTTTGTGTGGCGTTTGTAGTGTGTGGCGCAGAAAAGGTACTTGGTGTGAGTGTCCGGGAACACCAGAAGTGCTGGTTCGGGGTGAAAATTTTTCGTTCGCGAATTGTAAAGGCAGTATTGGTCGCACGGTCTTGAAATTTGGATATGTTGTTCGGCTAATATAGGCGTATTCGGTATCCAATTTCCAGGTAATTTAGACTAATATTGGTGGTGTGGTGAAGGGAAATATCCCTCTTCTATTAATGGATCGGTGAAATCACCTTTTCATCAACAGCACCCCCAATACAGGGCCAATTGGCCTGAAATTTGGATGGTAGCCTCTGTAAGAGACAGGCTTTCGATTGAACCTATTTTTAACGTAAAATTCCAAGAATTAACTGAGTTCGGATTCTTAAAGGCTTTCTAGCTAAATAATAATTATCTACTATATTAGAGATAAAAAAAGGTAGTATATTTATTTTTTTTTTTAAAGTTCTACTAATTCTCTATTATTCTTTTTAATAGCTTCTGCCAGTATTTTAAAGTAGAAGCTACTTTTTTTCCTGGTTCTCTATAGTAGGTTCCTTGTTATTTAATAATAGAGAAATATCTATAGTATTAATATAAGTAGACAGTAAATACCAGGCAGAAAGGTAGAGGTAGTTAGGCTTAATATAGCCTAATACTCTACAATAGAAATAAAGGTAGTTTTTTTTTTAATATTTAATCTCTGCCTTATTTATCTATTTTATATACTGGTTTAACTTCTATACTTTAGCAGCACTGTTATACCTTTATACTTTAACAGTACTAATATCTATAGAGTCTCTGGTAGAGAGGCTTAGGGGTATAAGTAATAGAGATTAAAAACTAGAATTATTATTTTAGTTATAATAGTTTTAGAAATTATAGTATTAGTTTAATTTCTCTATATTATTGGTAACTTCTTTAATCTACTGCTTGTACTAGTTATAGATTAAAAACTATAAATTATAGCTAATTATTTTTTTCTATAGTTTATTACTAAGTATAGATTTTAGATATTCTTTTTTAATATTATTACTAAATATATAACTACTAGCTTCTATAAAAAGGTAATGGGCCGCGATGAGAATCACCTCCACACGGTGCGGCCTAGTTACTGATGACCTCTCTTGCAATAGAGAGGCATTTGCTAAACAATTCTCATGGTTGGAGGTGCACAATTAAATAGTGCTAGGTGAAGCCGGTGCTTGCAGGCTATGTGCAACACAGGACTACCAACCAAATAGGTATAAAAACTATCTGAATATACTTTTAAGAGCAAAATAACAGCAATTCCTGGTAAAGGATATATTAACTCTGCTTGATCCTCTTAAAAGGGGTGGAATAGAACACCTGTGGTGCCCTTGGGACCTTCCACTGTAAATTCTCTGTATGTGTGCCTTCTTGCTTAGGCTACACGTGACCAGAGTCCTTAGGGTTTTAAAATTGATTTGGACTGCTATTAATAAAAGTTAGGGAGGTATATATTGTTAAGGAAGGATTTTAAGACATTGTTAAGCAATGGTCTCAAGGCGTTGTTAAGGTAGAAGGAATGGGTAGGGGCTTAGAGGCATGGAGGCCAGTAGGGGGTACAGGAAATTAGGTTAGACAGTAGCCAGGCCACAGTCTGGAATACTACACAAATAAAGGCCACTGCAGAGGCAGGCCTATACCAACTATATACACTAGAATATCCCTATTCCTACACCTATTTAAACCACGGAGAAGCCGGAGACCTAAGCATGGAGAAGCCAGAAATCTAACTATAGAGAAGTGGCTAAACCAGGGTTTCAACAACCATTAGTGTGGAACAATCAAGGAAGGAGAACAGGGCATTAGTTAGTGGGATGGCAATACTTAGGCTATACTGCCTGGCTAGGGGTATAGTTCTTTAAATCCTGTGAGGCATGGTCGGCCCTATTAAGAAGAGATTTAATAGGGTAGTGCAAAGCAGTTAATACCTGTGGGGCGCAGTATATAATGGAGGCAATGGAGCTGGGACAGACTGGCTAGAATACCTTCTATATAGCTTAAGAGGATAGATGCGCATGCCGGTCTGTAAAGAGAATCTATAGAGATTAATACAGGCTTAAGGAGCAAACAGAATAAAGGGCATGGAGGAAAACTTTTGCTAGGGGTAGACCTTCTAAATTAAGGAATATCTATGTAAGCTTAGGCAAAAGTTACAGTGCCTTAAGGGAAAGTATAGTAGAGACTTACTACCTCTACTTGTACTATATTTTAGTTTGTCTAGCTATAGTGCAATTTTATTCCTGCTCAGCTTCCAGAAGTAGATCTTAGAGATATAGAACAAGAGAATAGCTTTCCCCCTGCCCTAGAAGGTTTAGAACCTCCTACAGAGAAGGAAATTAGCTAATTTATAAAGGCAACAGCCTCCTGGAAAGCCCCCAGCCTGGATAGTATTCCTAATGGATTTTTAAAAGCCTTAGGACCTTCCCTCTATAAACCAATGCAAATCCTTATAGAGGGATGTTGGAATTGGCAATACTATCCAAAGATCTTTAAAACTGCCAAAACAGTAGTGTTAAGAAAGCCAGGAAGGCCAGACTACTCTATTGCCAAGGCCTGGAGGCCTGTAGCACTTCTAAATACTCTGGGAAAGGTTATAGAAGGGGTTACAGCTAGGAGACTCCAGAATATAGCTAAGAAATATAGTCTTCTTCCTGCCACCCAATTTAGAGCCAGAAAAGGGCATTCAACCACTCATGCTTTGGATTTACTACTAAGTGCAATTAGAACTATTTGGCAAGGGAACTTATTAGAGAGAGGCATAGCCTCTATTCTTTCTCTGGACATGACTGGAGCCTTTGACCATGTTATTCCAGAAAGGCTGGTCTATATTCTAAAGAAAAAGGGTATTCCAGAGTCTCTAGTAGGCTGGGTTAGAAGCTTTATACAGGATAGAGCCTCTATTCTTTAGTTTAAGAATAAACCTTCCAAGATTTTTAATATTTCTACTGGAACCCCCCAAGGATCTTGTATATCTGCAATTCTATTTCTCTTCTACAATGCTGAATTGGTGGATCTATGCAATCCAGAGCACCAGAAAGTATTAAGTATAGGCTTCAGTAATAATATAAACATTATAGCCTATGGAAAGTCCACTGAACAGACTACTAGAGCCTTAAATAGGGTCCATGGAAGGTGTATTGCCTGGGCAAAGAGACATAGAGCTAGGTTTGCCCCTGAAAAGTACTCTCTAATGCATTTTTCAAGAAATACTAGGAGGTTTAACCTTGGGAAACCACTAGTTTTGGAAGGAACCAATATAACTATTCAACCACAAGAGAGTCTTAGAATTCTTGGTCTATTTCTAGATTCTAGACTAAATTGGTCACAGCATTACAAAGCAATAGAGAGGAAATTGGCTACCCAATCCAATGCACTAGCTAGGTTAACTGGCTCTACCTAGGGTATTCCATTAGAGGAAGGTAGGCTACTATATAAAACAGTGGTTCTACCAGCAATTACCTATACCTCTATAGCCTGGCATACACCTACCCTAGATGGAAATTCCAAAGGATTGGCTAAGAAGCTAGAAACCTTCCAAAACAATACTCTAAGGATAGTTAGTGGAGGTTTTAGAGCTACTCCAATCCATGCATTGGAAACAGGCACTGGAATTGCCCCCCTAAACCTAGTTTTGGATGCCCAGGTTGCTCTATATAGAAGGAAAACAGCAGGTACAAGGATTAAAAACCTTATTAAAGAGAAATGCCTTAAAATTCAGACAAAGCTTCAAGAACCAAGAAACCACCAAAGCTGGAGCCAGCTTAATAAAAAGATTAGGCATCCAGAAGAAACTACAGAGAATTGGTGGAATCTCTGGCTAAGGAATGAATTAAGGCAAGAGAATAGATCCTCTAGTAAATCTCAGGCTAGAGAGGCAATAATGGCTTCCTGGAGGAAGAAATGGAGTGAAATTACTAGGGAACTAGACCTTAGAATTAACCACTACCACCTAACTCCAGATTCTAGACCTCTAAACCTTTATAGAGGTCTCCAGAAAGCTCAGTGCTCTCTAGCTATACAGCTTAGAACTAGAAAGATTGGTCTAGCTGCTTTTCTCTATAAACAAGGGGTTCCTGGCTATAATAGCCCTCTATGTTCTTGTGGAAGAGGTCAAGAAACTCCAGTGCATGTTACTATATACTGTGAGAAGTATACCCTAGAAAGGGAAGCCTTAAAGGCTTAAACAGGCTCTATAGACTTTAAAAGGCTCTTGGGAAGTGCAAAGGGAATTAACCACCTAACTAGGTGGTAGCTCCAACAGAGAATCCTGCCACAGTTCTATTTAGCAAATTCTTTGTTCTATAGAATATAGAAGGCAGCCTGCTTGCTTGTATTGCTTTTACTTATGTTACTTTTACTATATTTTCTTTTTCTACTTCTCTATTTCTTCTATTTCTATTTTATTGTTCTCTATATTTATACTACACCTCTCTTTTCTTCTCTTTGTATAGCCAAAATAGGCAATAGTTTTCTTTTATTGTATACTGAAAAGCCCTATACTATCTACTCTCTTTATTAGTTTTATTCTGTTTGTTTTGTATAACCTTTTGTATCTCTTTTTGTTATTTGGCTTTTGTTGCTCTATTTGTCTTAAAGAACTGTCAATTCCTGACTGTACAGGAATACTGGGTAGGCTTGATGTTGAGAAAGCAAGCTCAATAAAGCATGTATATACTAGTCTAGCAGTTCCCAATGGCCCTTAAGGCTCGGGGTGTATTAATTTATTATTATTATAAAAAGGTAATTTACCTTATTAGTAAGTTTAGCAAAGGTTCTATAGCTTAATTTAATATAATTAAGCTTATCTAGGGCCTTTTACTAATAGATAGAGTTAGTAAATATATTATTTAATATAGCAAAAAACTTCTCTAAGGTAAAGTTAGAAATACTATTTATAACTTTAATCTATAGAAAAATAATAGTAGCTACTTTATTCTTTAAGTAACTAAACTCTATATATATCTATACTATTTTATCTTCTATTATAGCTCTATCTAAGTTAAGTTTAGACTTTAATTTAAACTAAAACTAAGGATAGAGAGCCTTATCTTTATTATTATATAAAAATATCTAAGTATATTTCTAATACTGTTCTCTATTTTTATATATAGTAAGTACTTATATAATCTATATAGTTTACTTAGAGATATCTCCCTGGGGGTTTAGTATAGAGAAAATATAGTTTATACCTTCTAGCTACTACTTTACTAAGGCTATACTGCTCTGCTAGGGCAGTAGTAGCTACTGTAGAAACTACTAGTACTACTACTGCTATATATTAGGTATATTGCTATATATAATATAATCTAGTCTATCTATCTTTGTCTACAAGAAACTTAATTAGGCTATCCCTAGTTAGCTAGATAAAAAATTACTGTATATAAAATTCTATAGTATTTAGTTACTCTATAGTTCTATAGTTCTATAGTTTTGTAGTTCTATAGTTCTATAATTTAATAGTTCTATAGTTTAATAGTTCTTCTAAATAGTTTAAGAAGTATTTCTAATGTAAGGGTCTAATTCTATTCTAAGACTAGAGGTAGGGGATTCTATATATAAAGAGAAATACTTAAAGAAAAGAAGGAATAATAGAGAAATATAGTACTTAAGAAAAGGAAATTTCTATATAGAGAAAAGAATATCTATATCCTGCACTAAACTTAGTGGCACCAAGCCTCCCTTACCAATATTAGTGGCACCAAGCCTCCCTTACTAATATTGGTGGGTCACGTGCTTTTTACTAAACTTGGTGGCATTAAGCCTCCCTTACCAATATTGGTGCCGGTAGCTTTGCCAGCTCCACTAAGAAGCTCTATAGAGGTTTAACCTTTTACAAAAATATAGTTCTAAGTTTTACTTCTTTAGGTAGTAAACTATAGCAAGGAGCTTCTTATTATAGATCTTATAGTTATATTCTATAGAAGAACTCTTCCTAGAGAAAAATATATATAGGCAGAGAAGTTTATTATTATTATATTGTATAAGGGCCCTGCCTACTATATATCTAGATAAGTTAGTTTTAACTATAGTATCTTAGTTAGAATTAAACTAAGCTAGAAAAGGTCTAGAAATAAATATTTCTTTTAGTTTTTTAAATACTTCTACTGTATTTTATATTTACTTAAACTTAGTATCCTTCTTTGTAAGTTCTATAAGTAGTGCTATAATCTATAAAAACCCTTATATAAAATACTAATAGAAATTTATAAATCTAATAAATCTATAGATATCTTTAACTATTCTTAGTGCCTTTTACTTCTAAATAGCCTTAATCTTAACTAGATCTATTGTAATTTCTTTGTCTACTTTAATTAAGAACCCTAAGTATTTTGTACTTATTATTTTAAATTTATACTTATTAATTTTAACCTTAAGGCCTGCTTTGTAGAGTCTCTAAAGTACTCTCTTTATATATTTACAGTGTTCTATTAGTAACCCTTCTAAAAATATAAGTATATTATTAATATAAGCTAATATAAAGTTATCTAGAAAGTTTTATAGTACCTAATTAATATAATACTGGAAGGTACTTAGTATATTGGCTAAGCTAAATAATATTACTAGCTACTTAAATAAGCTATATTATATATAAAAGGCAGTCTTCTATTTATTACCTTTAGTAATCTAAATCTAGTAAAATACCTATATAATATCTAGCTTGGTAAACTAATATACTTACCTAATGCATTGCAAGGTTTTATTAATTAGAGATAATAGATATTAATTCTTCTTAGTAATTTAGTTTAGTCCCTAGTAGTTAATATAGAATTAAAGGCTACTACCTAGTTTCTTTGCAAAAAGTACTGGGGCAGTAGTAGCTAATTTACTAATCTAGATAAATTTTTTTTTAAGTAACCTAGTTAGTATCTTTTACAGTACTAATAGCTTTTCTTAAAATATACTATAGAGAGGGCCCCAAGGGGCCTTAATAGTATTTTTCTTTTTATCCTTGTTAAATAGATTAATCTTTATATTAATACTTAACCCCCAGTAAATAGAGGTACAATTAGCAGCCTTAATATTAAAGATATCTAAGAACTAGTAGTAATAGAAGGGTAAAACCTTTTTTAGATCTATTAGCTTTCTTATATTAAGTTTCCTTAGTGCCTTATTAATATTAGCTATACTGGCAGTAAAAATCTTAGCTTAATACCTTTAGTTCCTTATTTTCTATATAATATAATTAAACCCAGTAGTAGAGATTTTAAGTAGATTATTGTATATCTTTTTGTAATTATCTTTATAGACTATAACTCTATAGTCTAAAAACTCTAGCTTTAAGCTATCTCCTTCTAGGTCTATATAGATATAGAAGTATATTAACTATAGCTTTTCTAGAATTATATTATAGCCTGTAGTATTATTTATTATATATCCAAAAATCTCTTAATAGATTTCTTCTATATTTATTAAAAAGGTAGCTATCTCTATAATTTATTTTCCTATTGGTCTATCTATACCTTGTAGCTTATAAGGCTTTATTAGAAAGTATAGAAGGTAACTAAAGTTAGTAAACTTTTTAGATATAGTATAGAAAACTCTATATTTATTGTCTATAAATATTTTAGCTAAATAATAGTTATCTACTATATTAAAAATAAAAAAAGATAGTATATCTATTTTTTTTTAAAGTTCTACTAATTCTCTATTATTCTTTTTAATAGCTTTTACTAGTATTTTAAAGTAAAAGCTACTTTTTTCCCTAGTTCTCTAGAGTAGGTTTCTTGTTATCTAATAATAAAGGAATATCTACAGTATTAATATAAGTAGATAGTAGGTACTAGGCAGGGAGGTAAAGGTAGTTAGGCTTAATATAGTTTAATACTCTATAATAGAAATAAAGGTAGTTTTTTTTTTAATATTTAATCTCTACCTTATTTATTTATTTTATATACTGGTTTAACTTCTGTACTTTAGCAGCACTGTTATACCTTTATACTCTAGCAGCACTAATATCTATAGAGTCTCTAGTAGAAAGGCTTAGAGATATAAGTAATAGAAATTAAGGACTATAATTATTATTTTAGTTATAATAGTTCTAGAAATTATAGTATTAGTTTAATTTCTCTATATTATTAGTAACTTCCTTAATCTGCTGCTTGTACTAGTTATAGATTAAAAACTATAAATTATAGCTAATTATTTTCTTCTATAGTTTATTACTAAGTATAGATTTTAGATATTTTTTTAATATTATTACTAAATATATAACTACTAGCTTCTATAAAGAGGTAATTTACTTTATTAGTAAGTTTAGTAAAGGTTCTATAGCTCTATTTAATATAATTAAGCTTATCTAGAGCCTTCTACTGGTAGGCAGAGTTAGTAAATATATTATTTAATATAGTAAAAAACTTTTCTAAGGTAAAGTTAGAGATACTACTTATAACCTTAATCTATAGAAAAATAACAGTAGCTACTTTATTCTTTAAGTAACTAAACTCTATATATATCTATACTGCTTTATCTTCTATTATAGCTCTATCTAAGTTAAGTTTAGACTTTAACTTAAACTAGAACTAAAAATAGAGAGCTTTATCCTTATTATTATATAAAAATATCTAAGTATATTTTTAATACTATTCTCTATTTTTATATATAGTAAGTACTTATATAATCTATATAGTCTACTTAGAGATATCTCCCTGGGGGTTTAGTATAGAAAAAGTATAGTTTATACCTTCTAGCTACTGCTTTACTAAGGCTATACTGCTCTGCTAGGGTAGCAGTAGCTACTGTAGAAACTACTGGTACTGCTACTGCTATACATTAGGTATATTGCTATATATAATATAATCTAGTCTATCTATCTTTGTCTATAAGATACTTAATTAGGCTATCCCTGGTTGGCTAGATAAATAATTACTGTTATATAGTTCTATAGTTCTATAGTTCTATAGTTCTATAGTTCTATAGTTCTGTAATTTAATAGTTCTATAGTTTAATAGTTCTCTAAATAGTTTAAGAAGTATTTTTGTAATGTAGGGTTTAATTCTATCTAAGACTAGAGGTAGGGGATTCTATATACAAAGAGAAATACTTAAAGAAAAGAAGGAATATAGAAATATAGCTATTTAAAAAAAGGGGATTCTCTATAGAGAAAGCATATCTCTACTCGCCCCCTTAGTGGCACTAAGCCTTCCTTACCACCAATTTGGTGGGTTACATGCTCTTACCAAACTTAGTAGCATTGAGCCTCCTTTACTAATATTGGTGACATCAAGCCTTTCCTTACCATATTGGTGGTATTAAGCCTCCCTTACCAATATTGGTGGGTTATATACTCCTTACCAAACTTAGTGGTATTAAGCCTCCCTTACTAATCTTGGGTGCTGGCAGCTTACCAGCTCTGCTAAAGCTCTATAGAGGTTCAACCTCTTACGAAAGAGATTCAAGTTTAAATATACTTACCACCCCTAGAGTTCTATAGAACGATAGATAGCTCTCCCCTATCTATAAGCTTCAAGAATTAAAACTAAATACTAGCTCTAATATTCTGCTGGAGACTTTAATCTTTACTATTCTCTTTGGAATACTAAAGAATCCACTAAAAAACCTATAAAATAGCAAAAGATCTATGGAAATTAGCTAGTTTAGGCCTAGAGCTGCTTACCCCCTCTAAAATACCTATATAATAATAATAATAATAAATTAATACACCCCGAGCCTTAAGGGCCATTGGGAACTGCTAGACTAGTATATACATGCTTTATTGAGCTTGCTTTCTCAACATCAAGCTTACCCAGTATTCCTGTACAGTCAGGAATTGACAGTTCTTTAAGACAAATAGAGCAACAAAAGCCAAATAACAAAAAGAGATACAAAAGATTATACAAACAAACAGAATAAAACTAATAAAGAGAGTAGATAGTACAGGGCTTTTCAGTATACAATAAAAGAAAACTATTGCCTATTTTGGCTATACAAAGAGAAGAAAAGAGAGGTGTAGTACAAATATAGAGAACAATAAAATAGAAATAGAAGAAATAGAGAAGTAGAAAAAGAAAATATAGTAAAAGCAACATAAGTAAAAGCAATACAAGCAAGCAGGCTGCCTTCTATATTCTATAGAACAAAGAATTTGCTAAATAGAACTGTGGCAGGATTCTCTGTTGGAGCCACCACCTAGTTAGGTGGTTAATTCCCTTTGCACTTCCCAAGAGCCTTTTAAAGTCTATAGAGCCTGTTTGAGCCTTTAAGGCCTCCCTTTCTAGGGTATACTTCTCACAGTATATAGTAACATGCACTGGAGTTTCTTGACCTCTTCCACAAGAACATAGAGGGCTATTATAGCCAGGAACCCCTTGTTTATAGAGAAAAGCAGCTAGACCAATCTTTCTAGTTCTAAGCTGTATAGCTAGAGAGCACTGAGCTTTCTGGAGACCTCTATAAAGGTTTAGAGGTCTAGAATCTGGAGTTAGGTGGTAGTGGTTAATTCTAAGGTCTAGTTCCCTAGTAATTTCACTCCATTTCTTTCTCCAGGAAGCCATTATTGCCTCTCTAGCCTGAGATTTACTAGAGGATCTATTCTCTTGCCTTAATCCATTCCTTAGCCAGAGATTCCACCAATTCTCTGTAGTTTCTTCTGGATGCCTAATCTTTTTATTAAGCTGGCTCCAGCTTTGGTGGTTTCTTGGTTCTTGAAGCTTTGTCTGAATTTTAAGGCATTTCTCTTTAATAAGGTTTTCAATCCTTGTACCTGCTGTTTTCCTTCTATATAGAGCAACCTGGGCATCCAAAACTAGGTTTAGGGGGGCAATTCCAGTGCCTGTTTCCAATGCATGGATTGGAGTAGCTCTAAAACCTCCACTAACTATCCTTAGAGCATTGTTTTGGAAGGTTTCTAGCTTCTTAGCCAATCCTTTGGAATTTCCATCTAGGGTAGGTGTATGCCAGGCTATAGAGGCATAGGTAATTGCTGGTAGAACCACTGTTTTATATAGTAGCCTACCTTCCTCTAATGGAATACCCCAGGTAGAGCCAGTTAACCTAGCTAGTGCATTGGATTGGGTAGCTAATTTCCTCTCTATTGCTTTGTAATGCTGTGACCAATTTAGTCTAGAATCTAGAAATAGACCAAGAATTCTAAGACTCTCTTGTGGTTGAATAGTTATATTGGTTCCTTCCAAAACCAGTGGTTTCCCAAGGTTAAACCTCCTAGTATTTCTTGAAAAATGCATTAGAGAGTACTTTTCAGGGGCAAACCTAGCTCCATGTCTCTTTGCCCAGGCAATACACCTTCCATGGACCCTATTTAAGGCTCTAGTAGTCTGTTCAGTGGACTTTCCATAGGCTATAATGTTTATATCATCACTGAAGCCTATACTCAATACTTTCTGGTGCTCTGGATTGCATAGATCCACCAATTCAGCATTGTAGAAGAGAAATAGAATTGCAGACATACAAGATCCTTGGGGGGTTCCAGCAGAAATATTAAAAATCTTGGAAGGCTTATTCTTAAACCAAAGAATAGAGGCTCTATCCTGCATAAAGCTTCTAACCCAGCCTACTAGAGACTCTGGAATACCCTTTTTCTTTAGAATATAGACCAGCCTTTCTGGAATAACATGGTCAAAGGCTCCAGTCATGTCCAGAGAAAGAATGGAGGCTATGCCTCTCTCTAATAAGTTCCCTTGCCAAATAGTTCTAATTGCACTCAGTAGTAAATCCAAAGCATGAGTGGTTGAATGCCCTTTTCTGGCTCCAAATTGGGTGGCAGGAAGAAGACTATATTTCTCAGCTATATTCTGGAGTCTCCTAGCTGTAACCCCTTCTATAACCTTTCCCAGAGTATTTAGAAGTGCTACAGGCCTCCAGGCCTTGGCAATAGAGTAGTCTGGCCTTCCTGGCTTTCTTAACACTACTGTTTTGGCAGTTTTAAAGATCTTTGGATAGTATTGCCAATTCCAACATCCCTCTATAAGGATTTGCATTGGTTTATAGAGGGAAGGTCCTAAGGCTTTTAAAAATCCATTAGGAATACTATCCAGGCCAGGGGCTTTCCAGGAGGCTGTTGCCTTTATAAATTGGCCAATTTCCTTCTCTGTAGGAGGTTCTAAGCCTTCTAGGGCAGGGGGAAAGCTATTCTCTTGTTCTATATCTCTAAGATCTGCTTCTGGAAGCTGAGGAAAGAATTGGTTTGCAAATTCCTGAGATTTCTGCTGGTGTGTAGTAGCCAATTCTCCATTTCTGGTCTTTAGAGAGGGAACTAAGGGTAGCTCTATAGGCAAGTGGCTTCTTAGCCTTCCCCACCTTGCTAGTTTCCATAAAACTGCCCTATCTTCTCTAAGCTTGTGGGTAAATTGTCTAAATTGGAACCTTTTAGACTCTTTAATAGCTTTTTTCTTGGCTTTGGCAGCTTGTTTAACTAGGTCTGGATAGGCAGCCCCTTGCTCTAAGACTTCTCTCTTCCTGAATTAGGCCAGCAATCTCTTGATTCCACCAGGGAGCAGCTTTTTGGCTTGGTTTGGAGTTTTCTCTTGTTTTTGGAACAGTAATCTCAGCAATACTAAGGATTTTTTGCTGTAAATAGAAGGCATACTGCTCTACCGTCCCTGCTATTTAGGCTATTTGGAAACCAGAGATCTTGGGCTAGGTTTTGGACTTCTTCTTGATTGGCATCCTTCCATTTGTACCTTCTTTGATTTGGTTGATCTAGCTCTGTTTCTAGGTCTAATTCCAGTGCTATAAGCATGTGGTCAGAGCCATATTGAAGATTCTCAGGGGTAGATATAGAAATAAGCTTATTTGCTATTTCTATAGAGCTAAAGGAGAGATCAATGGTTGTTTTAGAAGGGTGTCTAATCCATGTAGGCATTTTAGAGGGGGTAAGTAGCTCCAGGCCTAAGCTAGCTGTAATTTCCAATAGATCCTTTGCCATTTTGGGTTTCAGTGGATTCCAATGCATTCCAAAGAGAATGGTGAAGGTTAAAGTCTCCCAGTAGAATATTAGAACTAGTATCTAGTTCCAATTCTTGAAGCTTATAGATAGGGGATAGCCTATCTATAATACTGTGTGCTCCTGGGGGTGGTGAATATATATTTATAACCTTAATCTTCTTCTCTTCTTCCAAAATTGTAAGGATTGCAATGTTTGGACATGGAAAGTCCACTGACCAGGTTCCAGGCTTGCATAGAGAGGTGTTCAGTAGGAAGCAGGCATTTGTATGGAATTTATCTGGATATAGGGGTAACCACTGGGTACTAGACCTTCCTATAGTCTAAATAGTCTAGTATCCTTCCAAGGTTCCTGAATAGCTATAAATTGGAAGTTAAATAGCTGTGGATCCCCTATTATTCCAAGCATAATATCCTTGCTTAGGTGGGTGTTGTATTGAGCTACCCTTATTGAGAATTAGCAGGATTCTGGCTTGCCTCTGGATTTTCTTCTGTAGTATCCATTTCACCTGCTAATTCAGCCTGATTCTGGGATTCAGTCTGAAATAGTGTCTCTATTCTTGAATGGGAATTTGCAGCAGTTCTCTGGGTAATTTCTAGTCCTGAAGGCCTTCCTCTCTTTCTAGTGGCTTGGGTAGAAGGCTCTAACCTAGATCTTTTACTACTAGGTTGGAGCTGGGAGGCTTCAAAGGGTGTTGGTTCCCCTAATTGGATTGGAAGCTTGTTTTCCTGCCTGCTAGCAAAGAATTTGGGCTTATTCTCTTTGGCTAAAGCTATTCTCTCTGTTTCAACCTTGTGTTTAGGGCATTGTATCTCCAGAGGTGTGCTTTCCTTGGCAATTAGAGTACCTAGCCCTAGATAGGTCCCCCTTTAGGGGGCAATGCTCAAATCTATGGTCTCCTTTGGAGCAGAAACCACACTTAGGGGCCTTAGTACAGTATCTAGCTTGGTGGCCATACCCCTGGCAGTGATAGCACCTAGAAACTAGGCATGTAGAGTCAAATAGCTCTACAGTTTTAAGCTCATTCTCAATAACTAGCCCATTGTTAATAAGGTAGTTAGCTTGCTCAGGGGTTTGGAGGTCTAGAAGCATAGAGCCAGACTTCTTGGTATTCTTTAGAGTAGCTCTTCTCCAGTGGAATTGCTGAATCCTAAGAAATCCTTTAAGATTAGGGTTATACTTTAGAATGTTGGCTTTCCTAATTTCTTGCTGGTCCTGTTTAAAGGCTTCTTTGCGTACTCCATGCACTAGAACTGTATACCTTCTAGTATAGACCTTGTTTTCCTCTTGCTTGCCAAAGGTATTAAGCCATACCTTGTTTGCTTTAGCTCTATCCTTAGTGGCTGCATTCTCAGCCACTAGAATAATCTCAGAGCTAGCTAGTCTCCTAGCTCCTAGGAAAAGTCCAATTCCATGCTTCTTGGTAGCTTCATTGATCTTTGCAAGGGCTGTGGTATATGGAATAGTAGCTAGAAGTTCAGCTAGGGCTGGGCTTCTAATCTTTAGCTCCCTAAGCTGCTGGGGGGTTGGAAGCTTCTCCTTTGGAGGGATTCCAGTTTTTGCTATACTAGCATAGCTAGGGAGGCTCTGGGGGGTAGGGATTGGAGGTTGGGGGGGTGGAGGTTGCTCTAATATTGTCTTTAGAGCCTCCAGGCCAAATTGGCCTAATCCTGCTTGAAGCTTGGTAACCCCATTATGGTTGGGGCCTAGATCTTGAAGAACTAAGTCAATTCCTTCTTGCATAGTTGTAATGGCTTGACTAAGGTTCTTTCTTCTTTGAGCTAAATTTCCAGCTTTTGGGTTCACTGGCTTTGCTCCAATTCTCTGGGGACTCTCCCCTAAGCTTTGAGAGCTGCCTGTGTTTAATGGAGTAGGTATTTTAGCTAGAAATACTAGGTTTACTAGCTAGGGAAAGGATTTTGGCTGCAGTGGTACTAACTTTTTACTTAGAAGTAGTAAACTAAGGTGAATTGCCTTGCAAGCTCACCACACTTCACTAGTTTTTAGAGAGAACTAGTAAACTAAATACCTTTTTAAGCAAAAGGTAGAAAACTTTACAAAAAGGAGGGGGGGTAGTGTATACAAGAAAGGGGAAAAAGATTTCTAGAATCAAGCTCTAAAAGCTGTTCTAGCAGTAATTTATTTTGGAGGGGAATTACCAATCCCAGAAGCTTCTTTGGAGGGAAAACTTCAAAAACCAACTAGAAATATCTAAATCTAAAGCTACTGTACCAGTGGCTATACCACCGAGGCACTAGTAGAGACAGAAATAGGTGTATAACTAGTAAATATAAAGTAGTGGTTAAAGGAAAAGGGGCAGTGCTAACACCTCTGTTTTTGGTCTAGAAAAGCAGAGAAAAACCTTAATCTAGCTAAAGTTCCAGAACTAGAGCCAGCAAGAAAGGACTAAACAAAGAAGAAGGTCTCCCTAAGGAATAGAGCTAGTCCTTAACTAATACTGGGCTAAACCAGGTCCACTAGTAGAACTAGACTAGTTTTATAGTTAAAACTAGTAAAAGATGGCAGGTTCTATTTTATAGACCCAGAGTAGCCAAACTGGGTAATAGTTTTTGCAGAGAACTATTAAACTAGGCAGTCTTGTTTAAGCCTGTGATCGCGGGAACAGGTCTAAGGCCAATACAAACTGTAGTAAAGCCTTTTGGGTATAGTAAAGAGAAGAGAAGAGAGAAGTTGGTTGCTGGAGCAATAAAAGGGGGGTACCACTCCTGCAGTTTGTGTGGCGTTTGTAGTGTATGGCGCAGAAAAGGTACTTGGTGTGAGTGTCCGGGAACACCAGAAGTGCTGGTTTGGGGTGAAAATTTTTCGTTCGCGAATTGTAAAGGCAGTATTGGTCGCACGGTCTTGAAATTTGGATATGTTGTTCGGCTAATATAGGCGTATTCGGTATCCAATTTCCAGGTGATTTGGACTAATATTGGTGGTGTGGTGAAGGGAAATATCCCTCTTCTGTTAATGGATCGGTGAAATCACCTTTTCATCAACAGCACCCCCAATACAGGGCCAATTGGCCTGAAATTTGGATGGTAGCCTCTGTAAGAGACAGGCTTTCGATTGAACCTATTTTTGACGTAAAATTCCAAGAATTGACTGAGTTTGGATTCCGGCGTGTGTAAAATACCTATATAGATTAGGCATTTTTCTAAAATAACTATTAATCTATCCTTTGGCTTAATAGATATAGTAGATAAGCTTATCTCTATATCTACCCCTAAGAATCTTTAGTATAGATCTAACTATATACTTATAGTATTGGATTTTAACCTAAAAACAGTACTGGACCAGCTAAATTAAAGTAAGTACAAATAGAAAAATGCCAATTAAAAAGAGGTCCAAAACCTAGCTTAAGATCTCTAGTTTCTAAATAGCCTAAATAGCAGGGAAGAAGTAAAACAGTATACTTTCTATTTACAGTAAAAAATCCTTAGTATTGCTAAGATTACTGTTCTAAAAACAAAAGAAAATTCTAAACCAAGCCAAAAAACTATTCCCTGGTAAAATCTAGAGATTACTAGTTTAATTTAGAAAGAGAGAAGCCTTAGAGCAAGAGCTACCTACCTAGATCTAGTTAAATAAGCTGCTAAAGCCAAGAAAAAAGCTATTAAAGAGTCTAAAAGATTCTAATTTAGATAATTTATCTATAGGCTTAGGGAGAATAGAGCAGTTTTATAGAAACTAGCAAGGTAGGGAAAGTTAAAAAGCTATTTATCTATAAAACTACCCTTAGTTCCCTCTCTAAAAGCCAATAATAGAGAATTAGCTACTATACACTAGTAGAAATCTTAGAAATTTATAAACTAATTCTTTCCCCAGCTCCCAGAGGTAGACTTAGAAGATATAGAGAAGGATACTAGCTTTCTAGCTACTTTAGAAGGCCTAGAGCCCCCTACAGAGAAAGAGATTAGCTACTTTATAAAGGTAATAGCCTCCTAGAAAGCCCCTAGCCTAGATAGTATTTCTAATAGATTTCTAAAAGCCTTAGAATCTTCTCTCTATAAACTAATATAAATTTTTATAGAGAAATATTAAAACTAGCAATACTATCTAAAGATCTTTAAAACTACCAAAACAGTAGTTCTAAGAAAGCCTAGAAGGCTAGACTACTCTATTACCAAGGTATAGAGGCCTGTAGTACTTCTAAATACTCTAGAAAAGGTTATAGAAGGGGTTATAGCTAGGCTCTAGAATATAGCTAAGAAATATAGTCTTCTTTCTACTACTTAATTTAGAGCTAGAAAGGGCTATTTAACTATCTATACTTTAGATCTACTACTGGGGGCAATTAGAACTGTATAGCAGGGGAATTTATTAGAGAGAGGTATAGTCTCTATTCTTTCTTTAGATATAACTAGAGCCTTTAACTATATTATTCCAGAAAGGCTAGTCTATATTCTAAAGAAAAAGAATATTCTAGAGTCTCTAGTAGACTAGATTAAAAGCTTTATATAGAATAGAGCCTCTATTCTCTAGTTTAAAAATAAGCCTTCTAAAATATTTAATATCTATACTAAAACTTCCTAAGAATTTTATATATCTATAATTCTATTTCTTTTCTACAATACTAAATTAGTAGATCTATGCAATCCAGAGCACCAGAAAGTATTAAGTATAGGCTTTAGTAATAATATAAATATTATAGTCTATAGAAAGTCTACTAAGTAAACTACTAGAGCCTTAAATAGAGTCTATAGAAGGTATATTGCCTGGGTAAAGAGGTATAGAGCTAAGTTTACTTCTAAAAAGTACTCTCTAATGTATTTTTTAAGAAATACTAGAAGGTTTAACCTTGGAAAACCACTAGTCTTGGAGGGAACCAATATAACTATTTAACTACAAGAGAGTTTTAGAATTTTTAGTCTATTTCTAGATTCTAGGTTAAATTAGTTACAGTATTACAAAGCAATAGAGAGAAAATTAGCTATCTAAACCAATATATTAGCTAGGTTAACTGGCTCTACCTGGGGTATTCCATTGGAGAAAGGTAGGCTACTATATAAAACAGTAGTTCTACTAGTAATTATCTATACCTCTATAGCCTGGTATATATCTACCCTGGATAGAAATTCCAAAGAATTAGCCAAAAAGCTAGAAACCTTCTAAAATAATACTCTAAGAATAGTTAGTAGAGGTTTTAGAGCTACTTTAATCTATATATTGGAAATAGGCACTAGAATTGCCCCCCTAAACCTAGTTTTGGATACCTAGGTTACTCTATATAGAAGGAAAATAGCAGGCTTAAGAATTAAAAACTTTATTAAAGAGAAATACTTTATAATTTAGACAAAGCTTTAAAAACTAAGAAACCACCAAAACTAAAACTAGCTTAATAGAAAGATTAGGTATCTAGAAGAGACTATAGAGAATTAGTAGAATTCTTGGTTAAGCAAAGGTTTAAACCAGAACAATAAGTTCTCTAGTAAGGTACAGGCTAGAGAGGCAATACTAGCTCTCTGGAGAAAGAAATAAAGTAAAATTACTAGGAAACTAGACCTTAGAATTAACTACTACTACCTAACTCTAGATTCTAGACCTCTAAACCTTTATAGAGGTCTCTAGAAAGCTTAATACTCTCTAGCTATATAACTTAGAACTAGAAAGATTAGTTTAGCTGCTTTTCTCTTTAAACAAGGGGTTCCTGACTATAATAGCCCTCTATACTCTTGTAGAAGAGGCCAAGAAACTCCAGTGTATATTACTGTATACTGTAAAAAGTATACCCTAGAAAGGGAGGCCTTAAAGGCTTAAACAGGCTCTATTAACTTTAAAAGGCTCTTGGAAAGTACAAAGGAAATTAACTACCTAACTAGGTGGTAGCTTTAATAGAGAATTCTACTATAGTTCTATTTAGTAAATTCTTTGTTCTATAGAATATAGAAGGCAGCCTGCTTGCTTGTATTGCTTTTATTCTCCTTATTGTACTATTTTCTTCTACTTTTACTTTACCTTTTTCTATTTCTCTATCTCTCTCTTTTCTATTTTATTCTCTATATTTATACTATACCTCTCTTTTCTCCTCTTTGTATAGCCAAAATAGGCAACAGTTTAGCCTTTAGGGCGGTAGTCTAGTGGTCTACTGTCCGGGCACCTTGCTTGGGCTGGCAGGGGTGTAGGTTCAAGTCCTGCTAAAGGCACAGTGAATTAGTCTAGAGGGGATTAATAAGCTATACCACTATTTCTTCTATATAAGTATATTAACTATTACTAATATTTCTAACCTAATAGAGACTGGGCACCTCTAGAAGGAAGGTTTATTAGTAATAACAGCTAAGTATACTAGCTAAATTATACCTAAGCAGAAACTAGTTAAAAGGGTTATATTAAGTTATTAGGGAGTCTAACATCCAGCCTATTATATATATACATTGAAGCCAGCAGGAGGCCTAATATATTCTAGCTAGTAGAGACTTTGGAAATATACTTTGCAAGGAAAAATTAGTTAAGAAAGTAGGGTATACTTAATAATATATAGGCTTAATAAATAAGGCTTAATGTATATAGGCAAGAAGTTCCCAATGGTTTTACTAAGAGACTCTAGGTGTATTAATCTACTACTACTAGGCAATAGTTTTCTTTTATTATATACTAAAAGCTCTGTACTATCTACTTTCTTTATTAGTTTTATTTTATTTTGTTTGTTTTGTATAACCTTTTGTATCTTTACTAGTTATTTTGTTTATTGTTGCTCTATTTGTTTTGTTTTGAAGAACTGTCAATTCCTGACTGCACAGGAATACTGGGTAGGCTTAATGTTAAGAAAGCAGGCTTAATAAAGCATGTATATACTAGTCTAGCAGTTCCCAATAGCCCTTAAGGCTCAGGGTGTATTAATTTATTATTATTATTATTATACCCTAGAAAGAAAGGCCTTAAAGACTTAAATAAACTCTATAGACTTTAAAAGACTTTTAGAAAGTACAAAGAAAATTAATTATCTAACTAAATAGTAGCTTTAATAAAAAATTCTACTATAGTTCTATTTAGTAAATTCTTTGTTCTATAGAATATAGAAGGTAGTCTATTTATTTATATTACTTTTATTTACTTATATTGCTTTTATTTTCTTTATTGTACTATTTTTTCTACTTTGCTTTATCTTTTCTATTTCTCTTTTTTCTATTTTATTCTCTATTTATATTTATATATCTCTTTTATCTTCTCTTTGTATAGCTAAAATAGACAATAGTTTTTCTTTATTGTATACTAAAAGCTCTATACTATCTATCTTTATTAGTTTTATTATTTTGTTTATGTTTTTGTATAACCTTTTGTATCTCTTTAGTTATTTAGCTTTTGTTACTCTATTTATCTTGTTTTAAAGAACTATTAATTTCTAACTATATAGAAATACTGGGTAGGCTAATATTAAAAGAGCAGGCTTAATAAAGTATAATATATACTAGTCTAGCAGTTCCCAATGGCCCTTAAGGCTTAAGGTGTATTAAGTATTATTATATTATAGTTAGTCTACTATATCTATATATTCTTTAAGAGCTTTATATATTATTTAACTTTTAGAACTATGAATTAGTCCTCTAAATAATCTATATAGTTACAATAACTATTTAATTAAATTACCAGTAGAAATTTTGTAAACTATTGTTTCTATTTTTATATTAAAGAATTTCCACTAATTTTTTTTATAATTTCTACTAGGTTTTTTTTTTATATTGTTGGAATGTCTTTCTTGGTGGGTCTCGCGCAGGATCCCTTGCATTATTCCAATATAAATTTAAAGCTAGTAGGGGATTTAAAGCTAGATTTAAATAACTAGAATTTTAATTTAAATTAGACAAATAGATACAGAGTAAATTAAGGATATATAAATTAGTAGTTAGAAATTAAAAATTAGCCAGTGCCTGCTGTAATCTAATACCCTGCTAATTTAGCTAGTAATTTAGATATACTTAGCTATTTAGCAAAGACTAATTCTTAGATAGAAGTCTATATTTTCTTTAAACTTATTTATAGATTTTTATACTGTAGTAGGGAGACTATATCCCTAGGAAAAGGGGTAGATTTTTCTAATACCAAGAAATAATCTTGGTACTATAAAAGCTAGTTAGATATTATAAGGATAAGCCTCCATGGCAATGGGTGAGTGTTGTAGTTAGAGCTATACTGGGGCTGGTATAGTAGCTAGTTTAATTCTAGCTAGAGGCACCACAAAATTCTTAGAGGGGGATACTGCTAATTACTTATCTAATTTCTATATAGGTAAGTACTATTATATTAGGGTAGCCCACTGTAAGGTACCAGCCAATAGGGGGTAGTAGTTCCCCCCCCTTAGGTTAAATAGTAAAATAGATAGATATCTATAACTAATAATAGCTAACTTACCTTAATAATTTATACCTAACCTGGACTGGTTAGTAATCTAGAAAGAAGGTATCTATATATAGGTATACCCTAGTATAGCTATATAAATTAGAATAGCACTAGAAGAAAGCTAGTTATAAATATATTACTAAGTATATATTGTTAAAAAGTATACACTAAATACTGGGTATATTTAATATTAATTATACTTAATAAATAAGGCTTAATGTACCTAGATAAGAAGTTCCCAATGGTTCTAAAAGTAGACTTAAGGATATATTAATCTACTACTATTATAAGGATAATTTTTATAGGGGTTTTTTAGTATTATTATTTATTATTTTATAGGGCTTCTACCTATTGTTCTAGAAAACCGAACTCAGCCAATTCTTGGAATTATAAGTCGAAAATAGATTTAATTAAAAGCCTGTCTCTTATAGAGACTACTATCTAAATTTCAGGGCAATTGGCCAAGTATTGGTGGCACTATTAATAAAAAGGTGATTTTACCAATCTATTAACAAAAAAGGAATATTTCCCTTTACTATACCACTAATATTAGTCTAAATCTTCTGGAAGTTAAATACTGCATACACCTATTAGCCAAGCAATATATCTAAATTTTAAAACTATATAACCAATATTACCCTTAAATTTACAAGCAAAAAACTTTTACCCTAAACCAGTATTTCTAGTGTTCCTAGCTTTATGCCAAGTACCTTTTCTGCACTAATACTATAAACACTATATAAACTACAGGAGTAGTACCCCCCTTTTATTACTCTAGTAACTAACTCCCTTTACTAATTTCTATAACCAACCTTCTACTTTCCTTGCTATACCTAAAAGGCTTTATTATAGTTTATATTGGCCTTAGTTCTATTCCTGTAATTATAGGCTTAAACAAGACTACTTAGTTTAATAGTTCTCTACAAAAACTATTACCTAGTTTAGCTATTTTAGGTCTATAAAATAGAATATACTACCTTTTACTAGTTTTAACTTACTAAAACTAGTCTAGTTCTACTAGTGGACCTAGTTTAGTCTAGTATTAGTTAAAAACTAGCTTTATTTTTTAGAGAGACCTTTTTCTTTATTTAGTTCTTTTTTACTGGCTTTAGTTCTAGAACTTTAGCTAGATTAAGGTTTTTCTCTACTTTTCTAGACCAAAAATAGAGGTATTAGTACTATTCCTTTTTCTTTAACTACTATTTTACTTTTACTAGTTATACACCTATTTCTATCTCTACTAGTGCCTTAGTAGTATAGCCACTGGTACAGTAGCTTTAGATTTAGATATTTCTAGTTGGTTTTTAAAGTTTTCCCTCTAAAGAAGCTTCTAGAATTAGTAATTTCTCTCTAAAATAAATTACTACTAGAATAGCTTTTAGAGCTTAATTCTAGAAATCTTTTTTTCTCTTTTATATATACTACCCCCCTTCTTTTTGTAAAGTTTTCTATCTTTTGCTTAAAAAGTTATTTAGTTTACTAGTTCTCCCTAAAAACTAGTAAAGTATAGTAAGCTTGCAAGGTAATTTACCTTAGTTTACTACTTCTAAGTAAAAAGTTAGTACTACTGCAGCTAGAATTCTTTCCCTAGCTAGTAAACTTAATATTTCTAGCTATAATACCTACTCTATTAAACACAGGCAGCTTCTAAAGCTTAGAGGAGAGTCCCCAGAGAATTAGAGTAAAGCCAGTAAATCCAAAAGCTAGAATAGCCTAACAAAGAAAAAAGCTTAGTTAAGTAATTATAATAATATAAAAAGAAATTAACTTAGTTCTTTAAAATCTAGGCCCCAACTATAATAGGGTTACCAAGCTTTAAGCAGAATTAGGCTAATTTGGCCTAGAGGCTCTAAAAACAATATTAGAGTAACCTCCACCCCCCTAATTACCCCAACCTCTAATCCCTACCCCCCAGAGCCTCCCTAGCTATGCCAGTATAGCCAAGAATAGAATTCCACCAAAAGAAAAGTAACCTACCCCCCAGTAGCTTTAAAAGCTAAAGGTTAAAAGTCCTGCTCTAGCTAAACTTCTAGCTACTATTCTATATACAATAGCCCTTGCAAAGATTAATAAAACTACTAAAAAGTATAGAATTAGACTGCCTCTATAGTACAATGGATAAGTGTTGCAGTTGGAGCCATACTGGGCTAGTATAGTAGCTAGTTTAATTCTAGCTAGAGGCACCAGTAGAAATTCTTAGAGGGGGATACTACTATTACTTATCTAATATTCTATATAGGTAAGTACTATTATATTAGGGTGGCCTACTGTAAGGTACTAGCCAATAGGGGGTAGTAGTTCCCCCCCCTTAGGTTAAATAGTAAAATAGGTAGATATCTATAACTAATAATAGCTAAGTTACCTTAATAATTTATACCTAAGCTAGACTAGTTAGTAATCTAGGAAGGAGGTACCTATATATAGATATACCCTAGTATAGCTATATAAATTGAAATAGCACTAGAAGAAAGCTAGTTATAAATACATTACTTATATATTGTTGGAAAGTATACACTAAACACTGGGTATATTTAATATTAATTATACTTAATAAATAAGGCTTAATATACCTAGACAAGAAGTTTCCAATGGTCCTAAAAGTAGACTTAAGGGTGTATTAATCTACTACTATAGAATTAGACTCTTTTTAGGGGCTAGAAGATTAGCTAGCTCTAAGATTATTCTAGTGGCTAAGAATGCAGCTACCAAGAATAGAGCTAAAACAAACAAGGTATAGCTTAATACCTTTGGCAAGCAAGAGGAAAACAAGGTCTATACTAGAAGGTATATAGTTCTAGTATATAGGGTATACAAAGAAGTATTTAAATAAGACTAGCAAGAAGTTAGAAAAGCCAATATTCTAAAGTATAACCCTAATCTTAAAGGATTTCTTAGAATTTAATAATTTTACTGGAGAAAAGCTACTCTAAAGAATACTAAGAAGTCTGGCTCTATACTTCTAGATCTTTAAACCCCTAAGTAAGCTAACCACCTAATTAATAATGGACTGGTTATTAAGAATAAACTTAAAAATATAGAGCTATTTAACTCTATATACCTAGTTTCTAGGTACTATAAATACCAGGGATATAGCCACCAAGCTAGATACTGTATTAAGGCCTCCAAATATAGTTTCTGCTCCAAGGGAGACCATAGGTTTAAACATTGCCCCCTAAAGGGGGACCTCTCTAGAGCTAAGTACTCTAACTACCAAGGAAAATATACTTCTAGAGATATACAATGCCCTAAGTATAAGGTTAAAACAGAGAGAATAGCCTTGGCTAAAGAGAATAAACCTAAATTCTTTGCTAGCAGGCAAGAGAATAAGCTTTTAATTTAATTAGGGGAACCAACACCCTTTAAAGCCTTCTAGTTCCAACCTAGCAAAAGAACTAGGTTAGAACCTTCCACCTAGACTACTAGAAAGAAAGAAAGGCCTTTAGGTCTAGAGATTATCTAGAGAACTACTGTAAATTTCTATTTAAGAATAGAGACACTATTTTAGGCTAAATTCTAGAATTAGGCTAAATTAGTAAGTAAAATAGATACCACAGAGAAGAATCTAGAGATAAGCTAGAATCCCTCTAATTTTTAATAAAGGTGGCTTAATATAATACTTATAATAATAATAATAATAAATTAATACACCCTGAGCCTTAAGGGCCATTGGGAACTGCTAGACTAGTATATATATACTTTATTAAGCCTGCCTTTTTAACATTAAGCCTACCCAGTATTTCTGTGCAGTTAGGAATTGACAGTTCTTCAAGACAAATAGAGCAACAAAAGCTAAATAACAAAAAGAGATACAAAAAGTTATACAAAATAAATAAAACAAAACCAATAAAGAGAGTAGATAGTACAGGGCTTCTTAGTATACAATAAAAGAAAACTATTGCCTATTTTAGTTATACAAAGAGAAGAAAAAAGAGGTATAGTATAAATATAATAATAATAAATTAATACACCCCGAGCCTTAAGGGCCATTGGGAACTGCTAGACTAGTATATACATGCTTTATTGAGCTTGCTTTCTCAACATCAAGCTTACCCAGTATTCCTGTACAGTCAGGAATTGACAGTTCTTTAAGACAAATAGAGCAACAAAAGCCAAATAACAAAAAGAGATACAAAAGATTATACAAAACAAACAGAATAAAACTAATAAAGAGAGTAGATAGTACAGGGCTTTTCAGTATACAATAAAAGAAAACTATTGCCTATTTTGGCTATACAAAGAGAAGAAAAGAGAGGTGTAGTACAAATATAGAGAACAATAAAATAGAAATAGAAGAAATAGAGAAGTAGAAAAAGAAAATATAGTAAAAGCAACATAAGTAAAAGCAATACAAGCAAGCAGGCTGCCTTCTATATTCTATAGAACAAAGAATTTGCTAAATAGAACTGTGGCAGGATTCTCTGTTGGAGCCACCACCTAGTTAGGTGGTTAATTCCCTTTGCACTTCCCAAGAGCCTTTTAAAGTCTATAGAGCCTGTTTGAGCCTTTAAGGCCTCCCTTTCTAGGGTATACTTCTCACAGTATATAGTAACATGCACTGGAGTTTCTTGACCTCTTCCACAAGAACATAGAGGGCTATTATAGCCAGGAACCCCTTGTTTATAGAGAAAAGCAGCTAGACCAATCTTTCTAGTTCTAAGCTGTATAGCTAGAGAGCACTGAGCTTTCTGGAGACCTCTATAAAGGTTTAGAGGTCTAGAATCTGGAGTTAGGTGGTAGTGGTTAATTCTAAGGTCTAGTTCCCTAGTAATTTCACTCATTTCTTTCTCCAGGAAGCCATTATTGCCTCTCTAGCCTGAGATTTACTAGAGGATCTATTCTCTTGCCTTAATCCATTCCTTAGCCAGAGATTCCACCAATTCTCTGTAGTTTCTTCTGGATGCCTAATCTTTTTATTAAGCTGGCTCCAGCTTTGGTGGTTTCTTGGTTCTTGAAGCTTTGTCTGAATTTTAAGGCATTTCTCTTTAATAAGGTTTTCAATCCTTGTACCTGCTGTTTTCCTTCTATATAGAGCAACCTGGGCATCCAAAACTAGGTTTAGGGGGGCAATTCCAGTGCCTGTTTCCAATGCATGGATTGGAGTAGCTCTAAAACCTCCACTAACTATCCTTAGAGCATTGTTTTGGAAGGTTTCTAGCTTCTTAGCCAATCCTTTGGAATTTCCATCTAGGGTAGGTGTATGCCAGGCTATAGAGGCATAGGTAATTGCTGGTAGAACCACTGTTTTATATAGTAGCCTACCTTCCTCTAATGGAATACCCCAGGTAGAGCCAGTTAACCTAGCTAGTGCATTGGATTGGGTAGCTAATTTCCTCTCTATTGCTTTGTAATGCTGTGACCAATTTAGTCTAGAATCTAGAAATAGACCAAGAATTCTAAGACTCTCTTGTGGTTGAATAGTTATATTGGTTCCTTCCAAAACCAGTGGTTTCCCAAGGTTAAACCTTAGTATTTCTTGAAAAATGCATTAGAGAGTACTTTTCAGGGGCAAACCTAGCTCATGTCTCTTTGCCCAGGCAATACACCTTCCATGGACCCTATTTAAGGCTCTAGTAGTCTGTTCAGTGGACTTTCCATAGGCTATAATGTTTATATCATCACTGAAGCCTATACTCAATACTTTCTGGTGCTCTGGATTGCATAGATCCACCAATTCAGCATTGTAGAAGAGAAATAGAATTGCAGACATACAAGATCCTTGGGGGGTTCCAGCAGAAATATTAAAAATCTTGGAAGGCTTATTCTTAAACCAAAGAATAGAGGCTCTATCCTGCATAAAGCTTCTAACCCAGCCTACTAGAGACTCTGGAATACCCTTTTTCTTTAGAATATAGACCAGCCTTTCTGGAATAACATGGTCAAAGGCTCCAGTCATGTCCAGAGAAAGAATGGAGGCTATGCCTCTCTCTAATGAGTTCCCTTGCCAAATAGTTCTAATTGCACTCAGTAGTAAATCCAAAGCATGAGTGGTTGAATGCCCTTTTCTGGCTCCAAATTGGGTGGCAGGAAGAAGACTATATTTCTCAGCTATATTCTGGAGTCTCCTAGCTGTAACCCCTTCTATAACCTTTCCCAGAGTATTTAGAAGTGCTACAGGCCTCCAGGCCTTGGCAATAGAGTAGTCTGGCCTTCCTGGCTTTCTTAACACTACTGTTTTGGCAGTTTTAAAGATCTTTGGATAGTATTGCCAATTCCAACATCCCTCTATAAGGATTTGCATTGGTTTATAGAGGGAAGGTCCTAAGGCTTTTAAAAATCCATTAGGAATACTATCCAGGCCAGGGGCTTTCCAGGAGGCTGTTGCCTTTATAAATTGGCCAATTTCCTTCTCTGTAGGAGGTTCTAAGCCTTCTAGGGCAGGGGGAAAGCTATTCTCTTGTTCTATATCTCTAAGATCTGCTTCTGGAAGCTGAGGAAAGAATTGGTTTGCAAATTCCTGAGATTTCTGCTGGTGTGTAGTAGCCAATTCTCCATTTCTGGTCTTTAGAGAGGGAACTAAGGGTAGCTCTATAGGCAAGTGGCTTCTTAGCCTTCCCCACCTTGCTAGTTTCCATAAAACTGCCCTATCTTCTCTAAGCTTGTGGGTAAATTGTCTAAATTGGAACCTTTTAGACTCTTTAATAGCTTTTTTCTTGGCTTTGGCAGCTTGTTTAACTAGGTCTGGATAGGCAGCCCTTGCTCTAAGACTTCTCTCTTCCTGAATTAGGCCAGCAATCTCTTGATTCCACCAGGGAGCAGCTTTTTGGCTTGGTTTGGAGTTTTCTCTTGTTTTTGGAACAGTAATCTCAGCAATACTAAGGATTTTTTGCTGTAAATAGAAGGCATACTGCTCTACCTTGTCCCTGCTATTTAGGCTATTTGGAAACCAGAGATCTTGGGCTAGGTTTTGGACTTCTTCTTGATTGGCATCCTTCCATTTGTACCTTCTTTGATTTGGTTGATCTAGCTCTGTTTCTAGGTCTAATTCCAGTGCTATAAGCATGTGGTCAGAGCCATATTGAAGATTCTCAGGGGTAGATATAGAAATAAGCTTATTTGCTATTTCTATAGAGCTAAAGGAGAGATCAATGGTTGTTTTAGAAGGGTGTCTAATCCATGTAGGCATTTTAGGGGGGTAAGTAGCTCCAGGCCTAAGCTAGCTGTAATTTCCAATAGATCCTTTGCCATTTCATGGGTTTCAGTGGATTCCAATGCATTCCAAAGAGAATGGTGAAGGTTAAAGTCTCCCAGTAGAATATTAGAACTAGTATCTAGTTCCAATTCTTGAAGCTTATAGATAGGGGATAGCCTATCTATAATACTGTGTGCTCCTGGGGGTGGTGAATATATATTTATAACCTTAATCTTCTTCTCTTCTTCCAAAATTGTAAGGATTGCAATGTTTGGACATGGAAAGTCCACTGACCAGGTTCCAGGCTTGCATAGAGAGGTGTTCAGTAGGAAGCAGGCATTTGTATGGAATTTATCTGGATATAGGGGTAACCACTGGGTACTAGACCTTCCTATAGTCTGAAATAGTCTAGTATCCTTCCAAGGTTCCTGAATAGCTATAAATTGGAAGTTAAATAGCTGTGGATCCCCTATT
Source organism: Spiromastix sp. SCSIO F190 (assembly GCA_014805645.1). Classification (NCBI taxonomy): domain Eukaryota; kingdom Fungi; phylum Ascomycota; class Eurotiomycetes; order Onygenales; family Spiromastigoidaceae; genus Spiromastigoides; species Spiromastix sp. SCSIO F190. Next base: position 6,302 of record WXTY01000006.1, on the reverse strand, counting down.
ATTCCAAGCATAATATCCTTGCTTAGGTGGGTGTTGTATTGAGCTACCCTATTGAGAATTAGCAGGATTCTGGCTTGCCTCTGGATTTTCTTCTGTAGTATCCATTTCACCTGCTAATTCAGCCTGATTCTGGGATTCAGTCTGAAATAGTGTCTCTATTCTTGAATGGGAATTTGCAGCAGTTCTCTGGGCAATTTCTAGTCCTGAAGGCCTTCCTCTCTTTCTAGTGGCTTGGGTAGAAGGCTCTAACCTAGATCTTTTACTACTAGGTTGGAGCTGGGAGGCTTCAAAGGGTGTTGGTTCCCCTAATTGGATTGGAAGCTTGTTTTCCTGCCTGCTAGCAAAGAATTTGGGCTTATTCTCTTTGGCTAAAGCTATTCTCTCTGTTTCAACCTTGTGTTTAGGGCATTGCATATCTCCAGAGGTGTGCTTTCCTTGGCAATTAGAGCACCTAGCCCTAGATAGGTCCCCCTTTAGGGGGCAATGCTAAATCTATGGTCTCCTTTGGAGCAGAAACCACACTTAGGGGCCTTAGTACAGTATCTAGCTTGGTGGCCATACCCCTGGCAGTGATAGCACCTAGAAACTAGGCATGTAGAGTCAAATAGCTCTACAGTTTTAAGCTCATTCTCAATAACTAGCCCATTGTTAATAAGGTAGTTAGCTTGCTCAGGGGTTTGGAGGTCTAGAAGCATAGAGCCAGACTTCTTGGTATTCTTTAGAGTAGCTCTTCTCCAGTGGAATTGCTGAATCCTAAGAAATCCTTAAGATTAGGGTTATACTTTAGAATGTTGGCTTTCCCAATTTCTTGCTGGTCCTGTTTAAAGGCTTCTTTGTGTACTCCTGCACTAGAACTGTATACCTTCTAGTATAGACCTTGTTTCCTCTTGCTTGCCAAAGGTATTAAGCCATACCTTGTTTGCTTTAGCTCTATCCTTAGTGTGCTGCATTCTCAGCCACTAGAATAATCTTAGAGCTAGCTAGTCTCCTAGCTCCTAGGAAAAGTCCCATTCCATGCTTCTTGGTAGCTTCATTGATCTTTGCAAGGGCTGTGGTATATGGAATAGTAGCTAGAAGTTTAGCTAGGGGCTGGGCTTCTAATCTTTAGCTCCCTAAGCTGCTGGGGGGTTGGAAGCTTCTCCTTTGGAGGGATTCCAGTTTTGCTATACTAGCATAGCTAGGGAGGCTCTGGGGGGTAGGGATTGGAGGTTGGGGGGGTGGAGGTTGCTCTAATATTGTCTTTAGAGCCTCCAGGCCAAATTGGCCTAATCCTGCTTGAAGCTTGGTAACCCCATTATGGTTGGGGCCTAGATCTTGAAGAACTAAGTCAATTCCTTCTTGCATAGTTGTAATGGCTTGACTAAGGTTCTTTCTTCTTTGAGCTAAATTTCCAGCTTTTGGGTTCACTGGCTTTGCTCCAATTCTCTGGGGACTCTCCCCTAAGCTTTGAGAGCTGCCTGTGTTCAATGGAGTAGGCATTTTAGCTAGAAATACTAGGTTTACTAGCTAGGGAAAGGATTTTGGCTGCAGTGGTACTAACTTTTTACTTAGAAGTAGTAAACTAAGGTGAATTGCCTTGCAAGCTCACCACACTTCACTAGTTTTTAGAGAGAACTAGTAAAACTAAATACCTTTTTAAGCAAAAGGTAGAAAACTTTACAAAAAGGAGGGGGGGTAGTGTATACAAGAAAGGGGAAAAAGATTTCTAGAATCAAGCTCTAAAAGTGTTCTAGCAGTAATTTATTTTGGAGGGGAATTACCAATCCCAGAAGCTTCTTTGGAGGGAAAACTTCAAAAACCAACTAGAAATATCTAAATCTAAAGCTACTGTACCAGTGGCTATACCACCGAGGCACTAGTAGAGACAGAAATAGGTGTATAACTAGTAAATATAAAGTAGTGGTTAAAGGAAAAGGGGCAGTGCTAACACCTCTGTTTTTGGTCTAGAAAAGCAGAGAAAAACCTTAATCTAGCTAAAGTCCAGAACTAGAGCCAGCAAGAAAGGACTAAACAAAGAAGAAGGTCTCCCTAAGGAATAGAGCTAGTCCTTAACTAATACTGGGCTAAACCAGGTCCACTAGTAGAACTAGACTAGTTTTATAGTTAAAACTAGTAAAAGATGGCAGGTTCTATTTTATAGACCTAGAGTAGCCAAACTGGGTAATAGTTTTTGCAGAGAACTATTAAACTAGGCAGTCTTGTTTAAGCCTGTGATCGCGGGAACAGGTCTAAGGCCAATACAAACTGTAGTAAGCCTTTTGGGTATAGTAAAGAGAAGAGAAGAGAGAAGTTGGTTGCTGGAGCAATAAAAGGGGGGTACCACTCCTGCAGTTTGTGTGGCGTTTGTAGTGTGTGGCGCAGAAAAGGTACTTGGTGTGAGTGTCCGGGAACACTAGAAGTGCTGGTTTGGGGTGAAAATTTTTCGTTCGCGAATTGTAAAGGCAGTATTGGTCGCACGGTCTTGAAATTTGGATATGTTGTTTGGCTAATATAGGCGTATTCGGTATCCAATTTCCAGGTGATTTGGACTAATATTGGTGGTGTGGTGAAGGGAAATATCCCTCTTCTGTTAATGGATCGGTGAAATCACCTTTTCATCAACAGCACCCCCAATACAGGGCCAATTGGCCTGAAATTTGGATGGTAGCCTCTGTAAGAGACAGGCTTTCGATTGAACCTATTTTTGACGTAAAATTCCAAGAATTGACTGAGTTTGGATTCCGGCGTGTCAGGTCCACTAGTAGAACTAGACTAGTTTTATAGTTAAAACTAGTAAAAGATGGCAGGTTCTATTTTATAGACCCAGAGTAGCCAAACTGGGTAATAGTTTTTGCAGAGAACTATTAAACTAGGCAGTCTTGTTTAAGCCTGTGATCGCGGGAACAGGTCTAAGGCCAATACAACCTGTAGTAAAGCCTTTTGGGTATAGTAAAGAGAAGAGAAGAGAGAAGTTGGTTGCTGGAGCAATAAAAGGGGGGTACCACTCCTGCAGTTTGTGTGGCGTTTGTAGTGTGTGGCGCAGAAAAGGTACTTGGTGTGAGTGTCCGGGAACACCAGAAGTGCTGGTTTGGGGTGAAAATTTTTCGTTCGCGAATTGTAAAGGCAGTATTGGTCGCACGGTCTTGAAATTTGGATATGTTGTTCGGCTAATATAGGCGTATTCGGTATCCAATTTCCAGGTGATTTGGACTAATATTGGTGGTGTGGTGAAGGGAAATATCCCTCTTCTGTTAATGGATCGGTGAAATCACCTTTTCATCAACAGCACCCCCAATACAGGGCCAATTGGCCTTAAATTTGGATGGTAGCCTCTGTAAGAGACAGGCTTTCGATTGAACCTATTTTTGACATAAAATTCCAAGAATTGACTGAGTTTGGATTCCGGCGTGTGTTATTAGTTAGTATAAATATAGAGAATAATAAAATAGAAATAAAAGAAATAGAGAAATAGAAAAAGAAAATAGAGTAAAAGTAATATAAGTAAGTAGGCTACCTTCTATATTCTATAGAACAAAGAATTTACTAAATAGAACTATAGCAGAATTCTCTGTTAAAGCCACTACCTAGTTAGGTAGTTAATTTCCTTTGTACTTTCCAAGAGCCTTTTAAAGTCTATAGAGCCTGTTTAAGCCTTTAAGGCCTTCCTTTCTAGGGTATATTTCTTACAGTATATAGTAATATATACTGGAGTCTCTTAACCTCTTCTACAAGAGTATAGAGGGCTATTATAGCCAGGAACTCCTTGTTTAAAGAGAAAAGTAGCTAAACCAATCTTTCTAGTTCTAAGTTATATAGCTAGAGAGCATTGAGCCTTCTGGAGACTCTATATAGATTTAGAGGTCTAGAATCTGGAGTTAGGTAGTAGTAGTTAATTCTAAGGTCTAGTTCCCTAGTAATTCTACTCTATTTCTTTCTCCAGAGAGCTAGTATTGCCTCTCTAGCCTGTGCCTTACTAGAGAACTTATTGCTCTGGTTTAAACCTTTACCTAACCAAGAATTTCACTAATTCTCTATAGTTTCTTCTAGATACCTAATCTTTCTATTAAGCTAGTTCCAGTCTTGGTGGTTTCTTGGTTCTTAAAGCTTTGTCTAAATTTTAAGGTATTTCTCTTTAATAAGGTTTTTAATCCTTGTGCCTGCTGTTTTCCTTCTATATAGAGTAACCTGGGTATCCAAAACTAGGTTTAGGGGGCCAATTCTAGTGCCTGTTTCCAATATATAGATTAAAGTAGCTCTAAAACCTTTACTAACTATCCTTAGAGTATTGTTTTGGAAGGTTTCTAGCTTTTTAGCCAATCCTTTGGAATTTCTATCTAGGGTAGGTGTATACCAGGCTATAGAGGTATAGGTAATTGCTGGTAGAACCACTATTTTATATAGTAGTCTACCTTCCTCCAATGGAATACCCTAGGTAGAGCTAGTTAACCTAGTTAATATATTGGTTTAGGTGGCTAGTTTTCTCTCTATTGCTTTATAATACTATAACTAATTTAACCTAGAATCTAGAAATAGACCTAGAATTCTAAGACTCTTTTATAGTTAAATAGTTATATTGGTTCCTTCCAAAACTAGTAGTTTCCCAAGGTTAAACCTCCTAGTATTTCTTAAAAAATGCATTAGAGAGTACTTTTTAGGGGTAAACCTAGCTCTATATCTCTTTGCCCAGGCAATATACCTTCTATGGACTCTATTTAAGGCTCTAGTAGTCTGTTCAGTAGACTTTCTATAGGCTATAATATTTATATTATTACTAAAGCCTATACTTAATACTTTCTGGTGCTCTGGATTGCATAGATCCACTAATTTAGTATTATAGAAGAGAAATAGAATTGTAGATATACAAGACCCCTAAGGAGTTCCAGTATAGATATTAAAGGTTTTGGAAGCCTTGTTTTTAAACCAAAGAATAGAGGCTCTATTCTATATAAAGCTTCTAACCTAGTCTACTAGAGACTCTAAAATACCCTTTTTCTTTAGAATATAGACTAGCCTTTCTGGAATAATATAGTTAAAGGCTCTAGTTATATCTAAAGAAAGAATAGAGGCTATACCTCTCTCTAGTAGGTTTCCCTGCTATATAGTTCTAATTGCACCTAGTAGTAAATCTAAAGCATAGGTGGTTAAATAGCCCTTTCTAGCTCTAAATTAGGTGGCAGAAAGAAGGCTATATTTCTTAGCTATATTCTAGAGTCTTCTAGCTATAACCCCTTCTATAACCTTTCCTAGAGTGTTTAGAAGTACTATAGGTCTCTATACTTTGGCAATAGAGTAGTCTAGCCTTCCAGGCTTTCTTAAAATTACTGTTTTAGCAGTCTTAAAAATCTTTGGATAGTATTGCTAATTCCAATATCCCTCTATAAGGATTTGCATTAGTTTATAGAGGGAAGGTCCTAGGGCTTTTAAAAATCTATTAGAAATACTATCTAGGCCTGGAGCTTTCTAGAAGGCTATTACCTTTATAAATTGGCCAATCTCTTTCTCTGTAGGGGGCTCTAGGTTTTCTAAAGTAGCTAGAAAGCTTGTATTGTCCTCTATATCTTCTAAATCTACCTCTAGGAGCTGGGGAAAGAATTGGTTTGCAAATTCTTAAGATTTCTGCTGGTGTATAGTAGCTAGACCTCCATTATTGGTCTGTAAAGAGGGAACTAAGGGTAGCTCTATAGGTAGGTGGCTTTTTAGCCTTCCCTACCTTGCTAGTTTCTACAAAGCTACTCTATCTTCTCTAAGTCTATAGGTAAATTATCTAAATTGGAATCTTTTAGACTCTTTAATGGCCTTTTTCTTGGCTTTGGTAGCTTATTTAACTAGGTCTAGGTAGGCAGCCCTTGCCCTAAGGCTTCTCTCTTCCTAAATTAAACTAGTAATCTCTTGATTCCACCAGGGAGTAGCTTTTTGGCTTGGTTTAGAGTTTTCTCTTGTTTTTGGAACAGTAATCTTAGCAATACTAAGGATTTTTTGCTGTAAATAGAAGGTATACTGCTCTACCTCTTCCCTGCTATTTAGGCTGTTTAGAAACTAGATATTCTGGGCTAGATTTTAAACCTCTTCTTGATTGGCCTTCTTTTATTTATACCTGCTTTAATTTAGCTAGTCTAGCACTGTTTCTAGGTTAAAATCCAATGCTATAAGTATATAGTTAGATCTATGCTAAAGATTCCCAGGGGTAGATATAGAGATAAGCTTATCTGCTATATCTATAGAGCTAAAGGATAGATTAATAGTTATTTTAGAAGGATACCTAATCTATATAGGTATTTTAGAGGGGGTAAGTAGCTCCAGGCCTAAACTAGCTATAATTTTCA